>CM077313.1:78894799-79519799 GCA_039655065.1 Glossophaga mutica | reverse complement strand
TAAGCCACTAAATTATTTTTGGTCCAAAATATGTGTTCTGAGTGAAAACACAACACAGGACAAAATGAGAAGAGAGTAAACACTTGGCAGCTTTGAAAAGCAGGTGCAATGGGTCCAGATTGTACATCGTCTGCATTTTGAAATTTCTATTGCAGCCGGGAAATATTGTTTTGTTTTTAAATGCTATACAAGTCTCGAGTTTGGTCTTCAAGAAACAAGGACTCGGCATCATTTTGAAGTACAATTACGGGGATCCAGTAAGAAACGGTATGTACCCTTGAGCCTGTTCCAGTTTCCCAGCTGTGACTCCAAGTAAAGGAGGTTTATAGACGACTATAGACAGAACACATTTTTCCAAGTGTTTTCTTGAAGACTCTCTTTAACCACACTGAAAACAGTATCACTACTGTTACATGTTACCTGTGCCTGAATTTCTAATCTTAGAAAATATATAAAGTAACCAATATAACCTCCTTCTATGAGAAAAAAGAACAATCTTTATGTGTGGCCAATATTTTAAGACATCGCATCCCTAAATGTGTGAGATTCTCTAAACCTGGATAATATCAGACAGGATGATTGGCTCAGGGCTCCTCCACCTGCGTGCCTCTCGGTCCTCTATCTGAAGCCAGGACACAATTGACTGTGGTAATTTAGGCTAAGCTAACTATGCTGAGGAAAACCCTAAGAATTTTTCTCTAAGTGAAATGCAATGGATCAAAAAAATACCATCTTCTTTCTAGGCGATGTCAAACGTCTGACTGCCACAGTGCTCTGTAGCCTCACTGGCTCTCACTGAAAGAAGGCTATATAGACATATAGGCTATATAAAGATATGCCCATCCATCCCAACGTTCACCAGAAAAAGAGTATTTTTTAAAATCTATTCTGAATTATCAGTGTCTGCCTACATAAATAATACACAGAGAGTTCATGTATTACAAAGAGAATGTAGTCACAGAGAAATCTATGCCCTCCCTGCCGTCTGGCCATTTTCAGCGTATCTCCTCCTGCCCATCCCATGCCTGGCAGTAGTACCGGCAGATGTTATTCAGGCTCCTCGAGTTCCCGCTCCATAAACCTTCATTCCCAGATGAGAAAGCTGCGCTGTCTGAGCCCAACCAAAGAACCCTCAAATCTCTTCTATATCCCTCCTGTATCTTTACCCATCTTCTCCTTCCTCACTGCCACTGTGGACTCGGATCAACTTGCCATGGCAAATATCCCTATCTCTGCTTTAGCTCACACTCCTTGCTCCTTCTCAAGGAGTCTTATCACGATCACTTTGCTTTTGCTTCTTCACAATTTCTACTTCTGCGGACCATAACCCTTTGTTTACAAACGTGATCAAGATGTCCTTAGATGCAACATTCTACTTACTCCCCAATTTCTTGAGAAGTTTTTAAGATCTATTAATCTTAGACTTCCAGATATCCCAGTTGGAAAGGAACTTGCAATCTTTATTCTAAGTCTTGTTACAAAAAAGAGAAAAATCCCATGCCCTTTTTAGTCTTCCCTCTATGCCCACAATTTTAATAAATCCATTCAAAAGCAATGAATGACTTATGATTATTTTTTTCTAAGTATTTATTTTTTCTGGCTTTGCTGTTTTTGGTGACTGTTTTTTTTTTTCGCAGAGAAATTATTTCCTCCCAGTCACCCAGAGCCATAAATTTATTCCAATACACAGGGACCTGGGGCCATCCCACTCCACACAGTCATCACAAAATTCCCCTCAAGTGCAAGCACCATCCGTGACTTCCTCTTTCCCTTCACATTTGCTTTAAAAATAACATGAAATTATATCCACCCTCTCCCCCTCTTCTATTGCCCTTTATGGCTTTCATTTTCGCTTTATGAATTGTAACGGTAGACTCCTAAAGAATATAAGAACAGTCATTTGCTGTCCTTCTCATTGAAACTCTGATGTGGTCAGTTTAACCCTTAAAACCATTCTTGAGCTTAGAGCTCCAATCCCCAAGGCAGCTGCTAACTAAATCAACTACAACACATAGCATTCAAAGATTTTCAGAATCTGATCCCAATTTTTAATTCAAATTCACCATTCGCTAGTCTTTTTATCACCTTAAATTGCAGTCAAATTGAGGAACTGGATGCTCTATAAATATATTCCATGCTTCCCTGTCTGTTACACTCTTTTCTAGTTTCCTGAATTTCCTTCCCTCCCTCACCACTATCTCTGTTATCTAAAAGACTCAGGACCCATGAAGGGGAATCTCAAGAAAGATCTCACTCATGCAGCCCATCCTGATCATTCACACAAAATAGAGCTTTCTCTCTTTGGGAAATCATAGCACTGTGTGTTCCTGTTCAATGACACCTAGGATACTCTGTCTTATCTTACAGATACTTGGGACATTGTATCATTTCTTTCCTGAGAATAAAAATTTTTAGGCTTAGAACCATATGATTTTGACTCTTGCAGAACTCTTAGCATAGTATCCTGTGTTTAGGTACTCAGCTATAGCTTTAGGTGTTGCCTTAGAGGTTCTTAAAAAACTCAACAAACTGAGCAAACAACTAGAATAGGAACAGAAACACAGAAATGGAGATCATATGGAGGGTTAGCAACAGGGGAGTGGGAGGAGGAGAGAGGGGGAAAAGGTACAGAGAATAAGTAGCATAGACGGTGGGTAGAAAATAGACAGGGGGAGGGCAAGAATAGTGTGGGAAATGTAGAAGCTAAAGAATTTATGACACATGGACATGAACTAAAGGGGGGAATGTGGGTGGGAGGGGGTGTGCAGGGTGGAGGGGAATGATAGGGGAGAAATGGAACAACTGTAATAGCATAATCAATATAATTTAAAAAAAAAACTCAACAGGCTTTAGATTAAATTCCCCTTATCCCTACCCAAAAACCTCACTAAACTTTCTCTTTACAAAAATTTTCTAGACTGGGCTAATGGTCCCACCAGTGATTCAGCAATCTAATCCAAACAGCTGGACATTTTCTTAAATTTCTCACCTTTCAGCATAATTACCATTAAATCATCCACCTTGGTAAACAATTCTTGTTGATGTTCCCTTCAAAATTCCTTATAAATCTCTCACTTCCTTCCATCAGCATACCTCTGTTTAAGATTAACTCCTCAACACTTTGTGTCTGGACCATTGCCATAATCTGGAAACCATGCCTGACTTCTCCTTTGTAACCCATCATCCACACTGCTGCCAGGGTGACTTCTCTTAAGTACTAAAACTGACCATTTTATCCTTCTGCTTTAAATTTTCCCAGACTCTCTACAGCCTACAGAGCACTGTCCAAGCTCTCTGTATGGCCTGCAAAGCCTTTCACAATGTACCCCTTGCCTTCCTTTCCAGACCCATTTTATGCCATGAATTTACATTCATCTTGCAAAGAGGGAAAAAGCTTGGAATGCTGTTCCCCCTTGCTTTAAGTAAATATTGCTCCTTCATCAAGGATCAACTCAATCCTTCTGCTGGTACATGAAAAGAATTAGGTGTCCTTTCTTTGTCAAATCACATTGTACCTGTAAGTTTACTTGTCTATTTTCCATCCAGACTAGAATATCATCAAATCTTGGTTCATATTTATGAAGTCTAAACAAAATACTTGGAATATAATATAATATTTTTAGAATTTAAAAGATGTGGATTAATTATAAGCATATAATAGTTCAGCTCTGGCTTATATCAAACCACATGTACTTATTCCTTTTATAAGTTCAAAATAAAATAAAACTAAATAATATATTCTTTAGGCATACATATTTAAGTTAAAAGTAAAAGCCAAACAAAGATAAAATAAACAGAAATTTAAAGATAATTGTAAATTCTGCCAGGAGGGCCAGGAGAGATAGGATATAGGAGCAGCAGAGAAGTCAGTGTAAGATACTGTCAGCCTCTCCTTTGGGTGAGGAGTAAGTTCATTGGTGTTTTTTCTATGTTAATTAGTTATGATTTGTTTTTAAAATATAGCTATTCATGGACAAACAATGATAGAGTGTTATGAGGCAAAGATTGTGATGAATCTAACATAATGAGGCACTTGGAAACCACATTGGACATCAGATTTACTTGGCTAATAAGTAACAAAAACACCTGCACTAGTTATTTTATTATTTAGATCATATATCAATCATATGTTTATAAAAAGTGATTTATAGACAGACGTACCTTTTTACTATATTCTTTGTGATCCATAGAGTCATGGCAGGAGTGGGTAATGTGAAAGTATGAGAAAGAGGTAGACTAAAATGTGAACATGTAGGCAAATATATCTACCCTAACATTCAAATTTGTACGTGGAACTTTAGTTACAAAACAGATTTCTTCCCTAAGGAAAAACAACTGCAGTAGAAAGAATATTCACAATTGAATAGACCCTGGATACACTGACTATAGCCATCTACTCAGTCATCAAGCATTTACAGAGAAACAGTTATGTCCTCCCAGTATACTCTAAATGCTGGGGTACAAAAGTAAATAAACAGGGCTTCTGCCTATAAAAAGCATAGAGGCCGGAAGATTCCTCATAGTTCAAGGGTAATTCTGGAAAATTTTTGAAATGTTTCTGTATATCAATTTTATTTATTGATTTTAGAGAGAAACAGGGAGACAGAGAGAGAGAAGAAAACATTGATTTGTTGTTCTACTTATTTATGTATTGGTTGATTCTTGTGTGCCCTGACTGGGGATTGAACCTACAACCTTGGCATATTGGGATGATGCTCTAGCCAACTGAGCTACCTGCTCATGTCTCTCTACATCAATTTAATAGAATGTATAGTTTATGACATCTTAATTCCCAAGGGCTGAAATTCTTTTTTATCTCTTACACAGAGTTTGGTACTTTTTAATATGTAATTATAGGCTGATTTCTTGGAAAATAAATGGTAATTGCAGTAATAGCAATTATATATTTAAATTATGTTTTAAAGATTTATATTTAGTAATTGATAAAGAGGGCATTATGAAATTTTACTGAAAATGGAATAACAATTTTGGTTCAACTTATAGTGATTTTTGCCAATTTTGTTTAATATAACGTATCGGATTGTAATTCTATTTTCTGTCAAGTTTGGGCCTAAGCACCAAAGCTCTGTCATAGTCTGGAGAAAAGGCAATCTTTACTGAAGTGTTTCCAAACTAAAACCAGTGGGATCTACCTACAAGAGCAGGAATGACCTCACTTCCCAGGGTCTGTATTAATGGCCTTCGGTTGACTAAAATCAAATGAATTTATTTCCATTGGTTACAAAATAGAAAACCCTGATCATTTTAGGTACAAAAATGGGAAACAGTATGCACATTCGTCAAGATCATAGGCTTTGAGTTTGCTAAACCGGGGGCTGAACCTCAGTTTAGCTAGTTTCAAATACTGCCCATGTCTTAAGGTGTTGCGAGCACTAATTGAGACCGTGGAAATCAGGGCAAAGCCCAGCACCTGATGGTGGTTGCAGGGAGGAGGAGCGTACAAGTGGAATAAATGGTAATGAAAAAATACAATAAAGAAATCTAGGCTAATAATTCTAAAACGTACAAAGACAAAGAAAGTCTAAAATAGTGAAGAATAAGAAGTGACGATAAGACAGTAAATCAAAAGCAACAGAACTTAGAACCTGTGACCTCCTTCCTTAGTCCACCACTCAGATTTCAGTTGAACACATCAGAAAGGGGCTGGAGAGAGACAGGAAACTGGGTCTTTCTGATCAAACCAGCTAAAACCCGTTGGCCTACCTATTTCCCCACTGGGATGCAGGAAAAGACTGTGCTTGCTTGGGGACAAGACCAAGGAAGAAAGAGTCCACTTAGTGTTAAACCTTTTTTTAAAAGTATAAACTCTGCTCCAAATAATTTTTAATTCCTGTGAGGATAAAATGTTGTTAGTGGTGATGGTGGGGAACAGGAAGGTGAACAAATTAAACTGTAAATTTACCTTGATTTAATAACTTGGGTTGACATTGTAACCTTGTAAAAGTTTAGTATAATTTGTTTCTAGAAAAGTTTTATCCCCAAAAAGGACGAATGTGTCCCCTAGATTCACATATATTTTGAAATTACCTGTTAAAATCAAAGTTTAAATTAGCACTTCCAGATGTTCTAATCTTAATTTATAAATTCTATAATTTTCTTTAATACTTATAGAAAAGAAGGAAAATATCATAGGAAATACTCACACATTTTGATGCTATTTGGCAATAGATGCTTCAGGATTCAGACCAACTTGATGAAAGTTTGATGCCGATCTTCGTAACTTTGACCTGGAGAGAAAGGGAAGTTAAAAACAATAGGCCAATATATGAAAGCCATTAATTTATTGGGGATTTTTAAAAAATCAATGTGACTGGTTATTTGACATTTGATGACAAAAATAAAATAAATGGTTAAGTGAGAAACGTATTTTTAGTAAGGTATATTGTCACAGTGAAGACTTCTAAATGTGAAAAGTTATCTACAGTATTGTCACATTTCATTTTGTGTTTCTACGCATTCTTTACTCTCTCTTCTACTTCCCTCTCTCCCTCTGGCCTTTCTTTTCTTCTTTCTGGCCTTTCTACTACAAAACAAACAAGCAAACAAAAACATTTCTTTCTTCTTCCTCTCAGACTTTTTTCTGGTTTCAGATTTTTGTCTCTTTCAAGTCATTTTCTCCCATGTTCCTCCTTCCTTTGTCTTTATTAGTTCCACATCTACATAGGACTTTCTTCACATCGGAGTGTAGCATGCCAAGGGAAGACATGTGGTCGACTCCTCTTTAAAATAGTTCTGTGAAATTATAATTTTTCTTCCAGAGTGGCATTTTATGACTTTTAAAATACATTAGCGTTTTGTGCTATGAGAATAATTTATTAGAGTGAACTTTAGTAAAATACAGTCACTAACATAATTGTACTCTAAATGAAGATTTTTTTAGTCTATGTGAATAATGTATATAACGAAGAGGTAAATATTTTTCTTAATCAATGTTTTAAAAATTGTAAGTTCTGACTTTTATTTGTTCTTAGAATTTTATAGTGAAGATTTATGAGCCTTTTTGAGACATGCACACTACACATCCATTAATTGCTTATTGATGATAACATACATAAAAAATAATGTGAAATTTTGTTCAAATGGCAATAGTAGAATAATATGCTTTTGAAGGCCAGAAGTGTGAAAAAGTACAAATAAAACTCACTATAGATTTTATACAGAGCAATATCACCACTAGGTAATATGCCTGTGAGTAATCTTAAAAGTTGTATCTAGTACAGTGTACAGCATAAATGAGTTCAAGACTCAGCTCAGCACTGTAATTGAAGCATAGAGGGACAAAATAGCGAGGTGAGATTAGGGGGAAAATCTATGCATAATAGATGAAAAACCACTATATGTATATATAAAACATTACTCTTAGAACTGGCATGTGTACTCTAAGTCATCTGAATCATCAAAACTTCATAGCAGGAAAAGAAAAATAAAAAGAGAAGAAGAAGTAACAACAGTTTTGTTGTAAGATAAGCTTATGAGCTTTCAGTGATTTATCATAATGGGAAGGCAGTGAGCAACGAGGGGAAAATGAGAGCTTTAGCAGAAAGTACGTAGTATAAAACTTCAAAGAGACTTTCCATAGTGTCTCTGAGCCTAGTTATAAAGAGAAAAGAAAATATCCACCCACTTCGATCTAAAACAAATGGCCATTTATATGGTGTAAGTACCCTTTGTCCTGGCAGGAGGGTCAAACCTTAGAATAGAAAGAAGATAACAATTCTTTCTTCAGAGCACAAAGAAAAACGAACCCATGGTTACATTTTCTAATGTTAGGAATGGGACTATCTAAGCCTCATTTTCTGAATTCTCTGCATTTGCGGTTTGAAGAACTGAACAAACCAAATCTATATACATCCTTATCATTTACATTTATACATTTGTTTCTATTTCCAACAACCATATATTGTATAACTAATTCTTAAAACATTGGGAGGTAGGAAAAGATAGTTTTGTTTTCCCTCAATATCTTGATGGGTTGGTGGTCATAAAAAATGACCTGTGATGTTAAATAGTTAAATATTGTTAATATCAATAATTTAAATTTAGTAACTGAAATTACTAAATATTAATTCAATAAATTTATTTAAATGTGAATTGGTAATTGTTATGCATCTTATTTTTTCCACACACATTACACACATCAACACATTCGATCATCCTGGCAATGTAGTGATGTGGTTTGCTATATTACAAATAAAAGCATGATAGCAAAAATATTAAATAACTAACCTAAAAATTCAAATGTCTCAGAGACAGAGATTCTTCCATAAGGTTTTCTGACTCTTATTCCAAATGTTTTTTGAGAAAATAACCATGCTTTTATACAATCTTAATAAGCATTGGGGTCATTAGACCCAAAAGTCTATGGTCAAATGGAAGCCAGGCTCTGAGCATCCCCAGGCTCTTTGACTTGCTGTCAAAGAGTGCATTTTGAAAAGCCACAAGAGCATCTTTCCTTACCGTCACAGAGAATTCAGATGACCCCTAAGACTTTCACTACTAATTCAGGAGACTTGTCTTGGAAGGCTACCCCTACCTTCGTTTTTATGAGTCGACATCATGTAACACTCAGGTCACCCTGTTAGTATCTCTGTTCTCCCTCATGTTAGCATCAGATGATCACACAACTATGAAAATCATACGGATAGGATGTATTGACTATGGGGAGAAGAAAGGCAAAAGAGATTAAGAGTCAGGATGCCTAAAATACACTTTGAAACACCTCAGCATAAGCAATGTGATATTATGTGCATGTTTTCCTTAAGGTAAGCCAACATCCAAAAATGCCCGCCAAGAAGCATACTTTCAAAGCAGCCAGCTCACGTGCTCATCAAGAACACCCAGTCTTAATATGGCAAAAATGCAGCTTACTGTCGTTACAGGCCACACTTGAGAGGTGGCTACACAGACCTCCTAAAATATCTGTCTGTGATCAAGAGCCAATGTTTTGCTACTTAGGTTACTGGATATCTAAAATGGGATTTTACTGGTAAAACTAGTGACATACGTTGTTAGTTTGAGCGATGAAATGAGCATTCATTGGTGAAATTACAAGTAATCAAGATATTTAAATCGCCTAAAATAAATTGCAACTTTGCTGCTGAAAGTTGATGTGGGATCCAGCAGCACCGACACCAGGGAGCTTCTCAGAAATGGAAAATCTCAGGCTCCACTCCAGGCAGACTGTATCTGGATCTGCAGCTGAACAAAGTCCTCAGGTGATTCACCTCCTTTAGTTTAAAAGCATCGCCTATTCTTTCCGAGCAAGTTAAAAAAGAACTGCGGAAAAGGCTGTAACTTATACCCTTAGGAACAGTGCTTTAGTCTCAACCCTAATGGGTCTATCCAATCATAACTTTGGACTCTGTTGATCAAAAGAATAACATAATGCTGACCTGGAACTTAGCTTTTGCCTTAAGTAAATCCTTTATTCAAAATACTGAACAGAGTACATAGCAGGGTGAAGAGCTTTGATTCATTGAACTTACGGATGAATTAACTTTACATCCAGGACGGTCTTACTTTATGTTTATTGTCCCAGTGTAATTACTAATATACCCCCTCTCACTCTCAAAGGTGTCTGGGCTTAGATGATAAATTGTATGGTCCATCTAAGAGCAGGCTGTACGAATTTTCACTTTTGTGTTTGGTTGTTAACAACAGACTCCCACACTGATAGTTTTTACAGGGATAAGCAATGTGAAACTTTTTTCTTTGAGGAACATATGGTGTCTATGATGTCTCCAGATGATGACATCAGGGATGATGCTCAATCGGGGGCATGGGGACCACTCTGTAAAGTATATGATTTCTGGCCACTTTGCTGTATATATGAAACTAATACAGAATAGTATTAGATGTAAACTGCAATCGAAAAATATTTTTAAAGTAGAATAAACAATGATGGAATAGAAAATAAAATAAATTGTGTATTGTAATTGAGGTTTAGATGACCGTGACTTTCCTATAGTAATTTAACAGATAGTATATCCAATGAATGTAAGGCATATTTGTTCTAAATGTAAAGGAGAAATATACTTTACCATTTGTTTATATATTACAGAAAGTAAAAAGTTTAGCAGGTTATTCTACCATCCTGAGACATCATCCTGTCTAAAAGAATTATCGAATATAGTGAAAATGGCACTGCTAGATTGAGAAATAAGGGAAAAAAATTAGATGTACTTTCAACCTGGAGTCTGTTGCCCATTACTCTTTAACTCAGCTCCTCTACAAAATGTTTTGTAATTTAAAGAATAAGGTAGGCTAGAAGATGTTTCATTTCCAAAAATAAAAGTGCTGTTTATGTAGAAGTAAAACAAGATTAAAATTAAATGTCTTAATTCAAAAACTTAGTCCAAAAAATATCAGTCCAAATAAAAATCCAAAATAGTCATTATGTAGCCACATCTATGCTAGCATTATGTCAGCCACTGATATCACATTCATTTTGGCTAATATTAAATCTTGATCAATGTTTTGAATCCTTATCACAATTTCTTACACAATTAATAATTAAGTTGATGAAATTCTAATATTTTCTAAGTGCCAAAATTAAACCAAAATGTATTTGTAACAAAGCAATTCAAGGCCATCATTCAGTTCCAAGTTACTGTTTTCTCAAAGTAAATAAAATGGTTTGGAGCTCTCATTTAAAAAGATTCTAGATCTGTGGTACCATTTTGGCAATGATGAGTTTTCTCGGTACATCCATGTTACCATAATGGCTAAGGAACTCACGAACATAGCATTTGTGGTAACCAGTTTACAATTGAGAATCGAAAGGTACATTTTCAGGATCATAAATAAAGCAAAATACCCTCTTATTCAAGGGAATGAATATCCAGAACCTGACCAATTGTACAAGCATCCCAATTAACTAAGACATTTCTTACTAGTACGCAGGCTAGTGTGTGATTACCCTACAATTGTGGAAGCAGATTACTGTGAGCCTACTCTCTTAGACACTGCCTTTTCAATCTCACTGAATTTCAGCTATTCTCACATTAAATGTGGCAAATAAACTTGAACATAAAGAAGTAACACCTACATTTATTTATCAGACAGACTTACCAAGAATGAAATGTTTATTTGATTGAAATATTGTATCGATGGACACAAAACTTTATCAAAAATATTATAGTTTCTGAGAATGCAGACAAATCAGGAAGGAAAGCTCACAACATATTCAGATGCAATGGTACAACTGGATGAAATGAAAATAATCATTAATTTCTCTTTTCAACTATGTCATACTCATCACTGAATGATTCTACATTAATTTTTATTGGAAATTCACAAAGCACTGCTTTCAGGCTTTCAGAATTTGACAGACTAGTGCTATACAAGTTCTTCCCAGAAAAAGTCCAACCACTGGTAATATCACGAGAAGGTTTTTCACAACATCGATGTAACCTGGCAACCAAGGACAGTAAATTGGAATGTACATGTGTGAACAACGATGACTACACTGTACTAGTGGGGGCAGTAAAAGTCATTGAGTGAGCATGTGTACTGTGTGGCCATCTCATTCAAAAGAACTGAGCAAGTAGAGCAACAAATCTGCATCAAATTTTGCATTAAGCTTGAACATTCCTCTGCAGAAACTATTTGGATGACTCAGAAGTCCACAGCTGTGGACAATTGGTGATTGGCAGCTTCATCAGGACAACACACCCACTCATGCACCATGTCTTGTGCAGAGTTTTTGGCAAAAGATCAAATCACCCAAGTGACTCAGCCCCAATATAGCCCAGGTTTGGTGCCCTGTGACTTCTGACTTTTCACAAAACTAAAATCACCTTTGAAAGAGAAGAGATTTCGGATCATTGATGAGATTCAGGAAAATATGATGGGGCAGCTGATAGCAATTGGGAGAACTGTGTGAGGTCCCAAGGAGCCTACTTTGAAGGGGACTGAGGCATCATTGTCCTATGTACAATGTTTCTTGTATCTTGTATCTTTTCAATAAATATCTCTATTTTTCATATTACAGGGCTGGATACCTTTTAGACAGACCTCATATGTATACAATTGATAAGCTTGGCCATGAAATACACAAAACAAGTTCGCCTAGGCAATTCACCAGTTATACCAAAACATAGAAAGACATACAGACAATGAGAATTGAAAAATGTCATCATTTAACCTATTTCTTTGTCTTCCCAGCAACTAATATAGTTTAAGAGTTTAAGAAATGAATTACAATTTAATTATCATCATTCCCACTCTAAATGCCATGCCAAATATGTTGAACATTAACTTGCTAGGAGTGCCTCCCAAATTGCAAATCTGTAAGTGTACATTATTTTACCTTTCAATTTAGCAAAATGAAATATGGACATTGACATTGATGTCCATGTTTCATTTGGTAGCTATAAGAAACTCTTATACTTGGTATCTATAAGAAACTCTGTAAGAAACTCTTATACTTGGTATCCATAAGAAACTCTGTAAAGAGGACTAAATCAAGAGTTAGGAGTCATAGAAGTCTCACCTCTATTTAACTATTCTTGTTTTATTCTTAACCTGCAAAGCCTAGGATCCGACAGTGTCCATATCCTATCTCAGCCACTAACTGGTAATGCGAACTTGGACTAGTTACTCACCCTTTCTCTGCCTCATCTGTTGGCTTATCTGTTATATGGGCACAACTTATAATAGTTTATTTAACTATTAAGTGTGTTAATTCATTCAAGGAGATATAAATCAATGCCCAGCATAGAGATTATTTAATAAGTACTATTGGTGTTACTCTGGCTCTGTGAACCATGTTGACAAAGATTTTAAGACTATTGCTTTTATAACAAGTTTCAGATTAAGTTTCTCCTTGCCCCTACATACTCACTTGAATAGATTTAATGCTTTCAAGGGCCTGTAAACATTTAAGAATGTGTACATTCTTCTAAACTTCTAAAAATACACAAAAAACAAAACAGCCATCTTCAAACCTTATGTCCTGCTCAATATGGCATTGTTGAGGCAATCATAAAGCATTCTGAAATAAACTTGTATTTTTCAAACAGGATATGTATCTACACGGAAATACCAAGGGAATATATGAAACCGTAAAAGAGCTGTAACATACTTATGTACAAGTATAATCATTTTTAAAAATAAGGAGAAACAGAAAACCAAATAAACAACTTAAACAGAGCTATGAAGTAGAAAACAGAAGTGACTACATTTTAAAGCATGGTAGAGATACTTCTGTAGGATAATTTGAGAATTACTGCACACAATGATCAAGAAGGGTGCCTTTTTAAAAACATTTTTATCTCTGCGATTTGTGTGAGTAAACTGAGACCATAGATTCTACTACTGACTCGGTTGTTGACTTGATGAAAGTGACTTTGCCTGATGGAGGCTGAGAAATTCCAGCTGTCATTTTCCACAAACGGCACCTTTTGTTGAGAGCTCTTCTCTAAGGTTGCCTTTATGACAGCTGAGACATACCAATTTTATGATAACCAAAGACTAAGTTCACAGGGTTTTTGTTTTGTTTCGTTTCGTTTTGTTTGTTTGTTTTGTAAAGCCATGGGAAAGTTGGGTGCATCCGTTTTATCTTTGTGAAAAAAATGGCTACTCAAATTATGTACTTTTGAAAGCTCACAGCATTTTTTACCCAAGAGAAAAACATTACTTTTGTCACCACAGTGAAATCAAAAGGACCTTTAGAAACCCTTGAAATGAAAAGTCATCCATCACACTCATCTTACTTATATAGCAACTTGTCATAGTTGTCTGGCAACCTGAAAATCTGAACTGACACAGATGAACTTTTCTAATACTATAATACATATGAATTTTGTATAAAATATAATCATACTAAAGCAAACACATGGTGCACCTTAAAGGAAAGGGAAATCTCCTGGTTTCAGAATTGTGGAGATAAATCAAACCTAGAGTGGTAAGCAGAAGCAAGAGCTCATGGGAGTTTTGACCCATCTGTAGGTTCAAGGGTCTGAGGGCTGGAATCCTATTGCCTTTGTGGATACAGGGGATGAGAACACGGCAAACAGAGCCCCTTTGATGGAGCCTGGACACGCACTTCCTTTACAGGGGAATACAGTGGTTGACCCAGGTCTAGAGAGGGGTTCAAAAAACCAAGGTAAAATAAGATAAAAAGCAGAGAAATCAAAATTCCAGGAAGGGATCAAGTATCAGCACATAGTCTGAATTTATATTAGTTCTTTTTTGTATTGTGTTTGTTCTTTTATAGTTGTCCTTTTTAATACAAGTCAGTTTGACTTCAAATTGTTAAATCTACTGATGTCTAATATTCTAACTAAACATTAACTGAGTTGCATGTTTTATTTAAAATTTTACTCCTCATCATTTTATTCCTCAACAAAACTATTTGGTAAGAACAAAATTAAATCCAGATGGTATGCAATAGTGAAGAAAGAAAATATATAAATTATTAGTAAATCTAAATAAGTACTCACCAATAATAAAAATAATAATAGTAACCAATTTGGATGATTTTAATAGAAGGCTTTGGGAAGAGAAAGGCATATGAATAAACAGCTTTTTAATTCCCATGATTGCCTTTAAGTAGATCCAGGATCAGAACTTAATGGCAAGCTTGCTTCTTATCTGCATTCTCAGCACTTGCAAACACATGACAGAATCCCCAGAAACCCCAGCAACTGTGATTGTAGTCCATTACAAACAAATGACAAATAACAGGGGCAAATGTTATGCTACTCCCAAGGCAAAGGCTCTGGACATGCAGAGTTAAATTAAAAGGTGCAAGAACAGTTCCACGTGGATCAAAAAGAACCCTGAAGTCAAGTTAATTTGTAATTTTCTACAACACTATTAAAATGACCCCAAACAAGAAAAGGACACCCCTGCGTGCTGTTGGTGAGATTGCAAATTGGTGCAGACAGTATGGAAAAAAGTATGGAGGTTCCTCGAAAAATGAAAAATGGAACTGCCTTACGTGTAGCTATCCAAAGAAAATGAAAACACTAATTTGAAAAACTCGATACACCCCTATTTCACTGCGGCATTATTTACAATACCCAAGGTGTGAAAGCATTTAAGAATCAGTTGTTCTTAAATTCTGTTCTTAAAGTCTTTTCAAAAGACTCTCTTGAAAAGCACATTAAAAATGCAGGTTTCCCAAAGCTCTTCAGAGATTTTTATCAATCAATATGTCTGGTGCTGTGCCTGAGAGTCAGCATTATTGAGAGGCTCCCCAGGTGATTCTGGGGCTAGTAGTCCAAGGACAAGGAAAAAGGGCCAGTGATTCTTAAAGACATGTAGCACAATTATGCTGCAGTGATTGTTAGCCCAGGTGGGAAGAGTCCTTTGATGACTGATGCAGTATTTTTTCTTTTTTTTTCTTCCACATTTTTTATTGTTGTTCAAGTACAGTTGTCTCCATTCCCCCCCCACCAACCCTCCACCCCAGTCATCCCCACTTCCCACCCTTGATCCTAACCCCCTTTGGTTTTGTCCACATGTCCTTTATACTTTTTCCTGACAACCCTTCCCCCTTTTGCCCCATTATCCCCTCCTGCCTCCCCTCTGGTTGCTGTCAGTTGTTTGTTTGTTTTTCCAATGGAATGAAACATGGCTGTATTGTAGTTCCACTTCCTTTTTAACTAAATAACTTGCTCCAGTTTGCAAGTGGACTGAATGCAAGCTTTCCTCCTTTCTCTCTTGCCCATTATTTAGAAACCAAGAGGGAATTTTCCTAAAATACATCAATAACAAGCATTTATTAAGAGGAACCTGGAGTGACTTAAAAAATGAGTGACCTAAAAGACATATTTTATTGTCAACTCTTTCAAAACTCGAACTCTAAGCATCATAGTATATGTCCTTCAAAAATTAACTGGTTAATATCTAATAGACCCTCTAGACAAGTACATTTATTTTTTTTTATATCTAAGAATACATTTTACTTTAACTTTTGTGAATAAGTATATTAGGACTTAAAATTGTTTAGAGGCAGATATTCTAAAATGAAATATTAATTTCATTGCCCAAATCTTTTCAATATTTTTTAAATGATTGCTTTTTAGTTTTCAAACTTTATTCAGACCTTTCCTTTAAAAGAATAGCTACACTGATAGTTTGAAAACATTGATTTTGATGAAACTATATAGCTAAAATCTATGTTTCATGGGATAGAACACTAGATATTTTATTCCTCATTCCTTGTTGTTTCATTGTTGTGGACCATTTGGCCTGGTTTCAGGAGTTGTAACCCTCACCCCATGGTGGGCTGTGTAAGAGCCTAGGGACCCACTTCATCTGGGTCTGTTCTGTCAAGAGAATGTGAGCTACTAAGGAGACAAAGCTTATCTCCCTGGCAGGAGTGCTGCTTCTGCCTCATCCATCTCTGGTCCCAATGCTTAGTTGGTTAGTCAATGACGGGTAAGACTCCTCATGGGAGGGGCAACCTAAGCCAGACACGACCACTTGGGAGGCCCTCATGGAAGGACTCGGGGGGCTGCAGCAAAGAGGGGGTGATGGACCCTCGCTCCCCGGCTATTCTAACATAGCCCAAGTCCCCATTTCCATCTGGGAGATGTCTTCTGCTTCCTGAGCGTAATCGGCTTAAAACCTGAAACTATGACTGTGAGCTGCGCAGCCCTGTGCTGGCCAGAACGGTTCCCCAGGCGATTCGGGCAATTAGGGCACAAGGAAGAATTCGTAAAGTCCTGTGAAACCTGCTTTGTTTGCTAAGAGTGCTCTCATTTAAATGATAAGGGTCCAAGGAGGAAATGGGTATGTCTCCCAAAGTTTGGCAACCCTCCTTCCTGACCCACACTGACTCAGATTAAGCCCTCAGATTTCCTTGACATGTTAAACCTGTATTCTGGTGTATTGGAACCCAATAAAAACTTCTAGTGAGGAAGGGACTCTGGATCATTCTCCTTTGAGAGTTTGGCCACCTCTCCTCCCCAAGCAGATCATGTCTTGGTAGTTTTATTTTCATCTGTGATGGAGGGATGGGGCTCTGCAGGCGGAGCCCCCCACCCCTATTTCATAACTTGGGATTTCCTGAGGGTGCTGTCATTGACAAGAATGGAACATTATACATTGAGTTGGCCAAAAAGTTCCTTTGGATTTTTCCATAAAATGGCTCTAGTAGCACTTATTTATATCTAACTTCATTGGAAACACTTTTGTTAGATTGTATTGTTACAGCTGTCATATCAATGTTCACAAAAAAAAACCCCAAAACCCCATAATTTGATAGCAATCAAATCAAGATGTTAATTGAGAACAATCAACATTATTTCACGCTGACATACCCAAAATATCCAAATCAATAAAGTTATTGGTGAAAATGAAAAATGTGTCTTTTATTTTACAGAAAAAATAAGAGGACTTTTTGGGCAACCCAGTACATTTTAGCCTTTATTTTATAGGATGTCAATATGATCTCCTTTAAAACAAAGGAATCTCTGTTTCGCCAGCAACACAGTTGATCTGTACTTCTTTTGTTTGTCAAAAAGTGAACCCTTGGGATCTCTGTTGTCCGATATGAACCAAAAGCTCTATTTCCAGAAAAGCGGCAATTAGATTCCTAGAGGATTACTCGAAGCTCTTTTTGCTTATAATTTATTTTGTAAATTTTCCGTTGCTGTGTGTTCAATTTGCAAGAGTTTTTGTGCAATATTGTACTGTTATTCTTCAAGGCATGAGTGCATTTTTATTTTAAATATTATATTTTCATTTTCAGAAATTCATGTGGGTCTTTTTCTGCATTTCTGCTTCTTTCTCCTTAATGTTCATTTTTCCTTTGCCTTCTTAAACATGTAGAGTATATTTATAATACCTGGTTTCACATCTTTTCCTCCAAATTCTGTCATCTGGGTCATTTCCAGGTCAGTTTCTATGATGTAATCTTCTAGTCTTTATGGGCCATATTTTCAAGCATATTTGCATGCCTAGTAATTAGTTATCGAATTCCCAAGCATTGTGGATTCTCTTTGTTGGAATTTTATTGTATCCCTTTAAACACTGTTCGGCTTTTGGGGGTAATGCAGTGACCTTCAATCAAAGCGTTTTACCATTTTAGGTTTGTTTTTAACCTTTTTAAAAGCCAGTTCCCGAAAGCCTGTTGAGTATAATTTTGTTCTACTATTAAGGCAACACACTTCTGAGGATTCTGCCCGTTGTCCTAGATATTTGGAGATGTTTCTGCTTTGGCTGGTGGCAACATGGATTATTTCCAGCCTTTGGCAGAATGATCAGTGTGGGCTCCAGGGGTTGCTTTGCCGACTCCTCTCTGTTGGTCCAGTCCTTCACTTCCTGTGGTTCATCAGGTGTAGTCCTTCATTTCATCACCTGCAGTATGTGCAGTCTAGTACTAGAACCTCAAGGGCATCCTATGCAGATATTTGGTGATGTATATCTGTGCTACTCCTTCATATCTGGTGTTTTGACCTACAAATTGTAGGCAACTTGATCGCTCCTTAAACTCTTATCTTTTCAACTTCACGAGGCTTTGATGAGCATTACTGAGGTTTCTCTTAATGATACTGCCTCCTGGAAACTCCAGGCCATGAGTTGGGACAGTTGTAGGACTCACACACTGTTTTCCTTCTCTTAAGGCTGAGTGTTCTGTGCTGGCTTTAGGTTACTGCCTGAAAGCTGATGCTTCATATATTTTGTCTTGTCCTCTAGTTGTTAAATGTAAGAGAGCAAATCTGGTTCTGTTATCCCATCATAGTGAAAAGCAGGAGTTTAGACTATTTCTAAGTTATTGAATTTTTTAAGTATAACCTTTAATTTTAATTATTTTGCTTCTATTTTAAGTTCTTATCAAGATACAATAAGTTTTCAAATAAAATCTAGAAAATAAGTTTATTTTGAAGCAGTTGTTATTGTATATTTATAGTCATGTACCCTAATATGTAATCAAACTGCTGTGTAAGTCAAAAGTGTTAAGTTCAGTTGTATTTTTCATTTGCAATGGAAATTGAGTCTTTAAAATTCCAAAAATAGTTTCCATAATTTTTTTTCCTGAAAGCCAGCAAAACTGAACATCATGCAGACTTTTCAAAAAGAACCTCTCCATGTAGGATCATTTTTTTAAAAATTATATATCTACTGGTTCTATATCAAGAGAGGACTTTTCAAAGGCTTCGTGTTTGTTATTTAGTTAATTACAGGACTTCAAAGAGAAATGCAATGGCTCTGCCTATGTCGGGTGTCTCTGTTGTTGGTTCTTTATAAATAAGGGGTACAATTTTTCCATTAGTTTCAGGGCTTAGGGATAAGAGAAGTTAAATGCCATCAAACACAATCACAACTTAAAAGATGTTTTGTGAAGACCGATTTCCAAATAAAACTATGTATCTGGTTGAGACTTCTCTGTCAATCTCTAGTGAAAATACGGAGCAGCAACAAAATCTCCAGTTTCTCTCAACAGAATATAAATGAAAGGTACTTGTGGTATAATATTCTAAAGGGAATCATCTAAACATGCGTGCTTATTTTACCATGTTTTGTTTTCATTTTGGGTTTTTCTTTTAAGCAAGCAAGATTTTCTTTGTCCAGAAGCCTGAATGAATCCACTGAGTCGTTCAGAAAATTGAAAGAAAGAATTGAACTGAGGTGGACCCCAGATGATTGATCCCTGCCTAGATTGTAAATCCGCACGGCGCAGTCGAGGTCATCTAAACCTTAATCTTTCATTTACGGAGTAAGTGCTTTGAAGCACATGTACTAAGAAAAGGTTCTCTGGCAAAGAACAGCGTGTGCAAATGGTCGGGTAATATGCTGTAATGACATTTTGATTGTGTACTGCACAAAACTGTTATGTCATTATGAAAACGCTAGGTAACATTTGTCGAATCTAAGAGGAGAGATTCCAAGTTGCGCCTATAATTAGTGCAGTGTAAAATTTAAAGTACTTCCATTTTCACTCCAAGAACCAGATTTTGAAAGTGGTCAGGGTGTCGCTTCCAAGGTTTTGGATGAAATTAGAGGGTCCAGACATTTTTTTCTTCCTCTTTAAACAATATGAAAGGAAACAAGTCCTCAACTGGAACAGATTTTAGATATCGACTATTGACAATGGCTCCGAAACTGTTATTTGCTACTCCAAGTAACTGTCAAATCTTCTGATATGAGTTTTAACTAAAATTTGAGTAATCGGCATTTCTAATTTAAACTATGAGTAAGAAACCTTTAAAAATTCCTAAAAGTTCATGAAACTGAAGTATAATTTTCTGAGTTACAAATTTGAATCATGCATATCTAGAGGCTAGCGTAGCAGTGAACCTCGCTGTCCACCTAAAGTATCCATACCTTACTTCATGGCACTGATTAGAAGACCTTTTTTTGTCTCCTTTCCTTGGTGTTTTTAATGTCCTGTAAAGTGAATAAAGCATTGTCTCTGTGGAGAAACCCAAAGACTGCCGGAGCTAGCATTATTGATAGAAATGAAAAGAATTGGAACAGTCTAAAAAAGCAACAGTTCCTTAGCCAGAAAACAAAAGTTATAAGTAAAGCAGAGCATACAATCATTGGAGCACAAGATGATTGCATGAATGAATGCACTATACATTACGTGCATGAAGCACAAAAACAAGAAGGTCCATCGAAGGGAACTAATGCATCAATTACTTCATCCAGTGCAAAAAGTGATCATTAAGTGAGATAAAAACTTTAAAAGAAAACTCCTGGTGTGAGGTTACTCATAGGTCACACATAATTCTAAATAAAAATGTAACTGAGGAAAAAGCCAGAAACCCCTACGAGCAACTTATAAAGTAACAGGTGGCACAGGCCCTTGTATGTTTCAGAGATGTAAAGAATTGGAAACTGTTTATAAAGTCAAGACTAGCTGATGCATATGTAATTGTTACCAACCGTAAAAATATAAATGCATAGCTATGAGAAAATAGGATTTTGGCCAGGGTAGGGGAAGAGGGCAGGTGAAATAAAGAGAAGGGTTACTAATAGAGGTTTACATACATTAAAATTACACAGGTAACAATAGAAAACTTTAATTTGGATAAATATCAAACATAGAAGGAAAGGAAAATAGGGATGACAAGCCTAAAAGTGTGTTAAGTCTTAATTTTTCATCTTAAGGAATCAATATGCAAACTGATGAATTTAATAAATCAGGTTGATAAATCAGGGATTAGCAATATAAGCATATCTTCTAAAATTCTAAAATTATCAGAATTAAATAGAGAAAATAAGTTAAAAGAGAAACATAGAAAGTATAACTGTGGCTAAGGAGTCAACGAGGAAAACTTGCTATTCATCCTAAAATACTATTATTTAATATATTACCATTTGGTTATATTACTTTAATAAAAATATATTTTTTAAAGTTAGATGTTATGGAAATTAAATGTCTTTGCCTAAATGAATTCTTCAATGTTTAACCCATTAAATATTAATATATTCCAGAGTTGCTATTTTAATTATGCAGATTTAGGTAAGCTCACGGTTAATGTTTCCTCAGAAATGATGTTTTACAGAGTGTGTTTTATTGGCATATATTGTAAAAGCATTTATACATGATTTCAGTACATTATTTATAGAGTCATTAGGTATCTGAGGTTTCTTATGTTTTTCAGTTTTATGTTGCTGTCTTTTATGGAGGAAATTATAAGCTAGAGTGGTATTTTCAGATTTTTATTTACTAAATATGATAGGTTTTGCAGAGATAGCTAAGTTTTATGGCATACTTTTCTTAAAGTCTAAAAATAATTTTTAAATAAAACTGGTTAATAAGATTTGAAATTTTGCAGCTAATGATACATATTAAAGTGCTAGAATTTATATGTAGAATAAGAAATACATGTATTTCAAATTTCTATGATAACTGCCTAAAGGAGTTTTGAAGAAACATAATAATAATCAAAATAAAGACAATTCTGCACAAATATAATCAGTTTAACAGAAAGTCAAGAGAAAAAAATGGCACCTTAGTCTCAATATCCAGGATGCATTAACACCTGAGCAGCCATTCAGAGTAAAGTGAAATAATAGCTTGTTGATGAACATCAGTGTATAACACATGCAGCCCAGATGTCAGCTGGCATCCACTTATGTCTTAAGATCTCAAACAGATTATTTTAACACTCATTCATTTAATGTCCGATAGACAAGTAATACCTTCCCAAACCTTTGGTCTATTTGAGCAGCTGCTTGCACTGAATGAACTCAGTTGTGAATTATCTCAATATTCAGAATGCTCTGCCTCGTCTACACTGCATCAACCCAGATGGGGAACTCAGAACATTCTGTAATTTCTAACAAATCAAAACAAAACCATTCATTCAGGACATGGCACAGATTTTCCTGAAGACAGTGAATCAGTTTGCCAGAGGAGGGAAAAATGTTTATTGCAATCATTGCAATTAAATAACTTCAAATAGAAAATTAGACACAGCTCTATTTTACAAGACTCATCTACCTACTTCTCAGAAACCATGCTTCAGTCTTTTCTCAACCATGGGATATCACAAAATTTGGAAAGAATTCAGCTAAGTGATTCTGACTTGGACTAAGTTTTCAATCAGACAGTAATGAGCTGCAACAAGTGGGAACCCTTTTCTCTCAGAGTTTTCCCATGTCGTCTCTCCACACAGGAGAGTTTGAACTCCCTCACAGCATGGCAGCCTTCAGGAATCTGAACTGCTTACACAGCAGTTCAAGGGTTCATCGGGAATGACCAGTCTCAGAAGTCACAGAGTGTCACTTCTGCAGAGTCAGAAGTCCACCCAGGTTCAGGGTGAAAGAATATAGATTCACTTGCAAAAGTACAATATAAAACTGAAATATTGGATGGGAAATTTTGTGGTCATCTTTGAAAAACAGAGTATGCCATCTATGTTTAACTAGCCTATATTTTTACCCAATTCTCCTTAACTTACAGCATCAAAAAGTAATACTGACATTTAAAAAAAACAACATTATAAAATTATAACATAAAAAAGACATTTTATTGAGGTTCGAAGCAAAAGTCCAAAAAGGCTTAAGCATCCTTCTCAGGAACAGAGCTCACCACAGAACTCAGGCCATCAGCCCCTTGCCCGAGATCCAGTCCTAGATTCTACACCCTTAGCGACATCAGCAAGCTCCAGCAGGTGTCCCAATCTCACCTGGCAGACAGGCTAGTGATGCCATTTGTTTTGTAAAATACATACATTTTGTTTGTTTCATAGATCTTTAAATATTATATTAGTGGTAGAAAGAACTATACTCATAACAGTAATAAAACATTAAATTAATGCACTTATATATGACAAAACAAACATTATAAATCAATAATGAAGGGTTAGAGCAACAATACCTGTTTTAAAAGCTATTTGGGAAATAATCAAGTGAGGTCTTCATCTCTGTAATGACCGTTTGCCTACTGGTTGTCTTCCCAGCTCAAAATACTTCCCCCTCCCTGGTGACTCCCCTTCCCCTGTTTCTTTGCTACGGAATCCGATCCACAGAGAATGGGCTGCTAGAAGGCAGAGTTCATCCAACACGACCCATTTCAGGGCAACATTAAGCACCGTATCCAAATTAGAAAAACAGGGTCATTTTACTGGGAATTCAGACTGAGAGTAAAAGCCAGATTTAGTCTTTCTCTGGATGGTTGGATGGTTCCCACTGGGACAAGAAAGCAGAGCAAACAAATGAGGAGGATGAGGAAATACACTGAGAGCCCGGACCAGAGAAGAAAACCAGGCACAGAATCCCAAAGGCATGCCCACCCTCGGCCCCTGTGTCTCCCTGGAGGGAGGCCGCATCCCAGCTTGGGTTCTGGAATCAGCCCCGTATTCTTCATAAGAAGCAACTGACTTTTTGACAGCTCCAAAACTCTCATGGCTTGCATCCAGAATATTCCTAAATAACATTACTTTATCTACCAAAATTAATTCCAAAAGAAGTATATGCTAAAGTGGAAAATGGCACGTAATACAACTATAAAAATATCTTGCAAAGGTATAGAATCATTCTAAGTGTAAAAACTCTATGACCAGCAAAAAAGATGTCTATAAACTACTTAGCCTTTCATGCACATGTAGCATGAGTACAATTTATACATAAATAGCAAGCAGGGAAGTATTTGCAACAAATATGAGCACAGAAATACAAACAATTGAATAGGCATTTAATGAAAAAAGAGAGCTCTAAAAATGGAGAAATACACTACTATTCCCAATTAAATGTGGGCAAATCAGAGAATAGACAAACCAGAGAAGAAATATAAAAGGTCATTAATCATGTGACAAATATTCTAGAAATGAGAAAGAAATGTTTTCACATTTAAAATGCACATTACTTGTGTCAACATCGGCACACAGAAACAAGTGCCACATGGCTGGTAGTGCTGTCGGAAATTAATTTTGCAACACATACGAAGACCTTCATATGTGTTCATACTTAGTTGAGCCAGTGTATTAAATCAACACTTCTGCCTACAAGTGAAGAAACCCAACTCAAATGCTATAATGAGAAAAGGGATGGATTGGCTCACATAGGTGAAAATTCTAGCAGCGCTCACATTGGAACCCCATGCTCAACATGTGATTATGAATCTCTCTCTCTCTCCCTGTCAGGTCTCCTTTCAACTTGGATGGCTTTTCCCCCCTCAGACAGGCTCTCCCTCGAGGTGAAAGATGGCAACCTTGCACTTTGGATTCATGTTCTACCAGCTTCATAAGCCAGCAGAAACAGAATCTCAACACCCCAGTGATTTTCTGCAAAATATCAAGATTGCACTGCCTTGTATCTTATTGCCATGACTTGAGTCACAAATGCGTCTCTGAAACACTCATTATGGTCAGGGAACAGGTCCAGCCTGCAGGCCAGGAGCAGGGTGTGGGGTTCATCCTGTACGGAGTGCAGGGATGCAAATTAGGAGAGGAAGCTTACAAAGGAAAATATTCAGGTGCTGTTTCTAGGAGGAGGGGAATGGATGTTGTGTACATAAAGATAATAGATGCCCATTATATCCCCATACCTAGCAATTCAACTTCTAGGAATCTAATCTAAAAAGACAATCAGAAACAAAGAAGAGATTGTGGTCTCTATTTTTAAATAAGAGCTGTATTTCTTTCAGTGTAAAAATAAAAAAATAGTAGAAAAGTGACTAAACTATACTATAAGTTTCTTACCATAAGACTAGAGGTATATTATAATACATGTTATATAATATAAAATGTAGTGTGGAGAAAAATGCAAGAGTATGTGAAAAGATAGGATAAAAATCTATATAGCAAATATATTCCCTGTTATGTACATATTCATATTTGCCTAAAAAATACTAAAAGGAAATAGATCACAATGACAATCAAGATTAGTGGAATTTGAGGAATTTTCCATAGAAACATATATACATTTTTTATCAGATAACAATTCTGTGAGTTACAAAATGCAGAAATTTGGTAATCACTAAGGTCCTCAGGACCTACTGTGTCCAGGCAGCCTGCCATTGTGAAACACCTGCATGCTCGTTGACCCGTTTACTACATAAGCCTGAGCTTCACTTGAATCTTTGAACTTTGGTATCTACATTAGCAAAATGGGAATAGTTATGCCTGTCCAGCATATCTCACATGATTATTATGAAAATCAAATAGCATACGGGAAAGGACTTTTAAAATTATAAAGTACTGTGAAAGCTGATAGCATTAACATTTTGAAATAAAGATGTCAAAGCAGCCCTGGCTGGCGTAGCTCAGTGGATTAAGTACACACCTATGAACCAAAGGGTTGCTGGTTGGATTCCCAGTGAGTTCATATGCCTGGGTTACAGGCCAGGTCCCCAGTGGGGGGCATGTGAGAGGCAACCACACATTGATATTTCTCTCCCTCTCTTTCTCCTTCCCTTCCCCTCTCTCTAAAAATAAATAAATTTTAAAAAAGATGTTAAAGCAATCCTGTGCACCCTCCCCACTAGCATATTAACAATCCAAACATCAGCACCGTAATAACTTCTCAGTTATCCTGCCTTCCTTTGGATGTTACTTGTTAAGTCCCTAGGTGGAAAGAACCACTCCTACTTGATTTGTCTTATGTGAGATAAACCTTGTTGGTGTGATGTGACATCAAACACCTACTAGTGTTTGGCACACAGAAGGCAATTGGAAATGTAAATTATCTACCCACTTCCTTTTTATAACCTACTTATCCCCTCATCTGTAAAAATATGCAGGGTTGGGGAGAGGTAGGTAGCTGGTACCCTAGAATCCCTCCCACCTTTCAGTTTGGATTTCTCCCTGAAAGCCAAATCTTGGTCACAGAGTAGGCTCATGGATTAGGCAGTGGAAACAGCCAAACCGGTAGCTTCACAGATTCCATGCTGTCTCTTCCAGAGGCGTGCTGGGCACGTGTCATGGCAGCTGTGGGCTTAGACGACAGTTATTCTCACATAAAGGACAACTGGGATTTTAGAGCCTCCAACATACTTCTTGCCCAGCTTGCCCTCCTGAGAAAATTGGGAACATGAATACACGTGGATTTCATACGCACTCATACTGGAGTTATACGGGCTTCTGCTCCACACCTACGAGTTGTCCAATATCCAATGTTAACTCAATAAAGAGTGGGTAAAAATGATAAAAGAAACTACTTGAAAAAGGCATAGGACCTTCTAAATGTAAGAACTGTGACTTTCTTCTCCTCTCAGAAAATTCAGATCACTCCCATGACCATGTCCGAATTGCTCTGCACCTGAACGCTGCCCAGCCCTCTCCTGCAGGCCCTCGGGCAGGGTGTGCAGAGTGCAAGTTCACCAGTGCCCACACTTCCCTTGCTCTGGCCTTGACCCTCAGGCAATTCTTCAAGACTCAAGACAAGAGCCTGTTTCTTTATCCAAATTACTAGAGCCTGCTTAAAATCTCGGGCAGCTGAGAATGGAGCCTGTCCCCACAGGGTAGGAATGTATTAACCACCCTATAAAAGTTATTTTTAAAGTTTTATTTAAGGAACAGCAGCTGGAGAATAAAGAAAAGAAAGGCAAAACACACTTCCTTTATACCCGGGGTACAGTCCCTCTCACACCAGTCTCCCATGGCTCCCGGTGGGAACCGCATCCACACGCATGCTTGCTGTCTGAACTCCGACACTGGAAACTGGAGAATCAGAAATAACACCAACAGGAAACACAAACAACGTTGTTTCATTAGACCCATGGAGTTGCCTTGCTTAATTATACTAGGGGAGTTTGACATCAGGCTTGGAATTCTTTTATTGGATTTGAAGGATATTACAAAAAAAATTAAAGTGACATTAAAATGCCATCACATATAATGAGCCCATTACCACTTGGAAATTGCTTCCAATCAGCACACTGTAAGTGGAAGGTTTTCTAGCAGTTCCTATCCTCTGGATGAGAGAGTAATCATTTAGGTCATAGGGAAACGTAATTTAGCAAACTACAAAGCCTTGAAATAAGTAAATATTAATGAAATATACATTTCATTAATCACTAAGTTATCATGAAACTTCTGCTTTTTATTGTATCTCTAGTAATATTGCATTTGCAATATATGATCGCTATATTTGTTTGTTTGCTTTAAAAAAAACACAATGTACTGCCAGTTTAGAATTCACCTCTATTTAATAAGATTTATTGAGATCATCTACTGTGCATGAAAGTTCCTAACTGTTAAGAACTTATACTATTGCAAGAAGAAAATATATATATGTGCACACAGAAAATTGAGTACATGAGATACTCAGAGGCTGGGAAAGGGGTTTCCAATCAAGGGGTTTCAGAAATGGTCTGCTGGAGATCACCTGGATGAATGGCTAGAATTCAAACAGAATAGGAGGGAACAGCATGAGCAAGCACAACAAATAAGAAAGTTATGCATGTTCAGAAAACAGTAAGTGATCCTTCAGCAGCATGAGAAAGTGAGCAAAGATTTCAGAAGAAAATAGGCTCCAAGCCTGTCTCTACATTTGCTATTTACCTTTGGCATGCTGCGTAACTTCTCTAGGCCTCTGTTTTCTCCTGTTCAAAACTGAGCTACTAGCCCTGGCTGGTGTGGCTCAGTGGACTGAACATCTGCCTGGGAACCAAAGGGTCACCAGTTTGATTCCATCAGGGCGCATACCGGGTTGCAGGCCAGGTCCCCAGTAGGGGTCAGGCAAGAGGCAACCACACATTGATATTTCTCTCCCTCTCTTTCTCTTTCCCTTACCCTCTCTCCAAAAATGGATAAATGAAACCTTTAAAAAATAAATAAAACTGAGCTACTAATAAGTGTGCTATGAGTGTAAGACGTGCATGTGAAGTACCTATCATGGTGACTAGTACAGAGCAAATGCTCAGTAAATGTTTAAAACAAAAGAGAAAAGAAGAGGCAAGGAGAAATAGCAAAAGAAAAATGGGGAGGGAGGAAAGAAAGTAAGAAAAGAGATGGAGAGGAAAGAAGGAAAGAAAAAAGTTGAAGGTTTTGAAAGGTTTGGGCTAAGATATATATTTTGGAATCATTTGCATATAAGAGCAAAATATGAAAACAAACTACAGGCAAAGGACAGATCTTCATGGGATACCTATATTTTGTGGTTGAAAAAAGGAAATGCATATAAGGTCACATGATGCAATGAACAAAGATAAGACATGGGTTCAGGTTTGAGTTCCACCAAAGCCCACATGACCAAAAAAATTTCTGAAACTTTGTGAGTGGAAAAATATGCTCCTAACAAAATTACCCCGAAGACTAAACAACATACAATATATAAAAATCACTCAACATCATGCCTTGTACATAGCTAACCACCAGGCCCCTCCTTGCTTTCTTGTTTGCCTTCCTCAGAGAAAGGAAAAGGAGAAATGAATTTAAAAAAGAAAAAAAACTGCTTCAAGGAAATGACAATGGATACAATGAAGTGAAGTGGGTAGCAAATAAGCAAGAAATACTGTGTGGATTTTTGTAAAGGGTTATTCTTTCTTTAAGGTTTCATTTTCAGTTGTGGGTTTGGGGGGTGGGAAGTCAGATTATAAATTAAAAAGATTAAATAAGCAGTGAGGTCCTGACACAACTAATTAATATGTCCCTACACTATTTCAGGGCATGAAGTAAGAAAAAAATAGTAACATGTGTGGGTGTTGAGGCTAAGTGAGTTTCATTTAATTTATTTAGTCATTTAATTTTAGGGAATTGATTTACATATACAAAAAAGAAAACCAAAGGAAAAAAGAGGTTGAGGAGGAAGGCAAAAAAAGACCATGTCTTCATGGAGGGAAACTAAACCTAGAACTTGAGTAAAAAAATAGTGTCGACAAAGAGATACATCTCCTTTTGAGTCAAAGGTATTTGTGGTTGGTGGAGATACACAAATTTCTTGAGGGGGAGAAAATAATGGCTGAGAGTAGTCATGCCAGAAAGCATCTGTCTTCTGAACAGGATTCCGTGAGTGATGCCTCTTAAACTTGACACCTAGAAGTGGGAGCATCGCCAATAGACAAAAATTCTCAAGTATCAGTGAGAGCCCTGTGGAAAATGGCTGACCGTGTGGACTAAACAAAGCACCTGGGGACAGAAAAAGAGTAACAGATCAGGAGAATTTTGAATCTGTGGAATGAGCCATTAGACATCAACGATCAGAGTGTACACAAGTAGAAGGCAGGACACGGAGATCAGGCAGGGTGATTTGGAGTTCAAAAGAAGGGGAAAAGAAATTTTAATTGTGATTGTGCCCTCCCTTGATGGAGAGATTGGATAGCTAACATAACTGGAAGGATTCTCTTAGATCTAGAGTTGATGAGGAGATTCTTCTCACCTGAGGCTTTAGGGCGATACTAACATCAAAGGATTGGAGAGAAGGCCAGTTTATGTACTGGGGCTGGGATGAAAGCAATGGCCCAAACTGAGGGTTCAAATGGCAAAGAATGAATACAGAGGAATGAGCCAGGCCTCAGAGCCCATGAAAGTAAGAGCCTAATAAGTAAGAAGCATTCCTGGGTACATGCTTGGAGGAGGGGTCAGCTGCAGCACAATATATAAGGAGGCCTCCTAAAGGGGCAAAACAAAGTGGACAAAGGCTCTTCCATGCTCTCCTGTGGCTGAAATGGAATAAAGATAAAGGGTGTGGGTAAGCTAAGCAAAACGTAGTAAGGTCAGAAAGCCAGAAAGCTCGCTGATAAGCTTTATGAAGTCTCTAAAGATGAGAACTGAGGCACCCTAGAGAAATTGTTTATCGGACTTTTAAAAAGCATGCAACAGCTAGCTTCCTGAATTTAAAAAAGAAAATGGTCTCAGAATGAAAATTACGTAGGTGTCTCTAATATAACAACATATTATATAATTATGCATTATATTATATATTTTATATAACATTTCTCCATAGTTTCTGATATATATCTATTAAAATAATTAAGAAATAATTTTAGTCTAAAGTTGCATAAATGAATGTAGTCCTATTTGAGGGTGCTTAGAGAAAATTAAAGACTGTATTTTCAAAGATGTTAACTATTTACTATATTTTATTGTATTCAGCTCTTTTGATTTACACTTGGCAAACAAAGCTGTAATATATTCAAAGTGTACAGTGCAATGATTTGATGTATATACACGTTGGGAAGGGATAGACACTATAGAGTTAATTTTACATAAACATCCATCAGCACATATATTTACCTACTCTTTTTTTCTTTTTGGTGAGAACTCTCAAATTTGGTAAGAACTCTTCACAAATTTGAATTATACAATACAGTTTTATCAGTTATAGTCACCATGTTATACATTACATCCTAAATCTTCATTCACCTCATAACTTAGAATTTCTATCCTTTTACCAGCCTCTCCCTAGTTCTTCCACTCCCTGGAAACCATCATTCTACCCTCTGTTTCCATGTACTTGACATTTTTTTAGGTTCTACATACAAGTCGTATCATGTAGTATCTGTCTTTTTCTGGCTTATTTCACTTAATGCAATGCCCTCAAGTTTCAACCAATTGCTTTTTAAACAGACCACAGAAAGGATTATCTCTCTTAATTTTTGATCACTCAAATTGCACAGTACAAAGTTCAGCTCTTAACAGACAGTATGTATTTATTAGGCTGAATTTAATTTGTATTAAAATCAATACTGAGAACATACATTTCAATCCACAATTCTGTTATGCGCAGAATAAAATGGCTTTATTTGTATAATTGTAAGATCTATTTCAAGCCCAATTCCACCTTAAAATATAATTTTGCTCAATTCCAGAAAAATCTTAGTTATTTCAAAACCCTTCCATTTACCTTGCCCCTCCCTACAAGGTCATGTAAAATGTCAGAAAGTTTTAATTATCTGTACCAGGAAAAGGTTTGTGGTAGCTCATAGAAGATGATTTGGAAGCAGCCTGTAATTGATCAAAAAACAGTGAGAGATTTTAATTTTAAAAATCACCTCCACAGCCAAAGTGAAGTGAAAGTGACATTGGTGAGAAGGATAATTTGGCCACTTAGATGCCATTGTTTTTTGACTGAATGGGATAAATGAATATTTGAAAGAGATACTATCACTGCACAATCTCACCATTGGCTCTAAAGCCACCAACACACAGTCAAAGAATTTGGGACTTCATCGTCTAGTTCAAGTGCTCAATTTTACATCTTAGGAGTCATAATTTGATTTAATTTTACTCTCAAAGTCATATGTTATTTTTAAAACTGCTGAAATTAAAAATAGTGGAAAGCTGATGTAAACTCTCCATGGATAAAATATGTATTTTTATTAAGCTACTTTACTCCTGGCAACTGTTTTTGCGGTATAGTGTTGGTAGCACTCTCTAAATGCCAGCATTCCACTGGTACTGAACATTGGCACTTTTTGCAAATAACTGAGAACACGGAATGCTAATAATCCATGTGAATTTTCTACCTCATGCCCAGTAGATTGCGTTAATTAGGGTAGACTGAATAAAAAATGTAGAACCTCATAATAAACATTGAGAATTAGAGGTAGATTATCACTGCATATTTCCCTCTCAAGCCTAATAAAATTTAAGTGAGGACATTTGTTTAAACCTTTAATCAATGGTATCTTACTTTCTCAGTGTCCTCTGGTTTAGGTGAGTAGGTAGGTAGTTAGCTAGCTAGCTAGCTAGTAATTTAAATCAGTTTCATGTGAATGTCCTGTTCTTTCTGATTTTTCTCCTCTTCTACCTTTCTTCACGATGCCACATTGGTATGTAGGGGACGTATGTGGCTCTGGCGTCAGCCTCCTTATCAGCTCCCCTTTTCTGGATTTTCTGAGTGGCATGAACAGATTATGGAGAGACAGAAGTGTAGATTTTAGGTTTGTCCATCTAGTCAATATTTTCTTTCAATTGTGGCCAAGTCTGGAACAGAAAGCTGTGTTTCTGCCAGAGTCTGAAGTTTCTCTGGACTAAAAGGTGGGAAGACTGCTAATGCCAGTGCTTATCCATGGGTATCTCCACACATACCCACATTTTTGCATAACTTCCTCAAGTTTTAACCACAATTCAAGAACTTTAGCACCTAACTTCCTCTCCCCAATCCTTATCTGTTCTGTCCTTTGACGATTAACAACCTGGATGTCTTGATGTGAGTTAAAGGGATTTGAAAACTCTTTAACTTTCTTAATACTATTTTATTCTATGGACAAGAAAGAAAGAAAGAAAGAAAGAAAGAAAGAAAGAAAGAGCATGAGCTCGTCACTTCAGTCAAGGTAACATCTGCTTTTCTGCTGAAGATAAGAAAACCACTCAATGAGAAGTCACAAGAAAACAAGATTTCACAACTTTATACAATGTATTTATAATACATTGAAAATATACTTAATGCCATCCCCAGTAAATAGAATAATAATTTATACTATCTACTTTCTCAGTACTGGTAAATTTTTCAAATTCAAAAAGAAGAAAAGCCCTCAAACGCTCTTCCAGTGATGATCTTTGTATCACCGCTGTGGATAGAGATGGGATGGGTAGCTCCAGAGTGTCACAGCACATCCCCTGAAGCTGTTCAAAGGGAAACACTGCATAGTCAATGATGACCAAGAGTTAAATGATGACAGTAGTTAACTATGTCATTAAGCACGAATGAGATTGTGCACAGTCCCTTCAATAATCTCAAGACAAGGGTGTACAAATACCCTAAGGCAGTTCCTCAAAGTGCAGTCAAAGAATTGGCTTCTTTAGTAACATATGAAGTCTGTCCAGAAAAAGTTCAACCATTGTTAATATAACGATAACAGTTTGTGTGACATTGATATAACCCAGCAGCCAAGGAGAGTGGACTAGAATGAACATGTGTGAACAATGACGACTTCACTGTATTAGTCAGTGGGGGCGGTAGATGTTGAGTGAGCATGTTGAGCAAGCATGTGTACTCTGTGGTTGTCACATTCAAAATGACTGAGCAAGTAGAGCAATGAATGTGTGTCAAATTTTGCATTAAGCTTGAACATTCCTCCACAGAAACTATTTGGATGACTCAGAAGGCCTCAGCTGTGGGCAATTGGTTATTAGCAGCTTCATCATGACAACATTCTCACTCATGCACCATGTCTTATGAAGAGTTTTTTGGCAAAAGATCAAATCACCCAGGTGACTCAGCCCTCATACAACCCAGGTTTGGTGCCCTGCAGCTTCTGGCTTTCCCAAAACTAAAATCACCTTTGAAAGAAAGAGATTTCAGATCATTGATGAGATTCAGGAAAATACGATGGGGCAGCTGATAGCAATTGGGAGAACTGTGTGAGGTCCCAAGGTGCCTACTTTGAAGGGGACTGAGGCATCATTGTCCCATGTGCAATGTTTCTTGTATCTTCTTTGATAAATGCCTCTATTTTCCATATTACATGGCTGGATATTTTTTGGACAGACCTGAAATGTGCAGCCTATTAATGAGGCTGATTACATGGCTGGCCACAATCTACTGAGTCAGAATATTTTTAGAATGGAAACTGGTATTATCCATTTCTAACATGTTCCAGGGTGGTTCTCATATACATTGGTGACTGAGACACTCTAAGGCTTGCTGTCTCATAAAGGGCTAAGGACACTTTCCCTTCTCTGGAAAACTTGCAGAAGCTAGACCTCCACCAAACTATGCTGATTCAATTTTTGGTAGTTTGCTTGTCAGAGATTAGAGAAAAGGGATACATACATTGGAATCTAAATGATAATAGAAAGAATATTACCAGTCACAATTTTTTCCATTATGTCTAAAATCCCTGATTCATTCTCCCTTGACATGTAGCAAATCTCAGTTATCACTGAGTCATCACCTGTGGAATTATATTTTACTAATTATGAAGACTCTCCCTGAAGTTATTGGTAATTGCAGACTTTATAAGTTTACAATCTATCAGATTCATAGACTGCCTGGCAAACAAAGTATTTGCTTTCATGTTCACAGGTAATAGAACCTTGGCAACTTTACCTTAATTTTTGACACACTTGCCCATTCTCACACACATGGCCAACCCTGTATATTTCTTGTCCTTACCCTTCATGCTTTCTCTAACATCATTTTTTAGTATCCTAAGCCCTAGTTTAATTATTTACTTTTGCTTCTTAAAGCAAGACATTAGCATATATCTCTAGAATTTAGTTTTAAGTACTAGTGGGAAGATATATTTGTTACTTGCTATTCAGATTTCCCTAAGGTGAAATTTCCCCTGTCCAATTCCAGCATCTCCCCTTTCTGGGAGAGAAGGAGAGGTTGGGGACACATAAGGACATAGCTATGTGATCGACAAGATGTGGAAAAAGAAATTGACCCTGCATCCCTCAGCCCCCTTGCCTTTCCTGCTTTTGGGAACCTCCCAGCCTGCAGTGAGTGTGCATTCTGGTTTGCTCCTCCAACCCATACATTTTATGAGACAATAACAAACATGTGGGAAAGTCTGTGGCTGCTTTAAACTATCTGTAGTTTAATGGGTAAGCCTAATTCTGAGGTCCAGCGTCAGGTAGGTAGTTTATTGTTGCCCCGTACTGCAATACATCATTTACTTGCATTAAGTTCCTATTTTGATATCCACTTGCTTGAATGTCTTTTGTCTATCTCTAGATTGTTTTCAAACTCAGAAGGAAAAGAAATGTAACATTTATTACATTCCTGCAAACCCCAAAGGTATTATATAATTTAAGAAAATCTATGTCTAATTTGTAACATATGGCCACTCTTCATGGGATTCCGTTATATTCTTCTTTATCAGCCTTCGAAGGAGAACTCATATTTATTTTTAAGAAAAGCTATGAGGGGGTCTGCCAGTAGTAGCCAACATATTTCAGAATAAAGGGCATATAACAAATGGGAAGGTGAAATGAGGCAGCAACATGACATGATTTTTAAAATCTTAGTCTAGCGTTATTGGTAATAATGGTTAAGGGACAATTCCCATTCCCCAGTGCTTCCTTTTCTCTGTGAGGGAGATTCCATTAGAGTAAAATCCTTGTTTGTTTGTTTGTTTGTTTGTTTGTTTGTTTTGATTAGAGGCTGGAGTTGTGAGCGAGAACCTAAGATCCTGCCTTTGGGACTTGCCTAGCTCAGAAAACTTGTGTGCTGGTTGTCCACTGATCAGGAGCATTTTAGAGTGGTACCCTATTCTTTGCCAGAGCATCTTGTCTCTGTGGAAATAATTCTGCTCAAGGTTGGGTACAGTGATATGAAGTTCACTGTTTCCACCAGCCTGAGCCATATTTTTCAGAAAGATTTTTCCAGTAATTTAGGACATATTTTAACCTCATTTTTCTCAACTCCTGTGCCTATACATTGTTTTCAAATCATCTAGGGTAGAAGGGGGAGTCATTTATTAGGTGCCCTGGGAACTCAACAATAACTTCTCTTTTTCATTCCAATAGCATCAGCACCTAGAATAGTGCTTTTTGCATTTTAGGCATTCAGTAAATATTTGCTACATTTGTGCAAATAATTGGAATTTATAATTTTCATATTTTACCTAAGATAGTTACAGTGATATATACCTTCAGTTTTTGAGGTAAATATTCAAAAAATATTTTGAAAAAATATTCAAAAAATTCAAAAAATATTCAAGAAATATTTAAGTTCTGCTTGAGATATTTATATAACCCCTAGGATTCAAAGGCTTCTCAGTTTCCTTCCATCTCTAAAATTCTATAAAAAACTTTAATTTGATTGATTCAGTCTTAGAATAAACAACATTCAAAGCAAAAATTTAAATGAGTTTTGCTTCCTTGTAAAATCTTAAAACACAATGTTCCTCTATCAAAATGGCTAAACTAAACAATAGTGACCACATCAAATGCTAATGGCAATTCAGAGAAACCAGATTACTCTACATTGCTGGTAAGAATGTAAAATGGTGCAACCTATCTGGAAAAAAATCTGGTTTTCTCTTAAAAACTAAACATGCAAGGAACATAAAACCCAGCAATTGCTCTCCAGGGCATTTTTCACAGAGAAATAAAAACTGTTATTTAAACAGGAATGTTCATAGCTGCTCTGCTCATCATGGGCAAAAACTGGAAGCAACCCAGAAGTCTTTCAATGGTTAAACACACTGGTACATCCATACCATGGAATACTACTCAGCAATACAAGGAACTTGTATTGCTATAATCAGTAACTAAATGCTATTAGTTCAAAAGGCCTATCCTAAAATGTTGCATAATGTGTTATTCCATTTATAAAACATTCCTAAAATGACAATGCTATAGAAGTAAAGAGCAGAATAGTACTTGCCATGAGTTAAGGACAAGGCAGAAAAGGAACGCAGATATAGATAAGAAAGAGTCATAAGATCCTTGTGGTGTTTGTTGGAACTGTTCTTTATCTTGACTGCCATGTGGACACAGGCACACATAGGTAGTAATATCACACAAAGGCAAATACACACACGTGATCACACATAAAGCTGGGGGAATCTAGATAAGATCTGTGATCTTACTATCCTGGTGTGACACTGTACTACAGTTTTTATATGATGTCATCATCGGGCATAACTGGGTAAAGTATCCATGGGCATGAATGCACATATGTACCTACCTGCAGATTTTTATGTAGAGATTGGGTTACATAATATTTCATAGTACAGATGCATTATATTCCAATCAACCAATAACAGAAATTCACATTTTGTTCATTTTCTTGGATACTTGGATACATGGATACTTGGTGCCAAAAATATGCTGTAACAAATACAGTTTATCCTTACAGTCCAGTGTTTTTATTTTTATAAAACAGATTTTCCAAGGGGAGAAGATGGCCGCCAAATAGGTGGAAGCTGAGTCCCCTTGCTCTTGCCCCCAACTTAGATTCTCGGCTCATTTTCTGACAAATAACCTGAATGATCAATGGAATCTTAGCTGACATGAAGTTTTCAGCCAAGGAGTACGGAAGACACCTTACTATGGGTGGTAAGGAGGTTTTACAAGTTGAAGGGGAAATACCCAACGTGTGGCACCTGCAGCAGTGGAGAGACCAGAAATTGCAGCTTTGTGGCTCCCTCCCCTCTCAGGGCAGGAGGACCCAGCCCCAGGCGGGGAACCCGAGACACTGGCCGGAAGTTACTTGGGAGGATACAGGAAGTCAAGAAGATCCAGGCCACACACACACACAACCAGCAGCATGTCCATAGCTGCAGTGCCAAACGCCAACCTGGGGAGTGCCAGACAGAGAGAGGGGCTCTTATCTCCCAAAACGTTAAGGGGCCCACACCTGGGTCGGGTGGAGACAGAATGAGGCCAGCCATGGCAGTGAGAGACTCTTGGCTTTTTGGAGAGGTAGTGTGCGCAGAAAACCAGACAGTGACTCTGTACTGCACTGGGTGTGCCCCAGAGGGACTTTTTAAAAGGGGAGCTGGAGTGTGCTGAGCAGGGACCCCATGTGCAGCTGTCTTGCCAGCAAAGGGACAATACTGAAAGTGCAGTTCGCTCCCACTGAATACAGCTGGACAGGTAGATCAGTAAGTTGCACAGCAAAGGGATTTTCGGGCACCATCCCAGCAGGGCTAGCAAGCAGGGGCTATGGAAAATGGAGAGTTCTGGACTGTGTCTACTGCCAGGGCAGAGGGCTGGGAATTAGAAGGGCAAAGTTGAGCATCTGAGATTATTTACAGCCAGGCAGAACCCCTTTCCCCAGCAGAGTTCAAACCTCTGGGAAGGGAAGGACGTACCCAGCCCCCACCTCCAGCAGGATTGCAAGCACCACATCCAATGGGGGAAGCTCTGCAGAGCAGGCTCAAGAACCCCTTGCAGGGTGCCTATCCACAAGAGAAAGACAGGAAGAGAAATGCCGAAAGGGCCTGTGTTGTACCTCTCTCAGGGAGACAAAGCACACTGGTTCCTAAGGCCCTGCTGCACTGAGGCCAACAAGGCAGGGAGATCAGAAATCAGTACACCAAGGGGGAATCAGGGCCCCACCCTGCTTCAGCTCTCACAAAGAGCTGCCAACAGCACCAAGCAGGAAAGAGCTGACCCTCTTACAGTTTGGCCCTTCCCTTGAAATGGACAGCTAGTTCATCAGAAACTATAAATTATTGAAAATAAACTGGGACAGACCAAGATGGGGGGTGCCAGGGCAGGGGAACACACCCACAGTTTTCCCAGAAGACTGAACAGTGCCTCCCAGGGAAGACCCAGGGGTCCCTCCCTTCTGATCGCAATAGAAACCCCCTCTATAGGCAGGTGAAGATGGTACATGATGTGCTGCCAGAAGTTGGATGAGCCCACCCCTGGACCTTGAGCTGATATAAAAAAGCCAGAGGCAGTTCCAGAAGAAGACAGAAGGAAAACACCAAACTCTGCTGAGATGAATTCCGTCTCCTTCATCAGAATTTGCATTATTTATTTTTTGGCATAGCCTTTTAACATTCCTTCTTTTCTTCTATTGTATTCTAACTAATTCACTATTTTTAACTTTTATTCTTGTTCTTTATATTTTTATATTTTAATTTTATTTCAAATCTCACATTGTACCCTTTGCATGGCATAATCCATTCTGCCTTCTTCCTGCCCATTCTTATTTTCATTTTAAATTTTATTTTCCCCCTTTCTACACCTTGTTCCTCTTCCTTACTCTTACTATTTCTCTTCCCCCTGTCCTCTCAAAACCATTTGTCTTTCCCTTAGTCAGCTCACATTATTTTTCCCTTTCTTATAATATTCTTACTTTCTCTTCCACCTTTATTAATGTTGCAGTTATTGCTGTTTTTCTTCAACTTTATTCCTACTTGTTTACTATTTTTTATTTCAAACCTCATAGAGTACTGTCCCTCTGTCTTCCTCCTGCTCTTACTTATTGGAGTTTGGACATTTATTTTTTCCCTTTCTTAGCCTGGATTTTATTCCTTATCTTATTATTTCTCCTCCCTCTATCCTCTCGAAATCATTTTTCATTACTATAGACATCTCACAGTCTTTTTTCTCTTTCTTACAATATTCTTATTTCATTCCACCTTTGTTAATCTTTGCTCATTTGTTGTTGATGTCACTGATTGGTAAAGGGGTATTCTTGCTGGCGTGAGTCCCCCCCCGCTCCCCGCCGGCTAGTTTTGCTTTGTTCTGCCAGAACCTGTACAATAGCACACAAGGCATGGTAGGTGTAGACTCAGTTAGCCAGACAGAGGGAAGAACCCACCAACGAATGAGCCATCAATAATCAAAGTGCAAGTACAGCAAGAGAGCCCACAGAAACTGAATATCCCTAGATATCTCTAGGATATCTCTAGAGCATTAAGATCAGGAGATCAAAGAGACTGCACCACTGAGTTCCACAGAACTCCTACCACAGACGGTCACCCCATGAAAACAGGTAGTCAAAGCAGAGCAATCTGAGATGCAGAAACAAACAAGAAGAGTCACCTAAAATGGGGAGACAAAGAACCCCCAATTGAAAGGAAAGGAGGAATCCCCAGAAAAAGAGTTAAATGAAGTTGAGGCAAGCAATCTATCAGACATATAGCTCAAAATAATGTTCAGAAGGATGCTCAAGTAACTCAGTGAGAACTATAAGGAACAGAGTGGGAACTACAGCAGCATCAAAAAGGACATAGACTATGAATAAGAATCAGGAGGAAATGAAGAATTCACTATCTGAAATAAAGAATACACTAGAAGGAATTAAAAGCAGGCTAGATGAAATGGAGGATTGATTCAGTGAGTTGGAGGACAAGCTAGAAAAAGACACCCAGACAAAGCAATACAAGGGAAAAAAAGACCCAAGAAGAGCAAAGATAGTTTAAGGGAGCTTCAGGACAACATGAAATGTAATGATATTTATTTCATAGGTATACCAAAAGGAGAAGAAGAGGAGCAAGGGATAGAAAACCCATTTGAAAAAGTTATGGCAGAAAACGACCCTAACTTGGTAAGGGAAAAGTCATGCAAGTTCAGGAAGCACAGGGGTCTTGATCAAGATGAATCAAAAGAGGCCCATTCCAAGATACATCATAATTAAAAATGGCAAAATGTAAAGACAAAGAGAGGTTCTTAAAGGCACCAAGGAAGAAACAGCTAGTAATAAACAAGGAAGTTCCAATAAACTATCAGCTGCTTTCTCAACAGAAACACAGGGGCCAAAAAGGGGGGGAAAATGGGACAACTATAATAAAATAAACAATTCTTAAAAATTAAAAAAAAACAGATTTTCCCAAGTAGGTTGTTCAGTCAACATAAACATTTTATTCTGATGGATACTGGCAATGTTTTGACTAGTTACTCAGCACTGAACATTACTTAAGGGAACATATCTCTTCTGCTTGAGTTCTTTATAATTATTTAAGAAAATATGGGATAATGAACTGTACTCTGGTATAAAAAGTATATTCTTTCCACTCAGAGGGAAAAGACAAGAATTTCAGCATCATAACTCAATAGTTTATTTTAAAATGCTTACCTTTAATTGTTATTCTTTGCAAGATTACATTTTTAAACTTAGTGCTTTCTTTAAATCTTATATTTGGAATTTCAGTTTTTCTTATGAAAACTTTCAAATTTATATTTTAATCAAATTTAATTTTAAATGATAAGTGCTCCAAAAAGCTAAGAAATTTGTGTATGGTACACTATTTCCACTATTATTCTGTTTTCAGATATATTTTTAATTAACTTTAAATGTCAATTTAAAATATTTTTTGCTGATAATACCCAATTCTGGTAAAATTGCAAGGGAACTCACTGCTTCAAAGATTCTTCTGGAAAATAATTAGTATATATTGACAAATAGCTGTGCACATATTCATACTCTTTAATTGAGTCCTTACCCTTCTGAAAATTTTGATAAAAATTAGTCACCATGTAAAAATAAATTTTTAAGAAAAAATATTTAGTAACGGGAAAATATAGACTATATGTTACTGAATGAAACAGAAGTTTGTAAAAATATTATATTTGTACACAGTACTGTAGCTAGTTTTGTGCATTTTTAATTAATTTCCTTTAAAGCTTGAACTAAATGTTCTGTAACTGAATTTTAGTACACAGAGAATTGAGGCCAGAAGTCAGCTAAAATAAGAAGACTTAATCCTAGAATGGGAAACTAGTCAGGATCTCTGGCTCTAGATTATTTCAATTGTTTAACATTATTTTCTTAATCTTTATAAATTGATTTCTAAAATATAAAGTGTTATTTCATACACCCATACCAATATATTGCAACAAGAAATATTAATATGAATTGATTTCTTGATTGATGGAATTACAATTGAATTACATGATTAATTGGCCGACCATGCAAAAATATTCCAGATAATAGTTATGTATATTTTCTTTTCTTTACTGGCTTTTAATACCCTTTCAATGATTTTAAAGGGAATATTATGTTTTGTTTTTGTAAAATGTGACTAAAAATAAGCCTAAAAATAATTATCATATGAATTTTTTAGGCATTATCATTATAACCTTAGAAAAATATGTAGCACTTATGCCTGTAAAATGCTTTTTTAACTATTCTCCATATGCTACTGTGGGGGGAGCTGAGTCTCCAGAGCCCACCTCCCACCCTCCAACCATGAACTCCCAGTATCTGAAAGAGGGACTTTATTAGGTTTACTTTAGTATAATGAAGTGCTTTTCTGAAACAATCACAATCCTTATATGACGCCCAAACTTCAAACATAAGTAGATCATAATCTACTTAACTCCAAGACCCAACTGTTTGATTCTTTCCTCATGGATACAGGTTATGTCTAGCAAAAGGTAAGCTACCCCTGTATATGGGAGCCTCATCACACCTGCTTGGCATGGGCATTCTGGACCCAGTTAGAGGCTCTAAGGGCAACTTAGTTTCATCATCAGATGGACAACTAACAGGCAGAATCTCCATTTCATCAAGAAGGAAGCCACAGCAACTGTAAAAGTATCAAAATGGTCCAATGCACAAAGTATCGTGAAATTTGTTCAAAAAAGTTCATAAAATTTATGTGATGTTATGAAAAAAATATTGAACAATTGAAATAATCTGGAGCCAGAGATCCAGAGTAGTTTCCCATTCTAGAAGCCAGTCCCATTGTTTCACTGATTTATGGGGTAATTCCCCATGCTATCCTCCAAGCCCTGTTGCTACTTGTACCCACTGCAGTATTTTAATGTAACATCCCAAGGAAATGTGCTAGAGCCTGAAGATAAAATCATCTATGTACACACCATAATGTATGTCATAGTTCAATTGTTATGTCTGTATTCTGTTGCTAGTGTTTCTTCAATGTAGAAACCAGAGTAAAATGATAAAGTCTACCTCATGGAAAGATATAGTTTCACTGTATTCTGTCATGTTTGCCAAACTCTACTACAACCATCTTCTTCGTGCTACGCTCTGCCTCTGCCCCAGAAGACTCGTGGTCTGTGAACGGAACTGAGGTGGGGAGTAGGGGTGAGGTATGCAGCAGTCCTTACGTTTTACATTCCACTAGTTTGAGGAATCTCCACCTACAAGTGCCAAACACTGTCACGTTGATACCTGAGTGACAAGGACAACTAAAAAGCTATACAGGGACACATGAAACAAGAGGCAGGGATTACGTAGATGTCGAATTCAGATTTCTACTCCCCACTCCAAAAGACAGACTGGTGGCAGAGGTCCAGAATCACTGGCCTCGAGCCCAGAGCTGAGCTTAGTTAAGGGGTCCAACGGTGACCTTGAACACAGATCTAAAACCATGTGGGCTTGGGAATGGGAAAACAAGAAATCTCATCAAGGTCTTATTTTTTCACCAACTCCCAGCAGCACGGCTTGAGACTCTCTTGTCTTCCATTAGCTGCAAAACAGGAGGCAGATGTGATCGCTGCACAGTTTCCTTCAAGGAGTCTATCAGAGAAATAAAATTACTTTATATATCAATTTTGGAAAGTAGAACTGTGCCATTGTCCAACATCAGTTGTAAAAATTAAAAATAACTCAATAAAATGAAAATGCTAGAAATACAAAACCCTTCTATGAAGTTTTATGCCTGCCATGCTGAAAATTATACATTAATCCAATTTGCAGTGTTGGTAATCTGATAAAAACAAAGCTCATACTTAGATATGAACTAAATCCTCCCTCTGCCAGAAAGCAACTGCAATGTAAAATGCTTTTTCACTGAAATGTGTCTATTTCAGGTCTTGTAACCACTAATGTGCTTAAATCATAAAATGCAAAAAGCCTAAAATTTTATGTAAGATAACCTTGCCTCAGCATTCAAAATGCTCTGCAATGTGATTCCCTTCTTAGTTTAAAAATCAAACTTTGGTTTACATCAAAAGCAGTCTGAATGATGAAATTGCTGTATGGTAAGCTTGGGAAAATATCAGAACAGACGGGGTGGTGAGGGGAGTGGAGGGAGGGGAGCTCTTCTAGCCGGCTTCAACTATGTTTCCCAAGTTGAGCTTCATTAACCTTATAATTCAGTGCGCCAAGACCACACAAGGCCTCTTTCCCCCACGCCACTCCTAACTGTTAGTTTTATCTTTCTTACCTAGATGCAATAAATAACCAAATTCATTAGGTGATGTTTCAAGCAGATCATTATATTAACTGCTAATTAACTAATTTAATTCTCACAAAAGCCCTGTGAGGTAGGTGCTATTGTTATCTGCACATTAAAGATAAGCAAATTGGTACACCTATGTTCCTAGCAGCGTTATAAACAATACCCCAGAGGTTGAAGCAACCTGAGTCTATTGAAAGATGAGTGGGTAAACCAAAAATGTGGTATATACATTCACTAGGATATTATTCAACTTAAAGAGGAAGGAAATCCTGCCCTGGCTGGTGTGGCTCAGTGGAGTGAGCACTGGCCTGCAAACAAAAAGGTCACTGGTTTGATTCCCAGACAGGGCACATGCCTGGGTTGCAGGCCAGGTCCCCAGTTGAGGGCATGCAAGAGGCAACTGATACCTCTCATACATCACTCTTTCTCTCCCTCTTTTTTTTCTTCCCTTCCCCTCTCTCTAAGAATAAGTAAATAAAATCCCCCCCAGAAGAGGAAGGAAATCCTGATTTCCCCCGTGGTACAATATGGGTGAACCTCAATATATTATGGTAAGTGAAATAAGCCAGCTACAAAAAGATAAACACTGTGTGATTTTGCTTATATGAAGTAACTAGAATAATGAAATCACAGAGCCAGAAAGTACAAGGGTGGTGGCCAGGGGCTGGGGAAAGAGAAAGAGAGGAGTTGTTGTTTAGAAATAAGAGTTTTGGTGTTGCAAAATAAAGAGTTTGGAGACTGGTTTGTACAACAATGTGAAGGAATTTAGCATTCCTGAACTATACGGTAGAGAATGTTTAAAGCAGTAATTTCATGTGATGTACATTTTACCACAATTTAAAAACATTTTTAAAAGATAAGCAATGGAGACACAGGTTAAATAACATCAACTTCACTCACAAGTTTTGTGTTTTTTTAACCTAAAATTAAAAAGCTGAAATGATAGGCATTAAACATTTATTTGGGATCAAACAATTGCAATCAGGGAGCATAGCTTCAGACTGAAACCACTAGTTGCATCATGTCTGCCATATAACAATGTTAAACACATGTCTGAATGTATAAATGAATAAATGATGAATGAATTAATAAATTAATGCATATTCAGCATGAGTCCCAGTACTGCAGCTGCCAAGAAAACCACATCTTACTGCTTGAAGGTGGGTCCCTAGTCATATAGGCTGGTCTCTAGATTGCAGAAGAAAGTGGGTAAATTTGAATAAGGTTTTTATAGTGTCCATCTCATTAAGGAGACAGAAAATTTGCTAGACAATAAAGAATTAGTTCAACAAAAAACATTAAAGGAACATATTATAGGGAGAAGATGATTCAAAGACACTCTCCAGGGCTAGTCAACAGAAAAAGCATTAGTTTGACATAGACTAAAATAAGAAGAACACCTCTATTCTCTCCTATTGCAGAAGCACAATACATTTGAGACTGTGCAAAGGTTACACCTAGATTCCCTGCAATACAACAAAGGACATCCCTTATTTCAAAAAATGTTGAATCTTTGAAAGCTCTGAGGACCATCATCAATCTCAAAAAAAAAGGTGTATATTAGCAATTGACAGCTTCTCACTGAGAAATGCAAAGACAGCAAAATGCAGAATGTGATAGCCAATCAGGAGGTGAGACAGGTTTCTAGACCACGCATGCGAGATGTGAATTGAAGTTTACCATCAGTTAGTCAAACCCAACAAGTTCTATCAATTGGTGCTGACGCCTGACTCACGCAGGAGGATCCAACACAAAAGAAATGGAGGACGCACTTCTCATGACTCTAAAGTCCTCATTGGAAAAACCAGAGGACATGAGAACAAAAGTGGCATTTTTCTATTCTTTGGTTGAAGGTCATGAATTTTACAGGAAAAAAAAGTCATAATGAGGTTGGGAAGTAACTTGGGTCAGACCACGGAAGAACGAGTTCCAGCAGATTTGGAATTTACCCAATAAGCAATTAGGAACCATTGAATTTTTTTTTTTTTTTTTTTTTTTTTGCAGCAGGAAGTACATTTGCATTCTAACTTACAAATTAAACTCAGGTAAATTGAATTTATGGAATCAATTAAGTGTGACATAAATACCTCTAGAATCTACTAAAACAAAATCATTTTATAAGACTAGAAAGACAAAGTACTAAATCTTGGTAGTAATAACCCAACTAAGCTTTATTGGACCTAGAAATCATTGACCGAGTATTTGTAGTTCTCTGTACATCACTTTTTAATTCTTATTTGTTTTAATCTGAAATGCCTTAGGGTGCTTATGAATAGTAAACATACATCAAGTCACTTGGATCTCATAGGTATGTAAGAACAGGTCCCATCCCATCTTTAAGCTACATCCAAACCTCTAGTCCATTGTTCGTACTAATAAGGGTAATAAAATAGCAATACTAATATTATAATAATGACACATGCACATACACCTCTATATCTTCAATTATATTCCCCAAATTAATAGATATGTTTTTAGATAGGTTTGGAGGGTATATTTGGGGTCATGTCAATTAAAATAGACATTTATACCAGACATAAATTTTCCTGAGGAGGGGCTAAAGGAAGTAGCAAAGTATAACAAAATATTTATGTGTGTACCAACTGGCAAGGATATAGCATATTTTTTAAATCCTCACCTGAGGACATGCTTATTTACCTTAGAGAGAGGGGAAGGGTCCCCTGACTGGGGACCAAATCTGCCACTTTTCAGTTTATGGAACAACTCTCCAACCAGCCAGGGTAGATATGCCATATTTTAAAAGATACTCTGAACATAAATAAATATGAGTTCATATTTAAAACTGAACTCAACAGTAACCACTCTTAAATGCCAGCATGAAAGTTAATTGAACTGCTTATTTGTACGCTGTACATAGTCTGCTCCAAGATTGTGAGAGCAGGATTATTTTTAACAGCATTTAACGACTCTCCAAAGCAACACTAGTAAGATTAGAATATATACATCAACACACTGTTTCCAAAAGGGTTACTAATTATGAGGATCCAGACTGTTGTCATAGTGTGTGTGTGTGTGTGTGTGTGTATCATTTGCTATATTCCCGATACTATCTTAATGTAGAAGATGATACATTGATAGATGATAGAAACAGACATACATTCATTTTATCACCATGTATAGCAAACATAATCTTCAGAACAGCCTGTAAACTAGGTCCTTACTACTCACATTTTACAGAAGAGGAAACAGACACAGAGACATGACAACATTGCACAGAGAGAAAATGACAAGGTTAAGATTTAAACCTACGTAGCCTGGCTCCAGAGTCCATTCTCAACCACCAAGTATCCCTTCCAACTCTATAAAGTGTTTGTGCATTTCATCTCTGGGCTTGTGTAGCATCCTACACATGCCTCTGTAGTGGTGCTTTTCAAATTATGGTAAAATAATACTATATATGTGTATGTATAGTTGTATTTTATTTATACACACTATTTACAGTAATAAAATATTATATTATCGATAGTAATATACAGCATAGTAATGTAATAATATTCTATTAGTACTATATAATTTATAGTAAAATAATCCAAAATCTCGGTGAGCCCATCTTGGGCAGGAAGGAAAATTGGTCTACATCTCTTTGAACCCATACCCCTGAGCGACTCAACACATGGTAAACACTCAATGAATACATGCTGATGAAAACCCATCTGAATGCCGTGGTGGCTCACTACTATTGAGTATTCCTGTCGGCTCCACTGGCATTGGATTCTTTTTTTTTTTTTTAATTTTTATTTTAATTGTTGATCTTGTACAGTTTTCTGTCTTTTATTCTCACCTGAACCCACCACCCTAGCCCTCCCCTCCTCCCTCCCATTTCCACCCCCCCCCCATAGGTTTTGTCCATGTGTCCTTTATACTTGTTCCTTCCCCTTTTCCCCTGAAATTTCCTCCCCTCTCCCCTCTGGTGACTTTCAGCCTTTTCTTAATTTCTGTGACTTTGGTTATATTATGCTTGTTTGTTTGTTTTGTTGATTAGCTTCCTGTTAAAGGTGAGATCATATGGTATTTGTCTTTCACTGCCTGGCTTACTTCGCTTAACATGATGCTCTCAAGTTCCATCCATGCAGTTGCAAAGGGTATGAGCTCCTTCTTTCTTTCTGCTGCATAGAATTCCATTGTGTAAATGCACCACAGTTTTTTGATCCATTCATTTACTGATGGGCATCTAGGTTGCTTCCAACACTTGGCTATTGTAAATTGTGCTGCTATGAACATTGGGGTGCATAGGTTCTTTTGGATTGGTGTTTCAGGGTTCTTAGGATATAGTCCTAGCAGTGGAATTGCTGGGTCAAAAGGTATATCCATTTTTAGTTTTCTTAGAAAATTCCATACTGTTTTCCATAGTGGTTGTACCAATCTGCACTCCTACCAGCAGTGCACTAGTGTCCCCTTTTCCCCACAACCTCTCCAACACTTGCTGTTTGTTGCTTTGTTTATGAGGGCCATTCTGACTGGTGTCAAGTTGTATCTCATTGTGGTTTTAATTTGCATCTCTCTGATAGCTAGCGATATCGAGCATCTTTTCATGTGTCTCAGGATAGTGGCATTGGATTCTTTATGGCAGCTGACTTTTACCTTGAACTTCTTTGAAAGCTGATCAGGGAACTCCTTTCAGATTGCTACCCCTGAAACAAAAGTAATAACAATGTAGTATCTGCTGCTACCAAAAATAACAATAACCCTAACAAAGACAGAAGTTAACATATACTGAGCATCAGCTAAGATTTCAGCCTCTGTTCCCCCAGGCCGACATAGTATCTGGGCTCTATGCAATACAGAAAGGATTCGCTTGGAGTCTGCATGGGTCATGCAATAGACCACAGAGGATCTAAAATAGACCACTTATTTAGTAAAAATTTAACCAAGAAATTTGAGCAAAAACTGTAGTTTCTTGCTCTGTGAGAGATCTACAACTTTATTTTTATGAAGCCAGTTTTTTCTTCCACATCATAGAATACCAGCTCCAGCCAAAGAATTCATTAAATCGAATGCAAAATCCTACTGCTTCAGATTTTAGTTAACATTTCAACCCTTGGAATGCAATTACAGGCAGTAACAGTGAGTCACAATTTATCTCAGTATAATGACTTCTGGCTCATATATATATATATATATATATATATATATATATATATATATATAAAATCTATTAAAGAATGAGAGCAGGAGCTTTCTTCTTCACAATTAATATTTACTAAGTCTCCAGGGCTGAAATTACCTCAGTCTTTTTCTTCAAGTCTACAATCACAGCTGCAGGGTTTTTTCCCCGTTACTATAGCAACCACAGGAATGCAAGCATTGCGTTTCCTTCTCTGTCCAAAACATATAAAAGGGGCCAAAGCAGCAACAACCACCAGGAGACAGATAAATACCCTAAAAATGGTCATAATTAAGAATTTACATTTATGGGAGTATTTTGAAAGCACATCTGACTTCAGAGTACTTAGACCATTCAACTATGACAAAATACATGTTCATTCAAGTTTATTAAATCAAGATTCATTAGTTTCATTTACAGAGACTGTCCACAAAGAAATCCTAAATTTACCAGTTTTGTCTTTTTGTCTAAACAAGTGATAGAAAAAAAATCTCCCCCATTAAGGTTATAAAGAACTTCCCAAATTACATAAACTATGTCTTATTTATTCCCAAAAGGAAGCTAAAAAGGACCAAAATATAAGAAGTTAATGATTTGATCCCCAATTTTGTTGTTTATACTTCAAAATCATAGTAATAGTAAGACATTCCTTCATGCCTGCCGCTGTATCTTTAAGTTCATTACCAAGAAACACAAGCACAGCATTTTAAAAAGAGCTCAGTGGAACTTTGAAACATCTGACTCCCAGCCTGTGTATCTCTGGTTAGGTGACTTCAGAAGTTCGTGGCCAAATTTTTCTATAATAGAATGACTTTGAAGGTGAAAGACCTGTAGCATAAACAACTGCCTTCTTCATTGTAAACACCGGGACTTCAGGCTTTGGATGCAGGCACAGCTGCAGGGTTGGGGGTATATATCGTTGGAGAAAGGGGAGGATTTGAAGTATCTTCCTTCATCATCTATTCTGACACCCCTTTTTTCAGAAAAAAAAAAGAATTAATACAGAGATAATACGATGAGAGATAAATATCCCCATTCTCCCAAAGGTTTCTATCACTTAGTAATTTTTTGCTTTTGAATTTTTAAGGAAGAGAGCTACCCTAATTATGTTCTAAAGAAACACGCATTAAAAATGTGAACCATCCCTGTCAGTCTGTGCAGGTTCTTCCTCGGGAGACAGACTCCTATGCCAACATGTATGATTTCCTGCTCTGTCGCAGGTGCGTGGACAAAGCACAGTGGAAACACATACGATGGGCCCCAGGTTTCCTGCAGCAGCTTCACAGAAGGGAGACAGTTTTCTGTTGCATTTGGACACATCATAATCAGGAAGGCACAATGTCAGGAACAGGCAACCATGTGGAGGGAGTGGGCTTGAGGATGAAGGCAGAAAGTGAGCACTGAGCTATTTTGCAAAGGGCCCTACAGGCCGTTCCAGAAAGTCTCAGGCTTGATCCTGTGAGGACAGGAGAACTAACTTTAAGCAAATCGGTGACCATTTTAAAAGGGTAACTGGGGAAGTAGACTGAAGTGAGGAGAGATTGTAAGACAAGAAGTCTGTTACAGTAAACTAAAGAAGTTAAATAGAGAAGTTATGGTAAAATAGTCAAGATTGATTAGAAAGGTATTTAGGAGGGCTATTTCATGGAACTTAATAACCTTGGCTACATCTAGGAGTCAGAAAAATAGACTAGTTGAAGATAACTGTGATAACTTCTTTCCTTTTTATTGAGATATAATTGACATATAACTTTATATGTTTCAGGTATATAACATAATAACTTGATATTTTTATATATTGCAAAATAACCACCAAAAGAAGTCTAGTTAACATCCAACACAGTGCATAGTTACAAGTTTTCTTTTTCTTACGATGAGAATTTTAACATCTACTCTCTTAGCAACTTTCAAATATACAATAAGGTATTGTTAACTGTAGTCGGCACACTGTCCATGCCATCCTGATGACTCATTCATTTTGTAACTGGAAGTTTGTACCGTTGCATGATCTTCATTCATGGTAACTTCTGATTGGAGAAACAAAAAGGGCAGAAACAGCAATTCATATATACACTTCTAGACTGGTCCACGAAATCACATGTCTGTGTGTCTACGTTGACTTCCCTGCACTGTCTATGCTCTATCTTTGCCACCCAGTTCACCATTATGACAGTGACAAACAAAATTCCCTTAATACCTTGTTTAAATGACATTTCAACAGGAAGTGGAAAACATTTGCCAAATTAGTCCATGTAAAATTACCATAGGAAAAAAAAGAGTTGATCTCTTGAGTTCTTAAGTAAACCAAGAATTTTAAATATTTTATAATTATTTTTTGAAATCTTTGACATCTATCCCATGTCAGAGAGAAGGAAAAATACTTTAAAAATGTAGCAATCCAACAAACATAGTTTTAATGTTAAGGAAAATAGTTTCTCATAGTCATAAATTGTAGGGGGGAACATCTACCTAAATTTCTTTTTAATAAATTCATTTTAAAACCTAGCTCCTTAAGGAATAACTGTAGCTTTGAAACATATTATGTAACTATGCAACATTACTATAGACCAGCTATTTTCAGCTCATGTGCCAAACAATTTGTAAAACATGCAATACCTGACTATTTAGTTAAGGGCATTGGCCTTTTTCCCCTTGGATTGTCAAATAAAATAATGACAACAGCCATCCGATGTGAATGAATCAAAAATATATCTACTTTTGTCAGATCAGCAAAAAATATATTTTTTCGTGTGCCACAGAATTTTAATGACTAGTTTCTGTGTGCCATGAGATAAGGAAGGTTGAAAATCGCTGCTATAGAACACTCTAACTTGCCAATAAATATTTATCAGCAGGACCAGATAAAACAAAACTATAATCATATCATCTCATTACCAATAAAGAATGAGAAAAAAATAGCATATTAGAAAGTATAAGTATTTATTGCATTCTCTTTCTTACCTTTTTCACTCAATAGTATGTTTCTGTGACATTAATTTTGTTGTATGTCATTCAGTTTCTTTGCTCCCAACTGCTGCATTGTAAGAAGCTGCATCGAATATTTTAGAGTTTGCTTGCATTAGCCATGTCAGCTGCTTTCATCTCCCTGCTACACAAATGATGCTGTGAGGAATGACTTGATTTTGCTAAGTGCTTAAGACCGCTTGCAAGAGCGACTGTTCTGGTCCACACTTTACTAGCAGTGCAAAAAATTGTGTCTTCCCACACTTTTGTCAACACTTGGTAATAACCCTCCTCCTTAATCTTTGACATTCTGACTGAAGTGAAGTGAGTGATGATTATTGATATATTAATTTGTATCTCTTGCATTACTAGTGAGTTTGAACATCTCTCCATACACTAGAGATTTGTGGTTCATCTTCTGTGAATTGCCTAGTAGTGCTAGTTGCCTATTTTGCTATTGTACTTCCTGTTTTATATACTCCTTATATAAATTAAAGTCACATATGCACATAAAATATTCACATGGATAACTGAATATTTTAAGTATTTGACTATGTATACAAAGCAACTGCCTACGCATAGGTTTACAAAAGTATTTTTTTTTCATTTCTAATTTAACCTAACAATTGTAACGTATTATGTATCAGAAACTTTGTTTTAAAATATTTCATTGCCTGAAAATTTTCACTAAGTGAAAAATGCCACTGAAATGAGAACCGACATGCAGAATGTCTGGGAATTTCCAAAATTTCTACAATAGGAGAACACTTAAGTAAATTCCAGTTGAGGAATATGGTAGGTTATACTGTTGCCAATGAAATTATAGTTACAAAGTTTGTATCGTAATTCATTCCAGAAACATTCATTGAGTTCTCATGAAGTACCAAGCACCAGCACATTAGGTGCAAGGAATAGAGACATCGTTATATTTCAGGCTCCATGCAAAGAGCTCATCATCGAGTTGAGAGGAAAACGCATGTGAATAGTTACTAGAGACTACGTGCGAACTGTGTAATATGCTTCCACGCATGTGCTGTGAGCGTTCTAATGACAAGAAACCTCTGCCAGGTGAAAGGGAAGTGCTCTGAAGAGGAGTCTTAAGGTTCAGCCTAGTCGTAAGGGATAAACATCTTCCAGTGTCCCAGTGGGGGAGGCAGACTACCCTCTGGGAGGAAAAGCAAGCAGATGCTAACCACTGAAGTGGGAAAGAGCACAGTCCCTTTGGGGAGTTCCCATTGTTATTTAAATAACTCCCTCCCGCTAGGTGTCCAAGCCTGGCAGGAGGGAAACTGAGGCTGGGGAGATATGCAGGAGGCATGTGATTAAAAAATTCTATGCCCTTCTTTGGAGGCCTCCAGATGTTGGCTTCTAAGCACCAAGACCAGGCACTCGTCTGAAAGCTGAGGATGCGGTAGTGAGTGAGACAGACAAGTCTCTGTTGAAGGGTGTGAAGAGCTGACAATCCTCTTGCATATTTTCAATGGTTTGTCTAGGTGCAGTGGAATAAAGAGCAGGAATTGAAGCATACAGGCTAGGGATGTCGATATTGCAATAATCCAGACCTGGACTAACACACAAAACATATTAGTGGTATATCCATGGAAGGGAAAACACGCAGATAGAAAATTGTGGTGACTAGCATGGTCATCTTTCAAAGAGCACTCCACAGTTTAAAAACATTGAAGTGTATGGTCTAACTCTTACACTAATCTTTGAGAATAATACTACCATTGCTTCATTTTATATCATGCCCAAGGAAAATAGCGAGGGAATGGAAGAAGTGGGATGCTGTCTCAATTAACTTGATTCCCTGTTCATTCATCTATTCACCAAACATTTAATGAATAACTTGTATGTGTCATACACCATTCTATGAGCTGGGGGTCAAAATTCCGGCAAGAGAAGGCCTCCTTCCTACAAGAGTTTGCACTCTAGAGACACCAATAAGTGAGTAGCTGAGTACAATGCAGTGCACTTGGCATTCTGGTTGGAGCTGAGTCAGGACTGCCTGTCCACTCAGAAGTCTGTGAAGTACAATAAAGGCTATAAAGCCAAACCAGGAAGGAAAATCCATTGTACAAAGGGTGGCAGGACTGAAATTTACATGTTCTCTTAGAAGTCACTTAATGTGGCTATGATGATGCTTTTACCATTTCAAAGGCTAATGGCAGACAAAGGCAAGCGAATATACGCACCAAACAGAGCAAACATGACATCATGGTGCCCAGTTCATTTCTTTCTATTAACAGAACTGACAGAAACAACCCTCACGGTGATGCACAGGCAAATGCTCGACACGAATGAGACAGCTATGTCGAATTTCCCCCAATTTAAAGACCTAAGTGTTTAATAATCAATGCCAGCAAATAGACCGAAGAGGCAAAGCACAGTGAAATATCAAGAACTAAGGAAACTAGATTGGATAACATTGTTTGCACTAAAGGATAAACATGTCAAATTGGTCTTAATCACCAGTGATGCCTACAGTTTTGCCAGCTGCATTGTAATTCAAATCACTCCTCCAACTTCTTTGCCAAAAGCCGTTTGAGATTTAGTTTTGTGAGAACATTATGTAAAATGTACCTATTCTATTAAGTTAAAAAACAAATTCATCTTTCATATTGCATGAGGACATGCTATTGAAAAAAGTGCTCAAGCACATTAAGCAGGGTGTTTGCCTCCTGAAATAAATGGAAGGTTTGGGGTTTGGGGAGTTGGCAGTTGGGGTGGTTAGGAGGACTGCCTGCCTGGAAGAGCGAACCATTATTTTATCATTAATTGTACAATGTAGGTTTTGTCTTAGTATATTTCCTCTGATAAAAGCCTGAGGGATGATGTCCTTTTGTCTTTGATGAGCTCGTGGTGAGTTTAGAGAGAACTCTGGGTTTGGAGCCGGAAGGTCTGTGTTCTGGTTCACTTCTTGCCAAGTGAGGTGTTCTTGGACCAGCCTCTTACCAGCTCTGCAATCCACCTTCCTCAGGCCATTTCACATAGTTATTGTGATGTTTAAGTGAGATAACCTGAGTCAGCATTTGCAAAACAATAAATGCCACATAAATATCAGTTATGTATTACTCTCTGTATATTTTAAAGGATATTATTAAACTCTAATCAATACCAAAACAGAGTTAAGGTATGTTTTTTTTTTTTAATTCTTTACTAGGAACAGGCTTTATCTGTTTTCATTAGCTCAACACCATAACATTCATTTTGAATCACTTTTTTTAAAGTATTGTATTTATTCATGTTTAGACATCAGGGAAGAAAGGGAGAAAGAGAAGGAGAGAAACATCAATGTGTAGTTACCTCTTGCATACCCCGAACTGGGGACCTGACCCACAACCCAGGCACATGTCCTGACTGGGAATCAAACTGGCGACCCTTTGGTTCACAAGCTGGTGCTCAATCCATTGAGCCACACCAGCCAGGGCATAAATCACTTTTTTTTAAAAAAAAGATATATGGTCACAATTGATGGGCTCCAACAGAACACAATCCAGAAATTTCCCTTGTAGACCAAGGAAAGAGTTAACATTTTTCAAATACTATGGGGCAAATTCAGTAATTAAAAAAATACATTCCCTGATCATCTTAATACCCCAAATCCCTACCTAATGAACCATTCCTTGGCCCCTTCTTGCTTTGGGTTAGTAATTTCATCTTCTTCTTGAGAGAGAAGAAACAAAGGTTAAGTGACTGCCTCAAAGTTCAAGCTAGTAGCAGTCCCTAGACCTCCGGGCTCTGAACCCAGGCCTGTAGGAACAATGTCACCAACAAACCTTTCAAGTTGCCACTGACTCAATTAAAACCTCAGGTCAGCCCCGGGACCCCATCGTGCCATTGTTCCTTTATGGGTTGTCATACTTAAGTATGACATAAGTATGACCCACATTTTAGTCTCAAAGAGAGTAAAAATAGCAACAACGGTAATGATACCTGACAAATACACAGCACTTACTGTGTGCATACGGTGTCCTACGTGTTTTATATATTGTCCCTACATAACGCCAATGCTGTCCCAAGGCACAAAGAGGCAGCCAATATTTATCTGACTGTTACCCTTCAGGGAACAAGAATAATCTTCAGGAAAATCTGCAGCAGTTGGTAAGGACCAGCTTCCTGACAGATACTGCTAGTCCTACGCTCACAGCAAAACAATCATCAAGAAGAAGCAACTGACATAATTTTAATCCCCTCATAATCAGCCCTGGGGAATTTGGTAGCACGAGTCCAGAGACATTCTGAGAAACAAAGTTTTGTCAGGAATATAAGAAAGAAATTTTCTTCTAGATAATATATAAATGAGAACCTAACTTTCCTCTGCCTTAAATGGATAGAGGCCAACCAAATCCTACCTACCCCAAATGCAGAGAGCCTTTTGTTGCAGACAGATTTTTGTTCAATGTTAGCAGAATCACTCACACTGGGAAAAAAAATCTTTCCCCAAAATTGCACTTATTCGTGCCATAGAAAATAGGAAAAGAAATCACGGGAGCCAGTAGAAATACAGGCACAATAGCACAAGGCTTCCCAGGTGGCAGCTGAGCAATTGCAGACATCAACAAAGCACTCCTTACTAAGGGTACCGGGTGGGTTCCAGAAAGTGATCAGTGGGACATGGGTCTGTGACATGTTTGGGCCGGTACAGCTCAAGGAAGAAAAGACTCAGAATTAGGGTGGTGACTGGACAGGGGCTTGTATGCCTGTGTGCTCCACCAACATTCCGGTGGTGAGCAGGTAAACACCATACTTCGTTGTGTTTGCTTGTTTGTTTGGATTTGTCTTAACTTAAAAGCTGTATTTGGTTGTCTAGAAATCTAGCATGAATCCAATTCATCTTTAATCAGGTTTTTGTTGATGTTATAAATCCACTAGTGTGTGTTCCCTTCATGTCTTATTAGGGAGAAGCATTCCTGAGCCTTCTGCGACCAACCAAAATTGCGGCCACAATTTTGAGGGAACTACATGGGACAGAGCAGGCAACAACACCAGAATTGTGGCCGCCCATTTGACAGGCCCATATGGACCAGAGCAGGCAGGCAGCCGCTTTGAAAAATGCTTTCCTTGAATCAGCACATCCTTTGTGTTTATATGCTGAGCACAGAGCATGAAGAGAGCGCAGGAGGGATTACTTGTACTCGCTAACCCCGTAACCCTTCCCTGCGTAAGAAGCAGAAATTACTGCACAAAAGCTAATGCATAATGGCCTGACCTAATTCTGAAGCCGTTTAATTTACTTATAAACTAAATTTGACATAACATCCAACCTCAATAGAATTATAGCTCAATACGTTTTCATCGCACAAGACTGTGTCAAATCTGGAAATAAAGGGATTGTCTTTTGAGTTGGCCAAAAGACAAACTGATAAGAAAGTAAAATAATTCCCAAATAGTAATCATAAAGCTTTTATAATTATTAAAGGCCATGTCAGACATAAAGCTCCACTGACTTAATTCCATTAAATATCTACTTCATAATGCTAAATGCAGGTGAAACACATTATTGTTGCTGGATAAAATAAGATGAAATGTTAAGCTCTTTAGAGAATTAAAAACAGTGGAGCCAGATTTTCATACTTATAACTCAATATGACTATTTCTATAGAATAAGAATTTGGCTTAAGTTGTATAATCATTTAAAAGGTCCCAGAGTCTCCTTCCTGGCTCTCTTCTCACCTCTCAAATGTCAAAAACACATTTCCTGACACAGCTGAGACGCATGCCAGCTCCCTGTCAGTGGAAAGTAAGAATGAGAACTTTGACACAACGGCCATCAACAACCCTCTGCGGGCCGCCACTGTTTGGAACCTGTTCCTCTCTCTGGTGATGAAACATCTTCTTGGTCCAGGACCGCTACTCTCAGTTCTACATCATATTCAAGCAGTGGTCTCTTTGTGGGACTTTCTGAGATTCCAAGTAAGTCATGCAATGTGCCTCGACTCTTGGCCAAACTTGGTTTGGGAACACAAAACCATTTCTGAAGATGGTTGGGCACCGAGATGCTCAAACTCTTTAACTAGCACTCCTGTAATTCTGTAATGACGGGAGCCTTAGGAGAAAATACAAACCTGGGGGAATATTCCAACATGTAAATGTCAAGATGTAGTGGAAGTTTAGGAATAAAATGACATAAAATGGAAAATTGAACTAGGACAAAAGTAATGTCAGAGATAAGTAAAGTTGTACCATTTTACTCTGTCATATTTTTTTAATTAAACTCAACGTTCATGTATTTACAATAACTAGCATCTGCGTATTAAATAAATACTTTCTATTAGCCTTTTTAGCAGTGATTGGGAATCTGTGTATCTATAAACAAGAGTGAAAATGGGAGCAGAGAAAGGGATACATATATAGTGTAACATACATAATAATAATTTTCAATTACTTAGGGTAGAGTAGTAATTACCCCAGGAGATATTCTTTGGAAAATATTACTGTGTGAGTGGAAACTCCATGGAGAAGAGACCCTGCATTCTTGTTCTCCGCTTGCATCTGAATAAATGAGAACACTGGCTGCCCCACTAAAGACACTAAAAATACACTTACTGAAAGAGTGAACACATGAGTGCAGTCGCTCACAGGGCAACTCCCCTGTGGGACACACCACACACCTGAGCTAATCGCGGGCCCTGCAAAGTTCTGACTTTGGAAGAGAAACCCACTTTCTTTTTTAACCTAGGATTTCTACAACTTATTTCACACAGAACACTTTCTGTTTTGAGGGCGGGATTATTAATATTTTGAGGACTTGATATGCTAAGGAATGTACTTAAGAAACAGAAATTTAGGGAATATCCATTAAGTGCAGCAGACTAACCCAGAATATACAATTTGTATCCTCAAAGATCTTAGAGCCACATGGTAAAGAATGATGTGTGGATAGCTCATTACGATAAAAGGAAAATGGGATGAAAGTTGTTATATTATTATCATAAGTATTTAAAATATATTAAAATATACATATATATTTTATATATTGTACCACTATAAATACTATATTTGTATAAATACATTAGTATAATTTATTAATAATTATTATACTTCACTATTGTAATATAAGTATTAATATTGTGATTATATAATAGCATATTTTAAATCATATTAAATGTTACTGAGGTCTAGAGACTCTTGTCATAAAACAGATTTACAGAATTATACTTAACATAATAGGAGCAAATAATTTTTTTAAATGTATTATTTGTTTAGTGTAATATTTTAATAGAGTAACTATATGAAAATAAAATGAAATTCTCAATTCTATTCTAAATCTCTTGTGTTTTATACAAAATCACCTTGAAACAGATCATTCCAATGAATCTTTAATCATGCAAGAGTCATAATATCTTATCTTGGCATTTTTAAGGTTAACCATCAATTAGTATAAACTCCCATTCACAAGATGGCAAAAGAAACACCTTAATTATTGTTTCTTTGTTCATGTTATATACAATATTATTTCAAAAATAATTCAGGAAAGTTTATGAAAACAAATATATATGTATATGTATATTTTACATATATAGTATACATATTGTATGCATACTGACATGCATAGTTGCTCAGGTGAAGCTAAGACTAAAAGTCGGAGGCATTCTAACTGCCAAGGAGTCTTCTGATGCTCATAAAATGATATAACATGTCCCAAATATGAACTTTCTAAGGTGTTACTTCTTTCTTTCGCTCTTTTTTTCTTTCTTTCTTTCTTTCTTTCTTTCTTTCTTTCTAAAAATACATATTTACTTATAGAAATATAAATATAATATAAATATAGTATTTATTTATGTATATACAGAAAGATATATATTTATGTATACATAAATAAAAAAGTGTGTGTGTGTGTGTGTGTGTGTGTGTGTTGAAAACCCTAATGGAACAGCATCTCTGTAAAAAGGGATGAGGTCTTGGACTGGCCAGAAGTGAGAAGCAGAACCACATGCCTTGCCGGAGTAGACCCATATATGGGTAACATTGACAAACGCCAATTAAGAAGTCCATAGAGCTTACAAAACATGCCTTCTGTATGACCTCACTGGTCCTCACAAAGCCCCCACAAAATAGAAGATGACTAATATTTTTTTATCTAATGATCAGCAATATTCTAGACAAAGTGTTCGAACCTTCATACCTATGATATCGGGTAGACCCCCAACAACATAAATGTTGGGGATTTGGAGAACAGTGTTGACCCTTTCCAAATCTCTCCTCACCCTCCCAAAATGATAAAATCAACCAGGGTGAGAATTAATCTACACTAGACCTATAGTCTCAGCATTAAAATAAACCATATTCCAAGTTTAAATTGTCCATGAGTAGAAGAAAGAAAAAACACATTCCAACAACAGAGTTTCCACCATCTGTTCACCTTTGCAACCCGTGGATACAGAGGGCAATGGAGGGGAAACCGAAAAGGCAGAGGATATCCTTAGAGGAAATATAGACAAATAGCTGCAGAGAAAAAGAAAATGGAACAATACATAAAAATATAATATATGTATAGCTCATAGGTCTGGACGTGGTACTTCACAGGCCTGGCAGTGATGAGGTGGGTTGGAAATATAGGGGACTAGAAGCGATGAGACTGTTATGTAGAAACATTTCAGAAATGCTGTAAGTGGGAGATGAGGACGTGGGACGATGGAGAACTCAGGCTTGTTTATTTGAATCACAAAGCTTGCATCATGAGGCCATCCAAAGGAGGATGCCTTTCAAACTGTCACCCCACTCAAAAGAATTAGAACACTCTACCCTGGTTCTTTCCAACCACCACAGAGGTGGATGGACAGAGAACACCCATTCTCTGGTTAGAAAGCGGCCCCACAATAATGGCAAATGAAAAAAAAATTAATGCTAAAGGAATAATTAATTGACTCAGGATATTCTTTAGGGTTTATTGGGGGTTGGGGCTTCCGCAGTAATGGTATTAATTAACATTTAGAGATCTTACAGAAATTATAAAAGAGACAAAGAATTTTCTAGCAATAGAAACGGGGTCACTGAATTAAGAAAAAACAACCTGGTACACAAGAGTGTGAGATAAGCAAAGTTGGGAGCACACAGAAAAAGGTAATAAATACCTGTGTAAGACCAGAACTGAACAGTTCTCTCATCCATTCTCTCTTACCCATATTTGTTTTCACCAGCTCCTGAATAAAATAACTCAAGATCTACAGTATTTTCTCTGTAAGTTGTTATATGATAATATTTAGGTAAACAGACTAGAAATCTGTATTATTTATATCCTAATTTGGCCATTCTCAATGACTATGCATATCACTTACAGAAAGTTGTGGTGTAAGAATACTGTCAAGTATTTATATTTTGATATCTGGGTCTGTGTGAATTCTACCTAATTGCTATAATCGTATACGTGCCTCAGGTCAGCAAAACCAGATCAGTTCATCCTTTTCGAAAACACATCTCAGCCACATTCGTTTCCATGTGCTACATAGGTCCCCTTGACTTGTAAAGAATTTTCACTAAAATGGAGAGCAGCTAGTTTTGCAGAAAACAGGTAATGATGTGAACAAATTCATTTCCAAGTATTTGTTATGTATCCAATTACAGACACCTACGTTAAGTTCATAAGATGAAGACATTCCTTTGTTTTCATCCAGTAAAGTTTTATGCAAGGGACTGAATGAAGGGTCTATTTCCAGGAGACTGTTTTTGCCATTGAAAACTGTCCTCTTCAGGCATTTGCAGAATGATGCATTAGCAGGAGCTACAAGGATTGCATTGTTTCACACCAAATAGCCTCTACACTTTGATTCATATATCACACATGTTCTGTTTCTTACATTTCTGTTTTCACACCCACTACCTAAGTGCAAAGGGATTTGAAGACAAGTACCACAGTTTTCTAACTTTCAGCTGCTTTGGTTGTGTTGAGGGAGGAAGTTATGGAACATGTAGAAAATAGAATCAAAATTAAGGAGATCATATTTCTGTTTTATGCTCTGTGATACGGTGAAATTCACCGAGTAACAATTATTCAAAACATCCATTTTAGATCATTTACCTTCACTGAAATTCCCTTAAATTCGCAAATACAATTTTTATAAAGATTATTTACTGGAGAGAGGAGAGAACCAGAGGTAAGACTTCATATAACGTGAAGGAGGCTATCAATAACAATAAATGGCTGGTATAGGAAAGAAATTGACATGTAACAAGGAAGTGAGTTAGAATGAATCCAGCAAAGTTTGTTTCTCATAGACACTGAAATATAATAATAAGGATGGTTACATACTTTTCTTAATGGTGCTTTAAAATACATGTGCGTTCTGCTAATGAGTCCTGAAATTTTCAGTACTCATACTGCTTAATGACTCCAGATTCTTGAGAATGAACGAAACAGATAACCTTAGAGAGTCCTGCTTGATGCTATTAATTCACATTTTATAAATTAATTAAAATAGGTCTCGGATCCACCAAATGAATAGTGAACAGATGTTCACCTCCTTGACTAAGGTTACACTCTTGAAATAACAGAGTTAATTTTACAATGGAAGAGGCCCTAGTGACCCCGTATCTAAGCCCTTTTGATCTGTACAGGATGGAAGAGAGGCCAGAAAATGTTACAGATTTTTTCCAGTACCACATAGTGGTACCATCCAGTCCTCCGTAGCAGTAGAATTCCAGTCAGTGCTTTCACCGCTGTTATCTCATTTGTCACTTGGTCTGAAATTGTACAAATTTATTATCTGGACATACTGCTATTCCTCAGATCTACCTTTGAGGCAACCTTCCTAACCTCCAGAATGCCTGGAAGAAGACTTAAGTACCTGTTCTCTTACGGATGCACAAAATTTTTGCATAATTTTCTACTGATCACCATGGAGCATACAGAGTGAAACAACAAAAACAGCACGATGTCACTGTTAACAAAATAAAAACAAGGAAAATCAAATACAAAGTAGGGGGTGACTTAGCTTCCCATTAAATCAAATTTGTGGAGGAAGAAATGATCGTTGTTGACCAGAGAGTGCCTAAAACACAGGAGGGACTTAATGAATATTTTAAATAAATAAAAGAGAGGGAGACAGTGTGACTGGTATGCATACAAGATAAAAGTGGACTCTTGTTCACCTCCTTGACCCTTCTTTCTTAATTTACGATTCTTCCTCAGCAACAGTGTACCCTGAACACCCACCTATCGTATTACTCTGCTCTAAAGATGCTACTTTTATTTCTCCTCCTTACCAGAAATACCCACGCAACAGAGCTTGGCACTATTATCTTTATTTAATTACATTTTATTTTCAACTTTATCAGTAGATTACAGAACCTGTTAGAAGCACTATCTAGTAGATCCTAAACCAGTCAGGTTGTCCAGTTAAAAAAATGCCTTGAAAACGTATTTATTATACAACAGTGTGGAAAAATCCATATATATTTTCATTACATATGTATGTGTGTGTATATATATATATATATATATATATGCACACATACAAATTTGGCCAAAAAAGTAGATGAAAAACAAAATACTAAATTTAATATTTTTTAAAGATTTTATGTATTTATTTTTAGAGAAGGAGGAAGGGAGGCAGACAGAGAAGGAGAGAAACATCAACATGTGGTTGCTTCTCAGGCGCCCCCTACTGGGAACCTGGCACACAACCCAGGCATGTGTCCTGACTGGGAATCAAATCAGCCACCCTGTGGTTCATAGGCCGACGCTCAATCTACTGAACCACACCAGCCAGGGCTAAATTTAATATTCTTTAGCACATTATTCCACTTATATCTAAACATATATTGACAGAAAATAAAAAACAATTCTAATTTTCCCAACAAGGGCTTAATTAAAAATATAAATATGGTACTTAAAAATCATTGACAATAGTCACTAGGGATTTAGAACACATCGCCTTTAAAGAAATATCAAGTCTACTTTTCAATTTGTCAAAGAATAGTCAAAACCCCAATTTTATGACTCATGAAATTGTTAAAGCATTTTCTAGTCCGACTGGAGCAATCTTCAGCTAATCACTAACCACTGAGCCACTAGGAAAAGGAGAAAGACATGGGCTCTTAAAATAGTAAAAGGCCTGACTGCCTTGGGAGGGCAGCAGTTCTAAGAGAGGGGAAAATACTATTGACCTCAGTCAGCATGCACCTGCCTAAGGAACTGTTTCAAATGAGCTATATTGCTGTATCTTTCTTAGGTCCCTCGTATTATTAAAACAAAACTGAGACATTGATTTTTAATGTTGTTCAGAAAGACAGAGCACAGTACAATGCTCTTTGGCACCTCCTTTCAAACAAGCACAGGGTCCAGAGTAGCCTTTACAGTTACACAACACAAGAGATGAACCTAGACATCAGGAAGTGACTACAAAGGAAGGGTCCTCAATGTTAGGTCATCATAGATAGCACATGTCTTCAAAGGGAATTAATTCATCAATATCTATATTTCCTCTTGTGAGTATAAGTCGGGTAGCCTCTTTAGATTTATTGATTTTAATTAAAGAGATTTATTAGCTTCTGAGTCATCTGTACTAATTCACATGTATTTCTCCATATTTATGTTTAACACAAAAGGCAGATAGGTACAAAGAAATTTTACTCCTGTCACTTGAAAATCTTAAAACCATTTGGTTAAAGCCCTAAGTGTATTTTATATAGGACTCTATATTAGTATTTGATGAAGAATTATAAAGTGACGTATTCTAATCTGAAAGGTAATTTTTTGTTGTGAGCTTTCCACATTTCCTACGTCACTATCATTTTTCCTTGTGCACAAAATACCTTAACTTGAAAAACAATGGTCTAGTTCTCATTGGAAAAAAAGTAGACTAACCTAAAACAATGTAGAGATCCCATACATTAAGAGGCTGGTGGTTCATTGGGTCCACGTGGTTTCCAACAAACAAACATACCAGCTGAACAACTGACAAGCAGACAACATTCCCAAGGTCCTCTATCAAGGGAATTCTAATTGACTTTTAAAAGGTATATTCCCAAACCATCTCACATGTAATACAGCTAGAGCAATCTTCTGCATGACAGAGAAAAAGTCTTGCTAAATCCTACATTTAAATCAAGTATTTGCATTTGACAAATGTGTTCTCCCCAATGGATGTGCAGTTCTGAGAAACAGAGTCTAAGTGGAGTTCAGACACCCGATGACTGTACCTATGGGGGAACCTGCGTGAGTTCCGAGGACTTAGAGCAGGGCCTTTCAAGCCACCTTAGTGTAGTCATGGGAATTAATATCCTTTTGCTTTTGCAACATATATGAGATTATTTTAAAAATTGGACACTAGAAGATACAATTTTCATATGCCACCTGTGTTCTAATGTTCCTCAATTGTGTATGAGAGTCAGTCTTAAAGAGAAATATCTGGCAAAGGGGCAAAAACTAATACAATGAAGAAAATATGAGGCTTTCATTCCCCACTAGACATCCAGGACCTCATGTGATTCCACGATCTCCCCAGTTTTTTTTTTTTTTTTTTTTTTTTTGGTTTTCAAAGAAAGGCATGTGTACCTTTCTCTGTAGTCTCTGTAACCAGACAGAATTGTGATGGTCCTATGTGTTTTTATTAGGTTTCCCTTGATTTGAAGATTTCTGGAATAAATTACATAATACTAAAATTTTATGCTGGCTTTTGACTTTTTCTACTGCATTTTTTTAATAGTAGGAAAATTAAATTTTCGTTTCTTATTGATGTGGTTAGGAGTTAGCTACAGCTACACAGACCGCACATTCCCTCATAGCGGCAAGGGGACTGGAGGTACCAGCTGCACCTTTTAGAAAGAATGACTGCTTTCCAAACCCAAGACCTACCAAATCTTGTTTAAAAGATGTAATCACAGGTAAAACATGTTCATGTTATTCTCTACCACTTGCTTGGTCCCTGTTAAACATTAGTGCATGACCTCAATGGGAGAAAAATTAATTTTTTAGCGTACCTCCTAGGGCTTTTTTACTTTTTATTGAGTTTATTGGGGTGACACTGATGAATAAAACTATACAGGTTTTAGGGGCACGACTCTACAACACATCATCTGTACACTGTGTTTATTGTTCACCACCCCAATTCAAGTCTTTGTCCATCACCATTTATCCCCCCCTTACCTCCCTCTACCTCCCTCCCCTCACTCCCCCTCCCCCTGGCAGTCACCACACTGTTTTCCTGTCCATGATGTTTAAATAAAATAGTCTAGATTCTAGGAGAGACATGGTAGGGAGACTGTCAGCCTAAAGGCAAAGGGGTAACATTTTATCACTGATGAACTACCTGAAGCCACACCGTATTTCATATGCGTTCTTCTTCTCTATCCGCCATTATCATAATTTTAACGTTCTGAGGCAAAACACATGGCATAGCTCCAACCACAACTCAGTAGCTGCCTCTCTTTTGAGTCTTTTAACCCTATTTTGATTTTTCTCTTTATCTCGCTTTTTTCATCTCATTTGTATTTTCATCCTTCACCTACTCCCTCTTAACCAGCTTTCATTTTATCTTTAAAATGAGACAAGAATGTGAAAGGGGATGCGGATATAATGGCCATGCCTGCTGCGGTTTTGAATGTGCTGTTATGATTTCCTTTATTTTAGGCATTCCACACACAAGGAAATTCTAAGTAACTACATGGAAGGATCCAAGGGAGAAAATGAACCCAAAACTACAACATAGAACAATTTGTGCAAGACTTCATGCTAAAGCAGATAGTTATGTTTACAACCCTTTAAAAACAATAAAGATGAGCTACATTCTGATGGAAGAGCATATCCTTTTTTAAATGTAAAGTACAAATAAAATAAACTGGGAAGGTCAACACATGTTAGGAACAGTATAAAATGCAGCTTGAACTAATAAGGGTGTGGATCTGTTTAGTTATGCCAAATTAAAATATAGCCACAAAGTGAACTCTGTTTGCCTAAGACTAGGGTTTAGATGCACTGAATGTTTAGGCAGATCTCACACTTTAATCACTTTAAATCATGCTCTTGTGGCTTCAGGGTACTGAGGCTCATATTCACATACACAGAACATCGATGTAAGGAAGAGTAGATATAATAGTTAAATATTATATCAAAAATAATTTTTCTGTACATTTTTTTCTGTAATTTCTATCTTTTTTGTTGTTGATCTCACTACATCATAGAAACCTCGGTGCATTTTGTTTGTACAATCTGTTTCTAACTGAAGGCATAGAAGCAAACCTGACTATCCAACCAGTGGTGTAGTTTGAGGTCACCAAAATCTTGTTTAAAAAACATATCATCCTAAGAGTGATCGAATTTGTTTTCATGCACATCACAACCTGTAACACACTCACCTTTCTGGTGGCATGTGTGTGTGTATGGGGTGGAAAGCCCTTTGTAGCAGCTCATTTCCTGGAACAATCGTGTGTATTTGGGTTTAATCGGAGCACCAACATTTGTTTCGCAGGCCTTTCCTTTTACCAGCTCCTCTCCAAGCTGAATGTGGCTTTCAGAAAACACTAAATTGCCTCAGGGAAACCGGTGGTTACATGCAGGATTGTTCCTGCAGACAGAATGATGTGTGGTGTGATTCTCCCACGCCACATCATGGCGCTGCACAAGCGACCAGCACTCACTGCTGTCCCCAGAAAACCTCAAGGACTTGAAGCATTGCCTTAGTGACTGTGCCCAAATGAGTGTCTGTTGTCAGTTCCTGCCTCAGACACTCATTCATGAGCCGTGCCTTCTAGCTTCCCTGTAATGTGATGACAGTGGAGAAGAAAGGCAGTGTCTCCAAGTGAATGTCACCCTGAGCATCCACACCGACGTCTCCCTGGTCATCAGAGCTTGGTATCCACACTGGGATAACTTCTCATTATCGCTAATATTTCATAGCATTCACTGAAAGGTTGATAAATTGAAAAGATGGCATCCCCTTCTCTTAGTCCTCTGCCAGCCTCCCCCAAATTGCCATGCTATATTATATAATACTTCCTTAGCCAGATTCCAGGAATTCAATGGGCTGTAATTTAATCCTAGGAAACCCAAAGGATATTAAATGATCTAAACTGTCTTAGCCAGAAATCTCTGATTTGGCTGCCCTTTGAAGTTTGTATCTGAAACTTTTTGATGTCTTAATATTGTTTTAGAAATTAGGGGGGAGAGTTGACTTTGTAAATCATTTTAGGATTGCAAAAATGACATTATGATGATGAATGGCACAAGGCTTTAAAAAAAGTTTCCCTGAATATTAAATTAATCACGAACCAAGGCTGCCTAACATTAGCTCCTGATAACTTGGAGATCCTGTGGCATTCCAGATGCTCTATGAAACAGAAATATTCCGTCTTTATTATGAGCACCTTTCCACATCTGCAATTCTGTTATACAATAAAGTCTTGTTCTTTTGTTGCAAGATTGCCCTGGTTCATTTTTTTATTATTAATTTAAACCATGTGGGTAAAGGGTAATCCAGTAAGCCATGGGATTTCAGATCAGAGCGTTCATACAATCACACGTAACGTCAAACATCTGGATATTTAGATGGACAGGGATAGGGGAAAAATTAACTAGCCCTAAACCAGTGTCTGAATGTATAGATTTTAATTGTATATAATTTTTAATTATATTCGCTTTGAATATAGTATTTCTTAACGTACCTTCTTTACAAAATGGCAAGGTTATAACAGAAGTAAAAATTCTCAACTCAGCTGCATCAGCCGCATACACAGACATACTAACCAAATGGTTTTCAGGTAAAAAGATCTATTATAAATTGCTTGCCTAACCTAGTATCACTTTTATTACACCTAAAAGTGAGCTTCCTGATCCACTTAAAGAGCGCTTGATCCATAAGTTTTCTTGAAGCATGGCATCGCGTGGCTATTTACTTAACATAAAACCTGCCCAGAAACATTTTGCCTCTCAGGCATATCACCCACATCATACACAGCAATTAATATTTGCCCTCCTCTGTGCTGTGCCAGCCCCTGCACTTTCCCTAACCTCGCTTTAATGAACATTTTGTAAAGTAAGAAGTCGTATGTTATATAATTGGAAAAAATATGGTGGCTTGCTTCAGTTTGTACGTTTTTCCAACGTACCCGAAACTTGCAGACAATAAATAACATAAGGGAAACGTTTAAGTATCTTGCTAATAAATCATTCTCTCTTGAGTTTTAGAAATCCGTTTAAAGCGGAAAGGTACACAGAAACTTAAGAGACAAGTCATTCTTACAAAACATGCTAGTTTAATATTGTTTAGAATTAAACTAAATTAAGAATATCGACAAAAAATCATGTTCAACTCCAAAAAGGAAGGCGTAATAGGGCTATCCTCAAAAAAATTCGAGCTGGCCCCCAAAATCGCATAAAGTTTCTCCTGCTGTCCAAAACAATTTATTTCCAGGGCCTGATGCAGACACCAAAGCAGCTATTCTGGAAGGTTTGCCTGAGCGGATGTTATTTGCATTCTGTAATCCAGATGCTGCCTTACTTTACTGCAGATGCCAGGTGTGGACATTCAAAAGTAAAAACCTAAAGATCAAAGAAACGAGGGTTGATCCTGTTGAAATATTCAGCCACAAGTCATTCATATGACTAGAGACTTTTTGTTTCATGAGGTGTTTACTTCCTTTGTTGTTAAAGCTATTTATTACCTTTGAAAACAGTTCACCTTCCTTTCTGGAATACTATAAAGTGTGATACGGTCTTAATGTGTGTTGAGGGAACATCCGTGTTTGCAATAGAAATCAGCATCACTATTTCTGCAAAAATAAATTCAAACCTTTGGGTTGGAAAATAAAAGCAGGACAATGTTTTATTTAACAAAGAGGCCCCAAAATAATATGTGATATAAACTAGATAGCTAAGGAAACACAAAAGTTAAAGTAAATGGAAAAAAGGGAAAAAAAGTTATAAAACTCGGCTAGTTCCAAAAGTTAGTTGGACAAGGGAGAGCTGAAACCACAGGTCATAATTTCCTCGGCCTAGGCTCTTTTCCTTCTAGACAGGCATCAAAGGAATTGACTCTCTGCCTTTAGCGCCTCTTTATTCATTAATGCAACAAATGTTTACTGAGATCCTTCTATCTGCCAAGCAAGGTACACACCAGTAAAAACAGTTCCTTTCTTCAAGCAATCTATTGGAAGAGACAGACAAATAAATACACTAATTTTTTATGAATAGTGGAACAGGTGTTGAATCAAGCAAAATTCAGGTTAGCCACAGAAACATTGAAGGAGGAGATATCTGACTGTTTTGGTATATCTGAGCGGACTCTCCTGACTGATTTCTACTCTACGATTTAAGAAACAAACAGGCATCTGTCAGAGAAGTGGAAAGGAATGAGTGGTCCTGGCAGAAGGGAAAGATGCGTGACTTCCTGGGAATGAAAAAGTACAGCAAGTTCATGCAGAATGGAGGAAAAGTAGTTGAACAGTTGTTCGTATGGAAAATGGCACAACAATGAACAAATAATAATACAAGGATAAACTCGGTTTCACATACTCGCAACTGTAAGCCTTCTTTCACCCCACCTTGTATAATCACAAGTGGAAAATGAGCACGCCAAGGCAAACAATGGGGAAGGCTAAAGTACAGGGCTAAACAAATATCTCCAGATCATGAAGAATTTTATATCTCTTCTCACCTCCATTGCCCCAGGAAGGGAATGTCATCTCAGCCCAGCCTTAGGTAAGGAATTCTTTAAGTGTCATCTGAGGACCCCTGCTAACTGAAGACTCCTCCACCCCCTGGTCCAGACTGCAAGGAGTACATTCTTCCAAAATGTAGACTTAATCTTTTTTGAAATAAAAGATACAAGGAACATTTTATACTGGTGTCCAAATATTTATTACTTACACAAGAAAAAAATTTTTTTAATGTTTAGGACAATTGCAAATAGCCACGGAGGAGAAAGACCAAAATTCCACTAGACTCTTAACTTGAAAATGGAGAAGCTATGGACCTAATTAACCTCTTTTGAAACAATCTCTTGCTGTAATCCTTTATTTATATTGTTCTGATTTATATGGTGATAATAGTAATAGTAATAATAATAATAATAAACTTCACTGGACATCTGATATCTGCCGGGCACTCCTCTGAGTTTTTCCTGAATTCTCCCATTGTCCTTCTCAATAAAAGCATAAACTGGTTACAGTCATTATCTCCGTTCTACAGATGAAGGTCCTGAGGACCAGTGAGTGAGCTTGGTCGCTCACATGTTTGAAAAAGTACAGATGCAGGACTCAGAGACAGGACACTTGGAAGTGTACAAATAGGCAATGGTAAATTTTCACATTTTCTAATACCATATTCACAGTCCCAAATAGAGAAATGAATAAAGATTCATCTCCCAAAATAAAAACTTCATATAGCCTCATAGAGACATGCTGATGTTCCCCAGGGAGTGATGAAAGAATTCCTGAGAAATGTACTTTTAAACATTTTAAGAACTGAAACATTTTCAGTGTCATCAAATTTATCTGCATTCACAAACACATCTGTCTCCCCCACCTTTTTTTTTTTTTCAGGTCTTCTGTGCTCAGTAGATCATGGCAACAATAAGTTTCAATTTTAGAAACTACTTATTGTCTCCTGCCTCTTGTCCTCTTTACCTTAGACAGAAATAAACTTTTTTAATTAAAAAAAAGGACACATGATCCCACTGATAAATTTTGTTTACACACGGTTTCCATAACACCTCATAAGCCTGAGATGGACATCAGGACACCAAGTGTGCCTGCAGCCTAACGCTGCATGTTAATGACCCCAAACGTAATGGCGTAAATCAATCATTTTTTCACAGCATTCTGTGGATTGACTGGGCTCAGCGGAAGTGGTTCATATCTGGGGTCTCTAATTCAATCACAGTCAGGAAGTGGCTGGGCCTAGGCTCTGGGGTATCTATCTAAAGGCTTCTGAACCCACATGTCTGATGCCTCTGCTGACATGGTTGGGACAATTAAGGACTAAATACACCTTCAAGTGGCTCTCCATGTGGCTAGCCTAGGCTTCTCCATAGCATGGTTCTCTTAGCACAACCAGTCTTCCTACTGCTTGTCCTCAGAATGTGCTCCAAGAAGTTATAATTGGAAATTGCCTTTTTCTTAAGGCAGGCTTGGAAACAGATCCAAGGTCACACTGTTGTATTCTATTGATCAGAGAAGTCACAGAGATCACTTAGATCCCAGAAGTGGAAAAGAGACCCTACTTCTCATGGAAAAGAGATCAAGTAATCGGTGACTACCTTTAATATATCATACTCAGGTCTTGGCTGGAAATAAAGCTTTAAATTTTATTTTGAAAAATTTGTTTTCACTTACCAAATTTTTAAAGAAGAGAAGTAAAAGCTAGTAAACTGTAATATGTTTAATCATTGTTCACAGAAAGGAAGTAATTTATAATCTGTTAGAATTTTAAGTTTTAATTAGCTCATAACCGGTATATAATGTTGACTAATGGTTCAAGTGTACTTATTTATGTTAGCCACTAGTCTGAAAATTTGATGGATGGTGTTATTTATGGGTTGTATCTTCAACTCAGCCCAGATAAATTGGCAGAGATGCCAGCACAGAAGATTACAGGGAAGAAAATGGCAATTCTTTCATAGTACATACAAATATTTTTTGAAGTTAAAAGTTATGATCGACTGCATAGCAAATAGTGAACCCTCTCAAATGAGTTTATAATGATAGCAACCATTATCATATACTTCCATGGGAGAATTTTTTCTTTCCAGAAGTATTTTTTAATGGCTATTTAAACAATATTCGATATTCACACAGAATTTAGACCACAATGGCTTGATTCACTTCATTAGTAAGTCTGTGGGAAAATCAGTGGCCCCTTAATTTGGGATTAAAAGGTTTTTTCCTATGGCCTTTAATTTAAATTCCCAGGGAGTAACCTAGGATATGAGACTTTAAAGTCACATATAATAATGTAGGCTATTTCAAATGCACATTAACAGCACTGTTTTTTGCTGAATAAAATTTATAATGCAGTCCACAAAGGAAGTTGTACCAGGATTGTTTGTGATGGTAAGAAAGAGGAATGTCTGAGCACACTATTGCTAAGAAGAGATAAACCGTACACGTGTACTATAAACTACTCTGTGGTGGCAGGGGAAACATTGAATAGACATAAAGAGAGTAACATATATCTTAAAAACAATACTAAATAGAAGAAAAGAAGCAAAATTAGTTCTATATAACAATACAATTTATGTAAACTGAAAATCCACACAACAATATATATAGATTTTATGAGATTAAATACAAACAGAATGATACACCTCGACATACGCTAAGGTTGCTCATAAAGGTGAGGATATAGGAGGAAAATTGCTGATGAAAAGAGACAATTTTTTTAAAATAAAGAAACAAATAGAGGACATGCACATAGCCCACTAAATATCATGTGTTATAAACTGAGTAGTTATGTTTGACTCAACCCTCTTGACAAAATAAGACAAATTATGATCCAATTACTGTCATCATTTTAAATTTATAAATGACTAGATAGTATAGATTCCATTCCAGAGACTAATAAATACAGCTAGTCACTGATTAATGCCATACTGGACAAATAAAACTATTGTAACATTATTGTATGTACAAACCAGTCATATTAAAAAAATAATAGATGAAGGGAATCAAAGGGGTTTGCTGGTCTTCCATGATTCATTCACACCTTTCCTTCTCCAGTTACTTTAACTTGGGCTCTTAAGAACGTATTTTAAATATCAGCCTATATCTAAACAACCACTTTAAGGGATTGATCAAAAAGACATTCTGACTCAGAGAAGATTCTGAGAAACGGTAGAGTAGGGAATACCGGGAATCTGTCTTCTGTCTTCCCACCTAGACAAAAATTGCAGAATCTTCTTGATGTAACTATTTTGGAACTCTCCAGTCTAACAAAGGCTTGGAGGGTAAATTGTAGCTAGTCTTGGTCAATTTCAGCTCTTAGCATAGTAGCAGCTATCCATCTGTGCTCCCACCTAGCAGGCAGACATGCAGGCTTCAAGGAACAGCTTGTACAATTGGCAGGAGCCACCGCAGGTGAAAGGACCCTGTCCTCCAAATACCCGGGATCTGCGGTCCAATCACTGATGGCTGCTTCTAGTCACAGAGATGCAGACAAAGAGGTGGGCGGCCATTTGGTTCTATCTTCCCCTACCATTGCAAGCCTCTGCCCTACTAAACTTTTAGAAGAAAAAAAATAGAAGAAAAGCTTCATGGCATAGAATTTGGCAATGATTTCTTGGATATGACACCAAAAGCACAGGCAACAGAAGAAAAAACAGACCAATTAAAAGTTAAAAAAAACTGTGCACATCAAAAGATACTATCAGCAAATTAGAGATTAAATCCATGGAATGGGATAAAATAGTCACAAATCATATATCTGAAAAGTTATTAATAGAATTTATAGCGAACTCCTAAAACTGAACAACAACAACACAAAACCTGATTCAAAAAGAGGCAAAGGACTTGAATAGACACTTCTCCAAAGAAGATATACTTGGGAAAAAAGAAGGTATACAAATACTTAACAAGCACATGAAAAGATGTTCAACATCACTAATCACTAGGAAAGTACAAATCAAAGCTACAATGAAAAAGAACCTGTCACACCTTAGGATGACAAATAAATAAATAAATAAATAAATAAATAAATAAATAAATAAAAAGTTGGCAAGGGCTGTAAAAAATTGGATCCCTTGCCCTGACCAGTGTGGCAAGCTCAGCTGGTTGGGCATCCTCCCACAAAGTGAAAGTTCACTGGCTCAATTCCCGGTCAGGGTACATGCCTGGGTGGTGGGTTTGGTCCTGGTTGGGGCAATGCAACAGACAGCCAATCAATGTTTCTCTCCATTTCCCTCTCTCTAAAAAATTAATTAATAAAAATTGGAACCCTTGTACCCTGTTGGTGGAAGTATAAAATGGTATTGCTACTATAATACCAAAATGGTGGTTGCTCCAAAAATGTATGATCCAGCAATTTTACTTCTGGATATATACTCAAAAGAATTGAAAGCAAGGTCTTGAGAAGATATTTCTATGCCAATATTCATAGCAGCATTATTCATAACCACTTAAACATGGAAGCAACCCAAGTATACATTGATCAATGAATGGATAAATCAAATGGTATGTATATGCAGTGGAATATTATTCACCCTTAAACAAGAAGAAAATTCTGATATATGCTGCAACTTAAGTGAACCTTGAGAACATTATGCTAAATGAAATAAGCTAGTCACAAAATACAAATACTATATGATCCCACTTATATGAACTACTTAGAATAGTCAACATCACAGGGACATGAAGTAGAATGTTGGTTGCCATGAACTTTGGGGAGGAGTGATTAAAAAGTTACTGTTTTAATGGGTATAGAGTTCAGTTTGGAAGATGAAAGAGTTCTGGAGATGGATGATGGTGATAGTTATACAACAATATAAATGTATTTAATACCATTGAAGTGCACATTAAAAATGATTAAGCTCTGGCCAGGTGGGTCAGTAGGTTGGAGTGTCATCCCATACACCAAAAGGTTGTGGGTTCAACCACCAGTCAGGAGGCTTACAGGAGGCAATGGATGGACATTCCTCATTCTCATTAATGTTTCTCTCTCTCTTCTCACCCTTCCTCTCTCTAACATCAACAAATATATTATCATGTGAGATTATAGATATGTATATATATATCACATATAATATATATTATATATTATAACATATAAATGGTTAAGATGGTATATTTTATGTTATGTGTATTTTGCCACAATAAATAAAATTGAGAATGAAATGGAGGAGAAAGGAAGACTCATAACAATCACAGATCTATTACAATTCTGAAATACAGCTAAACATCCACCTCCAGTTTCTTGATTAAAACCAGGCCAATTGCCCAAGAGTAATTTACCATGACTACCAGCTCTGCCTTCTGGCCTGTGTTTAGAGCTGAATAACTTTCTCTGCTTCGTATCTGCAGAAGCTTGAAAACCAAGAGACCCCTTTTCATTATAAAGTGACTCTGTTCCTTAAGTTCAAGTTAGTATGATTTCTTTAAAATCCTGGTGGATTTCTTGCTTATCAACATTGGCCCGTAATCCATATTGGCCCTGGCCAGATAGCTCAGTTAGTCAGAGCATCATCCAGATACATCAAGGTTGCAGGTTGGATCAGGGCACACACCAGAAGCAACCAATGAATGCATAAATAAGTAGAACAACAAATCAATGTCTCTCTCTCTCAAATCAATCAATAAATAAAAAATATCACATTGCATATGAATGAGTTAAAATTGAATTGCCTAGGAAATGAAAAGCTTATGTGTAACATAGCTAGACAGGTATGAGAATTTATGTAAAACTGAAATTTCATAATATATTCAGTCATATGTTTTAACACATTTTTCTAATGTGGGTCTATGTGTGGAAGATTTCAATTATTTTTGACAGTATTATGTAAACTGGCTGCAAATCTATAAGAAATGTTGAGGAATATTGTTCATAAATTCAAAGTTAATTTTTAATTTTGCAATACCATTTTGAATTCAATATTAATAATTCTGTGTTATCAAAAGAGTTAGTGAATTAACTTAGATACAAGTTTGAAATTGTGTTTTTGCTTTAAGTTCATATCAATTCCTGTAAAAGAGATAAATCAGTTTTATCAATACAAATGTGATTGTTAAAGGAAATTATTTGGGATTTTCAATTAAGTTTTGCAAAACTTTTATTTGGAACAATTTGGGTATATAGATCTTTTTAACTGTGAATTTTATGAAATTTAAATATAGATCAAGTGTACCCAATGAAAAATTAGTGTCTGAGATATGCTTTAAGTACAAATTATATATTGGAGTTTGACTAGTAAAATACAAAAATAATATATCTCATTAATAATTTTACATTGATTAAATATTGAAATATTCGACCACATTCAATATATTATTGACATTAATTTTACCTGTTTACTTTTATATGTGGCTACGTGTTAGTTATCAGCTTATTGCCTCTAAGCGCTAAACTCCCTCTTCAGTACCTGCTCTGTGAGAACAGACTACATTCTTAAAGCATTTCCCCTTTATAGTCCACATGCTTTTCAGCTGTGTTAGTTGAGAATGTTCGAGGAACACTGCAGGAGGAAGGGGGCTCCTCTTCTTGATTTGGACTGCTGAGCTTTGGGGTTTTACCTTGCTCTCGCTGCACGGTTATTAGCGACTTCAGAGCCCCGCCCCAGGCCTGCTGATCGCCTTCCAGCAGTCCTCGACCTAGAGGCACTGCTTGTCCGCACACAGGTGTCCGGGCTCTTGGCTGAGCACCTTCCTACCAGCCGTGGCTGCATCACACGCCCCAGGACTGTTCGCTGCTGCTCAGTGACTGTGGACCGTCTCTGACCCCGGCAACCCAGAAAACCTCTCAGCCATCCAAGGAGCTAAAACCGCATTTTCTCTAAGGGAGTCTGAATCGCAACCTTGGAGTGGGGCCATTGTTCCAAGGTTCTCCTTCTTTGAGCACGCTCCCTCAGCTCAAGTGTATTTTGTAGAGCTCTCGTTATATCTTCACAGTCACTCTCCTTTCTTAGCTTTAGAACTCTTTATATGACACTCCCCGTTTAAATCACTGTGTAACTTCTACCTGCCAGTTAGACTCAAACTGTTACAGGTATAGAAGATGTTTAATTACATATGTGGCTTTATTTTAGACAGTGTTATCTAGAACATAGAACTAAAGAAGGTAGGCAGAGAACAAGCAGAAAATCTTGAAAATAATTACACTTAAATAAAATCAAGAACTGAAAATCATTTCAAGTTTCAAGAGACAGATGATGTGCTTACGCTGAAATGCTGGAATGGTGCAGAAATACGACTCTACCTGTAAAGATGTAAAGATTTAGTTGGAGGAAGACTTACCTGAGAGGTTAGAGTATTTATCCCACTGAAAAGTCCCTTTAAGTCCCTTACCTCCATTGAAAAGAAGAATGAAGAGGAAGGGAAAGATATGACCAAAAACAAAAATCAAAAGTAAAACTGGGATGCTAGTTTTTATACAAAATAGGTATGTTTGGAGAGGCCAATGTGATGTGAAAAATGAAACCAATTTGTACAATTAAGCCATGATAAAAATATGAATATCTAAAAAAACATGATTTATTAGTTTGTTTCTTCCAAACTACTAGTCCAGGTGTTAGGCAGCATGAAGTTAAACCATAAAATAAGTCCATATTTAACCTCCTAATAGAAATTTAGATAAACAACAAATATTCAGATATAAACAATATACTACTTAGAAATCTATTATATTCCTTAGCAAAAGGACTAATCATTATAGCCTATTAAGAACTATCCACCGAATTGTTAAAAGTTACACAGAATCTCATTATTGATTGTTAAGAAGACAATACTTAACATTGTTTATATGAGCAACGTTATAATAATGTAGGTTTCATGTTACATGGGAAACATATCTAATACTAATTATTGGTCAAAAAATACTAATCAATATTGTTTTATGTGGCCTAAAACTGCAATTATTTGGATATTCTTCAACATAATAACTGAATGATTTTTCTTTATGTGGTAGATTAAAAACCATGATATTAATAAAAAACAATATTCATTGAACAGCAAAGGAAGGGAATTTTACAGTAATGTAAATTCTAAAGCATTCCAACTATAATTTAAGTCATGCAAGGACCAGAATATTAAGCCATCAAAAAATAATCCATAAGAAAACTGCTGACTCCATGGGTTTTGGACTGAATATAGCCCTAAAAATATGTTTCAGAAAGTTTGTTTAGTATTATATAACTACTTGGGTTATGTGGTTTTCATATTTTTCAGTCTATTTACTAAAACCATTGGTCCTAGATTTAATTGCTTGCCACATAACGAGGCTTTCCAAGGTTCCAAAATAATAGGATCACATTATATTTCATCAAAGTTTAAGATGACAATTGCATTAGGTTACATACTGATGATACAAGTAATCAAAAGACATTTTTAAAAGTATGCTCAGTATGTACAATCCACTAAAAAAACTAACTTAAAATTACAATATAAAGGCCTTTTCTAGAATTACCAAAAACAATGAAGGCAATTACAAATTGGATTCCACAAACTCTGCCTGTATTTTTTGACCCATAAGACACACCTAGGTTTTAGAGGAGGAAAATAGAAAAACTATTTTTGAAGGGAAAAATGTGGTAAAATATTGAATAATGTAAATAGCATAATATTTTACCAATGTTAATGTAAACAGAACTCAACAGCAGCATTAACAACCACTATTCCTCCCAAATTTGAGGGGGGAAAGTGTGTCTTATAGTCTGAAAAATATTGTAAGTGTTATGTACATAAACAATAGGGTACAAAGCAATCTCACTCAGTTGTGAATGACACAAAACTGAGGGACTAAATTCAAGATATTCATAGTTAAACCATGAACCAGAATTCTAGCGGATAACTTTTAAGGTTTGGGAAATTCCCAGGTATATAACTCCAGAACCCAGATTTATTTTCAAGCCATTAGAAGCCACATTCTTCAAATCCTTTGGTATGTGATTGTCATTCTTGGCTGCATACCAGTCTGCTGAGTAACTGCACCTCTCATCAATTCAGGAAAGCTAAAGTAGTGCAAGGGAAGTTTTATTTATCAGACATTCTCTCTCTCTCTCTCTCTGTAAATCAGCTTTATTTAAAGGTATAATTGACAGATGAGCGGTGCCTACTTAAATGCAATTAGAGAAGTTTTGACAAAGGTATACATCTGCAAACATATCACTACAATAAAAATGATGAGCATATCGAGCACCAGCAAGTTTCTGCATGTCCTTCTGCAATTTCTTCTTCCCAACCACATGCCCACATTCAATGACAACCACTGGTCTGCTGCCAGTTATTATAGATTAATTTGTATTTTTTAGAACAGTACATCAGTGAAATCATAAAATATAAACTTACTCTCTTTTCCTTAATTCAGCATAATTATTTTAACATTCAACTATGCCGTAGCAGGTATCCATCATCTATTCCTTTTCATTGCTGAATAGTATTCCATTCCTTAGATACGCTTTTATTTATCCATTCATCTGTTGACGGACATTTAAATTGTTTCCAGTTTGGGGCTATTGAAGTAAAGCTGCTTTAAACATTCCTGTATAACACATATGCTTTTATTTTTCGTAGATAAATAGGTAAGAGTGAATGGCTGGATCATATGGTTAAGTATATGTTGAACTTTTTAAGAAACTGATGAATGGCTTTCCAAAGTAATCATACCATTTTACATTCCAATAAGCGGAGTATAAAAGTTCCAGTTTCTGTACATATTCACCAAAACTTAGTATGGTCTGTCTTTTTTATTTATACAATCTTATAGGAAGTTACTGTGGTTTCAATATGTATCCCCCTGTTGCTTAATAACATTGAACCTCTTCATGTGCCTATTGTCATGAATATACTTTCTTTGTTAAAGTTATCCAAAAAATTTCTCAGCTTTTTATTGAGTGGCTTGTTTTCTTCTAATTGAGTTTTGAAAGTATTTTAAATATATGTATTTTAATTGTATTTTTCCATTACCATTCAGTTCCCTTATACTTCCCTCCCCCACCCCTGTAATCACCACACTGTTGTCCATGTGCATGAGTTCTTTTTCCTCAGTCTCTCCACTGCTTAATCTTCCCTCCTCTCCTTTGCTGGCATCTTGCTCTCCTTCTATGGGTCTGTCTTTGTTTTCCTTGTTGGTTCAGTTTGTTCATTAGATTCCACACTTGTGTAAAATCACAAGGTATTTGTCTTTCTCTGACTGGCTTATTTCACTCAGCATGATGCTCTCCAAGTCCATCAATACTGTCACAAAGGGTCAAATTTTCTTCTTTTTTATGGCTGAGTAGTATTCCATTGTGTAAGTGTCCCATAGTTGTTTTATCCATTCATCTACTGATAGATATTTGGGCAGCTTTTATTTATGATCACCAAAATATGGAAGCAGCCCAAGTGTTAAATATATTTTAAAGACACTTCCTATATATTGAGATATTGAATTTGCAAATAGTGTCTCCCAGCCTGGAGTTTATCTTCTCTTTCTCTCAGCAGTGTCTGTTGAATGTCATGTTTTGTTTTGTTTTGTTTTTAATTTTGATGATATCTATTTATCAATTTGGTATTTTTATGGATCATGCTTTTGAAGTCACATCTAAGAAATCTTTGCATAACTCAAGATCACAAAGATTTTCCCATGTTTTCTATAAAAGTCTTATGGACTGGGCCTTTATATTTAAACCTAAGGTTCATTTTGAGCAGCATTCGATTTTATCTCAATATGCATAAAATTAAATTTACTAATGTGGTATCATCAAAGAAGTGCATGGTGGTTAGTTAGGTAGCCAAAGTTACAATCTCAGGTTGTATGATATAGAAAGGTTCTGAGGACTGTTTGAAAATCTTACTGTCCTAGATATTTTTCAAATGTTTTATCCATTTTTCCTTTGTTTCATACAACAGGGTAAGTGCAGTGCCTATTGCTCCACCATCCACAAAAGTAGAAGCCCTCTGTTCTTTATTTTTTAAAAGAGCATTAACCACACAATCTCTGTATTCACTTTCTACCTGGAGAACTAGGGAAAAAACCGGAAGGATGGTACCACAGGTGCAGGCAATGTCCCACATCAGAATGTCTGGAGAGTAACTGTGGCCTTCCCCAGGAATTCAAAGGGCCCAAGCATATCTAGAGCAAAGAGAAAAACTGAGAGATGACTCCAGAGAGCTTGTCAGAGATCACGCTACTGAAGACCATGTAAGTCATATTATGGATTTCTAATTCCACCCTAGGAATGATTGAAGTCACTGAGTAGATGTATGCAGGATAGTTGTGATTAGATTTGCAAGTTTAAAATAAACACCATAAGCTGCAGAGTGAAAAATGCATTACAGTGGGGTAAGGTATTCATAGACAACTTAGGAAATGTGAAACATTTTGGGCAGATGCATGACATAGTGTAAGTCAGGATGGGGGGTTCAGGGTGCACCATGATCAATGGCAAATAATCGAGAAGGAGAAAACATATTCCTGACATGGTTAGGAGAACGCATGTAAGGTTTAATGGGAAGTTAGAAGACAGAGTTTGGAGAATCTGTAATGGTACTCCAAGGATTTCCTATAATATTAATAACAACATTAAATATTGAGCAAGTTGAAGGTTTTTTGTGGAGGAATGTCAAAGTAGTTCTTTAGGTTGATAATAATATGGTCTGTTAAAAGAGATAAAGATGAGTTTCAAGAACATTTGGAATTAATTGTAGATGTTGAATCAATGCAATACAGAATTGCGGTAGATTTATAAAAATGGGAATTGAAATCAGAACAGCAATCTCTATCTAGTTTTAAAGCTTCACAATTTATTCACAGTCACTCATTAACTAACCTTGTTTCTCAATTCTGCTCTATTTGTCTTTTACAACCCAATATTGTTTAGTCCACAAAATGTTTTATATATTTAAGTATCCTTATTATAGCATGTTGTGACATTTCCTATATTATGCAAATAGTTTCTGACTACATTAACATTTTTTCAACCCATATAATTTTGATTAGGCTTAACATTTTAAGTCTGAAAATATACCCATCTATTTATTAATTTACATCCTAATCAATTCAAGCATTTAATAGATTAATGACAATAAAATGATTAATCATCAAATGAAACAAATTAACATCTTTATGTTTATCACTATCAATTAAGTCAAAATGAAAATAGAATAATGCATGTGCATTTCTCATTTCCCTTTATGGAAAATATTCTTAAGAAATTGAGCTCTGTGTTGAAGAAAATATATTCTATGTCTTGTAATTTGAGATTTATTTTGACTATTTGATTCACTATTTGGCTATTTGCATTATAGAAACCACTACTGATTTTTCTCCCTAGTCTAAATTGTTATTACTGTTTCCAAAACCAAAAAGCTCCATCACATCGATGAAATGCATGCTCTGGTTCAACAAAATTATCAGTATCATAGACCAGGGATATCAAACTCATTTTCACCAGGGGCCACATCAGCCTGGAGGTTGCCTTCAAAGGGCCGAATGTCATTTTCGGACTGTATAAATGTAACTACTCATTAACTAGGGGCAAGTAGCTCGGCACTGCTGCTGGGTAGAAGCAAGGTGCCGGGCTGGATAAAACAAGGTGGAGGGCCAGATTCAGCCCCCGGGCCTTGTTTTTGCCACCTGTGTCATAGATTTAAAATTCATAAATGATAATTCAGTAACTGTATAGGCAACTATATATCCTTTAACCCTGTGTGTGTCTGTGATGATGATGATAATGATGACACTGGAATCCTTTCGGAAATGATGCACCATACCTAAGAATCGCTGGCAGTCATTTAGGACAGCAGTCCCCAAGTCTTTTGGCACCAGGGACTAGTTTTGTAGATCACAATTTTTTCACAGGCCGGGTGTTAGGGAGTAGTTTGGGGGTGATTCAAACTCATCGCACTCAAGTTCACCTCCTGCTACGTGTTCAGTTCCTAACAGGCCCAGCCGGTACCTGCTGGGGACCCCTGATTTAGGAGATCACCTGATATAACATTAATCTGGGCGCTGAGTATGTCTCAGCAATGTAAGGGTGACAAGAAGACCCTCAGCATCAGTTGTGGTAACCAGGCCTTTCTGCATCAGATTTCCATCATTTGCAAGGAAAATAAAATGGAGGGAAAAGATTTTCCTTTTCAATTTATGTGATACTTTCATCATTGTCTTTGAAAGCTCATGAAGGAATCTTTGGTGAAATATGTTTAAAAATCTATTCCATTTTGTAGTACAAATTTTACCTAACTTTAGCTACAATGATCAAATTTTTATTTTTACAACATATATAAAACAAAGTTTCACAGGCTAAGAGCTCATCACGAATATTCCAGTTTTTGTGTTATTATTGGTTCTAAATGTATCTCATTTTTCTTCTCCTTGGAAGTATCGACTAAACCGATTCTATAGGAATCTAACTCTGACTAAACCACATACCATGAGGTCATAATGAAAGCAAAGTCTAAGAAAGATGTCCCTATTTAGGCAATACAGCTTTCCTAATCCATGCATTTCAACTGTACCTGCATATTAGTCATGTGGGGAAATTCAGTTTAAATGCTGAGTTAATTTTTCTGGAGTATTATTCCATTATCAATAGTTTTTGATTCACAGGTAATTTTTAAATGCAGCCAAGATTGAGAACCACGGTTAGACGTAATCCACGAACCAAAATCTTGAGTGTGTGTAACAGTAAGCACTGGACAGGGCAAACCCTGTCGACCATTCCATAGCCTGATTCCATAACACTAGGCTGGGTCCAAGAATCTGCCTTTTAGCCAGCAGTTCATTTGGAGACAGGTGATTGACAGATCAAAGGAGATTCACTGTCCTACACTCAAAATCAAGCTTGGTATTGTTCCGGTCTCTGTTTAAGGCCTGCCTAATGTACACACCCCAATTTCAGAAGGAAAAGAGACTCGGAGAGTCAGAAAGGAACGTGAAATCAGAGGCTGACATGTGAGGGCTGCGGTAATGAAGAGCAGTGAGAGGAGAAGAAAATACCTGGGTGAACAGAAGTTCCACCTGTGCGAGCTCTACCAACAAAATGTCCCAGGATCTGAACCGAACTTCTCCTCCTCTGGAGTGAAATTAAGAGGAGGGTTAGAGAGAAGCCTTGTGCTCTTCCTAAAAGCCAGTGTTTTGTTGGTAATTACTGTTACCACAAAAAAATCTCAGTTGATTTCTTCTGGACTTTTGTAGCACAATATGAACTTCAATTCTTCGTTTCTTTAAATAAATTAAGATGGTAAAGTGGCATATTTTAGGGAGTGAAGTGAACTTCGTCTCACAATGATGCCAATGTTCTCCGAAATCAACCTGTCTTAGAGAACTCTGGAATGGAACGCTGCCAGCCAGTATTTTATTGAGGACACATAACCAGTCCACTGCTGGATGGGAGGATTAACCACGTCTCACAATGATGCCAATGTTCTCCGAAATCAACCTGTCTTAGAGAACTCTGGAATGGAATGCTGCCAGCCAGTATTTTATTGAGGACACATAACCAGTCCACTGCTGGATGGGAGGATTAACCACAGCCATCTCCTATGGCAAAAAGAATTGCTCCTCCTGGGTGTTCATGATGAAAAGTTAAACCGATCACTTAAATGCAAGGAAATGTCCTAGTCTGGACTGAGGCATTCGAAGAGAAATACTTGGTCCAGAGTGGATCCATATCATGGATGAGGAGAAGGAGCCCCTGGGAGATCAAGAGCACAGGCACAGTGTCTAACACATAGTAAGTGCTCAAGAACACTGTGTTCTGCAGCAACCACACACCGGTTACCCAGAGAGGTGGGTTCTCCACACTCCACCGAGGTATTAGTTCCTGTTTATCTCCTTCCAGAATGCGCAGCCACCACCTCCTGCCACCAGCGAGGCCAGCTGGATGGCCTGATGGTCCTGCTGCACTGTTCCAGAAAGCAGCTCTTGGCCTACACGTTCAGCATAGCCCTGTACCTACTGCCATCCTGTGAGTCTGAGCACTGCAAGGCCCTGCATCCCGAGACTCTCCAACGACAGCAGCGCCATGTCCCTGTAGCAGGCAGAGGACACCGCTCTCCCAACCTAGGAGATGTGTGCATGTAAGTCAGCAAGTCTCTGCCCACCCTGTCGGCTGCAGACCCTCAGTCTGCCACTCACAACACCTCGGACTCAGCCGGAGACACAGAGAGCTTCAGGTCCCTTGCAGTGACCCACTGACAACCTCCGCCAGTCCCCATGCCCCGGCTGCCCACCCAGCCCAGCATTTGCATGGTGGACCCAGAGACGCTGTCCCCAACACTCCCGGAGCAGGCGGGGCAAGCAAGTCCTCAGCCATACCCAGAAGTCCCTGGCCCTCCTCAAACCCAGCACTGCAGCCCCAAAGGCACTCTGATGACCACGGCCAAAACAGAAGGGCTGGCCTGTGGGGACACGGCCAGGTGGCCACTCAGCAGCCCTAAGTGAATCCAGTAACAAGGAAAGTCTGGCGCCCTTGTCCTCAGTCCCCAAACGGCCTTTGGTGGCCCATCCAGATCAGCTGGCACCCAGCGTGGTCTGCAGGTGGCCCACATGGCGCCCCCATTTTCCTGGCCTTGACCTACCTGCCCAGCCAGAACAGCGCCCTCAGGGTGGAGGAGGTGCTCATCCTGCCCGTGCTCACTCAGCTACCAAGTCATCAGCCACCAAGACCAGGGAATGGAAGAGCGCATGCGCTGGCCCACTCGGCCACAGGCAAACCAGCCAGGGGCTGGAACCTCCAGGTGACTCTTTTTAACTTTAATATTACAGTACCAATCATTACGGAGCCCACGGGTCAGTAGAAAGGGGGATCATTATGAGATCTGAGAGTCGTTGAGTAAAAGTATGAGAAGAAGAGGAGAGCAAAATGAGGAAGAAGAAAAGGCACACTATGGAAACCTAGAAAAGTCTCCCCCGGAGGCCTGCTCCATTATCATACTGTGTGTGTTGGGGATGTTTCTTCTCAGATGAGAGAAAGCAAATTGACAGTGGCTAACAACATTATGGTATGGCTTTCAATGTTGATTACTCTACTCATTGCAAAGGCAGTGCTGATCTAGCTCACACTTTTCCTCCATGGTTTTTGGTTCCCATAGCATGCCAAGCGCAAACCTGATATCCAAACAGTGTCAAAGTCACCAGACTGAGCTGGAGTTAAAACACAACCAATCTTTCAAGTCTTGTTTTACCTATAAAGTACAGATAAATTTTCAGAAACCTTAAAACCATTTGACCATTTTTTTTTAGAATCTTAAAAATTTAAGTATTGTATCTAATAATCTCTGCTATCTTCACTCCACCTTGTGATGAACTGAAAGAAATTTATCATGATTTTCCTAGGATTGAATTCTGACTGAAGATAACCAATCTGGAGATCCTGGTCTCAGAAGCCACTTCAAACTGGCCCTGGGGAAGAATAGCAGTTCAAATCCACTGTACATAATCTTAAATTCAGGATGGAGTAACAGAGACTAAGTTCTGAAGCCTGGAGAGATAGATACACTGAGACTGCGGATCTGTATGGGTTAACATGCAAGGAGATGAGAACAGTTCTACTGACCTGCCCCCTCATGGGTGTGGCAACTTACTTTTAAAGGTTCCTTATGTTAATGTAGGTGGGTAAGCCAGGGTGGCTCTAAAAGACAGAAGGAGGATAGGCTCAAATTTGGATGAGAGCTACATGAAATTCCAAGGCAATGTATTGAAAGAGGTCCAGGAAGAGGCTAACAAAATTGCATAACAAACCACTTTGCCAAACAAGATGACTGATAATGACGTCGGTGCCACTTGAATGGGATGAAAATTTGTTTCAAAAATGGGAATTTCCAGTAGGCACAGAGCAACACTTGGGAAAGTGCTCTGGAGGGTCATCATCTTTCAGGACCCACAGGGATAATGACAGTAGCAGCTTCCACCGTGATGATGGTTTTCTCCATCCATGACACTCACCCATATGGAGATTCTGTAATCCTCAAATGATAGCTGTAAGAAGCCACAAAGAAGCTAAAGACTGTGGCAGGACAACCAGGAAACCCTGCCCAAGGAAGATGGATGAGTCAAGAAGCAGGAAAATGGTTAGGCAGCCTTTCACTTCAAAGTTGTTAGTTTTGATACAGCCAGCATTTTTAAAGCTTAAGTAAATCACTTAAATTTAGAAGAGATAATATAGCACAGAAATAAATCTAAATGATACCCTTGGTATCCTTACCTAAAGAAAGTCATTTAATGAAAATGCCTAGTGAACCCAATACAGTATTCTTCATTGAAGAAAAAGGTGATAAAAAGCTTCCAAACAAAATGCAAATAACATTGAATGAATAAAGTTTATAGAAACCCTTTGAAAATGATTGAGGAAATATTGGGTTAGACTGTCTGCTAGGTGCTGACATCAGATGAATACCTGAGGTAGTGAAAGTATTGTAACCTGGCAATCAAAACTCTGGGCTCTGACTTACGTTTGAATCCTGATGTGAGCATTTATATGTTTGTGAAATCAAGCATTTTGAGACCCATTTGGAAAAGAGGAAAATGCAAGAATCTTCTGCATAAGGTTGTGAGGTTAAATGAAATAATAAAAGCACAACACTTAATGCATAAGTATTCAATAACATTTTTGTTATTTTTGTCATTACCATCCCAGTCCTGAAGGAGCCTACCTCTAATATGGAGGGAGATAATCATCACATGTAATTCATATTACAGCTTTAAAAAATCCACTTATTTAATGACTACAACTTGGAAGATACTGCTGAAGGCACTGGGGATTCCACTGAGATAAAAAAAGATGACACCCTGCCTTCATGGGATAGGTCATTTTGGGTCCTCCTCCACGAGGCAGATGCTGAGACCCAGTTAGGAATGAGAGAGGCCCATGTCTGTGTGGGGAATGGAGGTGTGTGGTGTGATGCGTATGGGAGATAAAGGAGGCAGGAGTAGAACTGACCTAGAAAGTGTTCAGACTATGATACAGATATGACACCTGTGAAAGGAAATTGGTGAGGAAGCAAAACTGGGCAGTGAGAGAATTAGACTGTGAGGCTGATGTGACAATGGCTCGGGCAATACAATAGGGAGTTATAGCGCAAAGGGAGACTGTCGACTAACCGCACTTCTCAAGCTGAGTAAGTCCTTTCTAGAAGGAAGATAGCAGCAGTGCACATCCAAAGGTGCCACCGTTCACTCTGTGCCACATGCATTCCTCTCCATGCAAGAGCTGAGTGGTGACTTCTCCAGGGTTCAAAGTTGGTCTGTTCTTCAGCATAAATGCGGAAGACAGAGATTAGTAGAGTCAGCTAGAGCCCCATCCCTGCAGTTCTTCTTGGGGTTGCAACTGGTACTCCTTATCTTCCTTTTCTATTCACCATTCCAAATCCTACCCTCCCTTAGCTATCTGCTAGGCTAGTCTTGGAGGCAAACCTCATGATGTATCTCAAACCCTCTCTCCAGAAGTCTTAGTCTGGTAACTACATGCTCCTCACTCGTAATCAGACAAGGGAGTGCCAACAGGTGCCAGAGTGGATCACCTGAGTCCACATACTTTCCTCCTGCTCATCAGAGGATGGTGATTCCTCTTCCTATCTGCAGATGCCTCAGGACTCCAAAGTGTCCACATGACACCAAAACTTATGATTTAACAAGACCTTTGCTATCTTTGAAGCTCAGCAACTCTAAACATTGAGTCCTGAATTTTGTTTCCAGCTTTCCCTGCTCCCCCACTGATGGATTTAAGAATTTCTTGCCATCACACTTTATTTTAAATCATGTGTAAACTGCTTGAAATTTTTAAAATACTCTTTATTCATTACATCATTGCAACTTCTTAAGAGCTGGTCAGTTTCATTGTTCTTAAAAGTATGGCATCCCTCACACTTTTCAAAAGCCTACAGCATGTCATTTACCCAGAATAATCTCACCAGCTAGAACATCCTCCCTAGTTACCAACAGTGAAAGTTTCACCAATTGGACCACCACTTTGTACCAGATATTACGTGTCCCACATACCACCCAGGATGGCAAGTGATCTACTCCTCAGATTCCAGTCCTACTTAACACTTGTCAGACTACTCTTAGTATCAACCTAGGAAGTTCAGATCCTCTGGAAAGGAGATACTAATATCAAGTTAGAAGAGGGTGGGGTTTTTAATTGTTTTTTGTTGCTGTTGTTGAGGGATGGCAATTCCTGTGAAAGATGCAGGAAAAAAATAATTCTGCTAGGAAGACCTTGAGCCATAATGATATGACATCCATAAAAAATAAAGAGAGAAGAAGAATGAGGAGGGGTGAGGAGAAAGAAGAAGAAAGAAGAAGAAGGAAGGAAGGAGGAGGAGGAGGAGGAGGAAGAAGAAGAAGAAGAAGAAGAAGAAGAAGAAGAAGAAGAAGAAGAAGAAGAAGAAGAAGAAGAAGAAGGAGGAGGAGGAGGAGGAGGAGGAGGAGGAGGAGGAGGAGGAGGAGGAGGAGGAGAAAAGGAAAGGAAAGGAAAGGAAAGGAAAGGAAAGGAAAGGAAAGGAAAGGAAAGGAAAGGAAAGGAAAGGAAAGGAAAGGAAAAAGGAGGAGAAGGAGAATAAGAATGGATCTGCACAGGAAGAACCTCAAGTTGTGATGCAGAGCTGGAAAAAACCAGCAAACACAATAGGGAGTTATATAGAAATATTATCTATTGAGATGTCCCACACTGGGTAGAACGGCCAGGCCCTAGTATTCCTTTCATGCTGAGGCTGACCAGAAAGAGTGTGGCCTCAACTTAAATGGCACAGTGGGTCCCTAAGGCACCACAGCGGGAGCATGTTGGCTTAATGCAATCCTTACAGTTGAAAGAGAAATCCAAGCAGCGCATTTCCATAATTACCACTGGGAGTTCATATTCCAATGAGGGAGACTGAAAGTTAACAAGCAAACAAGTAAATATATACTGTGTCAGAGCTCTGTGTACTGTAGAGAGTGCAAGACAGAGGAGGGAGGTTTATATTAGGGGGTCAGGAAGCGCTTCTCTGGTAAGCTGGCATTATCTTGAGACCTAAGGAAGAGATGGATCGCTGAGAGAAGGGTACTGCAGTCAGAGGCGACAGAAATGCAGGGGCACTGAGGCAGATAATGTGTTGGCGTGTTGAAGGAGCAGCGAACAGACCAACATCGCTAAAACAGAGTAAAGGAGGAGGGAAATAAGACAGGCGCTCTCATAGGTATTAGTGTGGGAAGATAGTGTACCGTGTAAAATAGTGCCTTTTAAGACATGGCTATAACTTTTACCTTGAGAGAGACAGAAAATTCCTCAGCGCCTCCACTGGACTATCTAATAAAATTAAACTTGACTTATGCAAAGCTGATCTCCTGATATTCATGCTGCCCCAGATATGCTTTTCCTAGGTTCTTTCTCTTCTCTTTGATCACAACACCTTTTCTAGTTGTTCAGACCAAAACCTTGGGATCATCATCCTTGACCCATTTCTCCCTCCACCCCCATACAATCAGCAAATCTGGTTGACCTTTCTTCCAAATATATCCCCAATGTAACCACTGCATATCATAGCAACCGCTCTGAACCCGGGTTACTGTAAAAACCCTCTGGTCATATCTCCCTCTCTCCCTTGTGTTCCCTGTAGAATTTATTCTCAACACATGAGCCAAACAGGTTTTTTTAACAGTAAGTAAATCTTCAAAAGGCTCCAGTGGATCCCCATCTTACTCAATGTAAAAGCCAATGTCGTTAAATGGTTGAAAAGGCCGTACGTGATACAACCCTGCCCCACAGGGCCACATGGACCTCACTTCCTTCCCCCTCGGTTCTGTCTCGTGGCCTCTGTGGTGTCCCTCCAGGATCCCAGGAGTCCTTCTTCCTTATCTTCTCTGAAATGTCAGTTCTTTTTGCCTGGACACTCTCATCTGATGTGCACTTAACTGCCTCCCTGCTACCTTCCAGTATTTATTCAGATATCACCTCCGATGAGACTTTAACATGATAACCCTATTAAAAATAGCAATCTGCACCCAACTTTCAGCACTCATGATCCCCACTTACACTAAGCATTTTTCCCATAGCACTTACCACCTTGAACACAATAAAGAATTGTTTGTGTTTCCTATCTCGTCCGTTAATGTATACCAAACTCCTAAATCAATGCTGCCACATGGACCAGGCACTCATAGGCATTCAATAAAAATTTGTTGAAAACATTGTATGGTTTTTTTAAAATTTAGGGTAAAATAAATTTAGTGTGCAATAGAATGACATTATAATTTGCACATATTGATGCAAGTAGTACATTCACGTGTAATATTAATTTTGATATATTTAATTTTATTTTCTTATTAAGTGGAAGTGTTCTTTAATACATTAGGTTTAACCAAATTAAATGGCCCACTTTTTTAGGTTGAAACTGGTTTGATTTTTGGTAGTTACATATTTCAAATTAAAATTAAGATTTCCCCCATATCACAGGTGAAGAGTATGATTGCATAAAAATTTTGAAAAATTATTAAATTGCAAAATCACACATGTAGTGTTCAAACTCCAAATGTACACAGAACTTACAGATTTATGGATGATATCAAACCTACATTTATTTTAAATGAAAATCACTATTAAAAATACTGTGCAAAAATATAGTATAGGAAATGAGGGGAAAAACAGGAAGTTATTTAGGGGTAGTAGTTTATAACATCCTGAGGGGTATTTTTTCCTTCACACCTCTCTAACTTCCACAAGTTTTTGAAAAAAAAGTGAAGAATTTGGAGAGGGTTCAAACAACAACTAAAGTAAGAACTAATAAAAATCTGGAAAATAGATTTGTCCGAAGACTAACTTTCATATTAAGAGGAAAAACATTTCATGTGAATAGGAAAAACCTGAGGCAAAATTTTTTTAAACTAATTTGAGCAGTTTTTTTAAAATGATACTTTAAAATAGATGTAAAGTAGCATATATAGCTGTGTAATCTTTCTTTGTCAGCAGAAAACACACCACTGCAATAAGAAAGCTGGTGTATGCTGGAAGCATGATCTTCCTCTCATGTTCTCTCTCTGAGAGGTGCAGTTCACTCCATTAGATCACTACAGACCCCGTCTCCTATTGCTCTCCCATTCTCCAGGGCAGCGGTCAGCAAACGACAGCCTGAGAACAAAATTCTGCCTGCCACCTACTTCTGTAAGTAAAACTCTGTTGGAGCTCTGCCGCACTCACTCACTTATGTATTAGTTATGGCTATTTTCACACCACAGTGGTAGAGTTGACTAGTTGTGACAGAGATCATACAGTCTGCAAAACCTAAAATATGTACTATCTGCTCTTTCCCCACAAAAAGCTTATCCAACCCCTGGCATGGAGTGATGATGTCTACTTGGTCAGCGCTAGCTCACCACCGAAGTACCCACATTCCAGGCTGTGGGAAGAGGGCAACAGACCAAGTGGAAGGCAAATGTTTTCATCTTCAAAAGAGCAACTTTAATTTGCACATTTTGCTTCTCATTTATCCCATTGCTGTGAATGTGGTGGGGCAGAAATGTCCAACTAAAGTATATGTGGGTGGGCCTATCGCTAAAAGGCAAAGGGTAAGTACATATGGGAGAACAATGAGCAATTTCTGTCAGAACTCCCTTCAGCAAAAAGAAGGTGGTATAGGTGGAAATGAGGGTGGAAAGGATGAGCCTCTCCAAGCAGCTGCCTTCTTTTTTGAATGAATGGATTTTGACAATGAGAAGCACTTTGCAGAGTGGAAGTCTGCTCTGTTGAAGAACTTTGCCTCTTCTTATTCCTAGTTACTTGTAATTCACCCAGAGCCTAATTACACTAATATTTTAAAGAGCAGGTCATTTGTCATCAGGGGAATGCAAATCAAAACCACAATGCACATCTTCGGAATGGCTTGAAAATGCTAACTTTTGATAAGGATGTGAAGAAATGAATTCTAATACATCTCTGGTGACAGTGTAAATTGTTGCAACCATTTTGGGAAGTGATTTATCAGTAATTATTAAAGCTGAACATATACATAAACTATTCCACTTCTACATGTATGCTGAACAGGAATGCATAAACGTTCTCCCAAAGATATGCACAATATCCAAATCACTGCAACTTGTAATATCTAAAAACTGGAGGCTACACAAATGCCCATCAACAGTAGAAGATATATTCACATAATGAAATACTATTTAGCAGTGAAAATAATATGCATGAGTCTAGTTAAAATCTTGAGTGAAATCACAAAAGAGCATACAGAGTGTGGTTTATGTTTATATAATGCTCAAAATGTGCTAAACTGATCTTAGAAGTCAGGAATAATACCTCAGAGAGTGGCTAGTGACTGAGCACAATGTTGCGGGGGAGGTTGAAATAGTCTCAAGTGATACAGTTAAGATTTATCCATTTATTTATTATCTCCAATTTCTTGAGTACTCAAAATTTCTTGATTTGGGCACCAGTTTCATGAGTACATTTACTTTATGAAAATTCATTAAGCTGTATATATAATTGGTGAATTTTAAATACATACTCAATGGCAAAAAAAGTCAACCTAAAATAGAAAAATAAAGTATATATATATATACTTTATTAATAAATATATATATACTAAAATAGAAAAATAAAGTATATATACTTTATTAATAAATATAAAAACTAAATAGAAAAATAGAATAGAATAAATAGAATAGAATAGAAAAATAGAAAACTAAATAGAATACTAAAATAGAAAAATAAAGTAGAATACTAAAATAGAAAAATAGAATAGAAAAATAGAAAACTAAATATAATACTAAAATAGAAAAATAAAGTATATACACTTTATTAATAAATATATAAATATTTATATATGTGTGTGCGTGTGTGTGTGTGTATATATATATATATAGTCTTTTAACTCTAAAATCAGCCATGGCCACAAACCGTACATAATGTGAAACTGAGTGAGAAAAGGACACAGCCCCCTCATTGTGTGACTTAAGGGAGTGTTTCTTAGACCTTTCTCTCTACAAACATTACAATAGTCTGCTGTTCGTCTACTTTATCACTTTCCTTAAATTAATGATTCTGTAAGAATAAAGGAAGGGATATGAAAAAAAGGGAGGAAGAGGGAAGGTTTAATACATTTGGGAGAGTTAGGTATCTGCTTTACTGTAGATACTTTTAAATCTACCTTTCTCTCCTTACCACTCAATCCCACCCTCCAGCCCCTGCTGGAGTTACTGCTCAAGTTATTCTTGGTCATTTGCTTTTTTTCTGCTTTGATTCTGAATACAGAAAATAGCATACACAAAACGTTTAATGTTTAAGTGGGATGGCCTATAGAGTTAAAGAAGGTAACAAACTAAGCAAAATTGTTATCTCATGATCATGTCCTGAAACATCTTGAGCAAAATTTATGGAGAGTTTATCAAATTCTTTACAAAGCCCTCCATGTAGATAACTGAATAATTATAAATTATAGGCTTAGAACTAAAAGGAGACAAGTTTGAACTTGCCTTCTTCAATCTTCAGTTGGGTTGTTTAAAATGTTTCTCCCTTAACTTTCAAATCTAGAAATGAAAATAATGGTTCCTTCCAATGGGATGAACTGTTTTAAACTACTATGTATTTTATGAATTTACATTTACTTATGTTTACTAAGGAACCAAATATTCACAAAAACATCTTTAAAGTAGATGCTTCCAAATAGGCAGAGAAAACACTTTCACTTATTTGTGTTCTATAATTGATTATATTTATCAACAAAAATATATTCAATCGTTATAGCCTAGATTTTAACATTTTTGCTTTAATACTGTCACCAGAATTAGAACGTTATAAGGTAAACTGAAATTATTATGGTATGAACAGATGTGTCTATATTAGGATTTTATGATGCAATTAAAAAGAAAGGATTTTTAAATTATGCTAAAGACATACCTACAAAGACATTTTTACAAATTCCTCAATATTTTAATGTTAATATTTGAAACCAATTATGCATGTTGGTTCCATTAATTTTGCCACAACCTTTGTTGTGATGTGCTTGTTGAAATATTTATTTCCTTGGATAAAATAATAAAGAATTTTAGTCCAAGAAAGTGGTTCTTTAGCATCTCATGATAGTGTCTGACATCTATTTTATTAAGTTTTAAATTTAAATTTTTACTGTGTTTCCTTCCATTAGGTGCCCTAAAGTATTTTGTTGTGGAACTGGATTCTTACCAGATGAGGTATTTAATCCATTTATGTGTGCATTTAAAAAGGAATATAAGTCATTAGAAAAATTTAAGGACTAAAGATCAACTATAAACTTTGTCCAAATATGTAATAACACATTAAGTTATACAAGAGTTAGAAAGCGTGTTACTGCTTGTCAAAACAAAAATTAACTCTCCCATTTACTTATTTCTCATCCACAGTTGGAAGTTCAATTCATTTTTATTTTCAGTTCTTTTTTCGAATATTTAGTAAAAACCAAATAAGTAATCACAATCAAAAGATCTCATTCTCATTAAGCTCTTTCAGGAATGTACAGTTCGATTCTTCTCTGCCTGCATTATCACGATAAAAGTTGGAGAGTGAAGAGTAAACACAAGCACGGAAAAATAAAATTAGTTAACAGACCGAAGAGCAAGGGGAGCTAAGACACAGTGGGCTGAAAAAGAAAGAAAAAGAACTCTAGATGGCACTGCTTTAATGGTATCGGGGAGTACACACTGGGAATCTAGGAGGGAGCAAGGGAACTGAGCTCACCTGTCAGAAATAGGCGGTTTCTGGGAGCTGTCCAATGTACTAACTGAGACAGCATAGTTGCAACTCACCTTCTTTATAGGAATTGATGTGCTTGGTGATTTTTCCCCCTTGAAGTAAGGCAACTGTTTGCTCATCCTTTTTTTTTCCAGCTATGTCTTCTAATACATCTTTAAAATGATTTTCTAACAAGTTGTTCTGTCCACAGTGTCTTCTTAAAATCCCCTACACTGAATAATTAAATATAGTTACTGGTAAACAAAGAAAGAAAAATGAATCCTTCTTTGTTAAAATATTAGATAATACAAAATCAGTAAAATTTTATTTTCGTTTTACCGAATTTGAATTTTCTTTTTATGTAAAAACGATCTAAGGATAACAAAAAAATCTCCCATAAATAGAATTCAATGAAGTACAGTTTCTGCTCTTATGTCTGGTCGGGCAGGTGCACATCAATGAGGGAAACCAGCCAGATGGAAGCGTTAGGGTTTTTCTTTGTTCACAAATACCAATCAGCAATTTAAAGTTCGAAAGACGTCTCAACAGAAGGCGAGCTGATGGACCCATGGATTTACCAAAGGGTAAACCACATTTTTTAAAAGGATATTGAAGTTGTTTGGGGGGAGGTGAGAAGGGTTTGCTTAGCGCCCCCCCCCCCCTACACACACACACATACACGCTGGGATTATTCGCTAGAGCCAGCTCTGAGAAAATATGCTGAGCCTCCCCTTTTCAATGTATTGCCATCATAACTTTTGCCCTCGGAGTAAAATCCTCTCCTTTACAGGAGTAGGAGATAAGGGCAGGGAAAGGAAAGTCAAGTGTCTGAATTGTTAGGCTGCTGACGACGAAACAGACTTTCGAAGTCAGGGTTTGTAACGCAGCAGGAGAGATGTTTACAATGCCCTGGAAGGAGAAAGCCGGTTCCAACAGCGACTCTGGGGAATGCGCTCTGGGCCCCTCCGCAGTGCTTACTTAAGCTAATGGAAGATCTTGCCTTTCAGTAGCCGCTGCACTGGGATACCAGACAAACAGCTCCCCTCGACCCCTCGGCGGGCAGGGCCCCTCTTCGGGACCTCATTAAAAGCACATGCACTTGTTTCGCACTCATTGGCGGCGTCGGACGGCAAGGTTCAAAACTCCGAATCGGAAGCCAGGGAGAAGCCAGAGAGGTGGAAAACATCCTCGCTTTGAAAAGCCAACTTCTAAATTAAAGAACTACATGAGCTAAGGAGCCTGAAGAATATTAGTTGGCCGCAGGGGTGAGGAGAGACACAAAAACACAGCAGGTAAGAGCTGGGGGTAGTTGCCAAGAAGGAACTGTCCCAGGTGGCGCCGCGAAATGGATCTCAGAACTGGAAGCCGGTCTCTATGAGTCTTCCAGGCTTGCTCACGCTTGTCCACTTCCATCAGTTTGGAGAGGAGGGACGTCGTCACAGACTTCCCAATCGGTGCGACTAATCCTGTTAACAGCTTAGTTATAAATATTAACATCCCCTAGCCCTTCGTCGATGCCACCGCATCAGATTCAGGGCTGTTAGGAAGCCGATCACCAATCTCGCCCCTCCCTGCGAGAAACCGATGAGACACCGGGCCAAGAGGACGCGATGGCGGTCTATCGGGAGAGCTGCGTGGACGCCACCGTGCTGGACTTCGTCGCAGACCTGTCCCTCGCCTCCCCCGGGCACCCTCTCCTCTGTGACTTCGCGCCCCAAGTCCACTTTGGGAACCGAGGCCTTGTGCTCCAAGAGGAAAGACCCAGGAGTCTGGCGCGCTTTGAGGAGGAGGATCCAGAAGAAGAGGAGGGTGAAGTAGACGAGGGGGAGGAGGAGGAAGAGGAGCACGGAAGAGGCACCTCCCTGCTGGGTCGTCCCAAGAGGAAAAGGGTGATCACCTATGCCCAGCGCCAGGCAGCCAACATCCGCGAGAGGAAACGAATGTTCAATCTCAACGAGGCTTTCGACCAGCTGCGGAGGAAAGTGCCCACTTTTGCGTACGAGAAAAGACTCTCCCGGATCGAGACGCTACGCCTGGCCATTGTCTACATTTCCTTCATGACCGAGCTCTTGGAGAGTTGCAAGAAAAAGGAAACCTGCTGAGCGGATCTGGGACGGACGGGTCTGCTCCCTCCTCGCCTGGGCGCGTGCGGGCTTGGGGTGTTTCAGGGCCCGGCAGTGGGCGCGGCTGAAGGGCCTGGAGGGACGCTCCAGGACAGAGCGTCTGGCCTTCCGGAGCTCGGGTCGGAATTGTAAAACACCCACACCCCCCGTAGGGTTAATACACACGCGATCGCTCTCCACCGAGTGTGCTGGGCAGCGGCGGGCCGCCGGCGCCTGGCAAAACCCGTAAGAGCCGGGGAAGCCGTCGAGGCGAAACCTAGAAGTAATTTCTGCGGGCGGTGGGTGGAAAGTGAATCCTCTCCGCATACGGCAGACTTCGGGGGCTTCTACTGAGTCCAATCTCTCTTCCTTACCTTTTAAAAAAAGTAGATATTAAAAATAGACTTTTTTTTTTTTTTTTTTTTTTTTTTTTTTTTTTTTTTTATCCTCAAGAGTCTGCGGCGCCGCCCCTGGCAGGCGCTCCGCTCAGGCCTGCGCGCTTAGCAGATCCCCGAGCCCAGACCCTGGAGGGGCGCTGCGCGCGGGCTCCGGAGAGGCCGAGGGGCTCTGTTTCCAGTCGGGTCATTCAGGCTCTAGAGAGACGGAAAGAAACTGCGAAAGGCAGCGGGGCCTCCCACCGTTCCTTCCTCCCCGGCTCTCTATTCCCTCCGTCTCCTCCCGGAACCAGCAGCCCTATTGGGGTCCCTCCGGGAGCCCCGCGCTTTAGCGCGGAGATGGGCGGGCGGGGGCAGCTGCGCTCTCGGGGGCCCTAGGGTGCCCACGGCGTTCGCCGCGGGCGGTCGCTTCCCCAGCCTCCTCCCGGGCGGGGGAAGGGGGGAGGGTGAGTCTTCCCAGGCGCTGGGTCGCCTGAGCGCGCACTTTTAAAGCAGGAAGACAGCTTTCGGTCTAGTCGCATCTAGGAACAGGCGAGGAAAACAGTCAAAGGAGGGGACGCGGTCCTCTGCTTCACAAAAATGTGTGCATTGGAGATGAGGTTGAAGCAGGACCATGCTCAGGGGCCGCCTCCCGTTCGGACCTTTTACCATTCCCCAGTTCTTCCTTCTGGGGGACCTGCTAAACCCGAACTGGGGGGCTTCAGAGAGCAGTAGGTGAGAGGTACAGGAGTGAACAGTGCCAGTCTTACTGTAAATTCAGTAATCCCAAAGGACGAGTCCGGTTCCCAACACTTCATTTTGTTGCTCTTTCCCGCCTCCTCCTCGTGCCGCGACTCCCCCTCCGTCCCCAGCCCCCACACTGTCCCTATCTTACTTTTAGAAATATAATTCATTATACTAAGAAGTAATATATACGTATCCTAGAAAGTTGGGAAAACAAAGGTTAAAAAAAGAAAGAAAATTTACATCATTCCACGTTGCACACAGTATCTTTACCCATTTCCTTCTCTTTTTTTTCTCTATACAGATATAAAATCGATATGTTTAACAAGTTTGGGACACTTTTGAGTACCGATCTTTTTCCACTTGGCATTATGGAATGATCACTTTTCCTTTGACTTTAAACATGATCCAAACGCAATTTTGATTATTGTATTTTATTGTCACATTGATGTTTCACAACTGAACTCCAATCCTTTACAAGTGCGTAACTAAGATAGTTTCTTTAAAAAATAAATACTGATGCAAAGACCATTCTTATAAATCTCTGCCTATGATAATTTCCTTAATATTACAGAGAAGGGAAATCTCCACGTCAAGTGAACACTTAAGTTGGTGGCCACAAAGGCCAGACTGCGTCCTAGGTAGGTTCTGCCAGTTCACACTCTCTCCCACCAGCATCCAAGGGTTGTGCCTGTCTCTCAAATCCCTTGTGAAACTTTTCCTAATTCTCCTATCTATAGGAACTGAATTAGTTCTGAAATGACCACCCTCTCAAAGATGATTTCTTACTTTGACTGTATCTTTTCACCAGGATTTCATTTTCTATCTCTACTACAAGATCATCAGGATGAACAGGTAAAAGAAAAAATGTAACCAGTTGAGACTAAACAACAAAACCAGGCCATGTTTTTTCTTTTTCTTTTTCTTTTTCTTTTTCAATTTTCCAGTGCCTTCATTAAATAAACTGAAGTTTAGGCAAAGACCTGTATATCAGTTTTATAAAGTAAAATCACTCATTTTATTTTCTATTTCTAAATGACATTTTAGCTATGAAGACTAGCCTATTTGTATGTTTAAAGATAAATTTTAAATTATTCATTTCAATAGATTAAAGGAAAATATTTTTTCTCATTTCATTATCAAATAGTGTTGTGTCCAACTTATAGAGTGCTAGTTGTTATGCCAATCCCTCATGTTTATCCACTTATTCATATATTCAGTTAAAAAAGGTGTTGACAGTTTACATATAGTGTGAATGGTTTCAAAACTGAGACTATGAAAGTATCTCTTCTCCCACTTAAAGTCCTGAAACCTGAACATGATTTATTAAAAAGTCTACAAGTTTCAAATAAGTAAAAAATGGTTCAACCCTAGGAATCATTAATATTTTGTTGGAAGAACCAACTTTGAAAATTACAATAGAAAAAAAAACCGTGTAGACAAAGGATCTCAAAAATCACTTCGTTTTCTAGAATAGATACAACCATCACCCTTTTTTTACTGTTCAAGTACAGTTGTCTGAATTCCCCACCACCACCACTCCCTCACAGCCATCCCTGCCTCCCACCCTCCTTTGGCTTTGTCCATGTGTCCTTTATACATGTTCCCTGATGGCCCTTCCCCTATCTCCCCTATTACCCCTCTCCCCTCCCCACTCTGGTTACTGTCAGTTTGTTCTTTATTTCAATGTCTCTGGTTATATCTTGCTTGCTTGTTTGTTTTGTTGATTAGTTTCCACTTATAAGTGACATCATATGATATTTGTCTCTCACAGCCTGGCTTATTTCACTTAGCACAACCATCACCCTTAAGCTTCTCCCTCATATTCCGAACCATTTTGTTAGAGTCTTAGTGAGAATGTAATATCCTAGACTGAATACCTCTTCTGCATGGTAAAGAATGCTTGAAGAACTTCCAAATAAAAAGCTATTTCCCTATTATTAGTAGAATGATGTCCACAATTCTTAAAACTGTTACAGCTTATAAATGCTTTGCCCTTGTAAGGGTTTTATATGTTTGGAAGGTAAAATATAAAGTTTCTTAAGGCATTTTAAAAATCATTGTATTAATAGAATAATGTGAAGCCAAGTAAGAATCAGAAACACAAACACATGGATAGATTTTTCCCCTTACACCAAATTATTCCTAGAGGTAACACAAAATGGTCTAGATTTCAAACATGAATCTACTGCACCTCCATATTTTGACACTCAACTAAGAAACATGATAGTTTTAATTTTTCCCATTAGATCCATAAATTCAGCATACTTTTTAATACATTGTTTTAGTATATATACAACCTATGTTAAAATTGTTTTATTCTTTATTATCTTCTAAACAAAATTGATAGAAATGTCAGTAGACATTGGTTTTTCAACACCTTCTACCAGTTAAAAAATATCCTAATTATGTCAATTACTTCTTAAAAAGTATAATAATTAGTTTTTGAAATCTTAAAGTTATTTGGACCCTTGGAATGCACCATTTTAGCTATTGCTTGGAATCAATTCATTTTTACACTCCTTGCTGACTAAAAACTGCCTTTTGGTCTCAAACTAAGTTCCCCATAACTATCAGGTTACTATTAGTATCCAGACATATAAACCAAAAAAAGATCTAAATGAAATCATATTTGAAAGACATAATCAGGCTTTCCAGGGAAAGTAAAAATAACCAGAAGACTTTGCCATCAATAGGCAGCCCCTCAGGCTGATCATCTTTTGCAGTTGCCCAGTGTGAAAACATTTTGGCAAAATGAGCACTGGAAATTGACCCAAGTATGATTCTAGTATGCATAATTCCTGCGTGAACATACAATTAAGACCCTTGGATTGGTGTTTATTATTGCATTTGTCAGCATTTCATTATAAAAACACTATATTGTGAAAGATTTGTAACATGGCTATAAAACTTCTGAGTTGAAACTCAGTAAGCACAGTTTAGTATAATTTTATTTTATGTAATTATAAATCTTCAAAATTTCCAAAGGTAATTAAGACACCTAAATACATTTTATAAGTAAGGCTCCAAAGTGTACCTGCAACTTTAAATACCAAGAGATTGATTTAATATAAAATATAAACTAGATTATTCATTTAATTTTCATCAAAAATAGCTGCCAGATTAATAATAAATTTTAAGTATGAAATCTACTTTTGTAGGGTGAAAGTTCATTAAATTATATTTAAATGAATTATAAAAGTGTTGAAGTGTTGGTATATATCTATATCTTGGCCCAAGTTCAGTCCAAGGTTCCTGAATTTTCCAAACATTTTGGGTGAAGTAAGGCCCTGTTTCTGGTCTGTGCCCTCTCTTCCCATGAATGCTGAACTGAAAAAGGTTACAAAACAAGAGTCAGCAGTTCTGACCATTTTGTTTTGACTTTGGGGTTTCTTTGAATCTGAAGCTCAAAACCAAACCTGGCGGAGGAGGAGAAGGAAAGGAAAGAAGCAATGCAAACTGACAGAAATAAAATACCAGAAAGATGGAAAAACCTCTTCAAGTCTCTAGAAACCAAAGCTTATAAATTACCACAACTTTCTCTGTGACACCAAATTTTTAGTTCTATGCTTAAAATGCATTCTGTGAAGAAGTATAAGGAATCAAATGAAATGCAAAGAACAATACGAATGTATTTTAAAACACTATGGCTAATATTTAGTAGACTTCTACCCTTAATTTTGTACAAGGCAAAGAAACTTTAATATTTAGCGAAATCAAGAGTTTGATGACTATTGTAGAATTATTATAATAAAACATCTAATGGTTACTCAGTTCTTGTTGTTTTTAAAGAACCATTTACATACTTTCTCTCGTTTGATCTTCCCAACTGGATTTCAAGAGGACCTAGGGTCTCAGTTAAATTGAGTCATTAGTGTACCATCTTAAAAATTCAATCACTCATTAAAATCAGCATGCTACTGAGATTCCCAGGAAGGACCAATGGTCACACGTCAGTAGCACATGGATTTGAAAGATACCGCTTTTAAAGATCAAAAGTACCTTAACACACTCTGTGGATGATAAATTATATAAAAGTCTGATATGGTCTGGCTCCCTCAAAGGCCAAATTACACAACCTTCTATTTAGGGCTGTATGAAGGAGATTTCCACCTGCAGCTGGCAAATGTAGATGACCTCCAACCAGCTATTAAAGACAGCTTTTCATGCTGTCCAGTCTTCAAAGGGAAAGAAATATCTGTGAGATACGAAAATGATGAGATAGTTGGTGAACATAAATATCTTTGAACGAACAAGTATGATTACACAATTATTTTGTTGCAGATAATTTTTGTGACTTCAAAACTTAATAAAATCACAAGCTATATTTGTTGCTGGTCAGATCTTGAACTATATTTAGTCCTATAATTTAGTAAAATGTTGACTAATTTAATCCCATAGTTTAGTGAAATGCTGGAGAAACTAAAAATGGGATGAAGGAGAACAACCAAGTAATTGGATTACTCACCCTGGATGAAGTAATAATATCTATAATAGTAGTAGTAATATCTATAATAATATATATACTGTATTGCTGCTCGCTTACATGAAAGCACATGTTCTAAATGCTGTGTTTAGTTTTTTACATAACTTATAGTAAAGTTCTCATAATAACTTTAAGGTATATTATTATCTTCATATTATTACCTTCATAATGATGAGGACAGTATGGAATAGAGACTTTAAATAACCTCCCATGCTCAATGAGCCAATAAATACGATTTATACCCAATGAAGAATTCCAGAGCCCAAATTCTTAGGGACTAAGATTACTTGTAAATGATTATGTGATTATTATATTTAAGCAGAAATGATGTGAAAATGAGTATTCATTATCTTTACTGAGGGCCTCAAAGATGTAGGCATGGGCTTTTCTTACAGCAGAGGGATACAGTCTCTGCACACACCGCCCCCCCAAAAAAAAACACCTGGGAAGAAGGACTACTGGTGGAAGTTTTTTAAAAGGCCTTGAAATAATCTTCTGTGAATATTTTGATGACACAACTGTCTTTTGATGACCATATGCTTATAAACACAAGCTTTGGAATTTGTCAGCAGTGCGTCTGAATCACAAATACATCACATAATGCTATGGAAGCTGGTACAAGTTACTTAACCTTGTTGACCCTCAGTCTCTTCACCTTTAAAACAGGCATAATAATGCTTATCTGATAGGGCTCTTACGGGGATTGACTGAAATATGTATGCAGAGTAAGTCATGTATAGTGAGCACTCAGTAAGCGGTAACTACTATGAGAATACACAGCACCATCATTATCATCATCGTTATATCCGTTCCAATTCTATGGCAATGAAGACTCTACAAATAAGACATCACCTTTACCACCAACGGTAACAGGTAAAAACATAAAATACTATATTAAGATGAAGACTTGTTATATAGTGCTTTTAAAAAAAACTAAAAAAAAATAGATTTTTTTTATCTCCCAATACTTTTTATGTCTGGAACAGCTGACTTCCAGCATTTATTCCTGGTATAATCATCTTTCTAAGTGGAACAATACACCCCCAACTGATGAACACAGAGAGCAAAATTCGCTCATTTAACCTGCTACTATAATAGCATATGTATTAAAAACAAATAGTAGGTAAGTTGCTTTAAATCTGAAAATAATGACCTGAATCCATTCAGAGGAGTTCTGTTCTCTCAGCCCAGATATTATGTTTCAGTGTATGTTTGCCAAATGAGTGTATATTTATTCAAATTAGATAATTTCGATGAAATCATTGTGTATCTTAGTTGCAATGGTGTTGCTGCAATCTACATATGTGATAGAATGGTGTAGAACTATGTCTTTTTACACTGATATTAATTCTCAGCTTTGATATTGTATTGTAATAAGTTAGAAGTAACTAGGGGAGGAAACTGAGTGAAAGAAATACAGAACCTCTCTGTACCATCTTTGTAATGTCCTGTAATCTACAATAAATTCAAAATAAAAAGTGAAAGAATCAGATAATTACTACAACATGCCATTGAACTTATAAATGTAAATTGTCATTAAGTTTAGGGAGACAGTCACATATACTTGATTCATGTCATGTTGTACAATTTTTCTCCAAGTGTTTCATGAGCATGAAACCGAGTTTTTTGCATGGCGTTCTGTGGATCCCAAAATAAAAGTCAGGACTCAACCCCTAAAGGACCTGGCCAAGCACTGAGTATCTGACTCTGGGTCCCTGGGATCATGCTGACATTTTTAAAAATTAAATATTGAGGCAACATTGGTTCATAAGATTATATAGATTTCAAGTGTACATTTCCATGCTGTATCATCTGTATATTGCATTGTGTGTCCATCACCCAAAGTCAGGTCTCCTTCTGTCACCATATATTTGACCCCCTTTACTCTTTTCTACCCCCAACCTCCTTCCTTCTAGTAACCACCACCATGCTGTTGTCTGTGTCTGTGAGTTTCCGTTTGTTTGTTTTTCTCATTTGTTCATTTGTTGCTTTCACTTTTATATACCACATAGGAGTGAAATCATATGGTTTTTAACTTTTTCTGTCTGCCCTATTATTTAGTTTAGCATGATATTCTCAAGATCCATCCATACTGACATTCTTGGCAAAATGCATTCTCAAGAATGGATTTGTAGTGTTGAGGCTTCACATCTTAATTCTCCTACTTACTAAATTAAATAACTCACTTAAAACATCTGGGCTTCACTACCTGTCCAGATCTGTAAAATGGAAACAATAAACACAGGGTTATTTAAAATATCAGAAGAGATCTTATAAAGAGCTTCATACAGGGCTTCACACAAAGTAAATACTAAACAACATTGTTGTTTCTGCTAGTTCAACGTTGAACTTTCACATAGAGCAAAGCCACAATTCAGCCTTTTAGAAGGGCTCGTGAAAACACACACAAAAGCGATCCTCAGTAGTCTGTCCTGCATCTCTCAAACAGAATCAGTCTTAAACAGCATGGCATTTGTGTCCAATTTAAGCTGTTTTCCTGATAATGTATTTTTGATTAATTTTGTTTTCGAAACATAGATATTTAAAGGCATGACTTCTGATCTATGACACATGCAAGCACAACATTCAGTTGGCAAGGAAGGTTACTGCAAACCCGACACTCCTAAAATAATCTCTAAAATCTGCATATAAAGCTTCATACGTGAAAAAGTGATACCTTGAGTGGTAAATCCTCTAAGAATTTATATTTGAGCAAATTAATATCGAAAGCTAAGGTGTTGGTAATAGTCAATGGCAAGCAGGACTGCCTCATTTATTAAGTGTTCATTTAGGCCAGCAATTTTTTTTTATTTCATGGCATACATAAACTAATTATTAAAATTGTGGCACACCAAAAATATATCTTTGCTGCTCTGACAAAAATAGGTATAATTTTGATAGAATCACAGAAAAATCATAATAGGAATCACCTATCCTTTTGTTCCAAAGTGACTTTTTAAAAATCAGGTGTCTATACTTGGATATAAGGAATTGTTGTACCAACCAATCAGACAAGCTTGTTATGTGATGTGACCAATAAGTTGCAACTCTATTATTATATAACCTATACATTCATGGTTCAAGACACGGCATTCACACCGCCCAGATGCCTATTACTGTGTTGGCTGTTGTCATTTTTTTTTTTTTTTTTTTGACAACCTAACGGAGAAGTTGTCAAAGCCCCTGACCGATTAGTCAGGTGTTGCATGCTTTGAAAATCCTTGCAGCACACCAGTCGAAAGCCACTGATCGAGGCTAACATGAAATGGAAAAACCCACTCAGCTCACTTAACTGGGAGTGGGTAGCAGGGTCATGCTTTGCTTCAGGTCCCCAAAGAACATAACGGTGCTTGTACACCCAAGAAGGTTAAAAGACTGCCACCTCCCTCTGACAGAAAGGAATCGGGGAGGAAAAGCGAGCAGGTGCCTTTTGGAAGCTGCAGAGAGAGCAGTTGAATCCCAAAGTACATTCTTGAACATCTTTTGTTGCCTGGCTTATTAGTCTCTTTATGTACACATTCATTCTGACATTAGTGGGCTACCACAAAATCTCAAAAAAGCAGTGTACTCTTTGGCCTAAATTTATTTACAATTTAAATATCAGTTTTTGAAATGATAACCTTAGCCTTAACTTATACAAAAATTCTCATATATACTATTTATTATGATCATTTTCCCTCCTTGCATAGAAAGTTAAAAGAATAATTATTAATTGAGATTTTCAATGCCGTGATTCAACCTCAAGTGGCTCGAGGGTTGATGATAAAGGCCCTTCTGAAATTTATTAAAATTTTTCTGCCTTGCGAAACATACCCAATTTCAAATATTCTCACCATGGGTTTACATTTTGACCCCAAAAATGTGGTGACTATAATTAACGAGCACTTGACAAGTAGTGGTTTTCTTAATTGTAGACCTTATTGAACATGCCACACCATTTCTTTCATCACTATTCATTTGCCTGATCTTACCAAAGCCTATTACAATTAGAGAGATGAGCTCAGTTAAAATATATGTATATAGTACACCACTTTGTTTCAAGATGACAGAACCACAAATTAAATTTTATACCCTTATTAGTACACTACATTTCAACAAATTCAACCAACTGCTTCTAAATTTAACCTGGGACAGACTGAAAAATGCCCAGAACTCAAAGCATTACACAACAAAACGACGAAAGTCTTCCCAAATTACACCCACATGAAAATATTCGCATAGCTCAACCCGTACTTTGGAGGCTTACTTTGGACACCTCAGAGTTTCTACTCGTATAGTTACAACCCCTCCCTCCATTGTATGACTCACAGACATGAAAACATGCACACAGGTGAAAGTATTTCCATTAGAATACCTTCACATGTGTTTTAGCACCAATGGTACATATGTCCATTTTTTTTACTTATAGCTTAAGCCTTAAGTTTTTATTTTCTTCATTTCCTTCCATACTTGGGTAATTTCACTCTGTTGTACTAAGAGGCATCTCTTTCTTGAACATTACCTATGTCATAATATTAATGATTGTTTGAACATTCCATTTTCTATCACCAAAAGTTAAGTCTCAGTGTTTGCATCTACATTGAAAACAAGCTCCAAAATTACTCCAGTTCTTGATTTAGCATGAGCCCCACACAAGTATATCAGGCCTGAATATAATTACTAGGACCAGCAGCCAGTCAATTGTAGAAAAGAAAGTGTCTGGAATTGCCATTCAGGAAACCTTCAGAACACTCATTGATTAGATGAGGGTCACTGACTCAATGAGAAAAACAGAATTTTCCTTTGGAGCAGAGCTACTTCCTCTTGGAGAGATTCAAGAGTATGTAAAGTTTAGGTAATTTACCATATCAAGAAAGAAGTTAGAAAGGACACAAGAATGCTCTCTGAACCTTAGCTCTGGTTGGGAAGATCTAAGCTATATTTTACAACATTAGCACATTTTGTGGATTCTTACAGCTTGCTTACAGAAATTTCACTGGTAGGAATTTAGGCAGAGGAAGTAATCAAAGCTGTGAACAAAGATCAGACTGCAAAATATGTACCTCATTCTTATTTATAATATCAAAATATAGAAATTAGCCTAGATATCTAAAAATGCGAATCTTTATTATAAACTGTTGCAGTTGTTAAAAGGATGATGCACAGAATAGTTTGTGGTATAGAAAGATGTTTTCAATAAATAACAAGTAAGAAGTATTTTGTAAAGGAATATGTAAAGCATGATTTCATTTCTGTTGTATATGGGAATGTGTGTAAGTATATATGGATATGTATGCATATCTTTATATCTGTAAATATAAATGTTCATTTTATACATGATATGGGAGAACTGATCATTTTTGTATTTGTATTTTTACAGTTTTCCACTATCTCCTTTCACTCAGAAAAATAATAAAAATTATTTTAAAGCAACTGGGATAGCAAAAGAAACCTCCAACAAAATGAAAAGCAGCCTATGAAATGGGAGAAAATATTTGTACACCATCTATCTGATAAGGTGTTAATATCCAAAATACATAAAGAACTCATGCAACTCAACAGCAAAAGCACAAATAATCTGATTCAAAAATGGGCTAAGAATCTGAGTAGATATTTTTCCAAAGAAAACATACAAATGGCCAGTAGGTACATGAAAAGATGCTCAACATCACTAATCATCAGAGAAATGCAAATCAAAACCACAATGAGATATCACCTTGCACCTGTTAGAATGTGTATCATCAAAAGGATAAGAGAGAAGTGTTGGTGAGATGTGGAGAAAGGGGAAACTTTATGCATTGTGGGTAGGAATACAAGTTGGTGTAGCCACTGTGATAAATACTATGGAGGTTCATAAAAAAATTAAAACTATGATATGATCTGTCAGTTTCACTTCTGGGTGGAAATTAATACCGAAGGAAATGAAATCAGTATCTGGAAGAGATATCTGTACTCCTACCACATTAACTGAAGTGTTGTTCACAGTGGTCAAGGTACGAAAACAACCTACTATCTATGGATGGATGAATGGATAAAGAAAATGTGGAATATGCATACAGTGAAATATTGAGCCATAAAAAAGAAGAAAATCCTGCCTTTTGGGATAACATGGATGGACTTTGAGGGCATTGTGCTAAGTGAAGTAAGTCAGACAGAGAATGACACGTACAGTATGTTCTCACTTATATGTGGAATCTGAAAATGCCCAGCTCATAGAAGTAAAGTAGAAGGGTGGTTGCCAGGGGCTGTGGGTGGAGGATTTGGGGCGTATGGGTCGAAGGGTACAAACTTCCATTATAAGGTAGATAAGTTCTGAGAGTCTAAAGTAGAGCAAGGTGACTAGTTAGCAATACTATATTACACACTTGAAAGTTGCTAATAGATCTTAAATGTTATCATCACAAAAAAAATGAAGAAAATAAAATAACTTTAAATTAAAAATTGCAACAATGCAGATTGCGAGTTGTACTCTAAGTTGAATGGTGGGATGTTGTTGCTCAGGTGAGAACTCTTGACTTCTTAACTCTAAAACATGTAAATTAGGTATGTAACATGCTTATAAATTATAATCTGTAATTTCTTTGGGTTCTAGGACAGAACATACCAGCATACTAGAGGCCCTTCTTGTGATCCTTCCAGTTGTTGCCTTCTCTCCTTGCAAGTATATCCAGTGTCCTGATACCTAACACCCTCGATTAGCTTCAGAACCTTTGTATTGTTTCATATGAATGAAATAACTGTGTTTGGGGAAAATACTGATTTTTATTTATACATTTGTCTTCAGCAAAGCAAGTATTCTACAGCCCTCTCCCCCCAAAAAGAGAAGTTGAAATTAATTAGAGAGATAAGGATTAAACTTACCATTAAATACTCAGTTAAAAATTAAAAGAAAAATTACTTACAGGTATGTGCTTTAACTTCATTGACACTGAAATAGACATTTTAACAATGTGAGATGTTCTTTGTTAAACATGGCTGAGTTCACATGTAACTTACACACACAAACACACATGATAAAAAAAAGTACAGTAAACTCTACTAATATTAAGAAATGTGTTGACTGGTCAGGAATACACTTTTAATTTGTAATGAAATTTGTGATGTTTAAACAATTAGTACCAGAGTTTTGCTTTCTATTTAGCCCAAAGGGGCTTACAGTGTGTGTAGTGTGTTCGCATGGGTGCGTGTGCATGCACCCGTGTGTGTGTGTGTGTGTGAGGTACAGAGAGCTTGTGTAACATTAACATTTACTTTAATTTTTAAAAGGATACATTAGAACCTGATAACGTACTCTCAGAAAGCTGTACATATTCATATTTGCGTGTTCATATGCATTTGTTTTCACAGTTTTCATACTCATGGTTTGAAAGCTGCCATATACCAAAAGAAAAAAGAATTACATTTCTAACATAATTTCAAAATATTTAAAACCTGCACTGTTTTTAATAACTTTTATTGTTTTTAACATGTGACATTTTATCCCCATTAGCAGTAACAGATGTCTAACGCATTAGGAAGGAAAATGCTGTGCACGTGTTGAAATAGAGGACTTTACTGAAAGGAGAGCATGTGCTTTGATTTATATTAGTCGAAATTCAGATACTGTACTTGGTGCTATTTCAGGAAATGAAAAGGTGAGGAAGCTGTTATATATCAGCAAACCAGAGCAAAAGTCTCCATAGAAACCAAAACGGTTTCTGTGGGAGCCACTTAAGCTAAATTAATACCTAGAATATGTTCATATTAGCCCCCAGGGAGCTAATTTGAACAAAACAAAACCCTTTCTATTGATTCATGTATGTTACATAGTATTTACAATTCTTCTTTGTTCACGTTTAATTGCCAAAAATTAATCGGTCGAGTCTATGAAAATTTGGGTGAATTCTAAAGAGAAATGATCACAAAGAAAACAAGTGATTACTTACTCTTCCCCAACTCCATCATTTCCATTACAAATCAAAAGGAACATAAAGAACAAAAAATAAGGACATAAATTCAATTTTGTTTGTTTGGCTAGTTTTATGTCTCAACTTTCAAAGGCACCTTCCCTATACGATATGATTTCCATTTATACCATCTTTCAAATAAGACATCTGTTGCTACTAGGGTGATTTCTATTTCATGCAGTTTGTATTATGTTCCCCTATTATTATTTTCTCTATTATTATTGCTTTATGTTCATAGAGTAAGAAAAAGTTTGCTGCATATAAATTGAGCTGCTTCCTTTGGTGCTTCAGAAATGCACATGTGTGTCTGCATGCAGGCACATATATGTATTTGTGAGTGACATACATGTACAGCTTCCTGTGGCCTGATGTCTAGTAAAATGCTACCTACCACTTCCAGACCAAATAATCTTTGGTATTTCCTTCGTTAGAGAGAAATTTGATATTGCCTTTCATTAGAGTCTCTGATTCATAATTACATAATCACAATGTATGCTACCCATTCGAGTACCTTATATATGGTATTTATCTTATTTACGGTGTCTGGGACAGCAAAAAGGTGGGGGGGGGATGCAGGACCATTAGCAGATAACTACAGGATTAATCCACAGGATAACTTGGTCCCGTTTTGGCCAGGTCCACTTCACGGCAGTCAAACTTGGTATCACTGCCCTCGTGCTACTGGACAAGGTTACTTTAAGGTTTTTCTCTTTTTGTCCACGTTTTTTCATGCTCTTTAACAAAACTAAAATTAATTGACATGGACTTCTAAAAAAACAATATTTCACATCAAAAGAGAAAATTTGTAAAGATGTTTGTTTCATCATTTTAACAAAACGAATATACAATTTCTGGGTGAAACTAAGGTTGGCTCATGTCCATATGCAATGCTAATATAAGAAATAATTTGTGAAATTATAATATCACAGCCAAAGAACACCAAATAGTATCAATAGCAGCATGAAAGTCAGAGATGCTGAGTCCTGGCACCGAGAGGACAGTGGCAAATCCCAAGGAAACATCTTTCAAGAGGAAAGGGCCGAACTCAGACTAATTTTAACTATGTGGTGGAAACTTTTCATGGAGGCTTACTATAAATTTCTTACCAAATGGATCAAGTGATAAAAGTGAATACAATTCTCAGATTTCTGGCATTTAATTCAGAAATAGAGGTTCTCTTGAAATAAAATTCCAACCATTGGGAGAATTTCCAAGTCACAAGATATGATTTATAACATTTTCTTCATCAGCTTAAGGTATAATGCCATCATTACAGCCCTGATTTTGTGGATGCCCTTCAGAGTAATTCACTCTTTCATAAATCTAATTCTTTTCGTTCATATTCTGACCGATATGCTACAATTTCATTGTAGTTGCTTTTTAATGTTCCTATATTATTCCTAATTGGCTTTCAATGTATTGTACTGTGTTACAGTTCTCCTGGTCATTCGTCATTCATGTCACAAGGGTAAGTGGCCATGTTGAATGAAAAATAAAGTAATTATAGATATCTCCTGCTTCCCTTCTCCTCTTTCTCTCCCTACACAGAGTCTCTTTTCCTTTAATGCTGCCACTGTCTGTTGATTCCTTTGGACTATATTTTATATGCTGCATATAAAATCAAAAGTTTCTCCTCTTTTCAAATGAAGACTTTTTCCTCCTACAAAAATGCATGCTAATTATATTTTTTCATCAGAAACTATAAAGAAAGGAAACATGAAGACATAGTTTGTTGCAATTAAGTGAAGTTGTTAGACTACCTAAATGTCTCCTTTAGAAGAGAGGGGTTGACAAAATGATCAAGAAGGTGAACAGTTTCCTAGCACCACTTTCCCAAGTCAAACGTTAGTGCACGTAAATGTCATAGTAAGAGAGTGAAAAGTAGCAATAGAGTAGGCTCTGTTTCTGCTTAAGTTGGATTGGATCAGATTGAGTGTTCTTGCTCTGTTGAGCATCCAGTTCCCACTCTAACTTCCATTACTAATTTAACAAAAATATATTAAATACTTAATGGGGGCTTACTATGGACTTGAGTCTTTTCTCAACACAATTTTCTAGTTTGATTAATATGACTTACCTGAAAAGAGCTCATAGGAGGATGCGGGACTTACACTTAATGAACTGGTGCAGATTCTAGATGAGATATGTGGGAGCATTAGAAACAGTAACTATTGAGCCCTGACTGCTGGGGCTCGGTCGTTTGGACATCATTCTGCCAAGTGAAGGGTTGCTGGTTCGATTACTGGTCAGGGCACATGCCTGGGTTGCAGGTTCAGTCCCCAGTCTCTCCCTCTCATACTGCCTCCCTTCCCCTCTAAAAATAAATAAATAAAATCTTTAAAAAATGGTAGCTATTGGGATATAATATATACTTAATATACTCTAAGTCCTACACTAGTTTATACTTAAATGCTCTTAACTTGAAGCTGCTGGGAAGAGCAGCCTTGGCAGGCTGAATAAATGGTCATATACCTAGTACGCAGATTATGACTAGGTCTAAAAGAGGCAATTCTAAGCTTGGAGTCAAGTTCAAGCCAAGGATGACAGTTTGGTCCACTACTGGATAAAGAGCCTGCTGGTTATCTAACAATCTCTGTTTTTCCCTTCTTTATTTAGCAATAGAACCCATGAAGGTGACAGTAGACATCCAGCTAATGACTACATGTCACAGCCTCACTTGTAGTTAGTTGTGGCTGTGACTAAAATCTAGCAACGAGATCTGAGCAGAAGTCTCATGAAATTTTTAGTTAGGGCCCTTAAGAGAGGTCTCCCCCTTGCTTTTCTTTTTTCCCAGTGGCTGGAATGAAAAATTAACATGAGATCTGGGGTGGCTATTTGGTCCACGATATGGAGTTCTCATTTCATGGACAGGAGAGTAAGAAGTTAAATCTCCAACATCCAACATGGCTGAACCACAGAACCTGTCCAAATTTTTCATGAAATAAATAAACTGCCTTGTTTAATTCACTATATTTTTGGAACTTGTTATTATAGTGCCACATCTTCCCTTACATATCTCTTTCTCTTAGGTGCCTTGGGACACTTCCTGGCACATAATAGGATATCGTAAATATTGTGGACCACCGAAGGGCAGAATGACCTCAGAGTACACAGAAAGTTTGTAAGCCTAAAGCCAGAACACAAACAGGCAAGGGCCAAGTTCAAATTCTTCTAGCATGTTAGGCTGAAGCAAGGGGGAAAGTCCTACATATCTTTTCCCCAAGCCAGTTTATAACACACCTCAAACTCCTCATACCCTAGCTTCATCTCACAAGGTACCATTCTTATGTTACAGAAAGGAAAATGGCCTAACTGTACATACAAAATGAAAGGAACATGAAATGTGATGGAACATAAATCTGCACTACACCTTATCAAAGACAACTCAGTTATTTTCATTTATGACAGGATGAGCAGTATACATTTGAATGAAATAAAAGTTTACGAAAACATAGTTATAATATACCTTATTTTAAATTTTAAAAAGTATAATACATTTACCATAGTTTTAGTTAGTGTGTCTACTGTGACTGTCTCTTTGAAAAGACAGATTGAGGCTAATAGCACTAAGTTGTAGAAGAGAATAACTGTTCATTGTTGTACCTTTGCATCTAACTATGGGTAACAAAACTTTCACGTTAAGTGTAAATCTTCCACTTAAGATTTTGTTGGGCACAATGGTTTTCTCAAGAAAATAGTCACTTTGCTGTTAACCTCAATTATCACATTTTACTATCAGATTTCAGGAAGCAAAATCTCAGAATCACTTCTGAACAACTTTCAATACCTCAATTAAGGGAGAGAACATTTGATGAGGAGAGCCACCAGTATGTACATTATTCAAGATACTCAAAAATCTATGACAGAATGAAACCACATGAAAGGAAATTAGCCTTTGGGAAGTTTACTTTCAGTAAATTCTTTTGGCCCCTATATCATAAACCTATCCTAAATGGCATTATTTTTTAAAAAGAATAGCCCTACGAAATGTGTTGTGTACTTAATGTACAGATGTGCTAAAAGATACTGTCCTTTACAACACTTAGTGCTTCCTTCTCCAAAAAAATTAAGTGGGAGAAAAAAAATTAAAAAAAAACCCTCTCAGGTCACAGTACCAGGAATAGTTGGTCTTCTCGTGGTCTCTCTCTCTCTCTCTCTGCCCCCCGAGTGTGTGTTTCCTTTTATCATTGCTCTCCACAGTTCTCGTGTCTTTCACAGTAAGCTAAGAATATACTTGACCTTTTGTTTTTTGTTCGTAAGAGGACAAAATGCTATTTTCTGAGACCTTCCACACTTGTTCTTATATGTAACGTGACTTTGGCTGGGAAGACGAACTTCTTGGAAGGGATTCTTTTGGCAGGTGTTCTTATGAAAAAGACCTAAGTAGCCTGATACTCATTCCTTTATAAGTGCTCCATGTCCTCTACCTGGATGTTTATAGGGTGGTTTCTTTATCTTCAATAGCCAACATTTTTCTGAGAGTGTTTATAGGTGTGGTTCTGTTTTCATTCACTTCATCTGGAATACAGTGTGTCATTCTAGTCTATGAACCCTGTTAGTTGGGGTTTTTTTTACTCGAGAGAATTATTTCATATCTTTTATTATTGATTGTTGCTTCTTATCCATTTGTTGCTGGTTTCTTGGGAAAATGAATTGTCTCTAATTCCACAATATTACCCTACTTAAAATAGTATTTCCCCATGAATCCCTACACACCTTTTCTGATTTTTTCCCCTCCATAGCAGTGATGACCATCTTGGTTTTTTTTTTTTTGTTTGTTTTTTTGGCTTCTGGCCTCATCTCTTCCTCAGACCCTCCCTCCCATAGTGATCTCCTACAGTTACATAGCTTAAAAGGCTATCGACATGCTGACATATTTCAAACTTTGTCTCCAGCCACACCTCTCTCGCAAACTCCAGAGTTGCATGTCCAATTGCCTGCCCAGCAATGCCACTTGGATTTCTAACAGACAGCCCAACATGTCTGAAGTTGAACTCTCTAGCTCCCCTGAACTGTGATCTATCACAGCCTTCTCCATCTCCGTAGCTGCCAATGCCTCACTTCTCTTGCTCAAATAAAAAGACTTCGAGTCATGCTGGACCCCTCTCCCACATACCTCACATATTACCTTTAGCAAATCCTGCTGGCTGTACCTTTGAAATATATCCAGAATTAGACCACTTCTTTCCAACTCCAACCCCACTGCTACCACCCCGGGTTAGGTCACAATCCCCTCTCACCTTCATTACAATGGTGGCCTCCCAACCAGTCTCTCTGCCCCCAGAGAAAAGCCCATACATGCCAAAGACCTTGGCATATTGCTGGGTTGGCATTAGTCCTGCTGCTCGGTGCTGTTGTCAAGTGAGTCCACCTCAGTTCTCCCGCTTGGGGCCGAGTGTTATCTTCATACCATGAGCAGAATGGAGCACACCTCAAATGCTTATGCCATCAAATGCAAATGCATCAGCAAAGGACAGGATTGACGTGTCAGCTAGCTAAGAACTAACTCCCCTTCTTAGCCTTCCATATAGAATAGAAAGATTGCCACAGCCTCAGCTTGGGCACTTCTCTTACTTAGTACTTTCTCCCAGAGACTTGTTACACTAACTTCTGGCTCTTTGAGACTTCCTCCTCTTCCAGCACAGAGGCAAATTCTTCAGCGTCTTCTTGGCAAAGTAAATCAAACAGAAAATTTACAGGTAAGTTTTGCTTTATTATAGTTGTTCTTTTATCCTTACTAACATTTGTGTTAAGCCATGTCCCTCCGGTGCTACTATACAAAGTAAAACATAGTCCTAATTATTGAATACATTTGGAAGAGCAAGACAAAATATGTTTATTGAGCAATTTCAGAATCCAGTGAGCTGTAATATTTGATTGAATATTTGTGGGAAGAAACAGTATCTGAATTAATTCTTTCAAAGTAAGTGTTTCTAATTTCTGAGTGATAGATATTACTCCGTGTCATTGTCACTCAAGTATATTGGCTAAAACGTAGGGTTAGGATGACAGTGGGGTATATTGAAGAATATTTAACCTACAAATGCACTTTGTGTACATTTCTTAAGAAAATAATAATCAATAAGTAAGTATTTGTGGAGTCTATTTTTGCATATTATGGAGTCCCTGAGGAATGTGAGAAGTGTCTGGTTTCTTATGGATGTTGGGCTACATGGGGAGAAAATAGTAACGCGAATGAAAGAGACTCCGAGATGAGCCACCCAACACCGCCTTATGCTACAGAGAGTCGCAGTGCTCTGCACTCTGGGAACGCCTTCTCTGCAGCTGCTATGAATGCATGGCCCACACCCAAACCAACTCACTGTTACTGGGCAAGCACCCAGACTGTCAGTGCTGGTGGGGAGTGCACTCCTCATGGCCACTTGGATGGAGGAGGGGGTGGGCTAATGAAAAAAAGAGGTTTTAGGCTAAACAGTTAGATAAACATGGGGCTGTAAAGTACAGCCTAGAAAATTCAGTCAGTAGTGCTGTAACAACTATGTGTGGTGTCAGGGGGGTACTAGACTTTTGGGGAAATCACTTTGTAAGTTACAGAAATGTCTAACCACTATGCCGTACACCTGAAACAAATATAATACTGAATGTCAACTCTCATTGAAAAAATTGTTATAAAAATTTTTAAACATTATATAAATAATTTACTGATTTGCAAGGTATTTGAGAGTGACAGTAAGTTGGAGCCCACACTGTGGTGTCAAGTGCGCAGTTGAATATGAGAATCATCAGCTCAGACAAAACGCCACAAGACAGACACTGAAGAGGTCGTATGCCTCCTGTCACCATTTCTGCACAGGTAGGGTACAGAATCATTGAATCTCCTCCAATTAGTGTTCCCACCATGAACTTTGAGTCTTTAGGGACTTGGACATGGATATAGGAACAGTTGCTCTTCAAACAGTACTGCATCAACAATTGAATGCCTCACTGATCCTTTAAAACTTTCCCTTGCACTTTTCACTTAGAATTGAATGTGAATGCTTCATCTCTGTCTACGAGGTACTGAAAAACTTAGCCTTCATTTTAAATAATAATATAAAACATGTATCAAGTGCCAGGCACCATTTTAAGTGGTTAGCTCTTATGGCTCTATTTCATCATCTCAGGTTCAAGTACATTATTCTTTCTCCTTCACTGGAAGCATGGGGGGATAAGTAAGATCCTTTAGGCCACAGGTGGGGAGAAGTTGAGCCACATTTGAACCTCCATGAACTGGCTCCAGAATCCAGGTTATCATCTGCTACACTGTCCTCTATGGCCACTCTGTCTTGCCAGAAAAGGAAGAAGCTCTATGGACTTCTAAAACTTACCCTGACTCTTGTTGTCTGTGATTTGAAAGAAGGGACTTTTCTAAGCAGTTTCTCCAGCTCTGTAATTGTAATGCTTTAAATTTTTTTTAATTAGAGTAAAATGATCACCTAATTTAATCTAGGGGAATTACTTAGGTTCCTATTTTTATTCTGCTGTCGTTCTACGGAATGAGGCCGACAACATGACTCTCTGCCCTTACCTGTGAACTCAGAGACACGACAGGAGCTACGGCACACATGTGGTCACAGCCTCATTGCCAGTGTTTCCACATATAAAATCGGACCGTCGTTCTGCCTTGTCAAGGTTTGCCCTCGAATTCTGTCTCTCTCATTTCGGAAGTGTTAAATGGAGTACAGTAAAATATTTTCATGATTCTATACAATATCTGGGTGCCTAATTTTTTGTTTAGAGCAACAAGTATAAAGGACTCATGGACAAAAACTATGGGGGGTGGAAATGGGAGGAAGGTGGGGAGGGCTGGGGTGGTGGGCTGGGGCGGGGTAAAAGACAGAAAACTGTACAATATCAACAATTAAAAAATACTGATTTAAAAAAATAAAATAAAAAATGGAAAAAAAAGAAATAAATAGTCTCAGGTCAGAAAAAAAAAAAAGAATCAGTATAACGAAAATAATGGTGAGTAAATGTTACATAAATCTAAAAGGAGAGTTTATTTTTCCTAAATATTCCTTCATCCTGTGTAGTCTATTTCAGAGGATGGCCCAGTTAAAATATGTTAAATATAGTTCATTTGTAACGACTGCTCTTCAGATAGTCCAGCCCTGCTGACATGCTTCAGAATTAACATCTTTGTCTCTCTTTAGGGTATTTTTAACAATTATTTCTCCACAAAGCCTTGACTGAAATTAAAATTGCATTAAGGTTGCTTATAACCATTAGTGAATATTTTTGTTTTTCTTCAGTCAGTATATACACTCATGTTCCCCAGAAATATTCCTAGTCTTGGACACAACTACATATAAACAGACCCATTATAGTTAAAACCAAGAGATCATGAATTATTGTTTACTCTTAATTTATACCTGATAGTAAATAGAAGAGTATTCCTTTATTTGATGGACCTATGTCAAGGTTCTAAGACCTTGACAGAGATCAGGACGATGAGACAAGACCAGTGGACTCTGGTTTCCCCACTGTCTCCTGGCGTTCTACCCACCAGAACTGAATCCAAATGACAGCTGGACATCTTCAGTCACCCTGAATAGCAGGCAGGGAAGGCTCCCTTGAACCGCCACCTTTGCTAAGGCCCACACTTGGAAGACTCACAAAGGCCCCAGTACCACGACCTTCTCTTTCTTCGCAATTCTCCCTGCCTTTCAGTCCGGCCTCGCCCGTATGTCCCAGGGTCCTTCCGTTGCCTGGAGCCCCTCCTGTCTTGAGAAAGACATCACGCAGTCTAATTCACCTAAAGGTGTTAGTGACCTAATGTGTGATCTCACCTTGGGGACTCTGCCATCTACAAGAGGAGCCTGGAGAGGACAACGCCAGGCCCCAACTTAACGAGTTACCCAGGATAGATTTAAAGCATGACTATGGGAAGTATAAGGTGGTTTTTGGAAGGAGGCCCTTCTGTCCCCCTTCAAACCACTTTACTGCCCATCTTACTCATTTTTGGCATAAATGTTTAGGCCTGCAGTTGGCCACACACAGTTTCTAGAATTAGGAGAAAGCTCATTCTCATCACTTAGGAAAATGCTTTCAGGTTCCAGATATTGCCTAAGCGTAGTTATAAGCATAAAGAAAACTTTTCATCTATAAAACTGACTAGTCAGACAGGATAGTTTCTAAAACCCTTCCATGTTTACACATTTTTTAATTTTTTATAATTATTCATTTATTCCATTTTACAGAAAGGAGACTTCAAAATCCCCCTTAACCCTGTCATTTTCTCTCAACTTTATATTATCCTGTCCACACCCCCATAGCTACTGCAATCATGTACGTTCACATAAGTCAGTTGATGTACTTACATTAAGTATTTTGTGGGTTGATGAGAGAGCCTTCTAAATCTAATCACCTGTCTCATCCATCCCCTGCACTGTGTCTGTCCACAGACTGACATTTCTAAAATATAAATCATCATGTACTTTCCCAGCTTAACATTCTTCCGTTTTCCAATTGCACTTAGAATAAAACCAGAATTCCTTAGCACAGCACACAATGTTACTGTGATCCGCACTCTATCATTTCCGGCTGCTTCCACACTCCTTCCACCTCCGGCTATGCAACACTCCCAACAGGCCCCTGAAAAGGCCACCATGCATAATCACGTCACACCTTTGTCAATGCCACTCCCAGCATCTTTCTTTCCTCCTATGCCTTCTACTTCTCACCTGGTTTGCCCCATTAATCCTTCAAGATTAAGCCGAAATAATGTTCTTGCATACTTCAGGAAAACTGCAATGTAAGTTTGCTGTATTATTTATGAATATCTGATTCTTCTAAAGAGACTAAGAGAAACAAGGAGGAAATAAGCAAACTGAGAGACATCTGAGACATCAGTAAAGTAAGTAGGAAGGGACAGAAAGACTCCATCAGCATAAGGTAGTCATAAAGCTCCCAGGGAACCCATATTCATGCTATCTTAGATAGGACCCCTGTTGGTGACACCGAACCTGGCCCACCTGTCTTTCTGGCCAAGACAGAAAGATAAAATACATAACCCCTCAGTAGGCTCAGTGTCAAGCTCATCTGACAAAGAGCACATTTGCCTTGTGCCTCTCTGGTAGGCCAAGAGCTCCAGCTGTCCTCTAACATTGCACACCATGAACTCTGGACCTCTTTCCCCCATCAGCAAGGAAGCCTGATTGATAGAGAGAAAGGGAGGGGTAGGAAAAAGAGGGAGAGAGAGAGGGAGGGAGGGAGGAGGGAGGCAGGGAGGGAGGGGAAGAGAGAGAGAGAGGGACAGAAAGACACAGACACACACACAGATGATATTAATGAAAGGGTATTAACATTGTGGAGCTGTGTTCCCCAAGATCCTGGTAGCATGGTGCTTCCTGCCTGTTTGCAACCTGTCCTAGTATATTAATCTGCCCCATTTACTTCCCTTTCTTGCTGTATGTTTCAAATTGACTCAGCAAACCATGTGTCATACGCATCTTCATTTGGTCAGTGGGCCGTTCTGTAGGTTTCTCTCTAGGGCAGGTTTCCTGGAAGTCTATTAGGAGGCTACCATCACAGTGAGGTGATTTCCCAAAACGCAAAGCCATCCTGTTGTCTTAGACCAGGTTCAGGGTCCTTTCCTGGCACTGCTTAAAACTATCTATCAGGTAGCTAGAGAGAAAGAGAGAGCTGAGGGTAGGTTGTGGCGGACCCAAGTGGGGTGGGGGGGTGGGCGGGGGGAATGAGGATGGAAAAAGACTTGATATGGGTGATGGGTGCACCATGAAATGTGCGGATAATGTTTTTTCTTCAGCTGTACACTTGAAACCTGTGTGGCTTTGTGAACCAATGTCACCCCAATAAAATCAATTTTAAAGAAAGAAAGAGAAAGAAAACATCTATTACAGCATTTAGTCCTTCATGTTAGAAAATTGTTTGTGTGTTTTATTTCCCACTAGACTGAGACATCCTTGATGTCAAAGACTAAATCTTACTCAGAGCACCCAAAATAATTAAAGATTTTGAGAAATTTATGTTTAAATTACAAATCAATAAACGTGTTGCAATTAATGAACGCCAGTTGAAGTCAGAATTCAAATCTCCTGATTGCATCATTAGGCAGAGTCAGAACCTTACAGTCTCTCAAGGTCTTGAGTAGGGGTGAGTGAGAAGTAAGACTCGTCACTTACACTGGGTCTTTCCCTGAGAAATCTGAGGTGGAGAGGGCAAAAGCATTGATCCTGATTAACCACAGGGAAAAACAACTGGTTTGATCTCCATTCTGAAGGTCAAGGGGAAAATAACTAATGAGTCTCAGCAACCACAAAGGTTTCTGAAATCCTATCACGGCTCATAGCATTTTTCCAGGAAGAATGGCATCAGTGTTCCCCCAGATGTCCTCCTTCACCGTCCTGAGATCCGGGAAGGACAAGACGTCACCACCTTTGCTCTAATTCTGGACAGAGCATGCCTATTAGATGAGCATCAACTTTAATTAAAAGTTTCATGGCCCTTCACCCTGTTTCTTGTGGTGGTGGTGGTGGTGGTGGTGGTAGTTAAGACTTAGGTGACAGTGACAGCGATTTTTAAAACTAAATGCCTATAATAAAGGCCAGGCAGCTACTTACAAGTCAGGCAGAAACTGAGGCAAATAATCCTGGTGCTTTCCTATTTCCCACTGAGTGCAGTTATTTCTTTCTCACTCTTGTCATTTAAGCCTTTTATTCCCCCTGCGCATGAAGCTTTATTCTCTCTTTCTCTATTGATTCCCTTTTTCCCACTTGCTCCAGCTGCCTCTTTCGGCCTCTCTCCACATTCTGCTTTCTCTTCATTTCTTCCTTATTTTTACTTTGTTCTCTCTCTCGTCTTTTCCTTGTCTTTTTCCAAGTCTTTCGGTTCACTGCTCAGTCCTTCCAGCAGGGTCTCGGAGGATGTGATTAGGGACGTATCTGCAAGAAGACACAAATGCCAAACAAAAACCTTGGGTCCCACCGAAACTGAAATGCCCCATCTTGAACGCCATGCTGCTCCGCCAGAACCACAAAACTCTTCCAGAAAAAGATCAAGACGTAATTCATTTTAACTTTAACTTACAAAGAACTCAGCCCTGGAATCTTTTTTGAAAGGAAGTAGTAGAAAAGAGGAAGGCAATCTTAAGTTCAATCAAAGACAATGTGTAATAATTTGGGGGAAGTGTTGGGAGTTAGTACTTTTTAACTCTCTTATTTTTCTACAGCTTTGAAAAAATAATTTTAGGTCTTAACCTACCGTGTGCACTAAAATATAATTGAGAAAACATAATTTCCAAGTAATTTTTTATGTAAAGACATTCCCAATGCCCCAACTAAAAATTCAAACTTTCAAAGGCATTCTGGAATGGCCATATATTTTTTTTAACTGCTTTTAATTGTCATACATGGCTCTGAAGTTAAGAAAATAAAATTCCTGGTCAGTGACAGTTTTGCATGAAATTTTGCTAATGTAAAATAAACTTTCCTTTAAAATGGTATTTTATTTTCACTAATGTACGCTCTTTTCTACAATAAACTCTGTTGTACAATAAAAAGATCGTAATTTTTCCAAAAACGCTAAAGCTTAAATGTCAACTCATGTTTGTTTTTAAAAATTAATAAAAGTGACATAAATCAACTAGACATCCCTAAAATGATGTTTAACTGTGGTGTATTTTTACCATGTCGTTAGCTTTCCTCTTCCATGAGCTTCTTTTTCAACCGAGTTCTCTGGGAAATTGTGCCCTCTTGTGGTCACTGGCAAAAACAACATGTTTTCTGTAGAAAGAATCCGTCTAAACAATGGATGTAGCATTTAGTGCTTCAGGTAAAGTGATTTGTGAAAAAACAAAAACCCCTTGAAGAGAGATGAAAGTTGTCGTTAGAAAGGGATATTTAGCTAGAAAAAAAAAACACAGAATGTAAATCATTTGATTTATAGTTCAATTGCTCTATTATCGGATGATTAAAAAGGAAGTAAAAATGCGTGTGATGTAAGAAGATTGTGGCCCTGATAAAAGCCTCTGTGGATAACTATGCATTTCTTATATTCTTTCTTCAATTATTTATTGCAGCGATTATTCGAAGGAAGTAAAGTGAGAGTGTATTTCCACCAGGCTAATTGGCAGCAAAGATGGAGAAGACTTCCAAGCCTGCACACCCAGTAAGTTAAAAGCGTTTGAGGACAGGCTCTTCAAAACTCCGTCTGTCTTGACACTCTGATTCTCCCCTCCCTAGAAGTTTGGCAAGTTGTGTCTCACTTTGTGTGCAGAACGCCAGATATTTGAGAAATTAATATTTATTTGAAAATTTGATTTGCTCATTTGAGGTGTTGGCAACTCAACTGCTTGTGCTTTATATTTTTTCACTTCATTTCTGGATTGCCAGCTTCAAATTTTAGTTACTTATAACTTTAGTTTGTTTTTCTGTAAGAAATCCCTAAAGAGAAAGGTAGACTCAGTTAAAATCTTGATTAACCTGTCATTAAAAGAAAATGACCCCTTAGTTAGGGCAAGGGGCTCAAACACCACCAAGGCCACCTGTGTCACCGAGGAAGGGTCTGCTTCTACAGAGTTATCAAAGTCATCCGTGCTGCTACAAACTTTACATCTGCCTCTGAAGACATCCTCTCACTCACATCCCTATGCAGCGATGAGAATAAGATCTCCTCTACAACGGGCAATCTCAGTGGAGATCCACTCACTGCAGCCTTCCCCAATCTGCGCCCCCTTCTGTGGGAATGCTCTTGTGCTCCATTCATGCAATTTGGAGAAATTATTTCACAGAACTCTGAGCCAACAAGCAGGTGGTAGGTCATCCAAAGACTGAGGAGAAAGAGTGGACACAGATCTGATCACTCAGCGTTTGTGCAAGACCCAACTCCAAAACTCACCAGCTTGCTAAGTTCCACAGTGTGTTCCTCTCCCTCTCTAAAAGTATTTACGAATGGTTGTTGCTAAGAGAACGCCAGTGCATATTCAAACTGTAAAGATGCAGATCTGTATATACTTACTGCACATGCTCAGTATGCGATCCCTTACTTCTGTTTTCCAAAAAAAAAAAAAAAAAAGAAAAAGAAAAAAAAATTAACACAGCACGCATTCCTCCAGAAGGACTGCAAACATGCCAACTTCGCAGTTTGAAAACAAAGTTCATTTTGAATTATCAAGTGCAAAAGAAAACTTTTCTGATTTCGGTTAATTTTTTTCAGAAAATTTATTTTAGAAGTAGACAAAATGATTAAGTTGCAATTGATCCAGTATTCCCAAAGAAGGTAGTGTTCCACTGACTTTCAAGTCAGGATCAGGTCTGGCTCAAAGGGAAATTTCAAAGAATGCTTTTTAAGAGCCTCCCAATTAGGCTCTTAAAACTATGATTTCATATGTTAAACTGAGTGTTTTTGAAGTCATCATTAGTGTGTATACAACATGTGCAGAATTGCATTCAGCTCTCCTCGGCACATAGAAAGGGATCCTGCCTTTATTCTTGCTTCAGAAAGAGTGGATAAGAAAATTTTAAAAAACAGTGTTAGGTAGGATACAGCTATAGATGGGCAGAGTGGAACAATCAGACCAGGGAACGTTTTGCAAACTGGGGAGTATGGACCCCCAGATGTTCTGAGAGGTGATTCATTTGGTAGGCTACATCCTGCTCAAAAAATAACATTTGAACACTCAGAAATCGGTTTCATCCTCATCCTCCACTCCTTGGAAGAGTTTGAGAGAAATTTCTTCTCGGAACTAAAGCCGTTCATTGTGACTGGGTCAGGAGGATTCCGTGTGGGGATGGGGAGGGTCCTAGTTAGGTAATTCATTTTAAATCCTCTTCTAAGCGTTGTCAACCGGAGAGTCGCCTCAGCCCTGCAGGTCCCTGTAATGGCCAAGGGCTCTTCATCCCCTAGAAATTTAGTGCCTGCTTCTGAAGGGCTGGGCTCGCTTGTTTAAGGACTAGTCTTGGAGATTGATGACTTCGCTAAGTCGGACTGGCTAATGATCCCTGGCTGCTGCCTTGTCAAGGACTCGGTTTCTCCTCCAGTTTCTCTGCCCCCATTTTCATCCTCCAACTCCCACCCCAAATCCCCTTGGTCAGGTATGGTTTCCCTTACACTTTGCCCACACTTCTCTGTCTTGCTTACCCACGTCCACAAAAGAAAGCATCCAAATATTCGATCTCTTTATTTTTGAGAATTTGGCTGAAGAAAACTAAGATTTGAGATTGATCTTTTTTTTTCTTTTTCTTTTCTTTTTTTTTTTTTACAAATAAGGTAAGTAAAGGTGGAAGTTTCTCAAGATTTCTGCAACCACTTTCAAGTAAGAATTGAGGGATACTCTGCAACTCAGATTTGCAAGAAAAGGACCCTGGGTAGAGGGTAGGGCAGAATTTATGCCTGGTCTCTAACTGCTTCCCAGATAAAGTGCTACAGGCAGAAGATGCAACACAGGGTACTCATCAGGCTGCGTTTTAAGGAGACCTGCCTGAGTACTATGAAGTGGAGGTCAAGTAGAATTTGATTTTCAGACAGGCTTTCATTTTAAAATATGGCAGTTACTCTCCAAGCAGGCCAGTTGACACGCTGTGGTCATTGTTTCTGAATATTTGTAAAAATGGTGATAGACAAACCCCTCCCAAGAAAGCAGAGCCGTCGTAGTTCGATCCCCGCAGGAGGGACGTCTCTTGCCCTCATTTACCCCACAAGGCTGACCCCTTCAGCGGACCCATGCGTTCCACGCCCCTGGGTTTCCTGGACCAAAGCTATGAGCCTCAGCGGGGTACAGCCACGTGGCCAGCTCGCGTGTCGCCTGGGCTCCCGCCTCCTCCACCAGACGCCCGCGACCCCGGGTCTGGCCATGAAAGGGGCACTTCTCTGAGTTGATTCTAATCTTTGAGTTCAGACTGGGGAGAACCTGAGCGGACCTTGGCCTGCGCAGGGGACCCGAGCCCAGGATGCAAAACTCTGGCACCCTCCCATATTTGAACTCCCCCTCCAACCGACTACTGCTTTTGACCTCTGGTTTGCTTTGCAACCCAAGACATGAAACATGAAATAGTTATTCTGTCCCAAATGGTTCCAAAGAAGTAGTGGAGCGTTGCAAAGATGAGCTTCCCGTCCACGGCGGCTTCCCTTCCCTTCACCAGCTCACCAACTTTTGTTGCTTCCGATTTGCCAGATTCTGCCTTAACACCCTCTTTGGGGTTCTTCGTTGTTATCTTATTAGACTGAAATGCTTAAAATGTAAAAATGTCCAAGTAACTGGCATGCGTTTGGGGCGCAGGAAGCATAATTGACCACTCGACCTCCAGAAACCGGGGCGGGAAAGGAGGCTCTCACAATCGGCAGCCCCGTAAGCCCTGGCAATGTTGAACCCCGTCTCTCTCTCTCTTTCGAGCCGACGTTTAGAGGTCACCACGCAAGGCCTTATTTGGAAGTGGGGTGAGGACGAAATAGCCTCCCACCTTGGGCTGGCAGTTCAAGCGATCTGGGCCGCGACGAAGACGCTGCGCTGCCCCCCTCTGGCCCAACTGCCTTCTCCAAGTACACTCTCCCTTCCGCCGGAGAATGAACTTCTGCCTCTTTCTGGCACCTCCGGAGGTGTAGTCCCCTGGGTGTTGGGAAGCTTTAGACTGGGTCACTATAGAGAGCAAAAGAAGCTCGGATGCTTCTCGGGCAGGGGTGAGAGAGCAGGCCAGGGTGCAGATCCGCAGTCCCGGCGGCGCGGCCACGTCTTCAGAAACGCCCACGACCTCCAAGCCAGCCAAAGCAGTTTGGCCCTTGGGACTCCAGAGACCCATCTACTTGACCATTGGTGGGCTACGCGGTTGCCAATTTTCTGGCCATTCCCCCCCGCCCAGCAATCCCCAACCGGCCCACGGACCTGGAGGCTATTGGGGCGAAATGAGACATCACCCAATGCGCAGTAGCTGTTGCTCTCGCTGTTGTCACAGCCACTCTCCGGGAGGGACCGACACCGCAGCCGCGACGGTCCCCTCCAGCCGCTTGCCCCGGCTGCGCTCGGGTGCGGGGGTGCGGCCCGCGCGCTCTGGCGCGGAAGAGAATCGCCCAAACCCGCGGGAGGAGGGCGGCGGGGAGGGAAGGAAGGGGGAGGGCAGCAAAGAGGCGGGCAGAGGGGCTGGCCGCCGGGCCAGGTCGGTTTTGAATGGTTTGGGAGGACGAATTGTTAGACCCCAAGGAAGGGGGGTGGGGACGGAGAAGGGGGGCTGGAAAGCGGAAACTTTCCTATAAAACTTCGAAAGTCCCTCCTCCCCACGTCAGGCCAATGACACTGCTGCCCCCAAACTTTCCGCCTGCACGGAGATATAAGAGCCTCCAAGTCTGCAACTTTCGCCCAACTCCCAGAGACCTCGCGGGCTCGCCGGCACCCGCAGCGTTTCCAGGAGGCCAAGCGGGGTGTGCTTGCGGCCGTTGGGCGCCTTCTTTTTGGACCTCGGGGCCATCCACACCGTCCCCTCCCCCTCCCGCCTCCCTCCCCGCCTCCCCCGCGCGCCCTCCCCGCGGAGATCCTCTCTGTCCCTCCTCCCGTTCCCTCCTCGGTGGGCCGCACCGCCCGGGCCGGCGCCGCGCGCGGGGGAAGCTGGCGGGCTGAGGCGCCCAGCTCTCCTCCTCTTCCCCGGGCCGCCCCTTTGCCCCGGGCCTGCGAGGCCGCACGTTGCCGCCCGAGAGATGATGCAGGACGTGTCCAGCTCGCCAGTCTCGCCGGCCGACGACAGCCTGAGCAACAGCGAAGAGGAGCCGGACCGGCAGCAGCCCCCGAGCGGCAAGCGCGGGGGGCGCAAGCGGCGCAGCAGCCGGCGCAGCGCGGGCGGCGGCTCGGGGCCCGGCGGGGCCGCGGGCGGGGGCGTCGGAGGCGGCGAGGAGCCGGGCAGCCCGGCCCAGGGCAAACGCGGCAAGAAGTCTGCGGGCTGTGGCGGCGCGGGCGGCGGCGGCAGCAGCAGCGGCGGCGGGAGCCCGCAGTCCTACGAGGAGCTGCAGACGCAGCGGGTCATGGCCAACGTGCGGGAGCGCCAGCGCACGCAGTCGCTGAACGAGGCGTTCGCCGCGCTGCGGAAGATCATCCCCACGCTGCCCTCGGACAAGCTGAGCAAGATCCAGACCCTCAAGTTGGCAGCCAGGTACATCGACTTCCTCTACCAGGTCCTCCAGAGCGACGAGCTGGACTCCAAGATGGCAAGCTGCAGCTATGTGGCCCACGAGCGGCTCAGCTACGCCTTCTCGGTCTGGAGGATGGAGGGGGCCTGGTCCATGTCCGCGTCCCACTAGCAGGCGGAGCTCCCCACCCCCTCGGCAAGGCCGGAGACCTAGGTAAGGACCGGCGCTTCTGCGCCCCTTCGCCGCTCAGGTGGCAGAAGGACTGACGGCCAGGCCGCGGATCCCAGCCCACCGCGCCTTCCTCCCCTTCTCCCGCTTCCCTCTCAGCCTTCCCGCCCCACCTGGTACCGCCACCTCGTCCCCCTGGAGGCAGTTCGGTACGGCTAGGGGGTGAGGGATGCGCCCTTGTGAGGGTGTGCGTGTGGATGAGTGTGCGTGACAGACAGGAGGGAAGCCTGAGAGAGAGTCAAGGGTCATGGGTAAGGACAGTTGCCAGCGCCTCCCTTTCTTTTGGCTTTCAAGTTTTCGTTCTCTTTACAACTAATGTTTCCAAATTCCACCTCCTCCTTCTTTCCGCCCACCCACTTCCTCTTGCCCTTGGGCTGAAATCCTTCCAGGTTGTTCAGCGTATTTCTTGGTGGTGGTGATAAGAACAGTGCTCACTAGTCTTAGAAAACAGCCAGAGACCTACACAATAACCAATTTTACCCCCTTTTGGGTTTTTGCAGATGTCATTGTTTCCAGAGAAGGAGCAAATGGACAGTCTAGAGACTCTGGAGCTGGATAACTAAAAATAAATATATATGCCAAAGATTTTCTTGGAAATTAGAAGAGCAGAACCCAAATTCAAAGAAACAGGGCGTGGGGCGCACTTTTAAAAGAGAAAGCGAGACAGGCCCGTGGACAGTGATTCCCAGACGGGCAGCGGCACCATCCTCACACCTCTGCATTCTGATAGAAGTTTGAACAGTTGTTTGTGTTCTTTTTTTTTTTATGACGAAGAATGTTTTTATTTTTATTTTTTCATGCATGCATTCTCAAGAGGTCGTGCCAATCAGCCACTGAAAGGAAAGACATCATTATGGACTTTTCTCCATTTTAAAATGGTAACAATCAGAGGAGTATTAAGAACACCTTTAGAAATAAAAATGCTGGAATCAAACTGACGTGCAAAATCACAGTCAGTTAATTCCTTTTTTCATTCTTCCTCTGAGGGAAAAAAACTTAAAATACAAAAAACAACATTCTATTTATTTATTGAGGACCCACGGTAAAATGCAAATAGATCCGGTGTCTAAATGCATTCATATTTTTATGATTGTTTTGTAAATATCTTTGTATATTATTTTTCTGCAATAAATAAATATGACTGAAAATTTTAAGAACTTTAGAGTTTGGTCTATATTTTTAAAGCTTAGGATTAAGTTGGAGGTAAATACCTGCTTGTTTAACTCTGGAGGCACACAGGAGGGAGGGGGCACTAATATAAACAAAGCAGTGAAAAACTCAAATAAACGAGCTACTGACAGGTACAGGCCTGTTATTTAGAAAGACAGCTTTATTATTATTCCAGTTCGTTGTTACTGGGCTTAGTAGCATCTCTTCATCTCTAATCAGGTCCCCAAACAGCAAAAACTTAAATTTGTTATTTACCCCTCTTGCTTATATTTTGAACAGGCAGCTGTAAAACAGTTAAATGCAAATCAGCAGTACGTAGCCAGCACTATTTTCTCTTGCTACTGTGTATTTTTGTCATGCCCTCCATTCTTTTGGTAAGGACTATTAAATAATTGATTTATTTCAGGGAAAAGATGCACATAGTGTTACTAAAATTATTACCCTTTATATACCTATACATGAACATAAATGCAGAGAAAATAATGAAGCTTAACCTAGCAAGAGAGAATTGCATTTGCAATTTGCTTAACTTTCATGAATGAAAATGACATTTAGTGTCATGTTTGCTGCAAAGAAAAGCCGAAGTTATTAATATTTTCCCACTTTGATGTTACCCGTTATTTGATGTTACCCGTGATGAAGGCGTAATGAACATGTGGAGTGAAGTACAATAAAAACATGGACTTGCAGTGCCTTTGTTAACTATTGGAACAATTACAATTTTAAATGCTATAGCTATGTGTTTTCTCGTCAGTTCATTAGCAAATATATTTCACCCAAAATTACACAGAATTTTTCTGTTACATTAGGTATACAAAATCTGATGGCATTAAGTAAAACAGTAACAGGAACAAACAGTGCTTGATTTTTATTTCATTCTGGTTATGTTTGGGCCAGGAAAATTCTGGCTTTTATAATTAATATTAGAAATAGTAAGTTTGTATCGCTTAGTTCATAACTTTTATGTACAGTTTGGGGCCTTCAAGTGCAAATAGGAAAATTTTCAACTGGAAGATAATTTTGCTGCCTATTTCAAACAATGACTATGGCAAAAAAAGTGTGAGAATGCAAACAGACCGTGTTTGCTCAGCTCAGGTAGAGGTTACTATATTGTCCTAAGGTTTTTATTTCCCTCTCCACATGTCCTCACAAAATGCTGACTTAACAGCATGGTACATTTATTAGAGTGAATATTTTAGACCATGTCTTACTATAAGAAGCCTTAGCATTTACTTATATTAAAAGATTAGTGAATGCTTGGGGAATTAATACTGGATTTTGCTAGTCTTTTACCAAAGAATGAGATGGGAAAGTAATTCTGTGTGGGTGTACTAGTGGACTGTGTGTGTGTGTGTGTGTGTGTGTGTGTGTGTGTGGAGGGCAGAGGTGGAAGGAAAGTGCCCGAGAAGGATAAGAGAGAACGTCAGGCTGGTAATTCTCTTTTGTGTGTGTACCATCCAAACACCTCCATTCTCTCAGTTGTTCGTGGAGGGATCTCCTTGTTCACTAGCTTGGTCTGACTATTTGATATTTCAGATTTCTTGACGTACCTCAGGATGGAGCTGAGCATCATTGCTGAGAAGGTAATTTCTAAACTCTGATGATATAAAAACTAGAAGTTTCAAAATTAGGTAGTCTTCCATTTGCCTTTTTTTTTTTCCTTTCCTGGTGTTTTGTTCTTTCCGTTTCCCTCATAAGAGAAAACACTTTGGAGAAGAACAAATGCCACATTTATATTGAGTAATACTAAATACTAAACCGAAGGTAATATTTCCATCTAGATTTTCAGACAAATAAATGAATGAAAGAAGGGTGGTGACTAGTTTTACTTTGAATGAGAAGAATTTGACGTGGAAAATATCAACTATTGGAACACAGTTTTCAGCCTATAGACTCTATATATCCAACCCTCTCAACCCCAATACACGTGACAATGCTGATTCCTCTTTAGAATAGAAATGAAACCACCTGTGTGTTTTTTCTCTCCACCCTTATTTCCTGTTGCATTTCATTTCACTTTATTTTTGCTACCTGTTCTTATTTAAAGGACACTTAGAATGATTTACTTCTGTTTCAGAAGTGAGAATTTAATGTGGTGGTGGACCCAGGACTCTTAACTGTTTAACCAGAATGCATTCGCTGGAGGAGGAGTATGGCATTAAATTGTCTTGGACGAATTCTGCACAACTGAGTAGGAATGTTTCCTTTACTTTGCACGTAGCTTTTTGGTCTTGCTCTTAACGTCGCTGGATTGATTGATGGCCTTCAGCCATAAGAAAACAGCAAGTTTTTGTTCCCATATACACACATTTCCCCTCTTCGTGCACACTCTTGCTAAGCACAGTCACAGCTGATAATTCATGCGCAGTTGCAGGTACCCTTCCCCAAGTGAAACATACAAAATAACATTAAATAGCAGAAACCCACACAACATGTGTACTTTTTTCCCACACCCAACAACGGCACAAACTTCTTGCACTTTCGGTCTTCAGGCTCATATTCATAATGGAGCTTTTTAAGGGACACTTGGCCTCTTGCAAAAAAGTCGAGCATTTTGCACATTCCACGGTTTGGCAAACTCAGAACTGGTTATTTTCTCTAGACCGGTATCAAGTTCTTCTCAGGCATATGATTTCACTTGAAGTCCTGCCCAGGAATCCTTCAAAGTGAGCGTTTGTCCAGCTCTCATGATGTCAGGCGGTTTTCCCTGCATCTGTAATTTGAAGAAAAACAAACAAACCTGCGGGGAACAAACGCCACGGAAACCTAAACAGAGCTTGATGGGGAGCGGGAGTCTCACCTGCGGCAGGCGCGGGAGGGGACGCGGGCCCAGACTCCCCTGCGTGGGTGGCGGCCGGGCAGCACCGTGGGGACAGCGACAGTGTCCGCGCCCTCCTCCGACGGCGTGCACCGCCCCGGGCCCGCGTCTGGCGCGGCGCGGCGCATGGACGGCGGCTCCAAGTGTCAGCGGTAGCGGGGGGAGCAGCAGCAGCAGCTTCAGCCAAAGGCCCAACCTCCAATTTCCAGAGACAGGCCCGCATTAGCGACAAACGGGGGTCAGGAGGGGGATCCCCGGGGGCCACTTTTCCAGAATTTTCTGCTTGTGTGTCGTAAAGCGTGCCCCACCCCCAGCACCAGCAAAAGTGGAAGGAAAGTGCGCCAGCCAAGTGGAAGGAGAAATCTGTTTCCTCGTAATTTCTCAAGGCCGGCAACCTCACTATATCCCCCCCCAAAACCTCGAAACCTCGGCCCTCCCGATGCAAAAAGATTTATTAATTAGCCTTATTTACCGAACAGCAGAAGACAGACCCGGTAAACAGGCCATTGGATACATTTTCCATTCGCTTTTGTCCCAAGGCCCCAGGACGTGAGCCCACTTAACGTTCTCAGCAAATCAAAGCACGTGCCCTTTGAAGAAGGTGTGTAATTGGAGTGTAAGGCATGTATGGAATTCCCAGATGTCTATAAAGTAAGAAGGAGCATGTGGCAGGTCATTGGAAGGTGGGGCAGGTTAAAATCACTGGCACAAAAGCCCCCCCCCCTTTCTATTCTTTTTTGGTAAGAGCCAAGCAGATAAGCCTCAGGGAAAGGATGCGGGGAGATCCTAATGTATACCCAGCTTCTATCAGAGTCATGGTAACCATGGTAAGAAGCACATGGTCAGAAAACCTCAAAGAAAACACTCAATTACAGCCGGGATTTCGCGGGCGCCCTGCAATGCGATCGGTTGGGGTTTGCTGGAGCGAGGGCCTCAAGCGGCCGGCTTGCTTGTTTACGTGGACTATTTTCTTTTCCTTCTATTTCCCACCCCCCTTCTCAAGTTTGTGGACGTGTCTCTGTCCTTCTGCCTGCGATGTAAGCTGAAGCCAAAGGAACCGAATTCCAGATTAGGAAAAGGAAAAAAAAAAAAAGTTCTAAGAACACTGATCCCGGAAGGCTGCCTTCTTGAGGGAGGAGAGATTGGAGCGAGTGAAATTAAATTTCTGTAAAACATGCGGTTTAAACATCTAGCAGTTATTGCCAATGCTCAGGTAAAACACAGCCGTCGACCTCAGCTGCTCCTTCTTCTCATTTTACTTCGGAGTATAGAGAGGTGCGTGAGCCCGTCGGATCTAAACGCGAGCTGGAGTGTAGCTTATTAGGCAGTTGTTTTGTTTTTGTTCTGAAGCCGGAATCGAACGAAATAGGACTTTTCTCCATGGATTCAAGATGGTGCCCTCATTGACCTACAGAGTGGAGCCAGAGGCGGGAGACCTAAGGACGGGGGTCTGCCAAAGAAATAGGCCCTGGTAGAGGTGGGCGTTGCGGGGTGGGGCGGTGGGGGCGGGAGGGCGAAGCGCTGTAGCGTCACCTCGGGCTGGGGGGCTGGAACAAAGTGCACCCTAGACCCAGCCACTGAGGCAGGCAGGAGGGGGTGACGCAAGTGTGACAAGTGAAAAGTTAAGCAGGTACCTGAAGCAAGTTTATCTTGCCCAGATGTTTGGGCTTTTACGAAACGTCACGTGAAGGGAACAGATGTACAACTTGCAAAGGGGGCCACGCCTGTAAATACAAGGGAGGCCAAAGCTCAGAGGGAAATCCAGGCATAAATCATCAACCTCCTTTTCTAGTATCTATTCTCCCCTTTAAATATTTGCTTCCGGAAAGGGAGGACACATCTTTCATTAAGAGCCTCTTCCAGGAAAAGCCACAATCTCATCCCCTGCCCAGCACCCCCATCCCCTAGGTGCCTTGAGGTCGGAGGGGTGGGGTGGAGGGCAAATTTCTCCCCGCTGCTTTTCTTGCTTCACGTTCCCCATCCCCCACGTTTCTCCCTTGGCTTCTCAAAGACGTTTGATCCTGAGAAACGTATCGAATCTCGGTTTGGAAAAGCTGAAACTAATCAATTGCCTTTTGAAAGGGTAGAGAGTGATAAGAAGAGCGAAGGAATGCCAGGCCTGACAGACCCTAAACCTCCAAGATGCTTGGATGAGCTGAAAGATGAGCGGTGACCCCTCCCTCCTGGGGCGGGGACACCGCGTGCTGGGGATCCCAGCTGCCCGTGGCGGAGGGTTTTTACCAAGTGAAATCATCAGTTTGATTGAAAAGGATTTTTTAAATGGCTTGTACAGATAGGAGTCTTCTTTTTCTCCACGCGATAAGGAAGCTCAGTTTGCAAACAAAATAACATGAATTAGCAGTTGCCCAGTTGTGGCAGACAGTCCAATTCCTTTCTCCGTACTTAAGAGACATATCTTTAGAGGTTATTGGGAATATTACTATGTGGCGCAGGCCTGGGTCTCTGTGCGCATTAAGATTTTAGATTTACACTAATGTACAGTGTACTCTAACACTGTACATTAAATGAACTGCCGTGGCTCTTATTTAAATTTAAATGCAAAACTATTCCTAAGATTCTGCTACATTGACATTGCACCTGGCTTGTGGTTATTATATAGCCACCCATACAGCTCTCTACTTTAAACAATATTTGAAGGTTGGGAAGTTGGAGTACTTCCTTCCACAATATTAAATCTAATTTACTGTCAGAGTTTATCTTATTCCTTTTTGGGTTTCCAAAGGTGTGGTCAGAATTGAAATCCCTTCAAAGCAATCACATTAGCTTTAAGAGGTGACTATTTTAAAAATGCACAAGACCACATAAATGGGCATAAATAGGCATATCTTTTCTCCCTATACCATTTACTTTAAATACTCATTTAGCCGTCCCTGGGGGAACTTAATCTTTTTAATTACCTTGGGTGCCTTCCATATCTGGTTATAGTCCCCAAAGCATCCTGGAGGAAGACCTCAGATGCTGCCTTTTTGGGTTTGCCCAGACTAGATGAATGTTGGGTTGGATCCCGACACCCTGACTCCGCTCTGTGAAGCTTTCCTTTGGGGCTTGCAGACCTCCATTTCTAAACAGCACTGGAGGAAAGTTTACATTTCTTTTCCTCTTTTGTTCCTGAAACTTAACACCAATCAAATAGTTGTTACTATTGTTGAAAGCCAACATGTAGCTAACAGAGACCATTTCAGAACTGCCAGTTTAGCAATGACAATGAACCCTTCAGAGGGGTCTTTGATGCACCTTCCCATGACACGGTTCCATTCCTGGTGAAGAAGCCTATCTTCCAGGGCAACATTTTTTTAAATGTCCTTATAAACGCCCTTTGCACATCATGACAGAAGGAAATTTGTTTTAGCCTCTTGTTAAGGTTGCTTCTCGCCTCATTCCACCCTTGACTTCTCTTGCTACCCCTGACCAACACACACCTTTTAAAACTTCTAACTCTCTGATATATAAAAGAGATCTGGAGCAAAGAATCCTTCTTTCTCTTCCTTCTTTCCAGGCCCCAACTGAGTGAAACTTAAAACACATCTGATAGATCAGCTTTCCTTCTCTGAAGTTAGGCACAGTCCACGACCCGGATTTTCAAATAGCCCAGGCTGGAGTCTGCAATATTTAATCCAGTCAGCTATTAAATGTCCTCGGGCTGAATCAAGAGTATAAAACTCCATGCAGGGATAATGATACCAAAGCAGTTTGGGGAAGGGAAGGGAGGGTGGGAGGGGGCAGACGACTCCAGCGATCCTTTGCTTTGGAAAATCCTGTTTTTAGAACTCTTGTCACAGTAATAACAAAGCAAAAAAAGAAGGAAGGAAGGAACTAAGGAAGGAAGGAAGGAAGGAAGGAAGGAAGGAAGGAAGGAAGGAAGGAAGGAAGGAAGGACTCTTCGTTCCAGGATATGGTTTTAATGAAATACTACTAACACACACACACACACACACGCACACGCACACGCACACACGCTCGACTATTAACCGCTTCTGAGATTCCGCTTTTCCTTTACCTATTAGGGACTAGGAGGTTCCGTAACGTGATCCCCCGTTCCCCCTTTCCTGCCGCCTCCTTTCCTCCCCAATTAAGCTAAAGTGGCTGCTCTGATGAGTCCCGGTCCGCAGATTAACCGCGGACTGATGCTACCCTCTGCATCCCGACTCCACAACCCTCCTCTGAGCAAACGCTCCTCTGAGCAAACCCAGGCCCCCGGGGACTTGACTGCGAGGCTTAGCTTTCTGCCTTACGAAGGCGGGCTCCCGCGCTTTGGGGGCGAGCTCTCCTGGTCCTTGGCTGGAGCTCTTTTTAGGACTCCAAACACGCGTGGCACCAAGGTAATGGCGTGCCCCAAATCTGCCTGCCTTGGCCCCCAAGCGACCCTGCCCGGGGCCTTTTTGTTGTTGTTGACTTAAAACACACGGAGGGACTGCAACTAATATAGCAAACGGGGCAGGGGATAGTGGAGGGGAGCGAAGAGGCAGGGGGTGGGGATCACCGGAGAAAAAGCAACAGCATTTGGGAAAGGGGGAGCAACATTTTCCGCAGCAGGGACGAGGCATTTTAGTAGCCGCGTCCGTCATCTGTAGGGTTAGATAAAACTGTCCCTGATCAAAAAGGTTCGTGCATAAATCACCCGTAAGAAATGGATCTTGAGGGGTAAGAGGCACGCGTCTCATAATCTCAGTTTTGGAGTCCTCTGGCCTCTGGTGAGGTTCCCAAGGCCCCCTCTGGCCGTGCGGGGTAGGCCAGCGGGTCTCCCAGCTGGGGTGCATCGGGTGGGGGAGGTCTCGCGGTCCGTCCTCCCCGCCCCCACCCTCTCCCCACCGCCCCCTAGCTTCTGCCGCAGACGCCCGGTAGGGCCATCTCTGCTCTAGGCTTGAGATTTTAATACACTCGGTTGACTCAGGATTGACCAAGGAAGTCGAGGGAAAGAAGTTGGAGTCTTTCGATTTCCGAACCCAGAACGTCGCGATCCCAGAATCGGAGACCTCTCCCCACCCCAGGTCACCTCTTAAGTGTCCTCGTCCCTCTCGGAAATTTGGGGAGTGGAGCGCTGCCGGGGGAGTTCAGCTAGAGTAGAAATGGCCTGGGAGGGTGTTTTCTGATCCGAGTTGTGTAAGTTTCGGTGGAACAGTTCTTTGCACTGAGGTCTGCCTTGCGAGTATAATATGTAAGGAGCGGTCGCTGTCCCCTAAACTAGGACCTAATGGATTCTCTTTCTCCGCCTCCACCTCCCAAGCCCCGGACTCTCTCGCACCTGCTTCTCCTGGTGGAAAAAAAAAAAAAAATAAGCGAAAGCAAATGTCCAGTCCCGCATGCTGAGCGCTCTGGCCAGCTGTTTCCAGGACCTCAGAAACGCACGTCGGGCGACTTTAGCAGCGCTGTGGTTGGCTAGCTCCAAGAAAGCAGTCGACAAGGTTAAGAAAAGATAGGGTTTGTGAATTTGTGCGGGGGATTTACAGCGACAAATGCCCCTTGCCCCTTCCTTTTCCTTCGGCTTTAGCATCCTCCAGATAAGTAGGATTTTAGTTATAATAGGTGTTTATGGTTCCAGAAATTCTACTTTGATCTAGGATTTTGGGGGTGGAGTGTCTAAGAGGTCTCTAGACGCTTGTCTGATTTGAATGCTTTTCAGGATGATTTATGGCAAAAGCCTCCTTTCTGACACTTCCAGATGCCAAAGCTCATACCTTCCAGGAAGGGTGAAGGGAACCTGCTTCCAAAGAGCCGCGCAGATGGGAGCCCCAGTGTGCCCGCCTACCCGTCACCCTAAACTGACCGTGGGCACCAGTCTGCTGATAACCTTTTCCTGCCTTCCTCCTCAGAATGAGGGGGGGACTTTCTTTTCCCCCCCCTGGGTGTAATGACCAAACTAGGGAGGGAAATCAAGTCACCCTTCCGTGAAGTTAGGTTTTTGCAGCTAACTCTGTTTTGTGCAATTAACCACCTGCTCCCGCCCGGCTGGTGGTTTGGTGTTAATGAGATTTGACCCCCAAATGTGAAGCGGGGCGGGAATAAACCCTCCGTGGGGACCCCTGGTGGTTTCACCCTCCCACCTCGTCCTCAGCCGCTGGCCTCTGCCGCTTGTATCGCCATGCCGGGCAGAGACCCAGGGAACGCTCAGAAGCTCAGAAACTGTCAGGGCGTCTGGGTCGTCTGGGCAGGGCCAGGGGTGAAGTTGCGGCAGGAGGCAAGGTCTCTCCGAAAGCTTCCTGCAGGCTCAGGATGGCAAGGCAAGGACAGGAAAAATAACCCTTCGATTAGATCACTTTGAGCTCCATCAGGAAACCGAAAAGCTGAAATGTGCACCGCAGCAGGGGTGCAGGTCAGACAGGGCGGATGCTAACACGATTTCAGGGGAACCCCCGCACCAAGGCCAGCAGAGCTGAGAACACGTTGCAGACAATTGTCAACCTGAAGCTCTGAAGCTAAAGATGGGCCCGACACTCAGTAGCCTCCAGCCAATGCTTTTCCCCGAAGGAAACCAGAGGCTTTCCAGCCCTTTCTCCTTCTTCAAAATGTTACAGATTGGGGATTGGGGAGGAGAAACCTGGTTTTCTTTCCTTCTTTTTCCCCCCAAGGTGAAGGCAAATTAAGGAAGGACTTAACCACACTCACATTTAAGACCAGCAGTGAGGAGGGTCGAGGCCAGGGCACTGCTAGTAAACGTGTACCTACAAAAGAAGGTTTAGCCCTGACATCCTGGTTATTTTCTTAAAATCCCACAAGGCTGGGAATCTGTAATATCTGGGGAACACTGGCTGAATGTTTCAGTCTTTTTCGACGAGCCTCCACCCTTCTACCTCCCAAGTCCCTTCCATGTTAGCAGCTTGAAGGCCAGCAGTTTGTTTTCCTGATTGAAAAAGAAGCCTGATTTCCTGGGTGAAGGAGAATGGATTAACTCAAAAGCATTTAGAAAATCTCCTTTTCCAATGTTCAAGCTTTCTTCATTCTCATAAACAAAAGAAGGAACCAGATCAGTTTATTGGTTTACGTAGGACCTGATTTCGATCAGCTTAATCATATGACAAAAAGCATACTGCTCACTCCCTCCTCCCTCTTGAAGGACAGCCTGAGAGTGTTTGAAAGTCACTGCCTTCTTCCTAGACGTGGGATCCCTACATCGAAAGACTCAGGTTGCCTGTTGTCTTTTCAGTGTGCGTATATTCAAGAGCATAAAAATATTAAATAAAAAAACTTTCCCAACTTCAAACCTATCAAATTTTTAACAGCTGAAGGATATTCATCTTTAGGAGGCAGGCCAAAATGTCAATAAAAATTTAATTATTTCTGAAACATATGGGAGCGCTTAAAAGACCCAAAATGTGATACTAAGTATTGATATTGAGAGGAAACCGAACAATATACTTTCATATTTGCTGGTCAAGACCTTATACCTCCCAAAAGTTCCACAAGCCACAGAAATTTTTATTCTTCCTGACAGGGTTTCTGAAAGGAGCATGAAAGACAGGTCCGTGATCAAAGGACTCATCTGTGTACTGTGGAAGGAGAAATTAGTGCTGAACTCTTATGGATTTGGCTTTTATTTTCTGTAGAAGACTGTGCTGCCTATGGTAGCAAATATTATTTCATGGCAGGTGGGGGGGTGTACACTGGTGTGGCCAGACGGTTCACCCCAATATTCTTTCCAACTTGTAACTCCACCAGGTTGAGAGATGGTACTTTATACTGGAAGGTGACACTAGCGACATACATTCTGTAGTTGGCTGTGATGAACAAGACAAATGTGTGACTTGGAATGATCTACAGAATAGAAGTAGCTACTTTTTCCACTTATAGCTTCCATAGGACTTTTGCTTTCTTAAAAATGACATCAGACTTTAACTGTTGAATTGCAGGCTAATCTGCTCATCAGCTGCTGCTTTTGAATCAATCCTCAGATAAATCCTGGTGGTTAATTTGACACCATTGTCATTGTGTCCAATGCAGTTCACTTCACAGTTACTTACAGAGTTGCTTTGGGTACCTGGTTATCTGTTCCCCTAGAGAAGTGGTTCCCTCTGTCAACATTAGCCTGAAGGTGATTTCATTACCTTCCTTGATTGGTTATAAATGGGCCCTCTACCATTGGAATAAAAGTCTCCATTTCTCTCAAGGTGTAGATTCATGCAATTCAGCCATTTAATTTAGAGCAAAGAACTCTGAAGTCCAAAGTGATTAAGATATTTGCCCAAAACTACTTGGGCCTAGTCCAGTGTTCTTTTCACTACTTGGGAGCATGTTTTAAGATTGTAAACAGCATAGTAAATGCCAGAATTGGCCTGAGTACCAGAACTACACAGTGTCTTCAGCTGAGCAACTGTCCCCCAAGGCTCACTATCTTTCTCTTTTACTACAAAGTTTTGTGCAGACATAGCCGATAACAAGACCACGACTGTCTATTTGTAAGTGAGACTGGATACTGCTTTGTGTATAGACATAACACCTGGTAAATTGAAAAGGCCAGGGTTTATTTCACTGTTTTGCTTTTTCGTATATATAATTTTTATATACACTAAAATTAATAATACTGTGAATAGGTGTACCTTTCAGGGTACTTTTTACTTTATGTATTTTGCAATTATGGAAATAAAGCCTTGTTTGTGGAAAAATGCCCTAAGACCATTGTTTGTGTCTTTTATAAGAATAATTGCCACTAAAAATACTCTTATGAGTTCAAGACTGAAGGAAAAAGAAAGATAATTTAACTAGCATGTGCAGAAACTGCTTGTTGGGCAGAAAGACCAGGAGTGTAGTGTGCTCCCTGGGCTGATTATGGGATGAGGCAGAACCCAAGGAGGACACTCATAAGTGGGTTTTCCTATTCAGTGAAAATGACCCCAGAGGCCTTTCCACTTTGTGATCTGTGATGCCATCCTTATGTCTGATGTGCTGTCCTAGTGGATTTTGTTTTCAAGAGTTACTGACGCAAGGGACAACCTAAAATTGGATTTTACATGGCATGATTCAGAAAAATAACAACCACGGAAATGTGTGGAGCTTATTCAAATGTACATCCACTAGACACTCATTTTTCTCCTGTAAAAGACCTACTCCCTTGTCTGATTGCACAGATAGAGTTAAATATCCCTGAGAGCTGCAGAAGCAATTTCGAAATGTTCACTCTTTCCCAAGCACTTTTCCCCAAGTGAGAGGCTGTGTGGGTGGCCACTATGACACTGCCTTCAGTTAAACAAAAGCATGATTATTCAGTCAACAAACATTGCTTGAGGGTCTCTCTAAGGTCTCAGAGCTACGCTGAAGTGACTCTGTCATGCTCATCATAACAAACAAGAACCTCTAACCACAGAAGGCTGGTCTCACCTGTGGATATTTGCTGTGTGTGCGCTGGAGGCTCCTCCAGTGGTAATTTTCTCGCAGTTTTCTTTGATATTCTGGGGTGGTGCAGAAACTTAGCCTCCCCCCACCCCGACCTGTGGAAGAATACACAAAAGGGGCTCCTCTGCATTTAATGTTCTAAGAATGGAAACTTCAGAATAGAGAGAAGTGGCCCCTGCTACTTTTTAATTTTTTTATTGCACATTCATCATTCTGTAGCAATATCCTATAGATTAATAGTTGCTTATTAAACTGTAAGCTTTTTGTAGGCAGGTGCCTATCCAGCTCATTACTGAAATTCCAACACCCTGCTTAGCAGCTGTCACATGGCATTTTTGGGGATTTGAACTAACAGCACCACTATACTATATAGGACACTGAAGCAGAGAGGCAGAATCCATACGTAAAAGACTCAAAAATAAATATATGACAACCACGTACTATTATGGTGGGCAAATTCATATACTTTTCAGGCTGATGTTTAGACTGAAAAGCCAAGTAAGTACAAAAAAAAGACATTTATTATTATATACTAATGTATAGTATATAATATTAAGACATTAGTATAAAATTAAGGCATTTATCTTAAGTATCTTAGAGTACTTTTCAGTATAGAGCTCACATCTGCCACTGCCTATATTTCTTCATGTGAATAAGTAGAGAAACCCTTTCTTGCCAGGGTGGATGGCTTACCATCAGAGCAGGGCTGATTTCAGGCCCTGTGACCAAAGTGCCATTTACCAATGAACACCCCTCACAATCATCTGTAGCTGCCATGGCCTCCCAAAAGCAAAACTGTCACATTTTATAAGGAATATGACTAGTTCATTATCAGTGCCCTGTCACCTCCTAAAACAGCATGATCACTGATAACTAAACAGTTCATGTCAGTCAGTATCTACTGAAAAACTGAAATTCCAAGTCACTCACTTAGCGCGTCGAGGCAAACTCAAAAGTGGAGGCTTAGAGATTCAAATATAATTGATTGTGCATTGAGAAGAGGCGTTCTAAAGATATTTTGAATTTGTTGTGATTAGTACGAATGGGGAAAGCTGCTTCTCCACCCCCCTGTTCTTCTCCCGCCTCCCCCCTCCCTCCGGGGATGCGGTGAACTTGGGTAATTTAAGGCAGGTGGTCCACATAGTAGGCTGACCACAGGGGGTGAGAGCGTGTGCATTTGATACCATGACTGCTGCTCTTTAATAGACTTTAAATATACTATGACTATTATTTGGCTTTTGGCTATTACATTTATTTTCACTTTCTTTCAAAGGCTTCTCTCTTTCATTTTGTCATTTTCCACACATTGAAATGTAACCTGGGTCCAATGGCATCACACAGAGGATTTATCTATATTGTCATCAAACTAAATGCAAACGAAATATCAAAGGGGACCAGAGGGCACCCCTATATTTGGCTTTTGAATGCTGACAGAAAATGTGTACATTTTTCTCTGCCTAGGTAATACTACTTTATTTTTATATAAAGCCTTTCATCTGAGAATCTCAAAGTCCTTCAAGATGTCGTTCGGGTCTGGCATTCTTCAACTGGCTGCCCTTTGTCTCCTTCAGTAAAGAAACATTCCTGTTGGGTGTAGTTTTATAACTGAGCTTGCACTTGGGTATGCACATTCATAGGTCCAAGGGCATTGAGTGTTTCTTGAACAGATCAAAGAAATGACCAGTTATGACATTCTCAAAACAACCCCGAGAGGAAGATGGGTGGCAAAGGCGATTATCGGATTTGCAGGTGGAGCAGTTGTGACACAGCGGGTTAAGTGACTCACCTGAGGGCTCACAGTGGTCTCTTTGTTGCAGTTGGAAACAGTAGTCACATCCACCAGGCCATTAGCGTGGCTGGGTTTCTCTGACATCCCACCTTTATGCTTTTTCTCCTTTCAGAATGGAAGTCTCTGAGAAATGGCATCCTTGTGCATGGAAGAAAAAGATTCCAGTGCAAGGGAGGAGACTAGAGTAGCGACTTTGGAAATGTGGAATGTAAAGAAATGTGTGGGCCTTACTTCTCCAGAAAATCAGACAACTTCTGAAATGCATTAGTGAGTCTAAAATGGGAAAGGAACAGCCCTTGCACACAGAGAGTGGAAGTGCGATCTTTAGGCCCCATTTTTTATACATGCGAGAGCATTGCATTGGTCTCAGTATAATGTTGTATGTATGTGTGTATACATGTATTTTATATATTTATACATATTCCACTAAGATTATATATAACTTTAACACTTTAACTGAGCTACTTGCAAATTTTAAAACTTAAAAGCATTTTTCACTTTAATCTATGACTATCTTTTTCTTTCCTGGAATTTTGTTTTGCCTCATTGTCTCCAAAGAAAGACATTTGTTTTAACATCGTAGTGTAGTCACTAGCCTGAAGAACCCTGATAGGAAGTCTGCATTATTCCCCTTGGCGTCACTATATAATTTACTATTAACTCAGTGTTTGACAAGTCTGACTGTAATATTCCACTTAGCATTCACATTTTAATATCCTCTTAGGCCACCATGTCATCATTTACCTTTAATTTTTAAAACTCATTGTCAAGTTTGGAGCAGGGAATCCCAGCTCTTTTGCATGCAAAGTAACTGCTGTATTTTATTCTCATTGGGAGAGCTTATGGAAGGAAAATGAATAGATTTTTAACAAAGAAGGTATAATAAATGAAACTATAGTTGTTATGTGGCAGTAATCAAACATTTGAAACCGAAAATGTATTAACTAAAAGGTTTTTTTGTTTTTCTTTCCTTTTTTAATATTCAATTTGAGTTTCTAAATTAGAATCTATCATTCATAGTAAAAGATTATTACAAAAAGCCAGATAAAAATTCTGGAAAAATTCTAATATCATATATTCTGAAATGGTCATTAGTCCATCTTACTGGTAGTTATATATAAAAAGGAAAAAAATCCTGGGTCTGTGTCTTCCATTTTTCTAAGCTTAGAAATTCACAGATACAAGATATGTAATTTAGAAAGTTTACAAAAACCTGTTCCATATATAACCTTGGCTTTGTATATCAGGGGTGGAAATCTCGAAGTGATATGCCCATTTTCTTTATCTGTACATACCATCTGGGTTCTCAGCTTAGTTTTGATTTGCTCCAGAAGAAATATGCATAAACAAGCAGGGATAATGTTGAAAAAAGCAAAACACTTGATTATTTTACTTTGCTGGAGATTGAGAGTCTAGAATCTGTACTGCATTTTGTCATCGTTGGTGTCTCTCTTCTATGAATTTCCATTGCTCTGTGCTCAGTCTACCAACGAGGCCACATGTGAGAAAGAAGGTAAAGCCTTAGCAACATGAAACAATGAAAGATGCTTAATAGTTTGGGGTTGGTTTTTTTTTTTTTTTTTTTTGCTTTATTAGATCATCTAAACATGGTTTTTGCTCTTCTTTTTCTTCTGATGTGTAGTTGGATTAGTTGAAGGTATAAATGAAAACAGAAGAGCAAGTCTAGGCTAAGTTCCACCATTTACTAGCTATGTTATTTGGCAATTAACTGAATTTACCTGGGCAGCAGGTTCTCTGATATGGGGAGTATGCTAGATTATGTCACGAGCACTATCATTCTGTCATTGTAGAATCTAATATCTTTGGTGACACTTCAATAAAATACAATTGTAATTACCATTGTAAATTAACTTGTGAAGAAATTTTCTGTACATATGCCAGATTTTAAATCTATAAGATCAATTAAAATGTTACATTTTCTAAAATTGTAACTTAAAAACTGTGAAGTGAGGCATTATTTAAAACTACAAAAACTTTCTCAGGTTCAAATTGTTGTACTTAAAAACATAAACAAAAACTTGAGATCTGGGAGCAAGTAGAAAAGCAGTGATAAATCAGTAACATTTTACTGTTTTACAAGTCATTCGCTAATAATTTTATTTTTCTATTTTTGCTGCTAAAACAAAATACTTGTTATTAATCTCTTAAATTGAAGACTGAGTCTATTTTAAGTCATTTATAAAATATCTTTGCAACCTGCGGGTTGAATTCCTGGTCTGAATGCATAAGTAAGTGGAACAACAAAATGATCTCTCTCTCTCTCTCTCCCCACTTCCTCTCTCACTCTAAAATCAATCAATAAATTAAACTTTTAAAAATATCTTTACTAGTCAATATTATCTTGTTTGCTCATAGCTATGAGCTATGAGCTCATAGCTACGTTAGATGCCTATGAGAAACAGAGTCTGTGCATTTACCTTACGATTAACGTACTTATTACTGATCATGAAAATGATGGATAAAAAATGTATATTGGCTACAAGATGTCTTCAGAATATTAGTTCATAATTCTTCATCGAAATTTCCTTTTCCATATATGACTTCAAAGTAAGGGTTTAAAACTTGAAACTTTTCTTAGGATTCATGCTCTGAAGTATTTCTGTTTCTTGTTTTGTTCTGTGGTCACTAACCACAGAGAAATTTGTCTTTTTTACATATGCTGGAAATAATTTACTGCTTTTAGAAATATTAAACCACACACACACACACACACACACACACACACACATCCCAATGTTAAAGACATGTTATGGGTCTGCCGAAACCTTCAAAAAGCCAGGAAATTGAGAATAAATGCAGAAGCTCTATACTGGTTCTCCGTCCAAGGGACATACAGATCTTTGAAGAATGACAGGTAGTGAGTGCCCAGTTCACATATATGTAAAAAAATTTAAAAAATACAGTGTGGACAGGATAATGTGATAGAAGGCACACATGGTTAATACAACTTATCTGAGACACTAATATTTACACTTGATATGAAAATAATGCTCTTCATAAACACCAGTTCTTCTCTAACTTTAATACATAGACAAAAGTCACAAATTCAAAACACTTCTAAAATGACGGTGTAGATTTTGGTCTGTGGTATAGATGTGTTTACAATATGAACCTTATAAAAATTATATTCTCAAATGAGTGTTTAAAAGAATCATTCACTTGCACAATCTTTGCTTATGTTGTATGGGAGAAGCCATGCTTCCAAAGCCATCTATTTTACTGATTTCACTTAAGGGGCCAGTCAGCCTGTTAACACAGAGTAGGTCTCAGGAAATACAGTTTCCTTTATGTACATGACACAGAAGACAAAAGTTCAATGGTTGTGAAGGACATATTTTTAAGTGTTGATTTTTAAACATTATCTTACATGTAATTATATAAAACTGAAATTTATTAATCAAGAGAGCAAATTTCTACTGAGAACATTTAATCTAGATTGTTATGACATTGTATTAAATTTATTCCTCAAAAACTGATACTTGTTTGTTGTTCCATTTTAATATTTAATTATTATTTAGTGCAGAAAACATATTTTGAAATGTAATAAGGACATCTATATTAAGAGTGGTTTTGTTTTTAAAGAAATTATTAAATACATAATTATTATCAGAATTAGGCTTAATTTATGGTAAAATATCTCACTAGATTGTGTACAATACTTTAAATTTTTAATTTCTGCAAATATAGAATGACTGACACCTCTCAAATTATGTATATACTTTTGATGGTATTATTCAAAGTGCATTTTCACATAATGGAAGCAGTACTCTTTTAAAAGTATTTCTGTTGAGCTGGAGTTTAGTCAGAAGGATTAAGCAATGATAATTAATTAGTTAATCAATGTGTTGCTTCATTTACAGCCATATTATTTGCTTTCTTTGTAAATGCACAAGAAAGGTGGTAAAAACCAAAAGTATCAGTTATTTAAAGTAAGCACATTTTGAATTAGAAAAATATTGATGAATTTACATGAGTTATAAAGCATAGACTGCTTCCAATTTTAGTTAAGAAATATAGTTTTTGGCTTTTGACATGAACAATACCTGCCCAAATACAATTGTTTTATTTTAGAGCTGTATCTGTTGTAAAATCAAACTGATTATAAGAATGAGACATAATAGATGGTATATTTAAGAAGTACTAATTCTCAATATATAATTCAGTTTATTGAAAATTGATAATTTGCCTGCCTATACTAGAGATTTCAGAAATTATTGGAAAGATAACAAATATTTAGTGAGAAATATTTCACAGCCTATTAAACTAAGAGTTAAATTATTTGTATACTTCAGAAAGGATTAATTGTTGCATTCTAAAACTACTTTCCACATTGATGAATCTTTTTATATTACTTTTGATCTATAATCTTCTTCTCTATAATTGAATATAGAAATATTTAAAATGCAATATTGAATAAAGACTACACAATGAAATATTTCCAGATTCAGGAGCATAATTATAATTTTTCACATTATATATTCCAAATCATAGATTTGATGGGGTTGCAATTCATGTGTAAATAAATAAAATCATTCAATCTGCTTTTTAACATAATTTCCCCCATAAACACAGGAAACTTGTTACCAGGGAGAAAAACAAGTACATGAACAAATGTTGCCATAATACACTTCTAAAAATTAAACTTTGTAAGCTTAAAAGTCAGAGCTTTACAAATAAGAGGCATTTTGCCTTTCTATTCTGGGCCTGAAGGAGGACATTTGACACATTTACATGGCGAACTTAGTCAGTGTTTGGAAATGCTTTGTAGTGGCCAAGAGCTGTGCATTTCCTTCTGTTGACCTGATTTTTTTCTTCTCATAAAGTTAATTAATAGAAGATGCATCAAACAGGACTATTGCAGATGTGCACATACCACAGTGCTAATTGCTCCTATTTTTTACAATCCAGTCCTGCACATGCTTTAATTTATATTTGCCTGACTTAGCTTTTTAGTGAATTAGCGGCACTCTGCCACACACTGAATAGTAATGTGCTTGCATCACTCGATTATCTCAGATATATTATTGTCTAGAATCCATGCTCCTAATTTCCTTACCACCCACACCCATTTCTTTCCTCTGTTTGGGAGGCTGATTTGTGTTAAGAAGAGACCACCAAGCTATTAACTCTAGGACATAACTAGCATTGTTCATAGAGAGTGGGGCTTATGATCATATCACATTTTAACTCTTCCACCAGCATTATCCTTGTTTCCCCAATGCTTTCAAGAGGCAATAACTCCAAATGCCTCGCATGGAAATGATAAACTGCCCGTTGCGCCTTTTCTTTGAAGGAGTTCTCCTGCAGAGTATCATATTTAAATAAATTGCCATTGAGTTTAGCAAGCAGGCCAATCATGCCCATTGAGGTGGAGGCTTTTGATCATATTTTGTAATGCAATCAAGGATCACATGAGGATTCTGGAAGAGGCCAACCTTGCTGTGTGCTAAATAGGCGACAGGAGAAAGAAAACATTAATTGCCCTGAATCCCACTGGCATAACAAAGCGCACCTGTGTCCCAGATAGCACAGACCTGAAGGCGGTGGCTACGTGCACGGCTGGAGTAACTTCCTGCACTGGATTGGTCAGTAATGTCAATCAAACTACCAGGTTTAAAAGAAATGCTGATACACTCAAATGGTCAGAAAAGGTCAAATGCGTGAGCCAACCACAGAATTTATGGAATGAAACTCACTAGCTGGAGAGCAGGCTACCTGGGTTCTAGGTCCATCTATTTGTTGATTGGCCCCTAGTCTCCCCCTCTCTCACACCTCACAGCCATCAGAGAGACCAGACCATTAACTGTCTACTTACCGAAACAGTTGTCTTGAGGATTACATGAGAGAATGATTAAGAAGAACTTTAGCAATATAAAGCCTCTTACAAATGTACTATTTTGATCATTGTGTGAATATGTGTGGCACAGACTGTATACAAACAGTGTTCCATTCTCATGACCTCTTTGCAAATATTTTACAGTGTTAATCTTTCTGGCAAAAGAGAACTTGGGGATCTCTCATCTACCAAAAATACAGGGTGACTTGTAGGGAATTGCTAACTGACATGTTAATTGGGGAAACTTGGGGACACTGGTGAACTTCAGTCAATGGATTTAAAAAGAGGCAGCAGATGTGGAAGTGGGGGTTTGCAAGGAATTTCCTGCTCTGCTGGTCCAACATTCCAGCTTTCTGTTAAATGCTTAGAAATCAATGAGAAAGAACTAGCCGATACCATCCCAAATCATTTCCTGCTGACAGATACTGTTTAGTAACCTGTTACCTTTTCTGCCTTTTTTAAACAGTATAGGAGAGAGAAATGAAAAATTGAGACTTAATAACATAGATTTTTTTCAATCTCAAGTAAGACGGTTTTGTAGTTCAGGTTTCTTTCTCCGCCCAAGATAGGATATTTAAAATTGCATTCCAGTAAGTTCTCAAAAATCGCAATGAAAATGTCATATTTTCAGAATTTCTCTCCTCTTTCATAAAGAGGAAATGCGGATATCTACAGCTAGTCTGATGCCTTACCTTTCCCCGAAAGGGGGAAAAATGAAGGGGTTTGGAGCAAGAGAGCACATCGTGGTCCTAGAAGGTGAAGGCTGATGCTTTTCATAAATGGTAAACAGTGTTTATTATCTACATCCTTATTTTGAGTGGGAGTCAAGTAACCTAAAAAATAAATGACCAAGAAGGCAAATGCACTAAACGGCTTTCATATTACTTTGGAAACTGTATTAGTTATCCAGCGCTGCCATACCGAAGGATCACAGGCTGGACTAAGCAACAGAAATTTATGTTGTCACAACTCTGGAAGCTAGAAGTACAAGATTCATGTGTGACGGGGCTGGTTTCTTCTGAGGACTCTCTCCTTGTCTCTGTGTCCTAATCTCTTTTCCTCCCTCTCCCAATTAAAGTATAATTGACATATAATTCTATGTTATTTTGGGGTATACAATGTTGTGCTTCAATACATTACACTCCAGTGTATTTGCATGCATTGCAAAATGGCCACCACACTAAGTCCAGCTAACATCTGTTCCCATACATAGCTACAAAGTTTTTTTCTTGCCATGAGAACTTTTCAGATCTATTCTCAGCAACTTCCAAGTGACAGCACAGTATTATTAACTCTAGTCACCATGCTGTACATTACATCTCCATGACATTTATGTTATAACTGGAAGTGTGTGCCTTTTCACCTCCTTCACCCATTTGTCCAACTGCCCCACAGCCCACACCTCTGGCAACCACCAAGCTCTCCCTGTTTCTGTGCACTTGTTTGTTTTGGTTTTGGTTTGTTTTCTTAAATTTAGATTCCACATATAAGTGAGATCATATGGCATTTGTTTTTCCCTGTCTGACTTATTTTATTTAGCACCATGCCCTCGAGGTCCATCCATGTTGTTGCAAATGGGAAGATTTCTTTGTGTGTGTGTGTGTGGCTGAATAATATTTTCTTTATCCATTCAACCATGGTTGGGCAGTTAGGATGTTTCTAATCTCTTCGTATAAGGATATCACTCACACTGGATTAAGGCCCACCTAATGACCTCCTTTAATCTTACCTCTTTGGAAACCCTGTCTTCAAACAGTCATACTCTGAGGTGCGGGGGGTTAGGGCTTCAGTACAGGGATTTCGGGAAGACACAATTCAGCCCATCGTAGAGCCCCCCCCTCTTTTTTTTTGTCTGAAGAGGACTGAAAAATTCAGCTTCAAATACCTTGTGGGAGAAACCTTTCCCTCAGTTCCACTGATTTCGCATAAAACTTTCAATGCGTTCAATTTACAGTACTGATAATAGGTGAGATTCCTGGGAGACATATTGATAAGACTTTTGTATTTAAAAAAAGCTAGCTGGAGTAATTAGGCAGAAAATGAATTAAAATCTGAATTGGCACCCTGACTGGTGTGGCTCAGTGGGTTTGGCGTTGTCTCACCAACAGAAAGGTCGCAGGTTCGGTTTTCAGTCAGGGCACAAAACTGGGTTGTGGGCCAGGTTTCCGGCTGGGGGCATGCGAGAGGCAACCCATCCATGTTTCTCTTTCACATCGATGTTGCCCTCTCTGTCTTTCTCCCTCCCTTCCCCTCTCTCTAAAAATGAACAAATAAAATCTTCAAAAAAAAAAAAAAGAAGAAGAAGAAGAAGAAGAAGAAGAAGAAGTGGCCACTCAGGAAATGATAAAATTTGTAAAAATTTTAAAAACTTTGTTTTCTTGCACAAGAGAAGAACTAGCTCACCCATTGCTCCTTCTTGATCAACCCACAGAAATAATCCACAGCCCCATCTATAAGCTCACTTTATATTTCCCCATAGCCTTTGTTTCTTGTCTCCAACCTGGTACCTCTGCCCCTTCACCCCACCCTGCTTCACACATGCAAACTGTACGGGAGCAGAGTGTTGCTGTCTGTTTAGTTCACCTGTGCCATCCCTGCGTCGGCCGTACAACAAAACCTAGGTAAGTACTCTGTAAGTTCCATGGCTGTTGTTAGACATCAGGGACTTGACATTTGGAGCTCTAATTTACCCTGCATTACATCTTGTACCATGTACATGACCGGAACAACCAAAAAGCCTGTGTCTCCTGTAATTCCAAACTGTTTAGCTAAAGCAGTTCTTTATAAAAAACTTCAAAAACTAGTAGCAGTCACAGTCAGACCAAGGAATGTCTTGATCCAGTAGACAAACCTATGAGCCAATCAGTTCATCAGATAGTTGTTTATAATGTAAATTAGCATATATGTCAGTCATCTGCACATTATGTCTAGTTCTTAAACTCACTTACACTGTGATGTATACAATCCCCATTTTACAAGTAAGGTAATAAAGTTCGGAGAGGTTGAATAAATTGCCCCGGAGTTCACGGCCATTGACTGATATGGGCAGGATTTCCATTTAAGTTGGTCAGGTTCAAAGTCCCATAATGTCACTCCTATCCAACTTTGTTTATAGTCAAAATGGCTACTCTTGTCGGGCTGGGGACCAGACACATAGCTAAATCAACCTGATAATAATTTTAAACATCTTGCTTTTTTGGAAAAGTAAAAAAAAATTTGTCAAAATATTACTTTCCTTCTCAGTAAAGACAAATAAAATATTGGCATATTGCTATAAATACAACATGTGTAAGTAAAAGCCAGTGGTATTTTCTGAAAAGAAACAAAAAAAAAAATCATCCTTTCTCAACTGGTTTTTCTCATAACTTGACATCAACTAACCTTATTAATCAGGACAATGAAGGAAAAAAATCACAAGGCCCATGAGTCAGCCCATTTCAGATTCTCAGTGTCAGCACATGGCCGCAAAGCAGAGCCCAAACGCAGGATTTTCGCCCAGTGCAGTTTTGACTGTTGCTTTCAGGGAGGGAGAAGAGGAAGGCAGTCTGTTTGGTTATCCGGCCACGATCGCAGCGAAGTGTCTTTATCCCCAAGGGCGAAGTGGCAGTTTTGGGCTTGTTGCCCACATTGTTAAATCTGCATTTGTTCTCAAGTCTCAAGAAAGGTCTTTTTTTTTTTTTTCTTTAACATTTTAAATATTCCTGTTTCTTCATGTCCCCTTCTCATTCTCCAGAGGAATTGTGTAAACCATATGATTGATCTAATTTTAGGCAGCAACTCTGCTACAGCTCTGCAGCAGGGAGACTTGTTTTCTTTCAACTTTATGGTACTTTACAGGGCCGTTAGTCACTTTTATACAACATCTGTCAATCTGCCCTTCCAGAATCTCATCTGTTTCTTTCAAGGCTTCATAAGCTAAACATTGTGTATATGACTGAAAGACCCTCTTCCCAGACATAAGCATAAGTTCTAAAAATAAGTAAATTTTCTTTCCTTTCCATACTTAATTGTAGTCATTGAATTTTAATAAGGGGTAGGAAAAAATCTATTTGGGGGTCCATGCGTATACTCATTGCAATAGGAGGCTTTCGGTAAATGGGCGGTGAGTTGAACTAATATATAGCCATGTGTCTTGTTCACTTGCCTCAGACCCCCCCTTTCATTGCCACACACTGGTGAGGCCTTTGGCCTCTGAAGTTGGTTCCTTTTATTCAAATCTCCCTTGTGGCTGCTTGGCAATATGATGTTTGGCAAAGCACTCAGTCTCTCTCCACTGTTTTCCTGTTTGTCAATTGGAGAATAATGGTATAAGTCTCGAGAGGGTGTGCAAGTTAAACAGGATTATCGACGTAAAGGATTTAGACCGGTGTCTGTTATTCCATTCTGCCTATTTATTCTTAACATTGTGGTTATCACCAGAGAAGACCTGAAAAAAAAAAACCACTCTTAACTTTTGAGGAAAGGAAGGAACGCTATTTCTCTGAACTTCTCCCCTCACAGTTTAGTACTTGCTTGAAGCTGAGAACCCTCAGCTTCCTGATACATGGCTCCAGCACAGACTCGCTACCCCAAGTCTGAATTTGGCTTTAGCCTCTCACACATTTTCAATCCTTTCCCAGCCACACTCACAAATGCAAAAGTGTGTGTGAGTCTGTGAGTGTGCACTGAGGGTGGGAAGTTGGACCTCCACTTCTAAATAACCTAGTTCACTGGGATGCATATTTCACCCTTCAGCTCATTCCTCTTCCCTTGGTGAATCTGATTTACTTGGCAGTGACTCAGGAAGAGTAGAGGTAGATATATATGGCTGCTACTCAGCAGTGGGAAGGGTTGTAAAACTGTGTCTGGCTTGATAATGGGAAGTTTCTGTTGGGTCAGAGGAGGAGACAGGCTGAGTCACCTTTCTAACATCTGAGACCAAGCATTATCCTGCCAGTCTTTTTTGTTCAATTATTAAAAACAAAACAAAACAAAACAAAAAAACAAAAAAATAAACCTTACTGACCAAAGTTTTAATGTTAATTTAATAAAACCCCCTATTTTCCTGGTAACTGACCACACAGTGACTAACAGGCTAGTTTCTGGATTGATTTAGGAATGAAACACCTTGGCAAGTTTTTGCCAAGAGTGTTGGAATTGTTGCCTTGGGTGTAGACACAGGGATTAGAAAAACAGAAGAATATGCAAATCACTCTTTGCAAGCTCTGCTAGTTCTTTTGAGGATACTCTTGCTACCTATATGCATTTGAACGCCATCAACAACAGGAAACACCTAGGTAGCAGAGTGAACTGTTCAGATTGAGGGCAATTCACACACCTTTTTATGTCTTGTGGATAATAGCCTGCTCGCTACCGCAGGAAATGAGTGGAACGGCACAGAGCGCATGCCCCATGGAGGAGCTCAGAGAAGTCGTCCCCCCCCCCCACTCCAGCATGTTCAGTGTGGTCAGTCTGGGGATCTGAGAGCCGGGGGCTCCTGAGTCCCCTGCAGTCAGTGTCTCTGCTTCCCTTCATTTCTACAGTGAAACATCAGATTCATAACATCACCTCTTTTCCCTTCCCCACTGAGTACCCATAATCACTGTCCCTCCTCCACAATACACTTTGCTTTTATTATTCTCCCACTGACATGACTCATGGAAGGGGTCTAGCAGACGGTCACCAACCCAGTGACACTAAGTTAGCAATTGCTGTGACTGTCCCTCTTGCCTCTTTCAGGAAGTATCATGTGGCAACCCTTGTCACCCCCACCCATGGCTCAGTCGCAGGGAAGAGAACTCGTGCAAGGCATGTTTTAGGTGCTGTGTTTCGCTTTACATACATCTAAAATCTCCAGGCATTTGAACTTGCTATCTTGCTGGTCAGTGTCACATGTAATCTGCTTCATCATTCAAATCAGAGGAAATAACATGTTCCGCATTTTTTTACAAAATGTAGAGCTCCCTTGCAATTTCTAAGATCTGAGTTTGGAACTGGAAATGAACCTTTCCAGAACTAAGTTAAAACTAATGTTGTCAAGCATAACATCACGGTTCAGAGGGAAAAGAGAAAAACATCTAACCAAGGTTCACCAAATAAAAGGTTTATCAGTCCCCTTAGTCATCAAATGCTGGAAACCATGTTGATGAATTACATGTAAATGAATCATGAACAGAAGTATTATTAATACAAAGCTTCAAAGAGGAAAATATTTGGCCATATGTTCTTTCAAATTTTCTAAATATCATTTAGTTCTACACTGATATGTAAAAAAAGTAGATTTTTTCAGGTTTATTGGGCTATAGTTCACATACCATCCAGCTCACCACTTTAAAGTGTACACATCAATGATTTTTTGCATATTCACAAACATGCAAACACCACCACAGTCATTGTTAGACCATTTTCATCATTTCAAAAAAGAAACCATCTATCATTTAACTGTCACCTCCCTAAGCTCCTACACCTCCCAGACCTAAACAACCATCAAACTACTTCCTGTCTCTAAAGATTTGTCCTCTTCTGGACATTTCATTTAAATGGAATTAAGTAGTATGTAGTCCTTTGTGACTGGCTTGTTTCATTTACCATAATATTTTCAGGGATCATCAACATTGTAGTTTGTATTAGTATTTCACTCATCTTCGTGACCAAATTATATCCCATTGTATGGATACTTCTGCTGATGGAAGTTTGGGCTCTTTCAATGTTTTAGCTATTATAAGTAATGCTGCTATAAACATTAATGTCTAAGTCTTTGTTTCTCCTGAAAATATAGTTAGGGATTGGATTAAGTCAAAAAATGATTCATGTTGCCCTGGCTGGTATGGCTCAGTGGATTGAGCTCTGGCCTGTAGGGCAAAAGTTTGCTGGTTTGATTGCCAGTTGGGGCACATGCCTGGGCTGTGGGCCAGATCCCCAGTGCGGGGTGTGCGCAAGTCAACCAATCAATGTTTAATCAATGTTTCTCTTGCATATCGATGTTTCTCTCCCTCCCTTCCCTTCTCTTTAAGAACAAAGAAATGAAATCTTCAAAAAATGATTCATATTTAACCATTTGAATAACTGCCAGAGTGTTTTCTAAAGAGGCCTCACCATTTTACAGTCCCATCAGCAGTACACAAAGGTTCTGATTTTTCCACATTCGCAATTGCTGACACTTATTATTATCTGACATCTTGAATTTAACCATTCTAGTGGATATAAAGTAGAATCTCATTGCGGTTTTGATTTGCATCTCCCTGATGGCTAATGATGTCAAGCATCTCCCCTTGAGCTTACTAGTCATTTGTAGTATATCTTCTTTGGAGAACTATGTATTCAGATCCTTTGCCCATTTTTAAATGGGGTTATTTGTCTTTCTGTTATTCAGTTGCATGAGTTTTTTGTATGTTGTAGAAGCAAGTCACTTATCAAATAGATGATTTGCAGTTATTTTCTCCAATTCTGTGAGTTATCTTTTTTCTTTGATAGTGTCCTTCAAGCATAAACATTTTAAATTTTGATAAAGTCCAATTTATTTTTTCTTCTGCTGCTCATGCTTTCATTATCATGTCTAAGAATCCATTGCCAAATACCATATCATGAAGATTTATCTCTGTTTTTCCTAAGAGTTTCATTATTTTAGCTCTCACATTTAGGCCTTTGATCCATTTTGAGTTGGTATTCTTTGCATGTTGTGGGGAAAGGTCCCAACATCATTCATTTGTTTTACATGTGGCTATCCTATAGCATCCCAATACTATCTGTTGAAACAACTATTATTTTCTTATTGGAACGCTGGCTGAAAAATCAATTGACTATAGGCACATGGGTTTATTTCTGGGCTTTCAATTCTGTTCATAAGATCTGTATGTCTGTCCTTATGACAGCACTACACTGCGTTGATTAATACAACTTTGTTGTAAGTTTTGAAATTGAGAAATGTGAATCCTTCCACTTGGACCTTTTTTCAAGGTTGTTTTGTATCTTCTGAATTACTTGAATTTGCATATAAATTTTAGAATTGGCTTGTCGATATCCGCAAGGAAGTTAGCTGCTGGAGCACACTGCACCTTTGCATCAGCCTGGGGAGTATTGCCACCTTGACAATGTTACCTCTTCCAGTCCATGAATGTTCTTTGTATGCATGTGGCTATCTTAATTTCTTTCAATAATCTCCCATAGTTTTCAGAATAAAGCTTTGCACTTTTGTTAAATTTAATCCTTAGCATTTTACTATTTTGATGCTACTGTAAATGCAATTTTTCTTAATTTTATCTTAGGTCATTTATCTCAAGTATATGGTAACATTATTGACTTTTGAATTTTGATCCTGCAAACTTGCAGAACTCATTTATTTGTTCTATTAGTTTTGTTTGTTTGTTGTTTCAGTAAATTCCTTAGAACTTTCTAGAGTCAAGATCTGGGGGTTTTTTTTGGTTGTGTTTTTTGTTGTTGTTGTTTGTTTGTTTGTTTGTTTATGTCTTATAGTACCTAGTTGTCCTGGACCACCTCCTGGTATAATTTTAAATAAAAGTGCTGGAAGTGGGCATCTTTTCCTTATTCTTGATCTTGGAGTGTGGGAAGCATTCTATGTTTAACCATTAAACATGATTTCAGCTGTGGATTTTTCATGGATGCCCTTTATCAGGTTGAGAAGATTCCCTTCAATTCCTAGTTTGTGGAATGATTTTATCATGAAAGCATGTGGGATTTTGTCAACTGAGTTTATTGAGATGATAATACGTTTTTTTAATTCAGTCATTATGGTGTATTATATTAATTAATTTTCAGATACTAAGCCAACTGTACATTGATGGGAAACATTCCATTGTTGTCATGGTATATAACACTTCGTACGTGCTGCTAGATGACTAGTGTTTTGTGGAGGATTTTTGTATTCATATTCATAAAAGGCGTCGGTCTATAGCAGTGATTTTCAAATGGTGTGCCGCGAGAATTTTTAAAACACGTAATTCCTGACTGTCTAGTCAGGGGCATTGACCTCTTTCCCCCTAGGTTGTCAATAAAAAAAAATGACATCGGCCAACACAACTGTGTTGGTGTGAATGAATAATAACTGTTTGGTGTTAATGAACCAAAATTATACCTAATATTTTTTGTCAGATCACAAAAGTATAATATATTTTTGGTGTGCCACAGGATTTTGGTAGTTTATGTGTGCAGGAGATAAAAGAGGTTGAAAATTACTGGTCTATGGTGAATGTCTGGTTTTGGAATCAGTATAGTAATGGCCTAATACAGAGTTAGAAAGTGTTCTCTCCTCCTCCATTTTTTTGGAAGAATTTATGAAAAATTGACATTAATTCTTCGTTAAATGTTTGGTGGAATTCAACATTGCAGACATCTGAGGCTGCTCTTTTCACTGTGGGTAAGTTTTTGATCACCAGTTCAATCTCTTTTCTTGCTATAGTTCTATTCGGGTTATGTATTCTTGAATCAATTTTGGTAGTTTGTGCCTTTCTAGGAATTTGCCCATTTCATCTATGTTATCTAATGTATTGTTCAGAACATGTCTTCATAATTATTTGTTCTTCCTGTAAACTCTTATGTTTTGGATTAGAAGATGTATCTGGTTGTTAAATGGTATTGAAGGGTGGCATGCCAATGATGTCCACCTCTCCCTTTCGGGCCAATCATGGTGGCTACTAGATTTTTCCTGAGGAAACGTGAATAAGAATTTATGTGTGAAAATATTTGGAACAGAATTAATTATAATATCAAGAATAGAATTACCTTTAATATCCTATATTAGAATGAGTAAATCTGTCACCTTTCATATGTTGAAATGTTATGTAACAAATTACTTTTAGAAGTAATTTTAATACTATTGAAAGTGGTTATGAGATAAGTGAAAAATGCAAGATGCCAGATTGGTAGTGTATATAATCTTTTCTTTAAAAAAATTGAGGTATAATTGACATATCATATTATATTAGTTTCAAGTTCACTACATAATTCAATATCTTTGTAAGTGTGATATGACCACCAAATAAGTCTAGTTATCATTGCTTTTGTATATATAATCTTAACTATGAATTTTAAAAACATTCATAGGAAAAAAACTAAAATAAAGGTATGATTATGAGTATTATTTTTCATAGCTGTTTGTGTTATTTTTCCAATAAAAGTTATTTCATAGCACTGTAAGTTATGATCTATATAAAATTCTTTTGCTATCACCATCAAATTTTGAATTGGCATATTATAAAATACTTTAGATGATTTTTATAAATTGCTTTGTTTGGGTCTTATAAAAGGATGAATTTCCTGAATATTAAATGCCAAGTAAGATGAAGAATTCCAATAATTTTTCATGCTACTTTAAAAAAAAATTTGTTTGTTTTAGATGTGCTTGATGTTAAAAACTAAATTCTTGTTTGATTCTCTCCTCCTACACTGAAGAACACAAAGTCCTACGGTGTGGAGAAGACAGGAAACTCTGAACTTATCTTCTCAGGATGACAGAATTTATTCTTTAAAAATGCTCTTTTAATAAAATAGTTCATTGAGTGGATACTGTTTAAATGCTAACACCTTGCCAACTGTCCATTTTTGACATTGCTTTGTTTCTTGTCTTTTTGTTTATTTGCTTTATCACTATATAGTCAGTTTGGACAGCAATTTCTGTTCAGCTTTTACATAGTGACATGGTTCCGCAGCATACTGAGCTCTCTAAAATATCCTTAGCATGAGTGATTTCAAACACTATTAAATTTTCTAACTGATGAAAATATTTAGAGTAACTGCTATAAAGGACTTGCAACATTGAGATCTTATAACATCACCTCTAGATATAATTATAAAAGATAAGCAAAGAAAAATGGAAAATAGGAAGTTGGAAAGGTGTTACAGTATCAGGTGGTGGGGCCTGTTTCCTCTGTGTCAGACGCCCCCAAATATTATCGTTCTCATATACACACTCTTTAGATCAATTATTAATCTGAACTTTTTCATAATCACTATGGATAGTAGATGTTTAGGATAGTATGTCAATTCATATGCTTGTTAAATCACTTTAAAGGATTCCTATTACATTTCTCAATATTTTCCTCTTTCTAGGTTCCTTCCCCATTTTATGTTTAATTGGATTTTAGTTCCATGTTCCATGTGTTTACCCAAACAGGAAATGTGTCTGATGAGAAACACTACCATGATTTTTTTTTTCCTGTGGATCAAGGGAGTTAGTAGCAAAAAGAGTCAAAGATGCAAAACTAGAAACTGGAAACAAGAAATCTAGACCAGTAATACTGCTATTTATTTAGCATTTAACATTGAATACTTGCTTGTCACTGTGTATCCATTTATTTCATCTTCAAATCAATTCCATGAAACAGAATGCTGAGGAAACTGTTTATCACAGAGGTTCAAGGTTATGTGGCCAGTAAGTGGCAAATCTGAGCCTGGAACCCTACTCTGACTGGCTTCAGAGCATACTCTTAATCACTAATCTATGCTAACAGACTAATATAAACTGAAAGTCTAGAAACTCTTCCTTTTGTCAGAGAGGTGGGACCTATCACAAACAGAATTGCTGATCATTGAAAAAGTATATTAGTATCATATACTGACCAGTAAATAGGATTCTTATAGTAAGGTCTTAGAACACACAATTTCCATGCTGCAAAAAAGGTATTTATTATGTAGAAGATGCCTGAAATTAGCCCGCCTCGGTGGCTGTTGAATAGTGGAATTAAGTGTTGATTATAAATAACATGCACAACAAAGTCATATTAAGGACATGTAGAAGTGTATGAGTTATATTGGTCAGTGTGCTTGGTAGAATAAGATGGTAACAAAATTAAGGCCTTTGGAGTACAAATCATAGATGTTTTTTACTCACATTGTGAGTTTGGACAAGGTACCTTAAAAAGTCCTTGGTATTTCATGGCAAGGTAACCTCACATGCCTGTCAGGAAGGTTATTATGAGGGTTAATGACACTAGTTTGAAAACACCCAGGTTGGTGCCTGATACACAACAAATTGGTGTTGTCACTATTGTGTGTACTATAAGCAATGGGTACAATTTAGAATGAAGAGGGCCTTCATCTGCTCTGTTTGGTGTTCTTATACTAAGAAAAGTGGTTGTGCATTATATAAGGCCAAGGGAATTAGATGCAAATGCTGATCTAAGCATAAAAAGTAAAGATATATATATATATATATGCGCATGTATATATATATATACACACATACACACACATATATAATTTTAAAATTTTTTCTTATTATAGAATGGTGTGCTGATAATGTGCATGTGAAGAATGACAACATTCATTTCATCACTCATTCAACACACTGTTATAGAGAGCCTATTCTATTCTATGTGGTCAAGACAGATTCGATCTTTTTACATGTGGGCTTAGAGATCAGAGTGATCTTTGAAGAAGATAATATGGAAATATGTCCAAATAAAGCTATTTGTAATCAACTTATTTTAATTGCAAAATGACAAGCAAGACCTGATTGAGAAAAATGAAAGACACTTTAGGGCTTAAAAACCAATGAAGTAAAATGCGATATTAATAAGAGAATGTTTAAAATTAAAATTTAATTTATTAAACCCTGACTTAATGTCTTTGAAAATGAGATAATCAATAAAAAAACAGAGCTAAATTACTTGCAAAGTGGATTATTTCTGATGGAAGATCTTGACATGTAAGCATACCCTATTATACAATCCAATAGTTAAGGTTACACTACTTGTTATAATAGAGGATCCTCACAACTTCAGTGATTTAATACAAGAGAAATTTATACTCTGCACACATAAAGTCCAATGTAAGTGCTTATGTGGCTAATTAAGAGCACCAGGCTCTTTGCCTCGCTACGTCACCTTCCACCCCAGGCTCCAATGTCGCTGCATAGTGGGCAAGAGCAGGAAGGTTTGTATCTGCAGCCCCGGAAGTGGTGAACCTCCTTTCCAACCACATGCCAGTGGTTAGAACTGAACTTCAAAGGAGACTGTAGTCTGGGTCAACAGTATTCAAACTGTGGTTTTTGGACACGCTGCCCATCTACAAACTATTTGTAACTGATCTTTGATGAGATAAATAACTTGTTCTGTATATAATCAACTTGTACGTTAGTAAAGACACTGTTGGGTACACTAAAAACTATTTTTTAAAAAAATTATTGAATTTATTGGGGTGACATTTCTTAATAAAATTATATAGGTTTCAGGTGTACAACTCTATAATACATCTAGTCTATTTTATTGTGTATTCCCCATTCCTAGTCAAGTCTCCTTCCACCATTTATCTCCCCTTTACCATCTTCTGCCTCTTTGTACACCCCTACCCCTCTGGTAATTACCATTCTATTGTCTCCGTCTATGAGTTTTTTATTTTGCGTAACCTTCCCTTCACCTTTTTCACTCAGCCCTCTAACCCCCATCCCTCTGACAGCTGTCAGTCTTTTCTCTGTATCTATGCATCCATTTCTATTTTATTTGTTATTTTCTTTATTAGACTGATAGATGAGTAAAATCATATGGTACCTGTCTTTCTCTGACTGGCTTGTCACTTAACATAATGCTGTTGCAAAATGTAGCATTGCCTTCATTCTTACTGCCGAGTAGTATTCCATTCTGTAAATGTACCACCGCCTTTTACCTACTCATCCATTGATGGACATTCGGGCTGCTTCCAAATCTTGGCTGTTGTAAATAATGCTGCAGTGAACATAGGAGTGTATACATATTTTTGAATTAGTGCTTCAGGTTTTTTTTTTTTTTAATACATTCTCAGAAGTGAAATTACTGGGTCATAAGGCAGTTCCATTTCTAATTTTTTGAGGAAACTCCATACCGTTTCAAGGTATTTTTTGATTTCTTCCCTGCTCTCATTGTTAACCCATTCATTACGTTTAGTGAAATCTGCATCCCCTTGCTTCTGCCTGCTGGCTCCCTGTTAGTCTCCATCACTGGAAGAGCCTCTGATGGTACTCAAACTGCATGAGGTAGGTTCTCAGTGAGTCACCAGGTAGGGGCAAATGTGGTTCATGAGACTGATACAAGTTAAAGCTCGGTGCCAGCGCTGGGTCTGAGGCCACTCAGCAAATGTCCCCAGGTATACCAAGCCTATCTGCTGCCTACCAGATGCGCACACACCCGTGTAGTGGGGCAGTGTCTCAGGGAGTTATCAGGGTGAGGCCAGGCAGGTCCATCAGGCCCAAACAGGCTGAGATTTGGCCCTGTGAGGGGTGGGCTCTGCACCAATCAAGTGTGTGAGGGAAGAATGGCTCCCATCCCAGAGCCACGCAACTCAGTCTGTCCCCGATTCTGCCCAGAGTTGGCAGGTGAGCTCTCAGGAGTCAGGAGGGTAGGGTCACTGGGAGCCCAGAGAGTGGAGCTAGTGAATCTTTCATGAGGGGAGGTGCCAGTCAGGTTCATGGGCAAGTGAGGGCAATGGCTCCTGCCCCAAAGCCGAACAACTCAGTCACTGACACCTCCTGAGTCTTCCCAGACCTCTACACCCCGGCCCAGGGTGACTCCTTAGCAGGGGCACAAGCTCCCCAGGGTAGGGCGACACAGGGTTAAGAGAGTGGGACTGTTGCATTCCCCCAGGCTGGTGCCTTATGAAGGTGAGTCCTCCACCCAAGAAAAATGGAGTTTCTGGTGTGGGAGAGTGACTCAGCACAGGGATCCTGGCTGCTGTCCCTTCAGCTCTCTCCCCAGAGCCATAAACCCCAGTCTCTGCTCACTCAACTCTAATCTGCTCTGGTCTCCCTCCACCAGAGCCCAGGGTGAGTGGCTGCGAAGGAGATTTTGTATGTTGGCCCTTTAAGAGGGTGCCTGTGTCTCTAGCAGACTCTGGTCTCTTCCTTGCATTTCCGCTGGTGGACAGAATCACTGTGATTTTCACAGCCAGATGTTACATGGAAGCCTCTTTCCCAGCTCTGATGTTCTGGGCTGGGGAGCCTGGCTTGGTTCGAGACTCCATGCTACTCAGTGGAAACTTCTGCAGCTGAGCTATCCCTCAGGAACTTTAGCTGCTGCCTGTGGGAGTGGACCCAGGCTTTTCTGTGTCTCTACTCTTCCTACCAGTCTCAACGTGGCTTCTTCTGTAAATCCGTGGTTATAAGACCTCTCTCCACCTAGTTTTCAGTTGGTTATTCAGGTTGATTGCTCTATATTTTATTGGTGATTCCAATGGTTCTGAGAGGAGGTGAGTGTAGCTTCTACCTACTCCGTCACCATCTTGAATCTCAAGGTCGTTTACTATTAAAATGTGACTTAAATGAAAAATAATCTTCAGGAAATTGGTATGTATAATGCTCTTTGAACATACTGAAGCTTGAACAAATTAAGAATAATTTAAGATAAAAATAATATAGGTTAACTGTAATCATCTACCCTGTAAATTTTAGAATCAAATCTTGTCACTTTAACATGTAACACTCATGTAACAAAGTGAGACTTTTAAAAAATATTTTATTTATTTTATTCTTAGACAGAGGCAAAGGGGAGAAAGAGTGGGAGAGAAGCATCAATGTGTGGTTGCCTGCCACACATCCCTCACTGGGGACCTGGCCTGCAACCCAGGCATGTACCCTGACTGGGAATTGAACCAGTGACCCTGTGGTTCTCAGGCCAGTGCTCAATCCACTGAGCCACACCATCCAGGGCTGAAGTGAGACTTTTAACACTAAAATATTCTACAAAAAAAAGCATTACAGATTTGCACTCTAGACATACCCAACTGTGCATTACTGGATGAAGAGGGAGGGTCACTGGGAAAAGTGTCATTGACCAGACTGGCGGTGTCAAACAGGTATTAACTCTTGTGTTAGTTTGATACAACTGTCTGAGAGTGCTGCACTGAGAAGAGTCTGATGCGAAGTCTAGGCCAAGAGTACCCTTGTCAAGAGTACCACCATCAAAAAGAGATTATCTGCTATGGATGAAGAATAAGAAATAGCTGCATTTGAAGTAAATATTTGCTATATCTCAACTATATAACTTATCAAGGGCTTTATATTTCTAAGTAAGTGCGCTTACTTAGGGTATAGACACGGTTATCACAACATATACCAAAGGAAGGATAGAAGATAGGATGTGGATGATTAAACAGCAAAAACCAAGAAAAGGGAGACATTAAGAGAGTGACTTCATTTGTTTGAAGAGAATTTTCAAAACATAATTATGTCCATGTTTAATGTTAGCACAAAACACATTACAAATTTAAATATCTTTTGGATTAGTCACAGTTTTTAATTATCCACACGATTTTCTTTCTTTTAATGTGGAAAATCAAGTGTTTTCTGGATTGCACATTGTACCATTATTGTGACCTATTAACTGAAGCATGGAAATGGGCTAGCATACTAATATTTGAGAGATAGCACTGCCACATTAAGCAAGGGCTATACAATACATTTAAGGGGGGGAGTGACTTACACTGTGTAGGAAAAAGCAAAAGTGGCTGCAGATGGAGTTAATGAACTAGGACTTAGGCTGCACGTGCAGATGATGTTTGACATTCCCCTTTCAAACATCTTGGATGACAAAGCCAGTCTGTTCTGATTAATCTAGCTTTGACATAACCAATGAATTTAAATCTTGGTTGCAGTACATTGACATTGTCAAAGTTATTTGGATGATTTTGGATGAAATGAACCTTTTGGTCCCTCTGGGATAAAAATTTTAAGGTGTCATTTTTACATTCATGAGAACTACAGATTCTAGAGTCAGAAAACCCAGGTTCTAGTGTTAGTTCTGCCATTGTGTGGGCAAATCATTCCCCCACTCAAGATTTTGTTTCTTCATTTGTAAAATAAGTTGACTCGGATAGTTTCTGAACATACTCATGCTGTCCTATGTTTCAATCATAGAATTCCAAAGACTTCCTGGTTGGTGCTTTATAGGTAGAGACCTTGAACATCATATGAAGGCAGAAAGCTAGAGCTCAACAACAATATTGTAAGATTTTGGGGTGTCAGTGAACTTACACAATACAGTTAGATATTAAGTCAGAACCCAATACTCCTTCAAATGGAATTTCTTCCCTCTTCCGCATCTTTTGAGTTCCTTCCACCTGGATCAGGAGAAAACCCCCTATTTCCTTTCCTTCCCACACTCCCACCTCCTTTCTGCCCTCTACTTTTAGTGCTTGCTCGTACTCTGCTTAATCTCAGCAATTCATAACATGGCTGCTTTGCTCCCTTTAACAACGTAAAGTGAAAAGGTTCATCTTCGGCCACCTCTGTCCCCTGAAACACTGGGGTTTCAAAATGACTACAACAGAATTTTAACAACTCAAGAAGCAGCTATGTCATGAATGGCCCTCGTTGATTTGCAGCCTTTTTTCTTTTCTGAAATTTCCCAGTGGAAAGTTAAACTCCCTGTGTGGCCTTTTCATGTGCAGCCAGAATCTCTACAGATCAGGGTAACTGGTTTTTAGAAATTGTTCTAAACACCTTAAAGAAGTTTCACTTATCCGGGTTATATGTATTGATATTTACTTTCTTAGAAATGAAAACTTTGAACATATTTTCCTAAATAATGTATCTTCTAAGACTAAGAAATGTAGTGAAAAAAGTGACATGGTGTTACAGTTTTGCAACTCTTTTGAAACCTGGTTTAAGAAAAGATAGCTAGAATCGCTTCTATATTCAATCTATTGCACTGTGTTGGTTTGGCTGACATGTATGGCAAAGCTCTGGCTTTACAAAGATATGTAGGTAGGCAAAGGAGGAACATTTTAGTAGCCTTTTAGATGCTACACTCTTCTTGGCTATTGCACCAAAACTCAACAATGCTAGTTTCTTAAAGGTTCATTTCAAGGCAGAGTCTGAAACCTCATCAATGCACTTTACCTTTTTGGTTACATGAAAATCTATTCATATCTTGTACTTTGAATACCTACTTTACCAGTGTATGATTTTGTCACATTATGCATTGATAATTTGAAAAATATTGGTTCGCTAAGTTGTGCAGAATTTCCAAACATTGACATAGTTTATTATCCAGTATGAAAAGCCCACATTCATTAACATGGTATTACCGAGCTCACCTCAAAAGTCTTAAGTATTGGGGAGCTGTCAAACTCAGAGTGGTTGATGCAAGTTTCCAAAATTTGAAATTTCTACCTGAAAGGTTAAATTTTATTGACAACAAACATTTTAGTTGTTTTGGAGCAACAGGCTCCTTTTGGTAATTTTGAAGAAAATGTCTGCTGAATACCTATGAATGAAGAAGCAGTTTGGCAGTCACTCGTTCCAGTAACCAAGTGACCCCAATTTGTCTTTCCTATCTCCTCTCTTGCCCCATATGCTTATCAGCAAAGAAGAGTGTCTGTGTTTACACCCATTGTCGTACACTGAGGTTGGCCCAGAACGTGGGCTCAATTTGTTTTTGAATAAATACTGTGTAGCATTACGATACTATTTGACATAGCAGATCGAGTTACTCACTGGTCCTTTTGTCTAATGTTAAAGTATGAAAGTCAGAAAATTATCTCCCCTGTCTCTGCTTAATTTATATCTATATTATTGATTTTAGAAAACATTTATGTAAAGGTGTCACAGTATTCAGAATCTTAATATGCTGAAATTTTGCTAAGAAACTAAAAATTATTCCAACCACTAAAAGGAAAGGATAATTATATAATGAGAGAGGGGCTAAATATTGCTACAATATTAATCATATAACAATACATAAATATATCACATTAATATGTTGCACACCTTAAATTTACATAATGTTACATGTCAAACATAATCTATAAAAAATAAAGCCAGGAAAGAACTAGAGGAAACTAGTTAGAAATTCCAGTACTTTCTATATAAATGTTTACTATTTTGGATAAAGAGATTTAATTCTGTAATATCACTCTAATGGTAATTTATACTAGATTTAAAAACTTTCCATTATATAAGTAAATAAATAAACCCAAGAATGACCTGACATAAATGTTTATGTTCAGATAATTACTAGAATTAGTGGGGTGATCACATTATAAGGTATAAAAATGTCAAATCACTATATTGTATACCTGAAACTAATATAACTAATATAATATTGCTTATCAACTATACATAAATTAAAAAATTATGTTCAACATTACAGAAAAGCTTGCTTCCTATTATTTAAGTCCCACAATTGTAGCAAGATCTTAGGGTTACTTTCAGATTTTTTTAATTAAGACATCAGAAAAAGGATCACTTGGATAATGAGAAACTAACTAAAGTAGCATATTACTTATGAATTAGGATAATTGAAAAATATAATAAAAGGAAGTACTTTGTGTCATTTCTTTAGCTTAACACTACTGAACACTATATTGACTTAGTTGCACAAATTTTGCAGACATTACACTGTGTACTATTACCATTGGCTTTATTCTAGATATGTCTATATAGGTTGAGCAAAATGTAGAACTAAGCACTTAACAGGGAAATTTGATCAATGCAGACAGGCCAACTAATTTATCTTTTCATAAACAGAAGATTTGGAGGCCCACTTTGGAAAATTGCCTCCACTCCCTTTACTTAGTTCTGGTAGGTGGACAAATCACAGACCAACAAACAGCTATCGCTTCGGGATAACAGGAGGCAGAGTGGCGTTCTTGCATGTATGCATGTGTGTGTGTGTACAGATTCTCTGGAAGCCAACATGAAGACCTTTGTTAGCCTGGAAGAACTTGGGGCATCATTTCCTAGCCTGGGAGAAAGACTGCTGGCCTCAGTAAGTCCTAAAATATGTTCTAGGTTTGAATTGTGCCTTCAGATCTTTGGTAAATAATATTTTTGACTCTACCATACCTTCCTAAGAAAATATACTTGTAGTGGTGGCAGTGATACGATTCTCTACCTGATTGTCATAGTCTTCTAATTTCACATTCACCTACTAAAACTGAGTTGGATGTAGGAAAATGTGAACTGTCTCTACAAATAAATGAATCATCCAATAGATTTCGGTACAAGTCTCTTTGATGACTGAAACAGTATAGAAATAGCAAGTAAACTTGTTACACCTCTTTATGTATCATGGGTGTGTAACACGTGTTAAGACCCAAAGAACCCCTAGTTATAAAGAAAAATGAAATAGATTAAGGTCTGCAATTCACTTGGGCTTTCATTCACTATCTAATCTTAAGTTCCTTAACTTCTTTGAGCTTCAGGTTCTCCATTTTTAAAATGACTAATAATATTTTGTGAATATCAAAGATGATATCATGTTTAAATACATAAAATAGCCCCTGGCACAGTACAGACATTTGTTAATTTTTATTCTGGTCCTTTATGTTTTCTAAGATAATATTCCATATACAAATTGTCTTAATTAAACAAATAAAGCTTCTTAATTGGAATTTCAGGACAGCGATGGGGCTAAAAGACTAGAAGTTACCCCTAATATCACAGGAATTGAGAGTTTACAAAAGTAAAAATATAATTTCTAAGCCTATAGGAAATTCACCCTTTTACTAGAAAAGCAACACCTTTCAATGGTTTGGTTACTTTCCGATGTAGCAGAATTACTCTGCTAATTAAGTGGCATTTACTGCCATTATACATCATTACGTTTAAATGGAGTATCTGGAAGATGTCTCAGTTAGACAGTCTTCCCAATTAAGTGTGTCCTATAGGTTAATAGGAATAACTTCCTCTCCCTTGGATAGTGATGTTTGGGAAAAATACCTAAACAAAGGTCCAATCATGAAAAGGTCAAAATTGCGGTTCTCAACAGTCCATAAAGTGGAACTGGGAAAACCTACCGTGACGTCTGTGTTTTCTGTCAGTGCACATCAGTCAAGACAAGCACAACCTGAGCTACAGTGTGATGCACACTGTAACTCAGGCAAAATAGTGCATGGGGAGATCAACAATACTCTGTAATGGTTTCAGCAGTTAGATAATTCACCACATTATTATTATTTGGGTTTGATACATTTCCTGAAATATGTGATTAAAAAAATTAAACAAGATAGGGTAAAACGTGCAAATGCTGAGGTTATGAATTATACAAGCCAGAAAGCACACCTCACAGGAGAAGGCTGAGTTCACAGACAATCACATACATACAGCGCAAAGCATGTTGCTCTCTGGCATTAAACATCAAGACGCTGTAAAATATTTTTCAGCCACAGAGCAGAAGATGCTGAACAGTCTTCAGTGGGTACTGCCGCCAATAACATCTGCAGATTCTGGTGACTCTGAAGTCACTGGGAATCTTGGATTCGTTGTGCAAAATTTACAGATTATGAATGTCTAGGCTAAAAATTTTGAATGCCTCTAAGAGGTGGTATTTCACTGGACATACACTACCTCAATCTATTTATGGTTTGGGAAGGAGCCACAGAGGGCAAACATGCCTTTTTCTTTTTGAGCTATGCTACATAGAGCCTTCATTTCTTTGGCTAAAACAATTAAAACATTTCAAAGACAAAGACTGATAAGAAAGGCTTTAGAAGATGAATCTGCACCCCCCTCTACCTCAGAGATAACTATCTTCAGGGCACACACACAAGAAAATATAAAGGGAGAGCATTTATCAAGAACATTCTTTTTTAAAATTATATTTTATTGATTATGCTATTACAGTTGTCCTGATTTGTCCCTCTTTGCTCCCATCAACACAGCAGCCCCCACTCCCTCAGGCAATCCCCATACCTTGTTCATGTCCATGGGTCATGTGTGTGTTCTTTGGCTACTCGATTTCTTGTACTGTACTTTACATCCCAGTGGCTATTCTGTCATTACCTATTTGTACTTCTTAAACCTCTCACCTTTTCACTCATTCCCCCCACACCCCTTCCCTTCTGTCAACCATCAAAATGCTCTCCACATCCATAATTCTGTCTCTGTTCTTGTTTGCTTGGTTTGGTTTTTTTTTTTTTTTGATTCAATTGCTGATAGATACGTATTTTTGCCATTTTATTGTTGATAGTTTTGATCTTCTTTTTCTTAAATAAGTCCCTTTAATACTTCATATTATAATGGTTTGGTGATGATGAACTCCTTTAGTTTTTTTCTTGTCTGGGAAGATTTTTATCTGTCCTTAAATTCTAAATGATAGCTTTGCTGGGTAGAGCAATAGTGGCTGTAGGTCCCTGGTTTTCATGATTTTGAATATTTATGCCAATCATTTCTAGCTGGCAAAGTCTCTTTTGAGAAATTAGCTGACAGAATGATGAGGACTCGCCTGTAGGTAACTAACTTGTTTTCTCTTACTGCTTTTAAGTTTTTCTCTTTATCTTTAATCTTCGGCATTTTAGTTGTGATGTGTCTTGGAGTGGGCCTCTTTGCCTCTATGTTGCTAGGGATTCTCTGTGCTTCCTGGGCTTGCATGTCTATTTCCTTCACCAAATTAGGGAAGTTTTCTGTCATTTTTTCAAATAGATTTTCAATTTATTGCTCTTCTTTTCTTTCTGGCACCCATCTAATGTGAATGTTTGGACCTCTTGAAGTTTTCCCAGAAGCTGCTTATATGATCCTCAGTTTTTTGGATCCTTTTTTTCCCTTGTTGTTCTGATTGTTTTTTGCTTCTTTGTGTTCCAAATCATTGATTTGATTCTCAGCTTCATTCACTCTACTGTTGGTTCCCTGTAAATTGTTCTCTATTTCAATTACTGTATCTTTTGTTTCTGACTGGATATTTTTTATGCTGCTGAGGTCTTCACTAAGTTCCTTGAACATCCTTATAACCAGTGGTTTGTACTCTGCAACTGGTAGATTGCTTATCTCCATTTTGTTTAGCTCTTTTTCTGGAGTTTTGATCTGTTCTTCCATTTGGGCCTTGTTTCTTTGTCTCCCTATGTCTGTTTCGATGTATTAGGTAGAGCTGCTTTGACTCTGTGCCTTGGTAGTGTGGTGTAATATAGTAGGTGTCCTGTAGGGTCCAGTGGCACAGCCTCCCTTATCACCCAAGCTGGGTACTTGAGGTGTGCCCTTCATGTGGGCTAAGTACACCCTCCTCTTATAGTTGAGCGTTGGTTGCTATTGGCAGATGAATGGGAGGGATTTACCCAGGCCACTCAGCTGCAAGGATTGGCTGTGACCACTGACCACCAACCTCCACCCTGTGTGGAGGATCAGCTGTGCAGGGGTGGTGGTGCTCCGACGTGGTCTGTAGCTGTCCACTGGGTATGCTGGCCCTGGGGTTTCTCAGGTAGTGCAGGCCAAGGCTGGCCCCCATCTCTGTTTTCTGGGGCCTACCCTGCCTGAGCTATAAAGCAATCTGAGATGGCTACTCCTTGTGCTGGGCTTAGAGATTCCCAGGCGAAGTCAACCTGTGAATCTAGGCTGGCTGCTGCTGCTAGTGCTGGGCCTGGGGCTCACTGAGGCTAGCTGTTGATTATTTGAGAGAATTCAGGAAGTTGTGCAGCATGAGCCAAGACCAGCCATTCATATGGAAAATCAGCTTGGGTGGGCCCCTAAATTGGAAGGGGCGGAGTCTCTGGGGATCTCCAAGGTGGTTCAAACAGTGTTAGCTAGGTTGATGGAGTCTCAGATACGGCAACAGCTTGTTGGCTCTGTGACTCTGTGAAGGGGGGTTTAGAAAAGGGACAATTGCCTCTGCTCACCTTGATGCCAGACACTTCAGTTTCTTCCAGTATGTCGCTGGTGCCTTTCAAGATGCTACCCTGTTGCTGGAGCTCAGAGGGAGTGAGTCTGAGTAGCTGAGTCTGTGTGTGGGTTCTTTAAAAGGAACTGCTTGGGGCTCTAGGAGTTTTTTTTCCCAAGGACTCAATCCCCGCTGGTTTCGGTAGCCAGAAGTTGTGGGTGCTTGGCTTACTGGGATTGAAACCCTGGATTGGTGGGCCTGGTGTGGGGCTCTGACTCCTCACTCCCGAGATATCCCTCCTGTATTTTTATCCACCACACTTGGGTGTGGGGCCCGCCTGTTCTGCATCTGTGCCCCTCCCACCAGTCTGGATGGATGTGGTTTCTTTAATTCTGTAGTTGTCAGACTGCCATTCAACTTGATTTCTGGCAGTTCTGAGTTATGGCTGTCCTATATTTTAGTTTCAGTTTTGATGTGGTTGTCATGTCTGTCTTGCCGCCATCCTGACTAAATGTCTTTGAGAAGACTTTTATTAAGACATTCTTAATGCAATCTTGCCAAACATTCTAGAAAATCTTAAGATATGTGCACCTTTTTTATTTATTGCCACACAATCAAGAATGGAAAATAGTGTAAAAGCTTTAAAAATATTTATTCATTTACTATGGACTCACAATTTAGATTTTATATTATTAAAAATGTAATGTGAGCACATTCTTAACTATCCTCCTTATTTACCTCTCAGCAGCTCAGTCTATATGGCCTTGTTTATATGCATCCTTCATATGCTTGTGATAAAGCTTTGTATATTCTCTATAATTTTCTTCCCTCTAAAGGCAGATGCCATTTTTCAGAGTTAAGGAATGTGAGAAAAAAAATTTATTTCTTCATTTGGCAAATTTAACCTTTTCTAATTCACCAGATGATGGTAATTCTTTCCTGGCATTTTGTTTGTCAAAATATACACATATGCACACTTAATAAGGAGAACCTACATCCAGAATAGCACTGCAAGGCCTATTAGTATATAGGGCCAGTGTCCCGAAGAATCAGGAATTCCAGGCTCTAGATCTTGCTGAATCTTGGCAATCGAGGTGAAGCATTGCAGTGGATGGCCTAATAGGAAACTCCAGGGATTGAGAAAACAAACCAAAACCTAAGTCCCTATCTTCTTAGAATGGCTTTCTAAGAAGCATGTGAAATGGCACCATCCAGAGAGCCCAGTATGGTGTCAGGGATGAGGGTGGAAGGAGCACTGTGGTGGACAAGGACATGTGTTGTGGACCTCATTTCATGGGAGGACCTGTTACCTTGTCAGCCGGCAGCCCCTTCAGGATTTTCCTCAGTTACAAAGGACTGTCTTGGCTATCGTCACACTTTTCCTGAGAAGCCCACATCCAATTACTGAGTAAGGTGTGAATATAAAAGCGTGATGGTTTTAGCTCAATAACAAGATAACTAGTTATTTAGCTCAATAACTCAATAAGCTAGATAACTCAGAAGAGCTATTCTAATTCCACATCTTCTTGTGGGGTGGCTGAGGTTTTGCTGGGTCTGCATCCCAGTCTGACTTCCCCTCCGGCCCCTGCTACTTTCTTCTTCTCCTTTCCACAGGTATCCATCCCCCCAGGTCATCTCAGCCTCTGTTTCCAGAGACCCTGACCTGCAACAAGCACATACAAAATCGCATTTCTGGGTTTCCGTATCTCTATTTGCTCCTTTTCTTTGCTTGTTTGTTTTGTATTTAATGACTCCTGTTAGATAGAGCTTAATTCTTAGAGACTGCTTTGCCTAAAGATTCTCTTTGAATCAAGTAGCAAATAGTATGTTCTAAAGCCAGACATTATCAAAACTGAACTCAGTAGGATATGTGTATATTTGCACTTATGAAAAAATATTGACAAAGTTACATAAACTATTTTAAAGAGATGGACTTAACTCCATTTTAAGTGGTAAATTTTTTTTGTATTAAAAAATCAAAAATAAATGTGTAGAATTCAGGTAAAACACTAGATTTTAAATAATATTTTGTTAAAAAGAGCAGAAATTAATGAAACAGAACAGAGGGCAGCAAACTACAGCCTGTGGGCCTGCTGGCTGTTTTTATAAATAAAGTTTTATTGGAACACAACCTCGTAAATTCATTTAGTATTGACCATGGCTGCTTTCATGCCACAATATCAAGGTTGAGTCATTTTTATAGAGATCATATGGCCTACACTGTTGAAAATATTTACTATCTGGTCTTTACAGAAAGAGGAAACAACTATGATTCAGAGAAATAAAAATTATAAAACTTTAATCTTTGAAAAGACATAAATTGACAAACTTTTGGTAAGACTGATTAAGAAAATGAGAGGAGACATAAATAAGCATTTTGATAAATGATAAAGGGGGCATAAATAACACATAGTAAGAAGAAATTTTGAAGAAATATATCAAGTTTGAAAACTTAGCAGCAGTGGACAAATTCCTAGAAAGGTGTAACTAACTAAAATTGCTAAAATATAAGACATATGGATGGTCTTGGTAACCATTAAAAGAAACTGAATTAGCAGTTACAGTTTTTCCCAAGTAGAAAACATTAAGTCCAGATGGTTTTCAGGGCAAGTTCTTACAACACTCAAGAAACAAAAAAGCTGATATATAAATTACCCCAGAGTGAAGAGAAATAGAAAACACTCTCCTATTCATCATCTTATGTACTTTAAACAACTATATTCCCAGATGTAGATGAGGGTACAAGAAAATAAAACTGCAAGCAAATTTCATTTAGAAAGATATATGCAAAAATTTGATAAAATACTAGCAAAAAACTCAGGTCATGTATATAAAAATAACCCACGAAATAGGATTTATCATTAGAAAATCAATTACCATTCATCATATTAACACATGACAAGATAAAGTCAAATGATTATCTCAATACATGGATGTGATGGTTAATTTTATGTGTTAACTTGACTGGGCCATAGGGTGCGCAGATATTTGCACAAACATTAGCCTGGGCATTTCTGTGAGGGTGTTTTTGGATGAGACTGACACATAAATCAGTGGACTGAGTAAAGCAGATTGCCCTTCATAAAGTTGGTGGGCCTTATCCAATCAGTTGAAGGTCTGGGGGAAAAAAGTCTGACCTTCCCCTGAGTAACAGCAAATTCTCATGCCTGATGGCCTTTGAACTGGAACATTAGGTCTCTCTGCCTGATAGGCTTCCTACTGAGAAATGGACTTTTCTTGTTTGCATAGCAGTCTGACAACCTTCAGACTCACACTTGAACTGGGACCCTGGCTATAGATTTTGGATTTGCCAGCCTCCATAAATGTGTGAGCAAATTCTTACTCCCAATTAACCTATAGCTTCAATTCAATTACAATAAAAATTTCAACAAACTTTTTGTACAAATTGACAAGTTGATATTAAAATTTATATGAAAGACCAAATGACAAAAAAATGCTAAAATACAAATGAAGGACGACAATTTGGTATAGCTAGCTTCATAAGATATGATAAGAAAGAAACCAAATGGAGCAGATACAAGAGAAATCTACGAAATGTTCACAACACTATGGTTCACACTAGCAAAAATCCAGAAACAGTGCAAGTGTCCATCAATTGATAATGATGAATGGAATTCATTTGCACAATGGAGTATTATATCACAGTCAAAACTAATGTACTATTTAAACATAAAACAATATATTTGAATCTTAGCAATGTAACACATGAAAAAGTCTCAAGAAATTATACTTCTCCACTTTTTCTGAATAAAAATAACTTAAATGAAAAGTACTTTCACAGGAATGCTTACGGATGCACTAAATCAATGTAAAACATAAAGCATTGAAAGAATGATAAACAAAGATTTAAAAAGATAATATCTTGGGTAGAAGAAGCCAAGTAGGCAATGCTAGGCAATGCTAGGCAAGCTATATTGCTAAACTGTGTAATTTTCACAATCCTAACTTTTGTTTTGGGTGCTGGATTTCAGGTGGGAACTATGGGTGATGAATATAAATAGCCATATAAACAAAAGTAGACCATGCAATGCTAAGAGTAAGTTATGAACTAAGAATTATAATTAATTCAATTTTGTGTGCCCCAAACTTCCCAAAAATGAAAATTAAATTCTGACTTGATAATGGAATCCTTTGAACCAAATGCAAATCAAATTAAAATTACTAAAGTAGATACTACTTTTGATCATTATTAGGTTAAATGGTTCTTACCTCCAACTAAACGTTATTTTATTAGAATGTAAATTCTATAGTTTTAAATCCTAGATGCCACATATTTAGGGTGAGCCAAAAAAAATCATTCTGAAAAAATAATGCTCCTCAATAAGAAGAGATATTGACTCCATATTTGACATACTTTCTTTAGGGCAATACAGTAGCTTCTAGGATACTACACTCCCTTAACCTTGAACCACTTTGTTACTCCTCATCAATTTCCCCCTTTGAGCCCTTCTGTTCTCTCGAACTTGAGATCACTGACTCAGTCCTTGGTTCTCATGTATCTGTACTTATTCCCTTGGTGTTTGCCTCCAAACGTCTGGCTTCAAATAGCATCCATGGTTTAGTGACTCCAAATTGTATATCCCTAAACCAGACCTCTCTCCCAAAGTCCAGATTTATGTTTCAAGCTGTCTACTTGAGGATACCTCTGCTTGGTAATCTAATAGACATCTCAAACACAGGATGTTAAAAACTCAACCCCTGAACTTTGCCCTGGAACCTGCTCCACCCATGGTCTTCTCCATCTAATAACTCCATCTTTCCAATTCTCAGCTCCCAAACTTTGGAGTCATCCCTGACTCCTCTCTTTCTCTCTCACCGTACATCCAACCCATTAGTAAAGTCAGTTCCTTCTTTCTTTAAAAGTGCATGTCACCATCTGGGTTAATGGCTTATCTGTCAAACTGGTCTCCCTATTTCCAAGTTTGTTCTTTTAAAATCTGTTCTTAACAAAGTAGCCAAAGTGATCCTTTGAAAATGTGCTCATTTGACTCTTTTACTACGCACACTGCACACTGCAATGGATTCCTGCACTAGGGAAAATCGGTCTTTGAAAGGCCTCCACAGCCCTATAGACTCTGAGCCCTTCCCCTAGTCACCTCTTTCCTGTGCTCCAGCAGCACGGACTGACTTCCTGTTACCAGGTCCTGCCTTGCTCTGAAGGCTCTTTTCCCAGAGGCATGCTTGGCTAACACCTTCAATTTCTTCGAGTCTTTGCTCAAAATTTGTTGGAGATCCAGCTTTTACCAGTTCATGAAAGCCAATTATTAAGCATTCAGGAGCTTTGCAAGTCATTTATTTTTCAAAGCTTTTGTAGCTTGAAATTGCCCGTGGTGGATGCGTTTACACCAGGCCTACCTACTCTTTATTTAAAATTTCAATTTTTGTACTTCCTCTAACTCCAGATTCTCCTTCTCTTGCTATGCTTTTTCTTCTTCCCATAGCACATATCACCTAATAGTTCACTGCTTGATATATGTATTGATTTATTACTCTTATTGTTTGTTGACGATCCCTGCAAAATAGAATATAAGGTTTATTAGAGCAATGATCTTGGATTCATTTCAAATAGCTCCCAAGATTCAATATCTGACACATAGTAGAAATTAAACTAATATTTGTTGATTGAATGAATAAAAGGAAAGGCAAGGAGCTTTATCTTACTGTGAGATAGGCATATGTAAAAATTATAATCAACTCTCAATGTTTTTACATGAATAACTTTAATTTGAATGAATGGCAAAGTGAGGGCAATGCCTTTTTATTGCTAGAAAAAAAGCTGCCCTGGCTTTGACCATTTCAAAATTGTAGAGAATATTCAAGTTGAAAATCAGTAAATTATTCCTTATTTGTATATTTTTTACACTGCTGGGGTTTTTATAAGCAAAGATTGAACTAAGGATACTGTTGACTGCAGACAGTACCACTTTGTGCACACACATATATGGGGTCTGTCCAGAAGGGGTCCAGACATGTATTGTGAAAAATGGAGATATTTACTGAAGAAGATACAAGGTACAAGAAATGTTGTACACAGGACAATGATGCCTCAGTCCCCTTCAAAGTAGGCACCTTGGGACCTCACATAGTTCTCCCAATCGCCATCAGCTGCCCTGTCTTATTTTACTGAATCTCATCAATGGTCAGAAATCTCTTCCCTTTCAAAGATGATATTTGTTTTGGGAAAAACCAGAAGTCACAGGGTGCCAAATCTGGCTGTAGAGGGGCTGAGTCATCTGGGTGATTTGATGTTTTGCCAAACTCTGCACAAGACATGATGCATGAGCAGGTGCTTTGTCCTCATGAAGCTGTCAATCACCAGTTAGCCATAGCTGTGGCCTTCTGAATAATCCAAATAGCTTCCAAAGAGGAATATTCAAGCTTAATATAAAATTTGATGCAGATTCATTGCTCTGCTTGCTCAGTTATTTTGAATGCGATGGCCAGAAAGGACACATGTTCACTCAACAGCATCTACTGCTCCCACTGACTAGTACAGCGAAATCATCATCGTTCACACATGTGCATTCCAGTCCACTCTCCTTGGCTGCCAGGTTACATCGATGTTTCGCAAACCATTCTTGTTATATTAACAATGGCTGGACTTTTTCCAGACAGACTTTAGCATATCTGGAAATTTTATACTCCGTGTTGACAATACTTTCATTGAAATTATGTCTAATTACTTTAATATTTGAAGCATCCACTTTAAATTTGTCTAGGTACTTAACGAAGGGTTTAACAGATTTCTAACTCTTGGTCTTTCAAGGTAACATTGCTTTCAAATGTTTCCATCATGTTGGCTTAGTAAAGAATAGTTGGGCCCTGGCTGGTGTAGCTCAGTGGATTGAGCGTGGGCCTGCGAACCAGAGGATCGCGGTTCGATTCCCAGTCAGGGCACATGCCTGGGTTGTGGGCCAGTTCCCAGCATGGGACACATAAGAGGCAACCATACAGTGATATTTCTCTCCTTCTCCCTCTCTCCTACCCTTCCCCTCTAAAGATAAATAAATAAATAAATAAATAAATATTTAAAAAAAAAAAAGAATAGTTGAAAACATAAAGAGATGTAAATAATGTACTTAGTTAATTGTTTCCTTGATCGTATGTTGTATGTCATTGAGATATCTTAGATGCCAGGGGGAGTGACTACTCTTTTCAGTGTGCTTTTAAATGTTCCTTTATTAGTCTCTCATGTACTCCCTAGCTAAGCTATAGTTTAAAGTCATTTTTATACTGTAATTTGAGAGGCGCCAAAACATTAAATTCTGCACACTTAAATCACTAAATTTCTCTAACTACAAATGAAAAAATAAACGTATCAAATTCATGCACTTTGCTTGTGCTAACACAAATGTGTGTTCTCCAAGGTCAGGAAAACAAATAACATTTTGGAAATACTAAGCATTATATTAATATTTTATTCTTAGAAATAATAGCTTATATAAACTAGAAGCCTTATACAAAAATGTATCAAACCAAAAGGGAAGAAACTCTTTTAAAAAGACAAATCTGTATAAATGTAACTTACCCTTATTTACAGGAACTTTGAAATTCAATTAAATACTTAAAATGCCTTTTAAGAAACTTCAATATATTCCTCAGAAATTTTTTTATTTTATTAATTTTTCTAAACATAGAGAAGCTCCCCAAACTATTACATTGGCTTATTAGGTTTGTGGGGAAATAGTACAAATTAATAAAGTAAAACTTAGAGTCAGAAGGAATTCATGCAAATAAGATTATAGATCAGAACTAAAATTGAAAATGTTTTGTGATGAAGATAGTAAAGGTTTGAATTCTCCCATAGATATACCAGTCACAATTAATAATCAGTATGCGACCTCTCTTTAATACGTCTCATGCTTGCAGAACTCTACAACTCCAAGTTCCCTTTCAGATTACTCAGTCATTTCTGTTAACATTACTATGGACTCTTTTCAAAATTCTAGGCATTTATTGTTCTAAAGTGTATCATAAAATCTTAAATCACCTGCTAGCCCAAAGTCTATCATATTTTATGACTTTAACAACTACCCCAAGGGTGCTGGAAATCCTTACTGTGACTCCTCTTTCCTCGGAATGCAAAGGCACTGAGTCTAGCTCAGGGGTCACAGTGGTGTAGAAAGACCTTGCTGGTACCTTGCGGTAGGAATAGATTACTTAGACAGAATACAACATAACATTTCAACATTGTTTGAGGTTGCTTTTCTTTCAGAAAATTTCCGCTACTCATTGTCACATAGCATCAGTCATTTGCACTCACTGAAGACAGAGATAATGTTTAAGTTGTCTTTCCCACCATCCACCCCACCGCCAGCTTCCACATAGGTAAAGTATTTCCAACTGTTCCTCTTTGGTTTTCTTTTGTGATTTTCTGAACTAAATAAATTCTTTGGATACTCATTGAATGGTTTCTATTTTTAAATGAACGTGTAAATCACCTGTTCCTGGTGATTTACCCTCCCCTGAGGCTGCCAACTTCGGGAAACTATGGCTGTGCTTGTCCCAGGAATGAAGCCCTAGAGTTGCATCATGTAACCCAGACACATAAGTACAAAAATTTTCAGTAGAGACAGGCTAGGGAGGGTGATGAGTGTGTGTTATTCCCACTTAGTGGTGCTGTTTCAGGGAAATCAGGGCCAGTTGACCTTTTGCCAGTTATCTAAGAAGTCCCATGTGGAAATCAGTGTTAGCTGACATGGTATTACCATATTTGCAGGGATCTTTTACTACCTTTTAGAGTTGGCTTCCAAGGCAGCGGCCCAGTTAGACTACCCCTTAATATCATTAGGCTCACAACAGTCATAGTGATTGAATTAACATTCTGGACAGTGCTTCCCTCTAATGGCAGGAAAATACCACTTTGGCCACTGCCAAGGGCAGAAGCTCTTCATGGCAGGGTGGAAGTGGGGGAGCAGTGGTGGGGGGTAAATGCAGACAACTGTAATTGAACAACAACAAAATAATTTTAAAAATAAATTAAAAGAAGAGAAATCCCCAGCCAATAGGTGGTGGCATTTTATCTATCACATGTTTACAGGCTCCACAACTTCATAGAGTGTTCAGAAAGCAAGACTCCTCCTTTTCAGTGTGGGAAGATTTGATACACCATACATAGGTTTTTCCTCCTAATAAATAGATATAAGGAAAACGTTTTCTACTAAAAATTCTTGATTCAGTGCAGTTGAACAGGAAGACAAGCAATTCTATTTTCTACTGGAACAGAGATTATTAATTATTGCAAAAGGTAATATGTAGCTCCTCCTTTTGAAGAATTTTCTACAGTAATGGTATAAAGTAGAGGTTTATTCTTAGCTCTTTTAGCTTTCTTTCTAAAGTATATTCTGTTTTTTGGTGTCAAGCATTTATAGGTATTTCTGTCTTCTAAGTTCTGCTGGCACACACTACCCTGTGGCTATGAGAGCTTAAATTTAATGCATGACCCTGGCCAGTGTGGTTCCGTTGGTTGGAACTTCGTCCTGTAACCAAAAGATTGGGGGTTCAATTTCCGGTCAGGACATGGAACCTAGGTTGCAGGTTCAATCCCTGGTGCAGGCACGTATGATTCCGCAGGTCTGGGCACTGTGATCCCTGGTCCAGGCATGTAGGGAAGGCAACCAATTGATGCTTCTCTCTCGCATTGATGTTTCTCTTTCTCCCTTCCTCTCTCTCTATAAAAAGCAATGAAAAAAATGTCCTAGGGTGAGGATAAAAATAATACTAATGCATGGTTTTTCCTAAGGGTACGTGTATTGTTCCTTATGAAGTTAATGACCTTCCGTTCAATATATGTCTGCTGTATGACTGGGAGAGAGATAATTTGGGACAGAGAGCTGAAGTTGCCTTGATGATATAGTTTAGGACCTGCGTTGGCACAGAGTTTAATATAAGAGTTCATATGACCACCAATAGTTTGACTACTCTAGGAACCACACATGGGATCATATACAACATTTATCTTTTTGTGAGCGGCTTATTTTACTTAGCATCTCACAGTAGCCTACAACATGGAAATTGGGTCCAGAGGAATACTGAAGCAAAGCAAAATGTTTTAATATGGTGAAATATTTGAGAATGGTAAGCAAATCTTGGTTCTTCCTACCAGATATGCCAATGGCTTGGATTAGCATCGCTGTGTGGGTCCCAGACTATTGATAGTGATGCTATCGGCTAGGAATGCTTGAGGCACTTCCCCTGGCCCTGATGACTTGTAGCAAGTCTCCACAGACATTTCCCTCACTGGGGCTAATATGGTGGCTGGCCCAGCCCTTGTGGTTCTTATTATGACTGCAGAATGCAGTTCAGCAAAAACCATCAAGGAACTTTGAGGAATGAGTTTCATTACTCACATGTCCTGGAGCGTACACCGTGTGCTGGAGGGCCACGCAGTCAGGTCATGGGTTGGGTGTGCTGACCTGGGGCTCTGCCTGGATTAGGGTCTGAGGCTGGGGTGGCAAGGGTTTTGCAAGTTCACCCTTCATGGTTAATGTAAGGTGAAAGAGCAGGAATTAGGGTGCAGGAAGGCAAAAGCAGGGTCACTCAAAGGGTCCAGGTTACTCAGGGCTGTCTGTACTAGGCATCTTCATGGGTGGGGGTGGCTTAATTCCTTATCTGGTTGTTTTGTTAGTGGCTGCCTCTTGGAGCTGGCAATAGGTTTATTCAAGATGAATGTTTTTGAAATGGATGCCTCAGCAATCAAAAGTTTAATGTCAGGTATTTACACTACAATCAACGAGCTTAATGTCAGGCACTTATACTACAAGGATATTTGCTTTATTTATTCTCACTGCCTTATGTATAAACTTTGTAATGTTTATACGTCTCTGTACTGTTTATATGTATATTTTGTGTAAAATAATGGTGCAATATTAAAAATATCTTGTAAATATTGGAAATAAAATATTTTACTATCATCCTCAGAACTTTTAGTCCAGCATCTTACATTTGTACATTAAATTCACTCAAAAGAGTGAAGTCCAAAGTTAAATGGAAATTAAATTAATGAGCTATTTGCTGCCAATGTTCTTTCCAATCTGCCCACCCACATGTTGTCATTCCCTTTAAGATTTATCCAACTCCAAATTTTTTCCAGAAGTTTTAGGAAATATTTAGAATATGTTTTTATTGTGGTAAAATATATCTACTACAAAATTTACCACTTTAACAATTTTTAAGTGTACAGTTCTGTGGCATGAAGTACATTCGCCTTGCTATGCATCCATCACCACATTTCTACCTCCAGAACTTTTTTATCTTCTCCAACAGAATCTCTAAACCCATTATATACTAACTCTCCCCAATCTCCTCCTTCCAGCTCCTGGGAACTACTATTTTATCTTCTGGCTAAAATTTGACTACTCTTGGAATGACAGATGGAATCATATAGAACATTTATCTTTTTGTGAATGGCTTATTTTCCTTAACATTTTAGCAAGTCTTCGAAGTTCATCCATATTGTAGCATGTGTCAAAGCTTCATTTAAAGACTGAATTATTGTCTATTATATGTCTATACTACATTTTCCTATTTATATAGCATTCACACCATATTAGGTATTACAAGTAACTAGAGTTATGGGAGAATGTGCATAGGTTATATGCAAATACTTCATCATTTATATAAGAGATTTGATTGAACACCTGTGGATTTTGGTATGCAGGGGTTAGGGGGGGCTATCCTGGAACTAATTCTCCATGGATATCCAGGGGCAACTGTATATCCTATGGTTTCTGTTTCTCTAGAGAACCCTGACTAACACAAGTATGATGTTGGCTGTGGGGTTTTCATATATGGCCTTTAGTATGTTCATGTAATGTCCTTCTATTCCTAGTTTGCTAAATTTTATTGTGAAGTGTGTTGAATTTTTTTCTGTAATAATGGAGGTAATCATATAGGATTTTTCCCCCCTCTTCATTCTGTTAGTGTGGTATATTACACCAATTACTTTTTTATACGATGAACCATCCTTATATTCTAGGAATAAATCCCACTTGGTCATGGTGTATAATTCTTTGAGTATTCTGTTGAATTCTGTTTACTAATACTTTGTTGAAGATTTTTGCATCAATATTCAGGGAGGATATTTGTCTGTGATTTTCTTTTAGTGTTTGTCTGGCTTTTATATCAGGGTTATGCTAGCCTCATGGAATAGGTTAGGAAGTACTCCTGCCCCTTTAAATTTTTAGAAAATATGGGAAAGGATAGATATTCTTTGAATGTTTGGTAGAATTCATCAGTGTAGCCATTTGTTCTTTGGTAGAATATCTTTTTATTAGAAAGGTTTGATTTACTCTCCTCACAAGTTATAAGTCTATTCAGATTTTCTATTTCTTCACGTTCAGTTTTGGTACATTACATGTTTTATGTCTTATCCATTACAGTTAGGTTACCCAATTTATTGGAATATGATTGTTTATAATACTTTATTATAGTCATTTTTATTTCCATAAAATCTCTAGTAATTTTCCCTCTTTCATTTCTGACTTTAGTTATTGTGTGGTTTCTCTCTTTTTTTTCTTAGTCTCTCTAAAGTTCTATCAATTCTGTTGATCTTTTCAAAGAACCAACTCTTGTTTATGTTGACTTATTCTGTTGCTTTTCCATTCTTTATTTTATATGTCTCAGCTCTTATCTTCATTATTTCTTTTTTTTAATAAATCTTTATTTCTCATTTATTTTTTTATTTTTATTTTTAAAGATTTTTATTTATTTATCTTTAGAGGGGAAGGGTAGGAGAAAGGGAGAGGGAGAGAAATATCAATGTAGGGTTGTCTCTCGTGTGTCCCCTGCTGGGAACTGGCCTGCAACCCAGGCATGTGCCCTGACTGGGAATCGAACCGCGATCCTCTGGTTCGCAGGCCCGCGCTCAATCCACTGAGCTACACCAGCCAGGGCTTATCTTCATTATTTCTTTCCTTCTGCCAGCTGTGGAATTCGTTCCCCTTTACTTTTGTTTCTTAAAGTACAAAGTTAGATTGTTAATTGGGTATTGGCGATATCTTGTTAGAGCAGTCTGAACACACTAAGGCCTCCTCCTCCTGACCTCGATGCAGACAGCTGTGCAAGGCTATGCAGGAGCTGGTCAAAGGTGAGCGAAAGCACCGGGAGATTCCCTACCATTCTGAATGCAGCTTTTTCCTGACTGGGCATTTGCTTGGCTGCTGAAGATCTTTAGCTGATTTCCAGAGCTCCTATGAAGTTATTTTAGTCAGTCTGTGGTTGGTTATTTGATAATTCTTTAGGGAAATAAGGGCCTGGAGCTGCCTACTCCACCGTTTTGCTGACATCAACCCTCTTCTACATAATTTTTAATGTTTATTTTGAGAAATAAAGGATAATGTATAATAAATTCAAGTACAATGTATCAATTTGAGTATATTCCTTTACCTGGAAGTTTTGAAAGTTGATTAATCATATTTAGTTAGTATATTTAACTAACATTTTAATATTATAAAGTTATAAACATGCTTAATTTCTAGTAATTCTTGAATTTGATTCCATAGTTCACTATGTTCACTGTTAAATATCCTGAAGGGTACATGAATAATAGCCAGGTCTCATGCCTAAATGTATGTGATATGCACACATATACACACACATACAAGTGTATGTGATATGCACACATATATACACACACATACAAAGACATTCCTGAGCAGTTACAAAATATGATTCTGTAACAAGCACTGTGTTTTTTCATATATAACAAATGCATTATTTCCTCGTGCCCAAAATGCAAATTTGCAAATTGCATCCAGGAACTCATCAAATCTGCTAGATGAATTACGTAATTCAATTTGGCAAAATTTTTGCTCACAGCACAAATAGTTTTCTTTGGTTTTCTTGGATTCTGTTCTAAGAAGGAGGTAGCTGGAAAAAAGTGAAAAATTACAGGATATGATTCATAAAAATCCCACATCTTTTTTTTGTGTGTGTGCTTGTACATTCTTTTTTCAGGGAAAATGTTTTCATCCCATAGCAATGATTCCTCTCCTCCTTCTCGATAGATACTTTGCAGTTGGAAAGAAACCCATGCACAATATATTAAAGCCTTCAGAAAAGGATAGCCAAAGTGAGAGGAAGACACATGTCATTTAGCATCTAGAAGAACATGTATGTAGCATATTGCTTAAACCGCTTTTTTCACCAGAAAGCAATGTGAAGCCCGAACTTTAGCATGGCCCCAGTATGTACTAGAGAGCAAAGAAATGAAACCTCAGCTATGTATGTTCCTGCCAAGCATTACCCAATAGTTTACTCTCTGACATGTGATGGGTATCTGTTTCCCTATCATGTTTTGAGAGAAAAGGAAATGCTGCCCATGTAACCCTATCCTCACTTCTAAAGTTTAGGCAAGTGGCACTTACTATTCCTTTCTCCTTTCATTTGCTGCCAACAGTGAGATTGAGTGCACTCACCCAAAGGGAAGACAACCAGCATTGCATCATCAGAGGTAGTTTTCAGAGTGCACAAGAGACACCAAATCATTAGCAGTCGAACCTCTACAGATGGCCTATGTGCTCTACCCTTCTCTTCTCTCTTCAAGCAGCCTGCAAACTTTCTCATCAGTTTCAGTTTCTGAAAAACACTTATGGCACTAGCTACCCATTACCCAGAGTAAGGAGCTCGCTTCAGCAATGGAATGATCAGCAGCTCCAGAAACCAAAATATCAATTTCATGCACAGAAGGAATTCACATAATATCAGAGCTAAAGGGAACTACAGAGAATAGATGCTCTCTTTTCACAGAAAGAACCTGAGACCACTTCTAATACTGTCAATATGAAGGAATAGTTAAACTGCAATACTTCTGCCATAAAGATAAAAAAATGCTGGATGAAATTTTCATTTAAACGTATAGACAAATTTACCAAAGCTAGGAAACCCTAGAACCAGGATGGAGGGAGGCATGAAAGGAAGTGTGGCAGGTTGGAGAGTGGACGTTGCCACTGGCTGGGGATGGGGTTTGGGGGGCGTGGTCAGTATAAGTGACCCAAGGGCTTATGTTTTAATACTTATGCATAGACAAGAGATGAATACTTGGGACTTCTAGAGGAAAAGAATCGGAGATGAGAAACCCATCCTGTGCACACATGTTTACAATTAATTTAGGATCCTTGAAAGGCTGCCACTTAAGTTGTAGGATAGACTAAAAATATATCTGCCCACTGACAACAGAGTGACAACAAGGAAGCTGGTTATTTCTTTGTGTGCACCAGGTGGGAAAAAAGTTTCTCCTGAGGCTGCACATAGATCTGTGATTTCATTTATATTAGACATTTGCTCAAAGAACCCATGAGCAGCAAAACGGGCATTAAAATGGTCCCATGTGGTAAAACCTTTGGGATTTCTGCCAGAAGAAAATAGAAATCTGTTAAAGAGGGATATGTCCTCAATCCAGATAACATGGATTTCTCACAGGTAAAAGCCTACTAAAAATAAATTCACAATATAAATTTTTTGGAGGAGAAAATAAATTAATATCAGCAATGCTTGAGTATGTGAGATTGTAGAGAATGGTAATACACTATAAAGTAAATGTATAGAAAATGATTAAAGTATAAAGCAAAAAGTTCAAGCAGGAAGAAAATATGACACCAGGATAATGAATATTGAAAAAGAAGTGCGTATAGCTTTTTAAAAATGAATAATATGGTCTTTGAAAATTAAAATTCATAGGATGGAAATGCATCAAATCAGACACAAAGATTAGAGAAAATTATGCAGAGGGCAGCATAAGGAGACAGGGCGATGGAAAATACGAAGACAAGTTTACAGACAAAAAGTACAGAGTGAGGCCTATCAGTTTATGTCTAACAAGAGTGGTACCTAGTAAGAGGTAGGGAAGATGGTTTTAGAAGTTTGGGGGAGCTATTCTCAACCATAAAAACTTAGAATAGAAGAAAGAATTTAATTTGTAGACGTAGGAAACATTAAGTACCTTGCAGAATAAACACAGAGCTCATACCTGCTCACAGCATCTTAAAAGATCTAAGGCAGAAAAACACATTCCTTACAAAGCAATTCCAGATGTTTGGTAGTGAAAATAGAAATAAGAATACAATTAAGCAATGCTATCACGGTACTGAGGAAAAAAAAATCATTGACAACCTAGAGTTCAATACCCAGCCAATATATCATTTAACAGTGAGACCAAATAAATAAATGCATTTCAGAAGGAAAAGTGGAAGAAAATCAATTACTCCAAGCCTGAAAAAACAGACAAATAGGGTGCACATAAAATTATCGAGCAAAGAAATAGGCAAACATGATAACAGTCAATAATTATTGACTATTATTGTTATAATAGAAAAATGTTAATGAACACTGATATGTAGCAACAACTGTTAAAAATAAAATAAAGGTTTTAGCCCTGGCTGGCGTAGCTCAGTGGATTGAGCTCGGGCTGTGAACCAAAGTGTCGCAGGTTCGATTCCCAGTCAGGGCACATGCCTGGGTTGCAGGCCAGGCTCCTAGTGGGGGGCCACGTGAGAGGCAACCACACATTGATGTTTCTCTCCCTCTCTTTCTCCCTCCCTTACCTTCTCTAAAAATAAATAAATAAAATCTTAAAAAAAATAAATAAATGCATAACAAAAAAAATTTGACTATCAAAAAATTTGAAACAAAAAATAAAATAAAATAAAGGTTTAAAAAAGCGAAGCTAAATACTAGACAACAATGAGATGTAAGATTAAATGTGGTATATAGGAGTCAATGCAATTTAAGGCTTTTATATGCTGCAAGGGGAATGTAGAGATGTGTGATTAAGAAAACTGACCCTAAGTTAAGTGGGCATTTTATTTTTAAATTTTTTTGGCTTTAAATAATTTTTATTTTCCAATTACAGTTGACATACAATATTGTATTAGTTTCAGGTGTACCACCCAGTGATTGGACATTATATAAGTTACTAAGTGGTCACCTCAGTAAATCCAGTACCCATCTGACACCATACATAGTTATCACAATATTATTGACCATATTGCCTATGTTGTACTTTACATCCCCGTGACTGTTCTGTAATTACCAATTTGTACTTCTTAATCCCTTCACCTTTCCTCACCATTACTCCAATCTCCCTCCCATCTGGCAACTGTCAAAATGTTCTCTGTATCTATGAGTTTGTTTCTGTTTTGTTTATTTTGTTTCCTAGAGTCCACATATAAGCGAAATCGTATGGTGCTTGCCTTCCTCTACCTGACTTATTTCACTCAGCACTGTACCCTCTCGCTCCATCCAGGTTGTTACAGATGGCAAGCCCATCATTCCAAGTAATTGTTGATAAATATGTATTTATTGGAAGTCATGTTTTGTTCTTTCATATTTTTTCCTTCTTTTTCTTAAAGAAGATCCTTTATTTATCTTTGGATATATTGGATTTGATTTTTTTCTTTTATAAGTATATTTTATTGATTGTGCTATTATAGTTGTCCCACTTTTCTCCCCTTTATCCCCCTCCACCCTTTACCTCTCTTCCCTCCATTATTTCCCACCCTTAGTTCATGTCCATGGGTTGTACATATAAGTTCTTTGGCTTCCCCATTCCCCATACTATTCTTAACCTCCTCATGTCTATTTTGTACCTACCATTCATGCTCCTTATTCCCTGTACCTTTTCCCCAATTTTCCCCCTTCCCCTCCCCATTGATAACCCTCCACATAATCTCCATTTCTGTGGTTCTGTTCCTCTTCTAGCTGTTTGCTTAGTTTGTTTTTGTTTTACATTCAGTTGTTCATAGTTGTGAGTTTGTTGTCATTTTACTATTCATGGTTTTGATCTTCTTTTTCTTAGGTAAGTCCCTTTAACATTTCATATAATAAAGGCTTGGTGATGATGAACTCCTTTAAAAAAGACCCTTTAATACTTCTTGAATACTGGTTTAATGGTGATGAACTCCTCTAGCTTTTTTTTGTCTGGTAGCTCTTTATCTGTCTCTCCATTCTAAGTGATAATTTAATTAGTTATATATGGGCTGAATTTTCAACTGGGGAAATTAAAACTTCAAAATGGCCTCATAGTTTTAATGGCACCGAAATGAAACTCTCTATGAATGCATTCTGTCTGATGAGAATGTTATGGTCTATCAGGGTTTGGGGCCTGACAAAATCATGAAGGTACTGCTTATCAAGATCAGTACTTTGAATGTAGAAATCAATTGGAAATTGTTTCATTTATGAGCAAGTGAAATAAAGCAGAAATAGTTATTGAAGAACTTGATTATCTGGCACTCAATGTAGAAGAAATTATAATTAACTAATTTAAAAAAAGAAATTATAAATGTAAATGCTTGCAACTTAGAAAATAATTTGTAAGGGAACTTTTTGGATCTCTATAAATTTTATTTCCTAGCCTTCTAATTCTTGGCATTATATACTTTCAATTGAATGCTGACATAAAGAAGGTGGATATTAGAAATGAAATGGACATTAACAAACACCCTAAATTCTATCTACTCTCTTGATAGAACTTTGCACAAATCCTCCTGTGAAGATAATTATGTGTTACTGCGTTGGGTGGCCAGGTGAAAAAGGTAGAGATGAAAAACTATGATTGGTAGTCATCAAATAATCCTGGGGATATAAAGTAGAGCATGGGAAATCTAGTCAATAATATTGTAGTAACTATGTATGGTACTAGGTGGGTACTTGGAATATCAAGGGGCCCCATTCGTAAAGTGTATGGTTGTCTAACCACTATGCTGTACACCTGAAACTAATACATAGTAATATTGAATGTAAACTGTGATAGAAAAATAAAATAAAGTGAAATAATAATTACCTGTAAGTTAGAGAACAAACATTTTTTCATGTATTCTGTGCCTTTCATAATTCTGTGGAGAAAGAAAACAGGTCATACCTTTTTTAAAGCCTTAGTATCACACAATTCTAAACCCAAATCTATTTCTTTTGCAGCTATATAAGAGGGAGCTTTAATGAAATTTTCATTTCTTTTATATAGTTATATTGCCAATTTTCTTGCCAGGCTCCATGCTATTATGAGAATAATACTGAGTATATGTGATATATAGTAAGCATTCAGCGAATATTCACTATATTAAATAAGATAGTCTGGATAGCAGTAAAGAAGATTTTTTTTTTTAAATTCCTGGCATTTAAGCCTCAATTTCCTCTTCTACTAAATTACTGCCCTCACAGGAGTGTTTTGAGATTTAAATGTGAGCACAGGGTTTGGGCTTAATAACTATCAATATTTTTATTTTTAGAATAAATAAAAAACTAAAATAACCAAATATTTTGAAAGGAGAAAAATTAAAAATAGTACAGTAAAAATATACCTTCTTAAAAGAAACAACTTCATTTAACATAAGGTATCAGCATCCAATTAAGAATAATATATGATTAACTGTTATTAAAATTTTATTTTTATTACATTATTAAATTCATTTACTTTATCACATCTTAAGTTTTTATATCTTATTCTTTTGGAAACATTACTTGGAAGAAAAAGCAAAATTATATGTGAGACTATATCAGATTTTAATGTATTATATATGCTTTCAATATAAAGTTAATAGTGCCTTTTGAAGATACACTGAGAACTTTAAAGTTGACTTGATTTAAGGTAAATACAATCTCCATTTCATTTTATTTATTATACCTCCAGTCTCTTAAAGATTAAAAAAGAGAAATTCATGCACCTCTTTCCCTGAATCTTATTTCTCTATTCCTATGACATTTGAAAAATAGCTGTAAGTTTTCCAACGTTCTTATTAGGATATGTGGGCAATGATCCATTATTGGTACCCTGGGATGACCATAAAAATTGATATTGCTATTACAAAACTAAGGAGTAATTACAGTATATGGAAGACTCTGAGTAACTCAAAGTATTAAGTAGCGAAGAAAATTCCTAAGAATTCTATTTTTAACTGGAAACTACTTTTTATTTCTTTAAAAGATTTTGTTTACTGTTTTAGACAGAGGAGAAGGGAGGGAGAAAGAGAGGGAGAGAAACATCAATGTGTGAGCGATCAATTGCCTCTCCCACACCTCCAACTGGGGACCTGGCCTGCAACTCAGGCATGTGCCCTGATTAGGAATCAAACCAGCAACGTTTTGGTCCACAGGCCAGCACTCGACCCAATGAGCCATACCATCCAGGACTGCAAACTAATTTTTAAAAATAACAATAACATATTCATTCTCATTTTTCACTCATACTCCACTTTTTCAATTGCTCTTTTCACCACAAAAACTTAAAAGAAACAAAGAACCATGAAGTAACATTTGCCAGTTGACAAGTCTGATTAAACTAGTGGTGTTTACCATTAAAACTGACTTTACCTACCCACTCCATCTCAAGTTTACTTTTTGTTAGACAAAATACTACTATTTTTTTCCCGGAAGAAACGCAAACCATTGTCCACTGGAAATGGTTATATTTTGGAATGCTAATGTTGTAGGGGGTTATAAAATACAAAAATAAGTATTGATCTTGGAATAGATTTCAAGAATTTTTGGAATATGTATTCCACAGACATCTTAGGGTTCTTGGCTACATTAAAGAAAGATGTTGAAATGGAAAAAAAGAAGAACTGTTTTGTAACTTGTACTTACTATACAATCCTAGCTACAGTTACCAGATCCAATTAAAATAATAATTTCATAAAATCATAAGATTAGTGGAGATTGAGCATTTAGTCTATATGGAAGGTTAGTCATAGTTTTTATAGTTTAAGCATACCTTTAGCATACCGTCTTTGACATATCATGTATGCCATTTGGAGAGAAAATAGACTTTACAGCTAGACACGGATAAGGACTTAATTTTCTCTCTTACTATCTGCAACAATAAGCAAATGAGTCAACCTTTTCCATGCTCCATGCTCTCATCTGTAGGTGGGAGTAATAATACACAAGGTGGGGTTCATGTAGTGAATAATCTAATTTTGGTAACAGGCACACGTTACCTGTTGATGCTTCATCCGTATTAGCTATTCTTTTTTTTAAATCCTCATCTCAGGATATTTTAAATTGATTTTTAGAGAGAGAAGAAGGGGGAAAGAGGGAGAGATAAGTATCTATTGGTTGCCTCTCATACTCACCCCAAACAAGGACTGAACCTGCAACCCAGGCAGATACCCTGACAGGGAATAGAACCTGCAACCTCCTGGTATACAGGACGATGCTTCAACCAACAGCGCCACCCCACCAGGGCCTCTCTTATTATTTTTCCTGACCAACAAATTATGTTCACATAGCAACTCTGTTTTCATTTACTTTTTTTTCTGGTGTGACTTCTCACATCATTAAAATGGGGATTTACTTGCAAGTAACCCTCCTGTATTTTGAAAGTGGAATAGTGTATGTCACGGTAAATTATCATTAGTAGTATTTTATCTATTCAATGAATAAGTGTCAGATACCTAGTATTCAGAGTCTAATGGTAGATGCCAAAGGTAGAAAAATAAGAACACTTTTATTTCAAATAGCTTTTATTCACACTAGGACTAGAAGAAAATGTAATTCAGTAGAAAACACAAGACGGAAGGTAATCTTTTGTCCGCTTTGAGGGAGAGGCATGTTAACAACATCAGCAACAATTTGGAACACACCATTGAATTTTCCATTTAATGTTTTCAAATACAGAAAAGGAATCAGAAAGAAGGTGAACATTGCATGAGAATGTTTAATCATGGTACTGTTATTAAGTATTAATCCTTTATTGGATAATTATTTTTCACATCTGGGAAAACACCACTGGCAGCACAATTTTCAGAAAAGAGGTTTGGCAACATGTATTTTTCTCAGCAGCACTGGATGACAGATTTTGGTGAAGGCGAGCCAAAAAATTAAGGGCAAAACCACTGGTGCACAGAGGACAACACGCTGATCTTATTACAGAAACAGATATAAGACCACGATAGAAAAGACATTAAAATTGTACCCTAAGCCAGGAACTCCAGATTATTGGCATATACATCAAGCCTGGCTTAGAGAGTTTAATCACAAGAGTAATAAATATTGGATTCCTGCCTGCCCTGCCCATCTTACTTAAAAATATCAGGGTATTTGCTTTCGAATGACACAAACTGCCTACACTACAATCTACTAAACAGTCACTCATTTTTAACAGCATGCTTGTTCTGTCCAGCAACCACCAAAAGGGCAACTTCATATCACTCAACTATTGTGAAGACAGACACCAACTTTGCTTATCCACAAAGAGTGTGAACATCTTACAATTTCAGAGGAGCATATGGAGATTTTTATCTAAAAACAATGTTTGCATACCCAAGGAAATTGCCATTCCTCCTCAGATTTTAGAATTCTTAATTCCTAAGCTTTTAAAAAAAAATTACTCCATTTCTACTCAATTTTCAGTTAATAAAAGCAATAGCCAGAAACTGCTGCAAGACCTCTGTCAATTGTCAAAAAAATGCCAACTCCAAAAAAAGGGCCCCACAATGAAGCCTAAAGGACGTGACCACAAGGTCTCATGAAACATCCCTGGAGCCTCCTTATTTTATTTGATGTTGCAACATTTGCCTCCAGTGTATGCCTAAGGCCCAAACAGAAACATGAAAGGACTCAATTTCCTTTGACTAGCCTGGAAATATCATGCTTCCAAAGTACATTAATTTAAAATTTCTCTTTTGCTATTTTTTTCTTCAGTTTGGAGTGTATGCTTGTGGGTTTGACTTTTAAAGACATTATCCAAAGGACAAGAATATGAAATGCACAACCCTTTATGTGACAACTAGCACAACACAATGGGCAGCAACAAGAACAGTAGAAAATCTACTGGAGACAAGAAGAGAAATTCTGTATTCATCAAACAGGGTACCAGGTCCAACATTGTACATGAGAACACCATAACTTGATCTACCTCTTAAGATAAGAATAGTAAAAAGGAAAAAAAAAAAAAAAAGCCAAGTGCTTCTTAAAAAGGAAGAGATAAAAAGGAAGATAAAAAGTAGCTACACTACTAGAAGGTTTATATAAAAGGACAGAAAAGAAAATATACTTAGTGATGTCTCAGAAAATAAATAGCCAAGGTTGTTTCCACTCAGGAAACATAAAGTAGAGATTTAGAAAATTATTCTGATAGATTAGATGTGGCAATTTGGTATTGGCAGTTGAACAGGGGAAGGAGACGAGTGGGAAGGAAATTACTGGTTAGAGTGATTGGCACTGTAAGGTGAATTCACCATATCATTTGCTAAATTTCGAGAATTAAGACAGTTTGAGAAATCATTACAACTGTTTACTCTGTCATAGAGATCAAGTCCAAACAGCAGAACATCAGTAGTCGAAGGTTCGATTGTCTGACCCAGCTTTGTCCAGCATATTAATAGCTGACTCAATTGTTGCATAAACCACAATATAAAACTAGCCAGGTATATATCACAGAAAAAATCTGGAGTGCAGTTGGTTTGAAGAAACCAAGCTCTAGAGGCTCTGAGTATACCATGTTCATCTAAAAAAATTATACTCTGGCCACAGAACAATTATGCTGCGCTCCATGAAACATTTGATGGATTACATGAAAGCTGTTAGGAGGCAAGGGTTGGTATGATTTCCAATGTAAATATGACCAGGAAAAGCAGCCCCATGCAGGCACTTCCGTATTTTAGCGATGGTGATGTAATACTCATGATACTTCATTGAAAAGGCAGTAAATAGTACAAAACACTGTTGGAGCCCGAGGTGTAATTGTGTCCTTCGAGAACACAAAACATATTTGATGATGGTCACGACCACATTGATGATCAGTTTTGAAGACCACAATAAAATGCCTTCATTTCTTAGCAGAGATCATCTGGTTTTCATTTCTTCTGGAGTTGAAAAGACCCTCTTTGTGGAAGAGCTGGACAGGTATGTTGTTTCCTACCTTTTTTCTTCTTATTTTCTCAGCACATCAAGTGATTTCATTTCTGAAGCAGGAAAGGAATGTTATGAAAGATGCTGCCAGAAACGACAATGTCAGACTCTGACAGAGTGATTGTTTCAAGCTCAGAATGAATCACTTTTAAGACAGAAACCTTTGGCTTGTTTGTTTCGTGACTATTAGACATTTAATAGTTTCAGAGAGTTTCAATAGTTTCAAAGTAAGGACAAAGTAATGAGACAAACTGAGAGTAAACTTTCAAAAGATAAATAGGAGGAGATATTTAAATAAATTGCCCTACACATAAATGCTGGGATAAAAAAATAAGTATAAAATACTGATTGAAGAGAAATTGTTTTGCAGGAGACTTTCCACATGGTCATTCCATTTTACTCCCATGTGGAGTCTGTAATGAAACCAAGTATATCTACACAGCTTTATGAATGACCTCAAGAAACAGAACAGCACTGAGTTCTTCACAGAGTCCAGCCCCATAGTTTCTGAAATCTCATATGAGGTGTCCTGTCTTCAAACCCACCATGTTGTTATGGAGAGGTGAAGGCAAGATGTCAGTTCCTAGGATTGGTAATGGAAATGCGATTGCTAGTGGTTTTTCATAAGGATCTCTGTTTATTCCAAAAGATGACTTCTATCTCTGCTATTGATGGTGTAAATTTGTTAAAATATTTAAAAATATTTTATCTCAAAGTATTCTTCCCACTTACAAAGCATGATTAAATAGCCTCTATTACCATTTGAGGTCACTTACTTGTCTAATAAAACTGTTTTTCAATTTGATATACAAACCTAGGTTGTACTATATAATTGAGAAAATTAATTTTCTTTTGTACCTATAATCAAATCTTGTTAAATTGAACTCCTAGCATTGTTTGCTAATAGATTTCTCAAAAATACATTATTCCTCATGTGTGAATTATTATGAGATTGTGAGAAAGTCCATGTGATTATCTTTCAAAGTATGCATCAGAAAGATACACTATTGATAAAGCTTAGGACAAATTCTTCTAATAACCTCACACTGGGAACTGTTGTGAGCAATAAAAGTTAAATGGGTAAGTCAAGAAAACTATAACTGAAACTACGGTTTCGAAAAGTGCTGGCTATTTTCAAGACATGTTGCTATTCTCCAAAAGCATCTGTTCTGTCCCTAAAGGCTACACTCCACCTTGTTAGGGTATAATCAGAAAGCACTGCCTTCTGTTCTTACAACCATGTTCTGCTGTGATTAATCCTCTTCATAGTTTATCTGCCTCTCTGTGATTTCTAGAGACTCTCAGTGCAACAAGTTAGGTACAGTATCACACAGCAAGATGAGGAATTAACTTCTTAATGTGTTGTGTTTTAAATCTAATTAACTATGGAGATGTCCTAGGGATTTGGCTCTATCAGACCCACGGCTGTGCATAAGGATGCAGCAAAATTATTGTAGGAAACATCAGTAAATTAGTATGTTTGCACGCTACTGTTTCATTTTTTTTTTTACACAGCATCTAAAAATATCTGGGAGGATTGAAAGCAGTAATAGAGATTTATAATTATCAATTTATTTTAAATAGTCACAATTATGTTTCTGATTAAAATTATATGACTTTCTATTGTAAAGAGGGGAGCCTCTTAAAAATCCCTTTGGCTCCATTATTTGGTTTTATTTAAGTAAATTTCAAGGAATTACAGAAAAATAACAAGAGTTCACAAATATGATTAGCATGAATTTTTCTGAAAATATCATGACTTTTTTTTACAAAAAATTCATTACTATTGTGAATCAAGATTGACCTTACTTTTTTATTCAATGAAAGTAATTTTTACCTAATACTGAGTTACATTCCATTTCAGATTTCCTATTTCAAAGGGCGTCTCAAATTTCTAAGATGTTAAACCAAGTATTGAGCCATTTTTGTATATGTAATAAAAGTCTTTAAAATTAAAATGGTAATCCTAAAAAAACCATGTGAATGAAAAATATGGTCTGACTGTATAACAAAAGGGAGTTATATAATTCTACTTGAGTGAAATCTTTCATCTTTGATTTACAGGTTAGAGTCCTCTTTAACGAAAACCATATTGCTCCGTATCTTTCATATCATGGCCTTCCTTAAAGCCTTGTTTTAATTAAGGTTTCTTTCAGATTTCTGAATAAAAGCATGACAATCTTCACTTATGGCTTTAATATATCCTTTGAGTTAGGAAAATATATAAAAAGAAACATCAACTCTTTCAAAAGCATTGTCAGATATTAAATACTGCGAGGTATTCTATAGCAATGAGTTTACGTGTTCAACTTATACACTGAAGTAGAATTCTGGATGGTGGGGAGGTAACCTACTTATATTTAGTAAGTTACTTTTAATCTCACAAATAAATGTCCATCATGTTTAGTCTGTGACACTAAGGCCACATGTGCAAAGGTTAAGTTTGTGGTTGATTTTTTTTTTCACATAAAGGTACAACTTCAAGGTTAACTCAATTCAAGGTGAGTTCAAAGAGGCAATGCCTTCATTAACACATTTCAAAGATCTAGAAAATTCAGTAACATTGCTTAAGCCATATTCACCTCAATGATTTCACAGCTATAAGAACACGTTAAACCAAGCATTGTGTTAACCTGGAAAAGTAAAAAAAAAAAAAAAAAAAAAAGTCAATACTCAAAGCTCCTGAGAAATTGCAGAGATTATGGGTAATCTTCAGCTTTTCTGTAGAAAGGATGGATGAAAGGTAAGAAAAAAGAAGTGATGTAGGGCAGGAAAAGAGAGTTGAGAGAATAAATTCTTGAGAGATTTGGAACAGATTAAGACCACCTTTGAAAAGTTTTCAAAGACGCTAGAAATCCTCCACAGAACACATGCCAGAGCTACTGCCATCAGAGGAAGGGATGGGAGCGGGGAGAGCTCACCCCCAAATACAGTTGCAAGTCTCCCGTGGGTGTCAGAACACGGAGAGGGACGTTAGGGAAATAAGGTCTAATTTAAAAAAAGTGACATGAAATAGTGCACCTTTACATACAGTGTTTGAGGGTCCTTTGGCATTCGGACTTTGAGATATGGCATGGTTTATTCCACTGAAAACGCCTCAGCCCGGTTCCTCCATCTTGAACTCGTAACTAGCAAGAGTTGAGCCATGTGTTAAAACCAAGGCCAAAAGAGAAACAAAACAAAACAAAATCCCTGCGATCTGTCGGGAATTGCTATCCGTTCATAGCTGAAAGCAAATCCTGTAAACAATGTGAGACTGTTTGACGGAAAGTCATCCAATAAAAAACTGGTTAGAATGTCAGGAACAAGCATTTCCTAGGTTTTGCCCCAAATTTCACTGGCTGTGATAGCATTTATAATTAACAGGATCTAATGCTGTATTGGCTGTTTCTACTTCATACTTTGGGCCTGGGAGTGAGTGGGTCACCCAGCATATTAAATGCATGCTGGAAGCAGTTTCTTCCAATCGTGGTTTACTGTAACTTTAGAATCACAGTGGTTACATTTAAGGAATCTATAATGCCCTTTCAAGTCCATCCAAAGAACAAGTGAAGCTGCTGTTCGGAATTTTGTGCCCGGTGTTTATGTTCCATCGAATCTGTGCCACCCAGGCAGCAGACAAGACATGTCTGAAGGTGCTGGGGTGGGGGGGATACACAATGATGTCACACACAGGAAATATCGGGTGGGGGGAGTGGGGGACTTGGCACTTCACAAGGCTGGCTCCTCTTCCATAGGCTCACCCGCGATTCTGTAAAAATAAACAGGCAATCAGAATACGGCATAAGAGTACACAATGACATTGTAGATTTTCATGCATAATCAAAGCTGATTTTTCAGCTCTTTCTAATGTTTATTTGTGTTATTCAGTTATCCATAAATAGAGTTTCTTTCCTAGGAAGTATAAACAAATGTCAAGTGGAAAAACATTTTAGATCCAAGCAATCATTGGAAATGTTCCTGTTTATATTAAAACATGTCAGAATATTTTATAACTCTAGATTCCAAAATGTACATGTTTTGTGTCTAGTACAGCCCAATAATTTATTGAAAAAATTAACTATGATATTTTATTTTGGGAGCAATTGCAGTGATTTCCTATGGAACCCGTTTGCTCACTGGAGCAAAGGACCCAGCTAGCTTCTGGAGGGAGCTCACCAGGGCTCTGGTCTTGCTTCTGTTCTTTCATAACTGGATTGGCTGCCTGCCGGAGGCATTTCAAATCAAATTCTGAATTTGATTAGCAAATCGCTGCTACAGACCCAACACTTTTGAAAGGCACTATGGTAGTGTGTAAATAGTTTTTATTCGGCATCATCTGTGGGGTGTTCTGCTCGGGTAAAACCAAAACTAATTGCTTGAAAATTTATACTTGAGATTTAACCTTAATTTAGTAACACTCTGAGGGTGTTTTAAGGCAAACTTTTATAATGATTTTTTGATTTAGCCGAAAGGACAAATTGTAGTAGGAATCCACGTCCATGAGGGTGGCTGGATTGTTGAAGGAGCGGTACTGGAATTTCAGATGCAGGGCGAATTGAGTTTGGGTCTGAGCTCCGCAGTTGCTGATTCAGTGACAGTTGAAGTTATGACTGCATTTCTGTGAAGCTGTGGTTTCAGGTTTAAGGCCATGAGAAAAAAGATGTTTCTTATAGAATTAGTGCAGGTGAGAAAAACGAAGGAGGTAAAACTGACTTGTAAACAACAAACACTGTGATACGTTAGTTATTTACCACTTTGGAGCTGTCCCTTCATCATCTAACACACACAGAAAATTGTGTTGAATGGCATCAGATAGAGAGACATGGCGAGGCCACCACAGGGAAATGCCACATGCATGTGGATGGTGGTTTTCTCTGGCTTATAATAATTTATGCAAACAAAGAGCAGAGAGAATTTAACTTGGGATAAGATACAGCATACAATTAAATTCTTGTATTTTCCCTTAAATGGGCATTTCATAGCCTATGATTTTTAAAACAGTATCTGTTAATTAATATCAATAATATTATTGAGTAAGACTTCTCTTATTGATTTAACTTAACCCCTATCTCTTACTTCCTCTTCCTTTTCCAAGGCAAGCAATCTAATGCATCCTTTGTATATGATTTTGTCCATAGGGCATTCTCCAAAGCTATGTGTTACTGTTTTATGAGCACATATTTTTTATTTTATGTAAACTTGATTTTTACATACACAGGCATAATTCACCTCCAAGAATTTTCTCACTCAGTACTGCATTTATGTTTTCCAGTCTGTAGCTGCCACGTGCGACATGACACCTCCACTGTGTACATTCTCCACCTTTTAACTCTTCATGCCCCCCATGCTGGGCCGGGTTTGACTCCTCCTATCCACCCATCATTAATAAGGTGGTAGCGAACTTCTTAGTCCTCTAATGACCTCAGGTGACAATGTCTTCAAGATCCACGGTCAGGAGCAGGATTACTACGTTATACGTCTTGCATGTATGAACTGGTAGCTCATCACCTTTCCGTGTGGCTGTCATAGTTTACCTTCCCACAGCTGTGAGGGCTTGTGTCAAAGCCCCACATCTCCATAAAGGCTGGCATGCCTCAGTTTACAGATTTTTTCATTGACTCAAGAAATAATTACTGAGTGTATATTATGCACCCTGGCTCTGCTCTAGGCAGTAGAACTACAGGGGAAACATAAAAAGTGTAATGGGGGGATCTGATCTAATTTTGGGATGGATGGTCAATGAACCTTTTCCAAGAAGAGACAGAAATATTTGAGCTGGTCTCTAAAGTATAAGTGGAAAAGAATGGAGAAGCTAGTATAGGGTTAGTGGGAGGATAAGGAAGACAAGAAAGGTAATCCAAACAGAGGAAAGGGTATGTGCCAAAAAGGCCTGATGTGAACAAGAATATGGCTCTTTAGAGAGAATCTGAAACCACAATGAGATACCATTGAATACTCACTAGAAAGGCTTAATTATAAAGACTGATTACACAACGTGTAGGTGAGGATATGAAGCAATTGGAACTGTCATTCATTGCTGGTAGGAATGAAAAATGGCATAGCCCTTTGGAAAGCACTTTGGAAGTTTCTTGCAAAGTAAAACATATGGCTCCCTTACAACTTGGCAGTGCTACCTCTAGGTATGTATCAGAGCAATTGAACATTTGTGTTCACAAAATAAAAACTTGAGCAAAAATTTCATAGAGACTATGTTCCTCAAAACATTAAAAATATAATTACCATGTGATTCAGCAATTCCACTTCTGGGTATACATCCAAAAGAACTGAAAACAGGATCTTGAAGAGATAACTGCATGCTCATTCATTGAAGTATTCGGTCATAAGAAAGCTAGAAGTCTTGTCATACACTACAACATGGATGAACCTTGAGGATATCATGCTAAGTAAAGTAAGCCGAGTCACAAAAAGGCAAACACTGCATGATTCCACTTATATGAGGGATCTAAAGTAGTCAAATATTTAGAAACAGAAAAGAGAATAGTAGTTGCTAGGAGCTGAAGACAGGGGAAAAGAGAAGCAATTGTTTAATAGGTATTGAGTTTTCAGTTTTGCAAGATGAAGAACTTCTAGCGATGTGTGGCACAGCAATGCACATACAGTTACTAGTAGTCACTGTACAATCAAAAACAGTTTGGATGGTAAACACTGTGTGCTTTTTACCACAATAAAAAATCATAGCAGTTTTGTTCATAACAGCCCCAGAAGGCAGAGGACCTGAAGAGACATTTTTCCAAAGACAGACAAATGTGCTCAACATCATTAATCATCAGGAAAATGCAAATCAAAACCATGATGAGATATCACTTCATACCTGTTAGAATGGTTATTATAAAAAAGACAAGAAATGACAAGTGTTGATAAGGATAAGGAGAAAAGGAATGCTTGTGCACTGTTGGTGGCAGTGTAAATTGGTACAATGACTACGTAAAACGGTGTGGAGGTTCCTCAAAAAATTAAAAATGAAAATACCATATGACTTAGCAGTTCTACTTCTGGGTATTCACCTGAAGGACATAAAAACACTAATTCAAAAAGATGTCTGCACCTCCAAGTTCATTGCAGCATTATTTACAATGTGCTAAGACATGAGAGTAACCAAAGTGGTCATCAGTAGATAAATGGATAAAGAAAATGTGATAAATAGATATGCAAATATATATATATATCACATTTCCTTTATATCACATTCCTTTTCTCTTTATTCTTTCCAACACTTGTCATTATATGCACACACACACATACATATATATAAAATTCAGCCCTAAAAAAGAAGGAAATGTTGCCATTTGCAAAAACATGGATGGACCTTGAGGGCATTATGCTAAGTAAGGTAAGTCACACAAAGAAAGACAAATACTGTATGTCTCACTTATATGTGGAAGCTAAAAGCTCCCTAAATTTATAGCTACAGTGAACAGATCGGTGGTTGCCAGAGGTGGGGCCACGCAGGTGAAGGGGGTGAAAAGGTACAAAGTTCCAGTTACGAGAGAAGTCTCAGAGATCTGATGTGCAGCATGGTGTCTACAGTCAATAATAATGCGTTGTACACTTGAGAGTTGCTATGAGGGTAAATCTTAAAAGTTCTGATCAAGAGAAAAAAATTGTATCTATGTGTGGTGACAAATGCTAACTAGACTTATTGTGGTGTTCATTTCATAATATACACAAATATTGAATACTGGAAGCAACATAATGTTACATATCAATTATACCTCAATTAAAAGAATCAGAAAAATGGGAAATGAGTGAAACACCCATCCACAGGTGCATGATAAAGGAATTAAGGATTGTTTATACATTAGAATAATGCACAATAATAAAAATGAACAAACTGCTGACTAGGTGGATCTCAAAAACATTAGGCTTATTGAAGTAAAAGCCAGATAAAAAATCATGTGTATTACATTTTCCCCTTTTGATTAAATTCAAGAACCAGTAAAACTAATCTACAGTGTTAAAACTAAAACTAAAAAAAAAAAAAAAAAAAAAGGTTACTTCTGGAGGCAGTGTCATTGACTACTAAGATGCACAAGCAACTTTATGGGTGATAAAAATGTTCCTGATCCTATTCTGAGTGGTGTGTGTATGAGTTTGGAATAGATAAAAATATTTTGATCTGTGCATATTATTATATGTAAGGCATATCTCAGTTTAAAAAAAATAAAACAAGGTCATTGCTGGAAAGCAGATGACAGCAGAAAGAGGAACGATGCCAGAGGGAATCGCGCACAGAGTAATGCACACAGGGAAGGAGAGGGTCCTGTTAAGAATGATGGTCTTTATGCTACTGCAATGGAAGGGCACTGAAGGGTTTCAAGCAGAGACATGGCAATTTGCTCCCTAGTTGTTTTTTGTATCATTTTGAGGAGCTGTCTGATTGCTGTGTAGAAAACAGACTAGAAAGGAGGCAAAGTGGATGTGGGAATTAATAAGGAAACTACTGTGAGTTTGGAGGAAAGATGAAGGTACTTTGGACTGAGTGTTGGCAACAGAAGTTTAAAAAGAGAGAGAGATGGTTTGCTCAAGCTATTGTCTCTCTCTCAGATGCCTTCCTTCTTACTTACTATGTGAAATCATCTCTCGCTCAGTTGTCCAGTCCTGTGATTTGTTCCCTAGTTCTTGGCCTATGTTAGGTCTTCTTTCAATCTGCAGCTCAATCTATGAAGCTACTCGTCAATTACTTTAGTTGGTTGCTATGTCTGATTCCGGGCTAGGAAGGATAATAGCCCCAAAATATCTACGTCTTAATTCCTGGAAGCTATAAATACATTGCCTTACAAGGCAAAACCAACTCTGTAGATGCGATTAAGGTTAAGATCCTTGAGATAGAGAATTAGCCTAGATTATCCCAGTGGGTCTAATATCATCATATGAGTCTTTAAAAGCTAGAATCTTTCCTAGCTTTTTTTCTTCTGTCTGAGAGAGATGTGGTAACTGAAGGAAGATCAGAGAGATAGAAATTGTTGGCTTTGAAGAAAGCGGAAGGCGCTCCTGAGCCAAGGAATGCAGGCAGCCTCTAGATACTAGGAAAGGCAAGGAAACTGATTCTCCTCTGCAGCTTCCTGAAAGGAACCAAGTCCGTCCAACCTTTTGATTTTAGCCCAAGAGACCTGGGTCAGCTTTCTGACCTTTTTGTCATCTTAAGCCACTAAGTTTGTAGTGATTTTTTTAAGATAGCAATTGAGAACTAATATAATCCCCAAGTATATGAGTGTTTTGAGGGCTGCAAGGAAGCTTTGTGATCCTGGCTCCCAATGTTTGTCTCACAGACAGAACATTATCAGGAAGTGTCTAAAGAATGCATAAACCGGATGTTCTCCCTTCTCTTTCCGCCAGGGAGAGGGTAATCCTGTAATGTGCCAGCATCGGCCCCGGGCTTCCCTCTCCCCAGAAACACGTGCCTTTTCCCATTTGGACACTTTACCTCCCCCTCCTTCCTTTGTTGCACTTCCTCAGTCAATCCGTGTTTATGATATGAGTGTTCTAGATTCTGATTAGTCAGTGTATTTGAGAATGAACATTGTCAATTAGTACTGTGAAAGAAAATAAATGTAAAATACACATTTTAAAAACTCATAAAAATATAAAAACACCAGTTCCTTTGAAAAACATAAATAGACATAAGAAGAGCTCAGGTATTACAAAATGTTATGTTACCATTTTTACAATATTTTGCCTCTGTCTTTGGATTCGTTCACTCAATAAGTATTTGTTTATTACCTACAATGTATTTGGCATTATGAAAGTTCTAAAGTCAACTAACCAGCTAATTGAATCAATTTATTGCTTAGCGATTATTTGTCAAACTCTTGTTTTTAATGACTATACTATTGATTTAATCTATGAACAGATAAACATATAGACGCCCAGGCACAGCCTCTGTATTCTAATATTACAGATTACCGGGTGATGAACATTGTATATTAAAGGAGGGAGAGAAACAGAGCAAATTGAGGAATCAGAAATATGATAGAAAACAATAATAAAACTCAACCTTTACTGAGTGCTTACTATGTGTTAGGGGTTCTGTTAAGGTCTTAAGGAGAATTTGTGTCATTTCATCCTCAAAACCCTATGAAATTGTCCCTTCATTTTAAAGACAAAGAAAAATAAGCCCAGAGAAATAAGTAACCTTGCCCCTGACCACAGAATTATCAAGTTGGAAATTATTAGTATTATCTAGACCAGCTGATTCTAGAGTCGCACTCAGTTCTTCCTCTGTAACTGTAAGAAGATAGTTATGAGAGTGCCGCCTAAGATGAGACGATGGGAAGCTCATGTTGGAATGCATTTATTTCACTTTAGTTATGGTTCAACTTAACTGTGTTTCTATTTCCAAATTGAACACTTCTTAATAAAGAATTCGGAATGGAACTCTGAAATACATAACTGGGCACTGGATTTAACCCCTGCATACGAAGTCCGACCTCATACAAGCCGCAAGACTACAGGTTTGGCACTGAACACAGACGAAAGGTCCTAGGAAGAGGAGGAAGAAGATGACATGGGACAGGCTGTCGTTCCTTTTACCAGGAGTCTCTAAATCTCAGTTCTCCTTTCAACTAAGGATTTGCTGACGCTGGATGAAAATGAAGACTAAGATTTATATCGGTATGTTTGGCTAGTTAGATAGACAGGGGATTAAAATAATGGGATCAGAGAGAAAAAGTCAGAAACCTCCACAATCTGTGCAATACTTTAGCTTCTAGAAGCCTTGGAGACATACTCCTAAAGGATGAAAGACAAAGTTGATTTTCTAAGTATATTAGACATGAATTTATATTTTTAAAAAGATTTTATTTAATTTTCAGAAAGAGAGATAGGGAGGGAGAAAGAAAGGGAGAGAAACATTGATGTGTGAGAGAAACCAGTTGGTTGCCTCTTGCACGCCCCCAACTGGAGACCTGGCCTGCAACCCAGGCACATGCCCTAACAGGAAACCAAACTGGTAACCTTTTGGTTTGCAGGCTGGTGCTCAGTCTGCTGAACCACACCAGCCAGGAAAGCAGAATGTATATTCTTAATAGTGGTCTATATTTCTACACAAATCTTCAGATACAGGAAAACAGGGTTATCAATGTCCTTGGCAGTACAGATAGGCCATTCAAAGCTAAAGCAGATGATACTTGGGATTTTCCAGTATATTGTTACACTTTCTTTCATACTCATGAATAAAATAATTACTGAAAAAACAAAATGGCCAGCCTCAGAATCACATATTTTCTCATGCTTGTATGTTACACAATGACTTGAAACTATCTCATTCATGATAAAAGTTGCCTGAATTTGAAAATGAAATGATTAAATAAACAATCAGATTGGGTTGTATTGAAAATACATATAACATGATCGGTACTATAATCAATAGGTTAAACTCACATTTGAAAACCTAACTTCAGTTGTGTTCCCAATAACTTAATTATCAATCATCCTGAAGTCTTAATTCACAGACAGATCTTTTTCTTGACTTTCAGAAGATCCTGAACTGGTACCCAAGAATAAATCCGGACATAGTATTGATCTCCTCAAAGTAGGAGAATTTGAAACACATATCTGACTGATGCAAATTACTGTCTTTCAAAGGTACAGTCTCCTGGCAAACAAACCTTTAAGATCACAGTTCTCTTTTAAAAATAATATGCTATATAAAACCAAGCCTAGCTACTTAATATTCTTTGAACATATAACTGACTCCACTTAGTTTTTTTCATATTTTGTTTGTGTTTTTGTTTCTGCTGGTCCACCAGTCATTTTTCCCACTCAGGGCCTTTGCCACCTGAAAATTAGGTCTCGAAAACTGTATTTCAGTCAATCATCCCCGAAATGAATGCCCACATACTGTTTTCTAATAACTTAGTTTTCATGGTCCATTAATGAGTTATAAAAATGAAATGACTGTTTGCACTGTGCTGTCACCCCCACCCCCATCCAAGAGAAATGAACAAAAAATACTTACAATGGTTCTTAGCCAGGAGCATTTTATCCCTTATTCACTAGTGGTAAGTGAGTCAGATATGAGTTGGCCAGGAAAAGAGCTGCTTTACCCAAAATCTTAGTACAAAATGAGTCATCTCACTCCAAACACCAATATATCCTCCAAAATAACTGGCAAGAATATTCTATAAAAAGAATCTTGCCTTCACCCTTTTCCATCCATTTAGCTCTCTGATTTTTCTAATCTCTCAATTTCCTGTGCACTTGTAACATTGCATCTATCACAAAGGCCCCAGAACATTTCCACCTTTTTATCTCATTCTGAAAGTTCTCTTTCCTCTATTGAGTCGGGGGGACAATTCTGAGAGCATTCCCCTGAAGAGAATAAAGGCTCTGTGGCTTTCAAGGTTTCTGTCTCTCTGATGAAATTCATGCATGGTTCAGTAGAAATGCAAAAGCCAGTTCTAGAATAATTTTTCTTTCCCTCTCCTGGAAAAAAAAAAGCGAGTTCAAAGCCATAGAAAATATTTCAAGCAAAACTATTTTCCTTTCCGCAAGAAAAATCAATCAAAATTGATACAATCTGTTTAAAACAGATAAACAAATATGAATGAAGGCCACAAACTTCAGCTCTGTTCCCCTGGATGTCAAAACACTCCATTCCCATGCGCTCTCCGCCACGAGACGAAGTTTAAAAACCACTGTGAACTGAAGCCCAGGTCAAGTCCCTCTGGATTAGCGGGAGTCAAGCACACTGGTTACCTGGCTAAACAAGCATGCTAGAGAGCTAATTCCAGCCAAAGCGCTGAGATTTTTACATTTCTTACGGCTCATAACATGACTTAGTGGTCTTAATTATTCTAAGCTCCACAATCTAATTGGCAAAGTTACTTACAATTCATTTTACCCAGGTTGGGATTGAGCTTCGCTTCTCTATGTGAAATGAAGTTTCAAGAATAGCTATTCTCCTTTTATATCCAACACTAACAGATGCTAGTTTCCTCGGTTTTATAGCCCTCAAATGACAGAAACTAACTGTATTTGGCCTTGGGAATAATTGCAACACCTTTGGATTATGAACTTGGTTCAGTTCTTAGCTGGGAGCGGCAGGGGGTTAGTTCATATTATCAAAGACGTAAAATAAGTTTTCCCTTATATTCCAGATGCCTGTATGATGATGACGTCTAATACGACACTGTACAATTCTTTTTTTCCCCTTCTGGTAATCTGCTATTTAAGTGGTTACGGTAAGAAAAATAATTGCATAAAAGCGAAATCTCTTATTCAATGTATCTCCTGCTCTGACCAAAACAAGATGTTAAATCCATTAAACTCTGAATGTTCAGTAAAAGCAAGAAAGCTAAAACTGTTCAAATTTGTGCATTCTTGGGAAAATTGCCAATCTACCTACTGGTAGCAGCGTCTGTGTAATTAATGGTGATGTTATGTACAGAGGGAGTCCGGTTTCATTCTCAGAAGCAGTTTTAAAGTGCAAGCTGGCAGAGCTTTAGCAAAGCCTCACCTGAGTCGCTTTTGAATTGAGGAAATGTGACTTTGAAGTCAGCCGAAGAAAGCACCAATATAAATGTACATACATTTGTGGTGGCTTTGGTTATAGTAGACTTAAAAGAAATTCTGCATATTGCATTATCTGTAGGATAGGATGATGAACACCAAAATGCATAAAACCGACAAACATTTCTTAAACGGAGAATAAGCAATCCCAACCTTAGGTTACACTTATTTTTTTTCCTGAAAGCTACACTCATCCATATGAAGACTAGTTAAAATCAACACCGTCTTATCACAACGTAAGGTAAAATCAGACTCAAGTCCACACTTCCTGTTACACACTTTCTTCGTTGAAGGCAAATCCCATCCTCATCTCGTCGTCGTACCTCAAGACCAGTCATCTAAGGAGCCTGTCTGTATCTGGGCTGTGCAACTGGCCAGCAGTGCCTCCAGCTTCCGCTCTCCCTTTTTCCGTGTGTTACATCAGTAATTTCAAAATGATGAGAGAAAGAAAAGAACATCTGGAAAGATAGAGATGACTAGGGCAGAAGGCAAGCCCATACGCAGCTCTTTCCATGATAATGTGCACTAAATTATCCACCAAGAAGTGATTTTTCTCACATCTATCTCATCCCCTCCATTTCTCTGTGAACTGCAACCACATGCTCCAGCTCTGCGTTTCCCATGAAGAATGAAACAAATGAATGAATTCTCGACAGCTGACAGCATGTGCTGTGGCATCTGCGGCTTTGGAGAAGACAGTTGGTGGAAGTGCAGGAGACACGTGGGGGGAAGCCTGGAGCGAGGTTCATGAACATTAATGATGAGCCTAGATGTTACTGACCTTCATGATTCGCCCACATTGGATCCATACCTGCTGTCTTCTTGAGCGAAGGGCTGCTCCACATCCACCGTCAAGGAGGCCAGAGCAGAAACGGTCTCTGTCTCCTCTTGCAACTGAGGCCCTGCTGGAGCACAGCCCCTTGGCACAGCCGCCATCCTTACCGACTTCCAGTACTTGCCTAGGGAGAAAACCACATGCATTGTACATTATTGGAATTTTAGTTAGAGCAGTATTAGAGTACTCACATAGGTCCAACTCAGAGTAGTTGTTAGATTAAAATTCACCATGTTATACTCAGTTGTAATTTGGTTGCTTGACCGTTATGATTGTCTTTTTTCTCAGTCTAAGGAGGCCAAGTTGTGAAGTGCTCACAAACCCAACTCTGAGTCTCTCCCTTGCTCAGAAGGTAATCAGTGAGGAATAATCCGGGTCCAACGAACTCACTATCAGACCGACAGCTGTCTCTGCAACTAAGTGGGCAAATGCTGGGCACCGTGCCCCTGGGAAAGCCTCAAGAGACTGGGAGGTAGAAGTCTCCTGGAGAAACTGAATGAAATAGCAACGTTAAAAACTGCTACTTGAGCCATTAACTTTTTTTTAATGAAGCTGGAATATTAAAGAAAAGGAAAAGGCCAGAAATGCCAGCATGAATCAAATGGCAGCTTTGCCAGAACCATCAGGTTTGTTAGTCCTGGATGTTCTTTCTTTCTTAACCCCAGGGTGTGCACTAGAACAATAATTGATTTAAAACTTTAATATACACACTGGCTGTTGTTGGAACCCTTCCATATGTCACAGGGATGTTTCTTTTTTTTTTTTTTTTTTTGACGCAGGGAAGGAGAGTGAGAGGAAAATAGGAGGTCATTTCATGAGAACGTGCCAGTGGGATACGTATGAAAGAGCAGAGTTAATGACCTTCTTGCAGCCCCTAAGCTATTTTTTGTGAAGTGTTCTGTAGCCCCAAATCAAAGCAGAAGAATCTCCCTATGTGCTAACATGACTCACCAGGTTAGAACTATCTCCGTAGCCTGACCAATTATGTAGAGAGTTGGCATGCATTGTTTGCTTACTTCAAAAACGAAAACGTTCCATTAGAGTAGAAAAGGCACATGGATGAATACTGGATTGGAAAGCAAGAAAACTGGGTTCTGGACCCAGCTTTGCCTCATGCTGGCAGCCCTCTGTGGCTCTTTATTTCTGCTTCCCAAAGCAAGGGGAGGGCCTCAAATCATTCCAGCTCCAACTAACGTTTCATGACTGACCTTTCCCTATCTTCCTGTTTCACAAAGGAATGAATGTGGTGTTGGGAGAGGATTCCCAGTCTCCCCACCCACTCCCTGTGCCAACAGGACCTTCTGACACAACTGTCTACTACTATTAATGCTTTCCTTGCTGTGATCACCTATTCTGACCAAGGACTGAGAATCATAAATCTTTTAATGTGGATTGCATAATAGCAATTTTAACTGTGAATGAGCCTGTGAACTACTTTTTTTTTTTTTTTTTTTTTTTTTTTTTTTTTTTTTTTTAGCATTGATACAGCTTACCCACTGGGCTAACCTTGAGTTTTTATCCACTCTGTACCTAAAGTTTTTTTTTTTTTTTTTTTAAGATTTTATTTATTTATTTTATTTTTAGAGAGGGGGAGGGAGGGAGAAAGAGAGGGAGAGAAACATCAGTGTGTGGTTGCCTCTCACGTGGCCCCCACTAGGGGCCTGGCCTGCAACCCAGACATGTGCCCTGACTGGGAATCGAACCTGCGACACTTTGGTTCGCAGCCCGCGCTCAATCCACTGAGCTACGCCAGCCAGGTGAACTACTATTTTTTGAAAGCTAAGCCTGTCCCAGCTGTGGAGGACACAAGGGTACTTCCCTGGCATCGAGAAACTCACAGTCTAATTGAGACAGCACTTTTAGTTAACAAACAATGAGAATTCTGTATAGAGAAGGCCCATGTGTTCCTGAGAGGAAACAAGTAGAACATATACTTATGATGGCAGGAAGGTGAGAGAAGACTTGCCAGAAAAAGTAACACTTGACCAAGTATTTGAAAGACCATCAGAAGTTAGTGAAGCTGAAATAGAGGGAGGTGCTAGTGATGAGGTTTCCCTGGAAAAGGAAATAGTGTATACAAATGTGTAGAAACTTGAATTCCTATAGTTTTTTGGGCTACAAAGCCCACTGCTAGGCACAACTGAAACATAGGAAAGGTCTGGATGTGATAAATGATACTGCTGGGATAGGCATGGGCATAATTAACACACCATCTTCAACAACATGCCAATGATATTGGACTTCAATGTGCGGGTGTGAGGGCCACGTTAAGCAGAACACACAGGGTATCAGGTTAAAGTTTGTAAAAGATCCCTCCGGAGAGGTCATGAATGATGGATGGGAAGGTAGGAGAGTGGTGGCAAAAAACCAGTTGTACATCTTGGCAAATGTCCAGGGGGAAATGATGATTTCTCAATTAAGAGGAAATGACAGAACAGAAATGAGGAGATGGACTAAAAGAGGTTTGGGAGCCGGGCAATGGGAATATATCTTGGCTTCTTCTTCTCTTTTAAATATATAATCTTTATTATATTTTCTCCATTGCCATTTAGTCCCCTCATTCCCCCAGCAATCACTGCACTGTTGTCCATGAGTGCCCCTCCCACCTCTCTCAACTTTGAAGGGTGACCCTGAACTGACAGTTCCATTACAAGGCCCTAACTTCTCTAGATCACTACATCATTATAATCTTGCCCTAGCTGGAAATGCTGTGCTCTATTTATAGGTGCATTCAGTTGTAATGAGTTTCAGAAAATATTACTATTAAACATTATTTTAGCTCATGATATTGGCAAAGCTGTCAATGCTGGTTGACATGCTTTTCTCGTTCTCTGGAATGACTAATATGGGGCCTCTGAAATAACAGGTAGCTGTTGGCTTATCGGTTAAATTATGTTGTAAACACTACAGGAAACAGAAATTACTGTTGTTGAGCTTTGAATGCATATACATATTGACTATGTATTGACATATTATTTATATTCATATCATACTATGAAAATGAGTATATATTTATATTATGAATATACATTGTCAAGGACTGTGCCAGGTGTTTGCACATTTATAATTTACAACTTTATTAATCCTCATGATTATGTAGGCGATGTTAGATAATTATTTCTAAGGTTACATGGCTAGCAAGCAGAGAAGCTCAAAACCTCAATTTGGACTGCTCGATCCCGAAACAACTCTTTCTCTGTAGTCTGTTGTCCATCTTTATTTAGTTCTCCCCTGCCCTCATCCTAATGCACATTGCAAAAGAATTATACATAGTTTTTACAAAGAAATCACTTTTGGTAATGACACGTTACCCTTGTTCCTTAGATATATGACTCAGTGGATGCGCCGTTTCTTGGCTTAATGGCATGAGTTTATTGCACCAACTGAGACAACCATGTTGAGACTAATTTTTTTCTACTCTTCCTTTTTCCTAACCTTACACTTTTGCAAGACCTGGTTACCAGGTATAAGTCACTGACAAAGCTAGTGTAAAACTGGAGACAAATGCTAACTCATTTACCAGTACAAATAAGAAGTCCACTGAAAATGGAGCCCTGAGCTAAAAGTCATGATTTCCAGGTTGGCGACCCTGGGCCAGTCCCAGAGAAATCATTTGATCTCTCCGGGGCACAATCCCCACATCTATAAAGTGACAGGCGTGGGTGTGGTGATAATGAAAGGTCTCTTTCTGTACCATTCTCGGTGATCATGATTCTTCTGATCTCATATTATGTATCACTTTTGGACATTAGAACAAATTTATTATGGCAGAAAATCTTCCCTTTCTGTGAGCCTATGACCCTTTGAAGAGGTCAGCAAACACTGACTTTTAGATAATACGGCACACCTAGGATAACCAAGGGCTTTAATTTTCAAGCATTGTACTTCTTCTTCCAGAAGAGAGCTCTTGGTTACAGAAAAAAACAAACATCTTTATCCCATAAACACGATCAGGACAGAAGACATGAATCATTAATAACAATCTTTCAGCAGAATAGCTGACAATGATCCTTCAAAGTTTAGTCTTTATGTGTGTAAGTAGTAAGAAATATTTTAAATGGCTGAGGTCTTTCTGAATAACATGTATAAAATATTCTGCTAAGTTAAGAATAAATGTTAGAAGATTGGCTTTTATCCAAACGTATATGAGGTTCCTGATTCAGAAATAACCCAAAACTTAAAATTCAATATGGCCTCTGGCAAAACCTATAAAAACAAGGGAGATATTCTACATTAATAATGCATTTATAGACCACTATCTCCTTCTGTAATGTACAGTAATTAAAGTGTGTATAGCACAGACTGAAATATGCAGACAATTCAAACCCTATGGGTTGTATTTTCACATGATGGGCAGGGTTTTTTTTTTTTTTTCCCCTTTCACAAACATGTGCAAGAAGATAGTATCTGTTGGCATGGGAATAATATGCCCATTAGCACATAAGAGAAATGAACCAAGGTTTATTAATAGAGTTTTCTGGAGCTGCTATTCATAAAGTAAAATATTAGTAGTCAGCCACCACTGGGTTGCTCTCCTAAGGCAATAAAGCTGGCCAAAGAGAGCTTTCCATTAAAACGGGGTGCACACACTCCCTCTATGGTCATATCCTCCATCCTTATTCATTTTTCCCACTATGTAAAGTTTCTCACTTTTTAGCACTTTTTTTTTCCCTTTGGACTATTCAGCCTTCATTATTCTGCATTTTCGTTTTGTCTGGTAAAGGTAAAGCAAAGAATGAATCTAAAATAAAGGGAAAAGCTAGGTAACGGAATGCAGAAAGTTCAGGGTTAGAGACGGAGGCCATAGATGGAGTGTCACTGAGCCACATGAGAGGGCCTCTTGTAGGCACTGGACAGTCAGACTTCAGTGTAAATCAGGGTGCTCTTGGTAATGCGCAATTTGAAAAAATAGGTAGCTGCTGACACAGGAAGGTCTGTGTTAGAAATAACCCATCTAGCAAGAGGTTTTGCAACCCAAGCCCATGGACGCTTTCAAAACCTCCTCACCCCAGCACCTCTCACTTCAATCATCATTTTGGGACCTTCAGAGTCATTTCTTAGATTTGTTCTTCCCATTTGAATGATGTTGCCTTTTGTCATTACACACTGCGTTCTCACAGGAGAAGAAGCTGATAGTGACCTAAATCTCTTCCTATCCCCTTCAACCTTGAAAAATTATTAACACCTGGGATTTACAAGGGGCCTCAATTCATGAATTTTCTAGAACTCAGACCTCCTTAATACTTTTTAAAGATACAGTTTATGGGGCCACACGGAGAATTTTATTGGGATTCAAAACATTGTATGTATGAAAAAATAAAGATGCATTGAAAAATGGAGTATAAACAGAGACATTGAAATTAAGAACAAACTAACAGTAACCAGAGAGGAAGTGGGAGGAGATTATGGGGGATAATGGTGGGGGAAGGGTTTTCAGGAACAACTATAAAGGACACATGGACAAAACCAAGGGGGGTGGAAGCAGGGGAGGGAGGTGAGGATGGCTGGGGTCGGGGGCAAGTGGTGGGGGGTAAATACAGACAACTGTACTTGAACAACAATAAAATAATTAAAAAGAAAAATGAAAAGTGGAGTATAGATAGAGTGACCAGGTTATTTTTCATCCAAATTGGGGCAATTTTGAGGTTAAAATGGGTCTAAAAATAAAAATTATATGTTATGCAATTTTTCATTCATTGGTCAATTAATTATTACCAGTGGATTTACAAAATATCATATTCAAAAATTATTTTACAACTAAAATTCATTCTAAAAATTAAAAAATAGCATAATGTATGCATAAGCACAATAAGCATCCTCTTTATATAATCTTAACATTAGAAAATAACAAGCAGAATTATGATTGTTGGTAAATATTCACATGTTAGTTTTGTGGCCATCTCTCTCACTGATAGAATATTATTGGTATTTTTATGAAATATGTATTTTTGCTTTTAAGTGGTCTAAATATTTTAGACCTTTTCACAAATTTGCCTGCAATCTTCTTCATAGTGGAATTTAATGGTTAAAAAATGTGAAATTGTGGCATCTTTAATTTACTCTTCTCAAGAGACTATAATATTTTGGTTGACAAATACTGTCTCTGCAAGGGCAGTGCGACCTGGTAAGCTCAGGGTAATTTCTGCTCCAAGCAGCATATTTTCACTGTAATTATTAAGCTATTGAAATGAGTAACTATTTCATACCAAACATTTTCATGACTACTGTCTTTTCTGTCCTTTCGGAATACCTTTCTTTGGCAAATATTTTATTTAAGCCAAACTTTTCAAAAATGTTTTCCCCCTTTATGACTCTTCAACATTTTATTTACTGAATTTTGATGCTGCAGAAAATCATAGGACTTCTCAATTTCATTCTATTCCAGAACAGAATATAAATTTATCTAGCTAGAGAATTGTTTTATCCATAAACAAATAGACATGTTCGAAAGTCCAGTTATACCAATTTTCAAAATCAAACCTGGTGCATGGTTTTTAGCTTTCAATCTATTCACTTATTTTGTTTTCTTAGGGATCAATTTGAATGGTTTCCTTTTTGTAACACTGTTCATTGTAACTCTAAAAGCTCCATAAGCTGAAATTTTGCTGTATTTCATTTCTATTTCTTATCAGCTTCACTGAGGTATAGTTTATAGTCAGTAAAATTTACCAATTTTGAGGGCAGGTTATGATGCATGTTGACAAGTGTGTATAGTCATAAAACCGCTATAACAATCAAAATATATAATATTTTTTTCACCACAAAGAGTTCCTTTTGGCCCTTTGGAGTCAACTTCTTACTCTCTGTCTTGGGCCCTAACAGCCACTGAAATTCTTCTGTACTTTTGCCTTTTCTAGAACTTCATGTAAATGGAACCATGTAGTCTTTAATATCTGGCTTCTTTCACATAATACTTCTGAGGTTCAGAAGATTTCTTATCTTTATGTTATCATCTCTATCTTTGTTTCCTTGTGTGTAATATGATTTTCTATTCCCTCTGCTTTCTTTTAGATTTCATTATGATGTTCCTCAGTGTGATTTTATTCATGTTTATTCTGCTTGATATTCATGGATATATGGGTTTGCAAGTTTCCATCAAATTTATAATCCCTTTTCCATTATTTCTGCAAATACTCTTTTACGTTTTTAGGAATTATAAAATAAAATATTATTAAATTTTTGATTTTCATTAAGTTATAAAATTTACAAGTTTCATGTACTCCATAGTTAATACCAAACACATTTCTGTTCTTTATAAATAAGCTGTGCTCCTCAAAAGTTTAAATTTGCATATTAACATAAAATAAAATGATTTCATTGTCAATGTTAGATTTTCACAGTTATTTACAACAGTCCTAACAATAATGCCCTATGTTTTGTTTTTGGCAGATTTATTTACAAAGCTTTCCTTGATTCCATGAATAAAAAATATAAAAACCATTATTAGATTTGATTTTTCTATTTGAAGTATCTGAAGACATTGTCTCATTTAACCAAAGTATTCCTCTAGAGAAATTAACAATAACAATTATTAACTCACTTTGGAACTTGAAAAAGGAAACTTAAAGGTGGATATACATTTAAAAATTTAGAAGCATAGAGATTTTAGCCAAATAAGAAGTCAGGCTTCACAGAATGATACTCAAATGCACTTTATGCAATTGCAGTTGTTCAATTATCCCCCTTGGTCTCAGTTTCTATTTTTGTTTTGCTTTGAATAATGAATAAATTTTAAAGTAAATGCTGCCACTGATTCCACAGCATGCATCTTCAGTGTTCACGTTACTCATGATATCACTACGTCCCCAAGTTGAATGATGAATATTGACAAACATTTTGTGCAAGTTATATGTTAATTACCAACTTATCTTGGGAAATAGCAATTGAGCACTGAATCTTTAAACATGCACATTTGTTTTTGAGCACATTTCCACCAATGTGTTGATGGCAAAATTAAAATATGTAACTAACCATTAAAATAAATAGCTGTGGGGTTGTGATGTGAAATAATTGACAACTTCTGTAGGAGAAATTCAGAGTATAAACATTGCATGCAGGACTGCTGCCCCTATTTCTTGAACATATTTTATCCATACCTGACCTATGGTTCCCTGTGTTTCCCACAACCCCACCTCCTGGCAGCTTGGTGGCTTCACGCATGTCATGGCGGTGACTACAGCACTCCTATCTGGTGCACCAAGCGGCAGCAAGGTTGAATATTTTTTCCTTCACTCCTCAGACCAGAAATTTAGCTGTCTTTTTTGAAAATTTTATCTGTATTGTATTTTTGCCATTACCATTTAGTCCCCTGATGTCCCCTCCCCCCAGGAATATAGTCGGTGTCTTGGTCAAGGTCTGTTATTTCAACATTTCATCCAGATATCACTTGTTTCAGATTTTTCATTTTTCAGAAACCAAATTGTTCGCACACCCTATTTTGTAAATAAAGTTTTATTGAAACACAACTATGCTCATTACGCATTGGCTATAGCTTCTTCCTTGCTACAATGGAATAAACAGTTGAAACAAAATGATGTATATATTTACTATCTAATGTTGTACAGCAAATCTTTGCAAACCTTTGGTTTAAAGCAAGTAAGTCCATAGACTAGCATGCCTTATTTAGTAAAAGATCACTCTGGCATCAATTTAGAGAATAAATTGGAGAAAGCTAGAGTGGAAAAGGGTAGACTGCTTTGTAGGATACAGAAACAGTCTAGGAGAAAGAAGATAGAAGCCTGATTTGGGACAGCAGTCATAGGAACAGAAATAAATAGATGGATGAATGAAATGTTTAAAGAGTACAAACAAAACAAAACAAAACAAAACCCCAAACCCAGAATGGGTTAATGGACTGTAAGTAGACAGCATTGTAAAGAACGACTTGAAGAATAATTACTACCTTCCTGTCTATCCAGTCCAGAGGGGTGGGGTACCTGAATCAAGAAACCCAAAAGATGTTTCAGCAAAGATAATGATGATGGCTTTGGACATGTTGATTAGATGTGCCTTTGTGATATTAAGGTAAAGATGCTGAGCTAGAACTTGAATAATCATCTGGAAATCAGATCTGAGGTCTGGGCTGACAATATAAATGTTTAGAGGTATCATGTAGAGATGACTATGAAGCTATGTCCTGAGTCGAAAACAACAATAAGTAAAATAACAATAAATAGTTACTGAGTGCCTATGATAATGTGTGTTTGCATGCAATTTCATAGAATTCCAAAACTACCTATGAGATAGATTCTTTCATTTTCCTTATTTTTCAGATGAGAAAACTGAATAGAGTTAAAATAACTTATACATATTGCAACCCTTAGTGAGAGAATACATGGTGTGAAAAGGATTTAGGCAGAGGATGACAGGTTCAGCTCACTTAGCAGAGATTCTGCATTTAATGTTGCAGCAAGGGGAGCTATGAGGGCTCTAACAGCTGATTTGTTTGATTGGCTAAAACATGGACTGCAAGGTGAGTGATTTAGAAAATATCAGACCTGCCATGGTTCAATGAAAAGGAAAGGATTCAAAGACTGAGGAAGATTGGAACGTTAAAGTGGGCTTGTCATTTAAAACTGACTGACTCACTCTGGGAGGGCCCAGAAGACATGACTTTCACTATGGCTGTGAGAAATAACTCTGTGAGCAGAGTCCTGGCATTCTTGAAGAGCCTGTGACTGCTCATTTCTGTAGACCATGGCTTACAGTGGGAACTGCAGTTGCTGAATTGGGGAACCTACATGCAATGGAAGTGACTGGATCCCAGGGTGGCAGAAGCCAAGTGGCAGCACTCGACTGCCTAAGGCAAGGTGGATTACCTAACAGACAGCAGAGCTGAGGTGGCTGGGTTGATAGAATGGTAGAATGTCCTTTAGAAGACTGGGTTTCCATGCAATCCAGATGGTAATATCTTTCAGGCAAGGTTCTCCAGAAGGATGGATTTGATTTAGATCAGCATCCCATATATGGTGCTGCTGTTTCACCCATATCCACAGAACCAAGGGATAGAAATGAAAGTGGCATCTATTATACCTAGTGGTCAACTAGTAAAAATTTTTGCTTACTGTTCTGGTAATACTATGCTCTGCTAGCCTAAAGATCTTAGTTGCAAAGGGAGGAAACCATCCACCAGGAGATATGGCAATGACTCCACTGAACTGGAAGTTAAGATGATCACCCTGCCACTTTGCATTCCTCGCGACTCTGAATCAAAAGGCAAAGGAAGGAGTTCTGTGCTTGTTAAGATGACTGATCCTGAAAACCAAGGCAAAACTGGGCTGCTTCTTCCCAATGGAAGTAAGGAAGACCATGTGTAGAATACAGGTGATCCCTTAGTCATCTCTTGGTACTACCATGTCATGGCATTAAGGTCAATGGAAAACTACAACCACCCAATCTAGGCAGCCATTACCTTTCAGGAATGAAGGTTTGAGTCACTCCATCAGGTAAAGAACATGAGTAACATGAGTAGCTGAGGTGCTTGCTGAAGGCAAAAGGAATACAGAATGGATTAAAGTGTGTGGGCACTTAAGAATACCAATTGTGATCACATGACTAGTCACAGTAACAAGGACTATTGTCATGAGTATTTCCTTCTTGTTTTGTCATGAATATATTGGTTTGCAAATGTTTGTTTTCCTCCATCCCTTCCTCCCTTATCATGTAACAGAAAATGCATTAACTTTGTATCATAGTATTTAAGTTGTTAATTTTACATCATAGTATTTAAGCTATGGGACACTGAGGAGAAGAATAAACATCACTCAGTGCTTTACCTCCTCTTTTGGGGAAGGGCTTAGTGATTTTGTTTTTTCATTTGTCTTTTAGTTGTACTGAGGATAGTTGTAGCATGTTAGGCATCATGAACTATCACCTTGTTATCCTCTTTAATTGAAGATTAAATATGGTTTAAAGAGATGTGTATGATGTTAAGTGGACCAGAGGTAGGCTTGTGATAGCTAATTTTATGTGTCACCTTGACTGAGCCAGAGTGCCCAGATATTTGGTTAAATAGTATTCTGAGTGTGTCTGCAAGGGTGTTCTGAATGAGATGAACAGTGGAATCAGTAGATTGAGTAAAGCAGATCACCCTCCCCATGGCAGGTGGGCCTCCTCCAATCAAGTGAAGGCCTGGAGAGAATAAAAGGCTGAATAAGAATTTTCTCTCTCTGACCATCTTCAAGCCAGGACATCAATCATCTGTGGCCTTCAGACTCAGACTAGAACTTATACCACTGGTTCTTCTGGTTTGAAGGTTTTTGGACTTGGACTAGAACTATAACATCATTCTTCTGAGTCTCCAGCTTGCTGACTGCAGATCTTATAATTCTTAGCCTTGATAACTGCACTTTATCATATATATATATATGTACACACACACACACACACACACACTTTTTCTCTGGAGAATCCAGATGAATACAGGCAGAACCAAAGTGAACTTGAAACTTTCTGTGGAACCAGAGAGTAAGTGCTTGGAGAAAGATGAAGCCATGTCTAAAGGACATAGGTGTCCATCTGAAGGAACTCTGAGTGGCCAGAGTGGGAACAATTTGAGCAACACAATAATGGCAGTACTGGATTCTTACCCATAGAATAAATACCCAGGAGTACATGATGATATGACTATATAATGAATAAATTAAAGGATGGAAGAGAAAGAACAGCTCTACATCACAGATTATTTTTAAGTAATAAGTACAGAAGGATTAAGGAAAATAGAACATCAGCACTGGAACATCAGAGTAATACTTTTGGCAGGCAAGATCCACCAATGGCTGCTGAAATTAGTGAGCAAAAGTTGGAGAGCAAACAGGATATTTGCATGATCTCAAAGTATCTTCCCAAGATATAGATTAATTCCAAAGAAAAACATTATAACATAATATTGGCAATCTCCTTAATCATGTGATCCAGATTAACTGCATCAATACTAAGATATGCTGACATTATATACTACAGACCTGATGTAATAAGAAGGGGGCTATATATCTACGGTGGTAATATTATAAAAGATGTAATCACGAAGGAACAGCAGAAAAACTTAAGGTGACAAACATTCTTCAAGATGTTTCTGAGCAGTGCTTTACAAAAGAGTCAAAATCATAAAGGGCTTGGAAAGACTGAGGGACTGTCACAGATGGGAGAAGACAGAGCCATGACAACTAAATACCATGTGTCCATCTAAGACTGAACTCTAGAACAGAAAGAGGAAATCAGAAAACATGGTGGAATCCAAAGGAAGTCTACCTTTAGTCAAGAGTATTGTATTACTTTTATTTTCTTAGTTTCTGTAATCGTGCCATTATTGTACAAGATATCAACATTAGGGGAAGCTGGGTGAAGGTTATACAAGATCCTTGTATTATATCTGCTACTTTTCTCTAAATCTAAACTATTTCAAAATAAAAAATCTAATAAAATCACCTTTCAATCTGGCAGTAGAGAAGACACCGGTAACAAGTAAGAGCACAACCAGACTGGAATGGTTCTGACAGAGATTTGGATGCGAGCTAATTGAGATAATTAGACAGAAACATTTTTCAAGAATTTGCCCCTAAAGAGTTGAAGAACAACAAGGTCATAAGCTGGAAAAAGGGGGAGGTAGCTGGAGTTTTTTTTTTTTAAGATGGGTAAGATTTTGGGGTGTTTCAATGTTGATGGGAATAAACACTCAAAGGAAGCAGTTTGGCAGCTACACTTGCAAGGTTTGTTGCTGAGATTAAGGAGGAAGGTGAGCCCGGTGGAGGTTTGAGGAGAGTGATGTTTGAAAGAGGAGCTGGATTGAGGTAAAGCAAATTGCCTAAGAAACACAGACAGATTACAGTGGGTCCATTTGAGTTTGGTGGTCAGAAATTTATAGGACGCCAAGTTGCCATGATTCACAACAGTCTTGAGCAAACCTGCTCATGCATATCCAGTGTTGGAGAAAGCTCTTTGGAGAATGTACTCAGGGTTGAGACTTTATTCGTCAAGCAGAAGAGCAAGGTTTTGAAGGCATGTTGAAAAGTGGAAGGAAAAATCAATTTAAGTGTTAGTTGTTCTAAGCTGGACATAGTAAAAAGTCAAGAAAGGAAATGGATAATGAATTAGAAGAAACAATCAATTAAAATCAATGAAATAACACTAAAAGCCTTAGGTGTGTGGGTGAACAATTCGATGGCGTATGCCTGGGTCTGCTGTATCTCCTTCTGGCAGAGAGATGGTTGCCAGTACTGTCTCAGGATTCATTTTTTTCAAGTCTGCTGAGACAGTAACAGATGGTCATCTGCTCTCCAGGTTCCTAGTATTCCCTTTTTCATGCCTTATCTCTATAAGTGTGTGTCATAAAAACAAAACAAAACAAAACAAAGCCCCTGTGTTATTACTGTATGTGCTTGGAGTTTCCTGGAAGAGTGAAAGTAATAGAATATTTTTAGTCTATTATCTTTACTTAAAAATAGTGTCCTTCCACCATTTTAACTCTACATGTAAAGCTTATTATTTCTTATATCTCCTTTCTACTGACTTTCCCTAGTGGCTTGTGTTCTTGTGTATTTGACCTGATTCATTTACTTAAATATGTGTGTATTTATTTATCTGAGCTCATATTGTTGAACTTAATCTCTGTGTATACTGAGGATCTAAACTGGGGTATTTCCGCCAGAGAGGAACTGCATCTGCTTCCTCCAGAATTTGGGAGTTGACCAATTTACTCATCTTTGGAGCCTATCAAACTCGTCCCCAGCTTTGATGCAGACGGAGGGTTTCTTGTGCACGTGATAGCTCTGATACCATTATCTGTCCCAGGCACATTCTGCTTTTTTATGTTACCTACTGCTTACTGCCCCCTCTTAAATTTCAGCTTATGTTTTCTTTTTCTCTCCCATTCTCTTATATTCTAGCAAGTCCAGTAATGCATTGAAATAGTCTGCTTTAATATACACAGAAATCCATTATGTTTTAGAAATGGTCTGTTCTAATGTCTACCCTGGGATACTCGGGAATAGGAAGGCTGGTGGAACTATGTTTTTATCTGTGAAATAAGGTGGGAACAGGAAGGTCACATGCTTCACTAGAAAGAAAAAGGGCTTATAGCACAGTCAGATCAGGGTTCAAATCTTTGTTCTACAGCTTACTGGTTGAAAGACCTTCAACAAACAACCTAAACTTGTTAAGCCTCAATTTACTGATGAACAAGATGAGGAAGCTAATTATGCATTGTTAGTTATATGAGGATTACAGAATAAATATATATATACTCAATGAATATATATATGAATATGACCCAGCAAATGATCTTTCCCCAAACCTAATCCTCTAACATGCCCTGTATCAGTAAATAGTATTGCATGTGTATGTGAGGCTCATATTGGTATTTAGTATATAATCACAAAGCATTCCTTGAAGAGTGTTAAGTCCTGGAAACATGCATAGTTTTGTTTATTCTCTTGGTTTGATTAGTTTTGTCTTAGTAGAAATGTGAGTAAAAGAGAATTCAAACTTACAGATGCAGATGGACTTTAAAAAAATGCAGACAAGTTAAGTCTCTATGCAGATTGCAGACTGCAGATTTCCCTTTTTATTCTGGTATTAGGGCTCCACCAAACAACAATCAGAGTTTCAACATTTCAAGAGAATGGTTAATTAGAAGTTCAAAATCAACTTTTGAAAAGCCACGTGAACAGCTTTGACCTGGCTCTGGTACAAGAAGGGCTGGCGGGGTTAATAGTGGGAAAATGTCTAACACTGCTTTTCCTCAGTGAGGACCTGCCTGGCCCAGGGCTGCAACGTCAAGGCCTCTGTCTAAAGCCAAAGAATCTATGACAAATAGCAGCTCACACCTGACAACAGTCAGGGGTTTAAACTCAGCAGGGCAGGGATTTGAAATTCTGCCAATCCTTGCATTTTTTTGTGATTAGATGTATTTTGCAAGTTTATAAGGAGCTCCAAAATGGATTCATAGCTCCACGGCTGGCTCCTTGTAATTTGGCACTACCCCTCCAAAACTGGCTGTGGCTACCCTTCAATTGACCAGAACTTCCAAAACTCCAAATCCTCAGTAAAAATTGAATTTTTTAAATAAACATATCCCTTTAGGAAGAAATGGGAAAAGTGTACACAGTATTTTCAAAAGGAAGGGATTTATTTGTCAGGTGTTGTAGCAATGGCTAAAACTGGAGCTAGACTGCTCGCTGTGTGCTCTTGCCTTTGTCTGCTGTGTAACCTTGGGGGAATTAATTAGTGTAGGTGTGCCTCAGTTTTCTTAGCTGAGAAATGGGAGTAAAAATAGTATCTACCTCACAGGATTGCTGAGATGATTAAATGAGTTAATTTTATATTAACAAGAGCACTTAGAACAGTGCCTAGCAGCACATTGAAAGCATTCGATAATTATTATTTGCCAACAACTCACAGGGTTTGCATTGCATGAATCATTTCATCCAGCGTCCCTTCAGAACTTCAGGTTAGTTCTGGAGGGACTAAAAACAGGTATTTAGGATGATGTCTTCTCCCCCTCCTCCCACCAAACTTTCAATCCTCAGTGGAGTTTCTTTTTCTTAAGTCTGTTATGCAGCAACTTCCCTTTCAAACCTGTTCTTCCTCCACTGTTCCTTCTCAGAGCAGGTCATACCACCATCCACCCAGCTGTCCAAGCCTGAATCCTGCAAATCACTAATGATTTCCATGCCCATTAATTATAATACCACACCACTTCTACTTCTGAGTTAAACTGGTCACATCCAACAATCAGCCCTGATGAATCTCCCATCCTTACTGTAGGCATAAAGATCTTTGAAATGCAGTTCTTCCCTGCTTGAAGTGAAACCTCAAATCCTTGTGAGTTATAAGACTCTTTCCTCCATTGTGGGTACCTCTTGTTCTTCTCAACAGAATGGAGATGGAGGAGAGAGGGGGAAAAAGCAGAAAAAGATAATCAAAATGAAATAGGAAGGGACAAAAAGGGAAAGGAAAAGTTGAGTGTGGATTAGCATTTGGGTGTGGAATCAAGATGCTGTTAAAGTTTGTGAGATGATTTATGCAGTGCATGTTGCAATCTCGGAAAACAATCTTTTGAACTGTACGCATAGCCCCATGAGGTCAAAATATTGGACAATTTCCCCACAACAAGAGATGTATACAAATTCCTTTCAGCTTAGTAACAATCTGGATTCTCGCCTGGATTGTCTGATGTAAATGCCCCTTCTCCCCGGAAAGGGAGTAGGTAGAGAGTATTGTAGTAATGATTAGAGATGGCTGAGAATGGCATTTTACATAAAACAACAACAGTTGTCATCTTTAGAGCAAGTCTCATCTTACTGTAATAGCTTTTTTTCCATTAATTTCCATCCAGATCTCTTCATTACCAAGAGAACTGAACGGCACCTACTCTGATCATCCACTCTAATATAGCATCAATAGTGTTTGTATTTTATTTTACCAACTGGTTATCTGTCATTGAAACAGAGTAGAAATGAAATCAACAATATTCACATTTCTTTGATCTTCTCTAGTATCAGTTGTTAATTCTAAGGGTAATTTCCAGAACAGAACAGAAGGTATTATCATGTTACATTAATGAGATGTGGAGAACAAGAAAAAAAATGAGAAGGAGGAGGAGGTGGGGTAGAAGGAAATGAGAAAGAGAAGAAGAAAGAATAACAATAACAAAGGAAGGAGGAGGAAGAAGTCAATAACACATATTGACTCAATAACACATATGCAAAACATAAATTAAGCCAGTTCTGCTAAGGAGTAGGCGTCACACTTGTTTACGATCTCCCAGAGAAAACTTGATCTCATTTCTGTTTCTCTAGAGTGCATGAAAGGGTGTGCTCTGCACATTGTGGATAACTCATGGTCACAAGGTACACTCTCCCGCAGTGAGAAAATCATACCCTTTCCTACTGGCTTCAAAAGCTGCAAAACATAGGACATAAATTCACTTATCATTGTCCTAAATAATACTGTATGTATGTGTTTAAAGAAATAAAGAGACAATAAGCCACAATGACAAGTTTTGTGTACAAGTGACATTAATGTTGTTCTTCAGTCCATGCAGAACAAGTCTGACATGAACGTACAGTGGCATTGTGAAGGCACTGTCCCTTTCTCATTCTAGCCTGGGTCACTATTTTGTTATGGATGGCATAATAAGGAATTCTAAGGAGACCCAATACACTGAATAAAAGAAGGATCCCTAGAGTGGGAAAAAGCTAAAAGTGGGAGTAAAGGGAAAACTTTCTTACTGTTCTTTTATAATTCGGTATCTAATTTGCCATTTTGTTGCCACAGTAGCACACGAACTTAGAACAGTAGTATGGTGATATGCCCTGTCCTTCCTTTCGAAATTCCTCGGAAATGTTCTGTGGTTTGCTTATTGTCACAAGGTCGATGAGTGGAGGGCAGGGTTATACTGGAATTCAAATCACTTTAAAATCCTTGACACTAGTGTTTTTCAGCTTCTCAGAGGCAAACCACTGGAGAGTTGCAGGAAAATTCTAAAAGAGTTCTCACATTCTTGTATGTGCACATTTTCTTGATCCACAAATCACAAGATACTCTGATTATCGCTATTATCATGCAGGAAATCTATAAAAATCGGCTGACACTTCAAAGAAGTACTCCTCTTACTAAAACATTTAAATAAATAAAAGGAAACCGTGGCTCCATACTTGTGGTTTTGGTATTTTGGGGTTTCACAGATCAATATCAATATCATTCATTATATGTTTACAGGACTTAAAATTATAGTATTTCAAACTAAATAAGTTTAGCTTTATAGAAAACTTACTTCATGGTTCTTCCTCTCCTAAGATCAGTGAAAATGTTATGATGGGCCAGCACTGGTGTGAAAAAGAAAAAGGTTCACATGTGGGAACCCTGCCTCTCACCGAGTCATATCAAAAAGGGGGGATTTCCATGGACTTTGCACGTTGTGAGGGTGGGTTTTGAGAAGGGAAACTTGGCCACGAGGGCCCTTTTCCCCACTCTGGGCTGATACCTGCTGGGCATCACCTGTGAATGATTACAGCCAGGCAACCAACTACTAGATTCAGCTCTGAGCATTGCCACTTCCAAGCTCAGCCATGGAAAGGGACCTCACAAACAATTTATGTTCTTCCTAACATAGAAAGTATTCACCCTTGTGGGTTGGGAAGGAGGGAAGAAATGGGCTCTCACAACTTTTACCCATTCTTTTTAATCTACCATTCTGCATGGGTGAGCCAAGGAGTATAACTGCCTTAAGTTCATTACAATATCAGTCTGGGCTTTAGAAAAAAAGTGTGGCAAATATTGACAGACTGACTGATTCACTCAATTTGCAGAGCACCCACCATGTGCCAGACACCATACAAAGGATATGACAATTAAAAACAAAGTATCTTGAAAGTAATAATAATAGTGAAGGTAAACTGTAATTTTACAAAATTAAAACAAAAACAAAAATCAAAGAATCTCTGCCATGAAAACACATAGGAACTGTACCTAATCTAGAACAGAGATGAATGGGGGTTCAGAGATGGGTTCACAACAGACAATATCTGAGTTAAGTCTTGAAAACTTAATAGGAACAAAGCAGAAAACTGTCTCATCTCAACTATGGCTGATCTTTGTGTATACCCACCATCTTGAGATGCAACCGGACACTGGTCTGTTGGATGGGGTCTTTACCTGTCAGAAGAAATGTTTTCCTTGCTGTTTGTTGCCTTGTAAGATCTTCTCTTCTCAGCTAAATGAGTAGCATAAACAAGGACAGGACAACAAGGATGATCCTGCCGCAAAAGACTCACATACATGTGGCCAGGCAGAGGGCCAATGCTAATCACGGCCTCCAGCACCTGCATACCCTCAGCTGGGGGGCTCAGCTCTCAAAGAGAAATTCCCATACGGCCTGTCAGCACCTTGCTGTCTGCCTTGGGACAAGGCTATCTAGGAACTTGCCTGAATGTTTCCCACATGCTGCAAGGCCGACTTCTCGACATCGACATAGTTTTCTGATACTGTAGTCCCAACTGTAGCACAAAAGAATCCTTCAGAACCTGGGCTAGGAGGTGGGCTGAAATTCAAACACCTCCTCAAGTTAAAAGGAGGCACCTGTGTGACGCTGAGACGTATGGGGAGAGGAGGGTCTCCTGTTGAACAAAGGCTACGTTTAAGGCTGTCTTCATGAACAGGCTACCTATACAGTCCCAAAGGGCCCCATGCTCAGAAGGGCCCCCATGCTTGGTTCAATGCTCTGCTGTCACCTTCATGAAATTATTAACTTTTTTTTTTTTTTTAACAAGGAAGCACTAACACATTTTCATTTTGCACTAGGAAACACAAATTACATAGCCAGTCCTGGCTACTTTTCCCACCAAAGGGGGACAAGGGAGCCCAGTCAACATCCTGGAGTTCTACAGGAACACATGAAATGGAACAGTGGGTTATAAAATAGAGAAAATAAAAGTAAAAGTGCAATTTTATATTCTGTAGAGAAATCTGGCATTGTTTGCTTACCCAAGAGCCCATCATTCAAGCCATTGTGAAGTTTGCTATGCTGAAATACCCATTGTATTTCATTGCTCTACGGACCTTACACAGCCCTTTCCTGTGCTGTTAGCCTGGAGGAGCAGCCCCAAAGAGACACAATTCAGTAGAACCACATAAAAATGTATCACACAGTGGTCAAAGCCACAGCATCAAACCACTTCCTCTGTACTGACTTTCACCCCATGTCCTAAATGGTGAGATATCACTGTCATCTTGTGTTTGTCTTTTGCTCGATAATCTCAACCTACCATTCAGTTCCTTCTTGGTCATGATTTGAGTTTGTCTTGTGATGATGCTATCAATCTTTCTTGGAGATTTTTTTTGTATCAACAGAGCCTTGATTGTCATCAGAATTGGCTACATAATTTATGGGGCCCAGTGCAAAATGAAAATATGGTCCCCATGTTCAAAACTTAGTAAGAATTTCAAGGCAGCATCAGCAACAGCATTAAACCACGTGTAGAACCCTTGTAAGTGTGGAGCTCCTGTGACTGCACAAGTTGACCATCCATGAAGCCAGCCCTGAGTCTTACTGGCCACAGTTAGGTCATGGACACATTCCTTAACCAACTGCTGTTAACTTGTTGCTTAATCTGTCTGGTCACTGTTACTCACTGGCTAGGTTAGCCTTAGACTAAGAGCAGCTCCCTTGGAGTCTGGCATATGTTCATCTTCCCCCGAGCTGCACAGTCACCAGTGTAAGGATTTGTGAGTGAAACTGGGCTTTTTGGGGGTAGAAGTGAGGAAGGTGCGCTGAGTAGCAACAACAGTACTGACCTACACCATGTATCTCTGACTTCCCATGACATCACACACTGTGAAAGGAGATCTTCAAAACTCCCTTTGATGCAACCTTAGGCTCCTGAGAGCCTTGAAGAGTTATTCAAATCCTTCCTACTAAAATCTGCCTACTCTGAATTCCTAGGCTCCCATGCCCTTCAAACCTCCCTGCTGCCACCCTGCCCTACAGGTATACGCAGGGGTGAGAAGATACGATTGCTGTCCTCCTGATGACCATCATCTAATCAATGAACCACAATTAAACGGACTGAAAAAGTCACAAAAGCTCAAATAACAGAAAAATTTACAATGAAAATACCACTGATTAAGATGCACATGTCAGAGATGACTGTAAAAATATTCAATCAGCAAGCACTGGGTAGAATCCTCAACAGGAGTTGAGGAGAAAACATTTTGGAATGGAGGAAGGGGTCAGTGTTGGGTGGTATGAAATTTTGGAGCAGAGGACAGAGATTCAGAATTCACAGTGGAAGAATTCTCTAAAGCAGGTTTTGATAGCAGATTGAATTCTTGTCAAGCATCAAACATGTTTGTTTGGCTAGTGCAGACTGCACAAGACACTTGAAAATGTCAGTGGTGAAAGGAAAAAATCATTTAAGGAAATTATATCCAATCCAAAAGGCAACAATAGAGCTTCTAAAGATATATGATGATTCATTATGATTTATCACACCTAGATGAAAATGAAGTCCTTGGCTTCTGTTATTCCTTTCAAAATGGTCACTCTTTCTTCATCTGACCAAAATCCTGTTCAGTCTTTAGGACCAAGCTCTGGCCCTATCTCTGCCAAGAAGTCTTCCTTGACCCTTTCTTGAACTTTCCTCACTCTGCAGTACCTCTCATCCCAGCTGAAAGGGGCTTAAGAAAGGGACTGCTCCTCCTTCATGATCTCAGTGCTCCTTGTAACCCTGCACTGGAATGATCTATTGCTGTGTCTCTCACTTGCCGGGCTGTAAACTCCTTGATGCCAGGAAGTCTGCCTTATTTCTTTTTATAACCTCTGTGCCTTGATAACTTGATCGAGTTATCATGCATCAACATGTAATAAGTACTCAGGAATGCTTATTGAAAGTGATATGATGAGACTATGCAGAGGAACAATAACCTTTGATAATCTGAGTCAGTAATAGCAAAAGAATGCTCAGAATAAATGAGAATAATATGTATAAAAACTGGATATGTCTATCCTACCTGATGGATGACCTGAAGGGGGCATTGGATTGGATGTGGGTGAATATGGAAAGGCCTGATGATTCCTCTCCTTCCCCTCTGGAACACCATATGACAGAGCCTCTGCATCCACTCTCAGTGGTGATTAGATGTACAGTGACCGGATTTGGTACTCAAGCTTTTGAAAGCTTCTCCCAGCCTTTCCTTTTTCATCTTTGTCAGTTTCTTTATCTGAGCCTTTTCTCAAAGGCATTGGTTCCTATTATTTGAATGTTTATTATTCTGTACTCTGATAATCCTTTTTTTAATTTAAAAAAATATTGATTTTGGGGGTGAGAGAGAGAAAGAGAAAGAGAGAGAGATCAATATGAGAGAGAAACAGTGATTGGTTGCCACCCATACATGGCCTACCTGGGGATCAACCCCTCATACACCTTGACCAGGGATCAAGCCAGCAACCTTTCAGTTCACAGAACAACTTCCAGCCAACTGAGCCACAGAGCCAGGGCTGTACTTGGAAATTCTTTGAAATTTATAGGTGAATAAACTATGAAAGCTATGAAATATAGTCAATAAATATTTATTGGGTACCTATGGTTCTCAATCCAGGTGTGAGTGAAATTAAGCAAGGTGGGAAATTACTCCCAGTTTCTGTATAGCATGATTTGTAAATAGGCACAGCATTCCATGAATGGATAATATAGAATCCCAATCCACTCATATCTCCAAATCACCACTGAGCAACCAAGGGCAAGGACTCAGAGAGACAGCTGGGAGGTGGCTTCTCCAGTGGTGTTTAAAAAGTGTTTTCACAGGACAGTAGCAAAGCCAAGGGTTTTCCGGATCCTGCTTCACACTTAATTTTGCCCTTTGGTTTTCTTCTTTATGCTAACTTCTGTGTTGATTTGTGTTTGTGTGTGTGTGTGTGTGCTCACACATGTTAGCATCTAAAAAATATAACTCTTGAAAAGAAATGGCGATGTGAAGGAACTGCACAGTAATAAAGTCTCTGACTTTCCCTGCTTTGTTTAGTTGGATTTTCTAATAGTGAGACTTTCTCATTAACTTCTGCTCTCCTGCCAAACTTAAAACCAGTAAATGATTTCCGAATTCCAACCTCATTAGAAAATAACTTACCTGAGTTATGACTGGACAGTAGTCACAGTTTCTATACTAATTTGAATGTTCTGGTTGGGTGCTTAGTAATAGTCATGGAAAAAATCCAAGTACTTGGAAAATATGAGAAAAAGCAGGATTCTAAATCTAGAGCATTGAGTTACATTATCAATATGATAAGAATGCCATATTAAGAGCAAGACAATAACACATTTAGGTATGAATGTATAATGTGTGCAAATTATAACACTAAATATGTTTTTCATATTTGAAAAACTCAAATATACTGTTCATGTGCTCAAATTCTCAATATAAATTTACTTGATTATATCTGATTACAAATTAAAAAAAAGCTTTTGAACACATACTTTGAATTTCAATGATCTTCTGTAAAGAAATAACAGCATTCATGTTCGGGGTTTGGTGGAGAGTATCTTCTGCAAGTGGCTCCAGCTGCAAGAATAGCAGGTAATAACGTAAGTAGAATATTATGGCTTTACAGTAAGCCTGACAGAAGCAAAGCAAATTGAAACAAGCTTAAAAAAAAAAAAAAAAAAAAAACAACGTTGCTCCAAGAACTAGTTAACATTTTGCTGATTTCAGTTTTAAAATGTAGCCAGTTTTATTTTCTCTTTTGCAGCCTTATAATTGAATTCCAAAAGGCTTTTCTATTGGTCACTAGACTAATCTACGAAGTCCCTGAAGCAGGTGCATGTCTGTGTATTATTCATTAAAAATCGGAGTTATTTGTGTAATTTTTGTAGGTTCCTCACAAACCAAATTCCATCATGTCTGTGCATGCAGGTGGGCCCTGCAAAGGAAACCTCGGGGAAGGGATGGTGGACAGACAGGGGGCGGTCTATTACCCACAGTCTGTGGTGTTTTTCCATCTAAGCACCTTGTACTTTGGGGCACTTCACAGTAGGAAACCGTGAGACACAGCTGCTCTTATTCAAACGCTAGTGAATACTCATAAAGTGGTAGAGTAAATGTTCAAATAAAACCAAATGTAAAATAACTACATTTTCGCTCCCCCCGGACAAATTCCTTTCTTGCAAATCTATCATGATCTTCTGGAATTACACCAGTTATTCATAGAGAAGCTCAGCACACAGTGGTCTGCAAGAAATGAAGAGACGCTTTAAACAATTTGTGGGCTGTTTTGGCAGAACTAATTCTGATGACGCGTCCTTGGGAATGAATACCTTTGCGAAGTAGCTTGGTGTGCAGTGGCAGAAACTGCACCGTCAGAGTGCCTGCAAACAGAACAGCCTCTAGCTACAGGGCCCCAGAAAGCAAGGAAAGTAATAGTAGTGAGGGAATTAACAAAGAAAGGTTTCTTAGAAAATTTAAAGTTAGCAGTCTCAAATACAAAGGGATGGTCAAACTATCACGTGGCATGAACGGGAAGCAATGTCACTTAGATGTTGTACTGAAGCGGGAACTCACTATGTCTCTTGGTCTGTAGAAAAAATGAAAACACTCAGGGATTCCAAGTTTCCAAAGCATCTGTGAGTGAATCTTCCCCCCAGGGTCTTTCTGAATTGATTATTCTATACTTCAATCATGGCATCTAAGACAATAGCACCTTTCTTCCAGATGCCATAGGATAACAGACTAGCTCAGGGATATTTATACAGGGGTAAATTCTCTAAATATAACTTTCCAGAGTGTTTTTCTTAGTTGACAAAGAAAAACCTTTACAACATCAAAAGGTTTATTTGCAATACAGTTTGAGGAGAGGAAAAGAAAACAACGCAGTATTCAGTGAAAGGTTCTGCGATCTTAAAACCTTAAAACGTGTTAAAATCATTTTTAAAAATCTGGTATTTCAGACAGTGTCTTCAAGAATATGTTACCCTCATAACAACCTCTTAACTCAGAGAAACTACTGAATCACGATGGAAGGTTACTTGGAAAACTGTTACTCAAGACTTAGACAGGGCTGAGCTACCTTCCACATAAATAATCTTTCCTTTCACTTCTGTCCCAGATCACGGAGAATATTTCTAATAGAAATCAGGTGGGTTTTATTAATAAAATGTTTTGAAACATCGCTTGATGTTCAAATAGAAGAATAAAACCAGAAGGTGCTATCGGCATACTTAGTAGTTCTTCACAAAACTCTCCTGTGACTTTAGGGTAAAAAGGCTGACAAATTAAAAGATGCTGGCTACAAGAAAGTTACAGACAGATCATTAACGTAAAAACCTCACTGCTGGAACTCTTTCACTAAAATCTGTGGGCTATTTATAAGACTTGGGTTATGTAGACAGTAAATGTGATTCAGGGTGTTGAGAGTAAAAATACAAACAACACTAAACCTCCAATTTGGAATTATCAGTTAGAGTCGATGAAGTTGTGTCTACTTATAAAAGCAACCTAGAGAATTAAGGCAATTACATTGATAATTTGTCTCCCAAACCATTTCCCAGCATGTTTTAGGTAAATGTCATTTAGAGGATTTAACCTTCAGTAAATTGCCCCAATTTGTTTCATTTTGAGGGTATACACACAGACAGAGCTGAATTCAGAAAATTCTCAATGTAGGTTCTTTTTTTTTTCCTTGGGTAGCTCTGTAGAGAAGGCGATGGGGTAATATCTCAGTTGGCAGTATTTAGAGTCAGTCTGCTTTCATAAATTAAAACCTGTACAGGGGGACCGCAGAATTCAGTTGTCTTTTCTAGAGTTTGTCAATTTAATCATTCACAATTATAAGCACTAAAAACATCTGATTGAAGCATCTATTTACATATATCTAATAAACATATGAGTATTGGTCATTATCTAATAACTAACTGTAATGAAATAATATTAAATAGTATTTATAAATTTGGAGCAGAAATAAGAATATTCATTAAAATTGGGTTATGTATTTAGTTTGGCCAATAAAATATAGCAAAAAAAAATTGTTTACTGAGGCTGATCAATGTCAGTAACAATTTGTTGAGCAATTCCATCATGTAATAATAATTACCATGGAGTCGTAAGACACACTATATAATTTTAAGACAATCTCTTGACACATAAAGTGCTTATTCAGCTTTATTGTATTGAAAGCTTAATTTCAACTGTTAGTTACAACAATTCTTTATATAAATTTTTGGGCTGTCTCAGGGTAATTTATTTTTCTACATCTTTTACAGAAAGTTGCAATAACTTATTGATGAATCTCAGATGTTTGTAAAGTTGCACATACCATATCATTTCTAAGTATTACAGCTATTTAAAAACACCATAAAATGTGGTCATTATCATGTTGTGAATAAGTAATTTTCAGATTATTTAGAATCAGATTATTTAAATCATCAAAATCATTTTAGTTGGCTATGATGCATTTAGGGAAATAGGCAGGGGATCTCCTTGGAGAAGCTCCTGAGTAAGAGTTTTAAAACTCACTGTACTTCCGAGACATTAAAATCAACTCTATTATTTTCATGACTCGGAACAGAACAAAAAAGAAGATACACAGAGATTTTGTAAATATAATAGGTACATGATAATAGAAGTATACATCAACCATGCAAAAGATCTACTGACTACTCTTGTTAGCTTTTATATTATGTTTCCCTAATATGCCAAGTATTTTCGCACTCCTATACCTTCATTTATTCTGTTCCTTCTGATTTCTATTTTTCCATCCTCCTTTGAATTGGTGATACCTTACTACATCATTCAAGGACTAGCACAAATATTGCCTGCTCTGTAAAATCTTTCCTAAAATTCTTTGTGGAGCAAATTGCTTCCACCTGTGCCTCAAATGCTCTTGTTTACTCAACACATTATATTGTAGTCAGCCATGTTTGCCATTCTCTGCTTCCCTTTGAGCTATTCAAAGGCAATGATAGAGCCTGGTATACAACAGGCATATTTTTTTAAATGTTGAATGAAGCAGGGATTAATTGAAAGAATACAGGAAGAGGTAGCCTTTATTCTGTGCTCTGTAGCTAACAGACCTAAACGGAGTAGGTTCTTCCTCTTGGTTGCCTGCTATAATCAGGGCATGGTGTTAGGGTGAAAGACTAGGAAGAATGACAGTGGTAATTCATTTTTAAATCCATATAATTGATGCTCTGATTTCTCTTCAGAATGTATGTCTTTCACATTTTACTAAATCAATGTAATTGATTTTTAATTAAGGTTTTGATTTTTAAGTTGTAATTTTTAAATTGCTCATCAATTGTATTAAACTTATTAATTTTAATGTATACACAAATAATTTTATATGGATTTTCTACAAACACAATACATAATCTGTGAATGGTAAGAGATTTATTGAATTCTTTGCCAATCTTCATGTTTTTTGTTTCTTTTTCTTGCCCTATTGCACTGTTAGGACAACCAGCGTAATGTTGAAATGAAGCAGGAAGAGTGAGCACCTTTGCATTGTTTTTGATTTCAAAGAAAAATCCTCACATTTCACCTTTAAATCTGATGCACCCTATATAATTATAGATAGGATTTATCAAGTTAATAAATTTTCTGCCCTGGCTGGTATAGCTCAGTGGATTGAGCTCGGGCCTGCGAACCAGAGGATCGCGGTTCGATTCCCAGTCAGGGCACATGCCTGGGTTGCAGGCCAGTTCCCAGCAGGGGACACACAAGAGGCAACCATACATTGATATTTCTCTCCCTCTCCCTCTCCCCTACCCCCTAAAGACAAATTAAAAAAAAAAAAAATCTTTAAAAAAAATTTTAAAAAAAGTTAATAAATTTTCCTATTATTCATAGTTCTCCAAAAATAATTCATCATAACTGGGTGTTTAATTCATCAGCTGATGTTTAAATATCTACTGAAATGGTTTTATGTCTTCATGATTATCTTAATGTGGTGAATTATATTGACTTAATGCACAATGTTAATGTGTTACATTCTTGTCTAAACCCAAATTTGTTAATGGGCTTTTAAGATACTGATGAACTGCTATTACTCTGTTTAGGGTTTTAACTTCTATGCTTATGATCAAGATTTTCTTGTTATAATGTGTGTGGGTGTTTTTTAAGTGTTAGATATCAGTATTGCACTGGTCTGGAAAAAAATCCATTGTAAATTGTTCTCCTCCCTCCCCTTTCCCCTAAAACAGTATAAGATTGGCTATTTTTTATTCCTTAAATTAATGGTAGAATTCCCTGGTGAAACTGTATGGGGGTCTGGTGTTTTCTCTTGATACATTGGAGGGCTGTCATGGAACACACACAAAGGGCAGACACATGGACAAAGCCAAAGGGGGCTATGATTGTGGGTGGGAGGTGGGGATGGCTGGGTTGGGGGGGAGTGGAAGGGGGAAAATGGCGACAACCATATTTGAACAACAATAAAAATAATTTTAAAAAAAGACAAAATAGTTTCAATTTGGTTTATAACTATAGTACCATTCAAGTTTTTTGATTTAGTTTTTGCAAGATTGTATTTTTGTAATATTTTTTTCCATTTCAAATAAAATTACAAAATATCTTACATAAATTGGTTTTTAAAATATTCTCTTGTAATCCTTTTAACACACGAAAACCCATAGTGAAGTCCCCTTTTTCATTATGGGTGCTGATAATGTATGACTTTTCTTTGTTGACCAGTCTTGCTAGAGTTCTGTTAATTTTTCAGTCCATGAACATGAGATGTCTTTTTACTCATTTGTGTTATGTAAAATTGATTCTAATTAAATTTTACTGTGGTAAAAGATTTTACTATGTATAAATTCAATTAGTTGAAATTTATTGAAACTTGCTTTATGCCCCAAATATGGTCTATTTTAAAAAATATTACAGGTGTCCTTGAAAAGAATAACATTATGCAGTTATTCAGTGTGTTTTACGATATATTTCAATCAGGGCAAGTTTATTAAAGTGTTAAATCTTCTACCTATCCCCCCTTTTTTTGTCTTCCTTTCCTGTAAGTTACTGAGCCAAGCGTATAAAAATCTGCCACTATGAGTACAGTTTTGCCTGGTTTTCCTTTTTTTTCCAATTTTTATTTGATATGTTTTGAAGCTTTGTTACTAGGTACACAAAGTTTGAATTGTTTTATCTTTTTGGTTATGTAAAAGATTTGCTATGAAGCATCTCTCTTTATCTCTTGTTCTTTCTATGTCTTCTAGTCCACTTTATCTGATATTAATATAGCCACATGGGCTTTCTTTTAGTTATTTTTTGTAGTTTAATTTTTGCTTCATTTTTGTATTCAAACTTTATCATTTAATACATAAACTGTCTCTTAGACAAAATATGTTATCACAATGTGTTAATCCTTGCTTTTATTAGTGATCTAAATCTATTTTAGAACCAGAAGAAGCTGATTCTAAAACTTTATAGGAAAATGTAGAAGGGACAAATGTAGCCAAGTCTACCCTGAAGAAAAACAAACTGGAAGATTTGTTCTACAAGATATCAAGGTTTCCTACAAAGATACAATAGTTAAGATGTCACAAGGATAGACAAAAAGATCTGTGGAATAGCAAAGAGTTTCCATGCATATATGGGAAAGATACCACTGCCACGCCATAAAGAATAAATGAGTCTTTTCAATACCAGGCACTGGATAGAGTGTATATTCACATTAAAAAAAAAACTTAACTGTTATATCATGTTAAGTGCTCGTATATATTCCACTCCTGATGAGCTGAACATCTCAACGTTGAAGTCAAAAAGAAAGTTTTAAGGGAAGAAGATTTTCATGACTTTGGTGTACAGAACAAATACTTAAACAGAACAGAAAAAGAACTAATTGGAAGGGAAACTACTGATAAATTGTATTGCATTTAAAAACTAAAGACACAAATTAAAAGGGTAAAAATACAGAAAAGATATTTTAACACATGAAGCCAACAGAATCTGTAAAGAACTGCTCAAATCAATGAAAATATTGACCTTCTGAAAGTGGACAAAAGACTTGAATAGATACTTTGAAACTGGTATACAAATAATAAACAGGTAAAGACTGTTTTACTTCATTAGTATACTCTAGCAAGTCAAAACCATAATGATACAGTGCTATACCTTACACAGAATGTTTAAAATTTTAAAAGACAGTACTGGTGGTGGAAGGATTTAGAACAATGGAAACAGTACATGCTTTTGGCAGGAGTATGAAGTGGGACAGCCACTATGGAAACTACTTTGGTATTACCTACGATGATTAAACACATGCATATACCATTATCCAGCAGTACTACTTTTAGATGTACACTAAACAGACATGTCTGTGCAAATGGACCAGGAAACATATACGAGTATAAAGTGTCAATCATAGCATTGACATTTGGCCCCAAACTGGAAAAATTCCCTAAAACTATCAAAAGTAGAATAGATATATAAACTGTGGCATCTTCCTAGAATTTCATTTTATGAAATGTAATGCCATATCAGCAATGAAAATTAATAAACTGTAGCTAGCTATAACATGGGTGAATCTCACAAACATAATATTGAGCAAAGAAGTCAGATGGAAAGGGATATGTATTTTATGATTTATTGTCTATAAAGTTCTAGAACAGGTAAATTAAAATCTTTTGTTAGAAACCAGAAACTTGGTTACTTTTAGAAATGAGAAATGGAGTACTGATTTGGAAAGGGATGATATGGTTTCTGTTGAGGTGCAGACATTATTTCTTGACCTTGTTGATGGCTGTATATGAGCTCTGTGGCATTTCATTGAGTTGCACTATATGTCTTACACAGTTTTCCATATAAATATTACATTTTAAGGTTAAAAGCAATTTAAAAAGAGAATATATTTTCTGACATAAGGGAATAGGGAAACTAAGTCTGGTTCTTGAGACCATGTTCTTTCCACTATTTCATGATGAGTGAGATTACAGATTTTGCAGCAAGACCCAAAATATATTCTTCGATACAGGATACACATTCATTTACAAAGAGAACTGAAAGTCTCCCTACAACCTGCAAAGCAACTCAGAAAAAATACAGAAAAGGTCAGCTGTCAGGATCAAAGTTACTGTGGGACTTTGGAAGAAGATGATGATCAAGACCAAGAGGATAAAGGAAGCAGACTGCAATATAGACCTGACCTTCCACGCTAATGAACTATTATAAATTCCCGAGTGAGGAGGGATTGGTGGTTAAAACTCAACTTTCATTTAAATAATTGTCTTAGAGATGTCTGTAATTAGTTGTATATGTTTAATTTGATTGCTTAAGTAGATCTGGTTATAATTTTATCCATATTGTGGTTCATGAGTCATTCTCAAAATAACCTTTTTTGTTCATTTGCAGTAACAAAATCCTTGACCAAATAGACTGAAAAAAAGAAGTAAATCAGAGTAGATTCTATTGATAATACAGTGGATACACTGACAGACTACTTAGATTATTCATGTTGAGTCTGCCTGTAGCCTATGTACATGTGGATGATGAAGGATTACATCACCTAGCAATAAAGAAACATCCCTAGCCAAGAGGAGTGACATAAACCTAATGAGTCTCATAAGAGTATCAGGAGGAGCAAGTGACAAAGACATGGCCATTCAGCTCACATAAGATACTGAATGCATTCCTTGAATAAATGAAATGAGACAAGTGGTGTAGACTCTAAGATTACTACTCTGGTTATCGTTCTATTAGTTGAGCTGCATCCAAAGCTAACACGCTATGAAGAAATGTAGGTTATACAACATATCAGTCATTGAATAAAGAAGGAAGAACCATGAAGAATGCTTCCATTCACTATCATATCCAAATAGTATCCCATAGTTTCCATGACACTTAACTATGAAAATTTTGGATGAAATGACCTATTTAAATACTATAGCAATAGTGAGCCAAATAATAAAAATTGCTTTTAAAGGTAAGAAGAAATAGACATAATGGTCTACTGGAAAGACGATAATGAATGCAATTAGTTGAATAATTCAGACTTTGAATGTTTTTGTTTAAACAATGAGGTAAGATTGTGGATATGCAATATAACAAGAAAACATTTCAAACCTCATAGTTGAGTTAGGGAAATATTACATATGAATATTGAAAGGTGCATGTTAAATTGAAGTTTCAATAACATTGAAGGAAAGTTTGTTTAGTGCTATATGTATAGTTTCTTAATACAATGCCCATAGTTTCGACATCAATTGTTATAAAGAAGGCTACTTCATTTTATATGCCAAAAATCTTGTTTCCTTTTCCCTATTTTTGAGAATAAGTTTAAATTTGATGTCTATACTTGGTAAGTCTTCATATTTCATTTTCTTTGATTCCTGGTTTTCTTACCCTCATTTGCTTTTTTAATTTTCTCTTCTTTAATCTGCTAATTTGCATGTTTTTAAACTGTTTTTCCTTAATTTTTTGTTTAGTAAAAAGATTTGTACTTGTTTCCAAATGTTGATTTTTCTGCTAAGAAGAGCTGTTTCACATCATGTAGCAATGGTGTGCTGGTAAATGTTTAACAGCTGGCTGCCTAAAAAATAACTGCAATTTGTAGTATTTGCTGATTTCTGTGGTGTAAATATTTCTACCATGGCCTATTTCAAGCTACCAAAGGGATGTCACTGAACTCAGATTTGAGTAGTGATACAGAGAACTAGCTCTCATAAGCTATTAGAGCCAGGTCCAGCACATCACTGATAAGATTTTGTTCATTGATAATCTGGGGAAAACTCTTCCTAATGATTGTATTCTTTATAAACTTTTTTGTTCTTGTATGAGATTCTGCTGTTTCCAAATGTCATACACTATTTGGTTATTATAGTGCCCCAAAGCATGGGACTCATTTACTCAATGCTTCTCTATTTTTCACAGAAATGTTAATACCTTGGGATACTCATTTCCACTGATTTAGCCTCATTATTTATTTAGTTAGTTAGTTTTAAATTTTTATTTTAATTGTTATTCTTGTACAGTTTTCTGTGTTTTACTCCCACCCCAGCCCACTACCCCACATTATTTATTTTTATTCCGCTTAAAGTAGCCTTCCTTCTGCCAAAAGCAAACATATCCAAAAGGGAACCACCCACTATTTCAAGAAGTCTTAATGTCTTTATCTATGCATTTCCACAGCAAGAGATAACTCCTTTCCTTGTTCTTTAGCTAGTCAAAATCTCATTTTTATTCAAGACCAATGTTAAATGTTACTTCCTCTATTAGAATATCCCTCCATCCAAATATAGCTAAAAACAATGGGTCATGTAATTCCAAGGTACTTCGTTAATACTTCTTTTATTTTTACTTGTGTTAGAACTTTTAGGAACAAAATAAATGCCTAAAAAAAGACTACCGAATAAACGTATATTCCTAGTAACACCTTCTGAAAAGCCTAAAAACAGTACAGAAAATCTATATAATGGAATTCGAATTACCCAGGTAACTTCTACTTTATTTAGCATTTGCTAAAACACATAAACAAACAAACAAACAAACAAAAGCCACAATTACTTTGGCTCTGTTTCACAGAAACGTTATTAAATATAAGAAATGCAACATCATAGGCCATATCTACAATGAAAAATATCTTCAAATAATACTTTCCAAATATTTTTAATCTCTTTAAATTATCCATACATTCTCTTTCAGAGTGTGGATAGGTTTCAAAGTCTAAGAGAAGATCATGGAAAAACATTATTTTGGATTATCACACATTTCCCCTGTACTGAGATCCCCTTCCTCAATTCATGAATTACAAGCTCCAAAATAGGAGCTTGTAAGCTTTCCCAGATTCACACCAATTCCCCAATGGAGTCAGCCATACATAATCTAAAGGATGAAAAAGATGACAAGACTGCTTCCCTATTCAAAGTCTAATGAAAACAAACCCCTGATGAGCAACTTGGACAACAACATCTTAAGAGTTCACCGCAGGGGTGGTTGTCAAAACTTACTAGAGTCAATTCAAGAGACTTTTTCAGCAGCTTTAGAGCAAAAAGTCATCTTGGAAAGATTATCAACATACACAATCACTAAGTTTAGCCACTGTTGCTGAAATCCAAGTCAAATGAAAGCAGCTGAGCCTACTCAACAGGAGACAGCAGTTATTACAAAGAAAAGGAGAAAAAGGGAGAGAAAGGGAGGGAGGGAGGGAGGGAGGAAAGGAAGGAAGGAAGGAAGGAAGGAAGGAAGGAAGGAAGGAAGGATCTAGAAACCAAACCTTACAAAGAATGCAGAGATCAAGAGAAAATATGCTATAGACTCAAATATGTGGTGAATCTGCAGTACCAGAGACTGTAGCATCATCTCCATCCATGGCAATTTGTTTTTTTCTCTAACAAGCTTAAAACTGTCATTTATTCTGTTTTGACAGGTGGTCTTTTAATGGCTATGTTCTCAACTCACTACACAAGGCCCTTACCTACAATATGTCCTCTCCTTTCACCTGCCTGAAGTCCTTCAATGTTTTCCTTTCAGATTCCATAGGAATGCCAAATGCTTAAGCTCTTCTCACCTCTTGAAAAAGTTTTTTTTTTTTCCCCCAGAGGAAGCAACCCAGGGTGTTGCTAATTGGCTTTGCAGAACAGTAGGCAAATTTGTCCTTAAAGCAACTGTGACTTTGTTTGCCAGCCAGCACAAATGCAGATTACCAACATCATTTTCTCTAAAAACCTCAGGAATGTTTCTATAACTAATTCTGAAAAAAGATGTGACTATTCACATTAGAACCTCTGAAGCCATTCCAAGCAACCTAATGAGTCTTCTCATTCGGGAAGTCACTTCAGTTTCTTGCAAACTCCAAGCTGGTGTGTTTCTAAGTGCTTCATTGAAGAAGTTCAAAAATATTCATCATACACTGATTGGACTGATAAATCTAAGTGCTAAACTTTGCCAAGAAAAAGAAAAAAATGGACTTCTGGTATGTCTTCAAAATCAGTTGCCTCTAGGAATTTCCTGTACCATGCTCAAATTAGTTTTAACCCAACAGTATATTATTTTGACTGACCTTGTGCATATTTCTTTAAAAAACAGTCAAGAGATATTTTGCTAACTAGATCGCTTTCATGATAAAAAATATTTAAAAATAAATGCCTATTTTGGGTACAACACTCGGATTACTTAATTTTTAAAAAATAAAGTTTTTTGGTACCCATCTATGTATCTATACCAACATGCGGAGCCAAGAGTTCCTGCTGATTTTACAATTCCTTTGGGTTATGTAATTCATATTATTCTGCTGATAATAAGCCATATGAAGCAGCATTTTGCTGTATTGACATGGTCTGGCCAAGAACAACAAGGAAAAGAAATAGCATTAAAAAAACTGGCAAAATGTTTATAAATTCTAATCCTCTGCACATGAATAAATACATCTGACAAAGTGCAGAGTCCCTCAAAAAGGCCCTTCTTGACCTTCTTAATTTGAGTTCAATTGCATGTTCAGTGTTGAGAAGCCAAAGTAGGTTCTGCCAATGTTTTAAGCTCAACCTTTACTACATTTTGTTATTTGTGAAAGTGAAATCCCAGATAATAAGTTATAATTGCCCTATTAATCACTTGAAAAGGGAGTTTGAAGGAAAATTAGGATTTGAAATTTCACAACTGGTATCTGAAAGCCGTCCTTTTTTGTTTTCTTACCTATAGCTTACCACATAAAACTACTGTAAAAACCCACATGTAGGCACTTTTTGAAATGGTGAGGTACAAGAATATGCCTTATATATTCCTTTTCTAAAGGAATGAAATTTAAAACTTCAATGTAGTCATGGCTGTTAGTCATGATGACCTTTGAACTAGGAAAAAAATACAGAAAACCAGGCCTTGTATTATAAATTATATTGTCAATGAAAGTGAGAAGAACCCTTTGTTCCTGAAGTCATTTTAAATATTACATTTTCATTTCCTTCTTTCAAATGAATTATAACGTACAACATGCATGTATTTTTCTTCCATTTTTCATTTTTAAAAGTCCTTCTTACTCTTAGTTTTTTCAACTCTGTATACTGATAGACCTGACACACCAAAATTTACCTCTCAAAGTTCAATATACCAAATCTGTCTGTTATCCTTAAAGTATCTTGTGGGAAATCCATAGACTTGTTAATATGCCTAAGAAATCTCAATGGAAAAAATACAGAGAGCCACAGATTCTTTAAACCTCTCTTTTTTTAGGTCATGATCAACAAATTTTAGATTGTGTTTATGTAACTGAAGATAGCCAATGAAATGGGACAAGAAGGTATTTAGGGTATTATAATAACTAAATCAAGTTTACTATAAGATAATTATAGTAAGATAATTAATCTACTTACATGTAGATAATTAAAGCTGATTAAAGTCAGTATAGCCAATAATCATTTTAGTTATCACTTACTGGAATTTTTAGCATGTATATGCTCATACGGCCTTGTTTAAGATTGGCCAATGACACCTTTATCCCTTCCTCTATCTCAAGCTTAGCCTTTCTAAAAATGTAGAGAAAAGGCATACGTTTTGAACTTTAAATTAGGTAACATCCTTCTAATGTTACCTAATGACACTTATTGTTGACTAGGAGTCAATTGTTCTATGAAAACAGTCTACTTTATCTCTAGGATTAGGTCATTTAATAATGCTCTTTGGACAGAGATCTCAGTCCAAAGAGCATACAGGGAAAGGGAGACACAAAATATACTCATTTTGCTTTTTAGTAAACTCAGATAAATTAAGAACAACGTATAGCTCCGCAACTGATTTGAATGTCTTCTGAAATAGTCATTTCTAAAAGAAGAGATCACAGGAAAATTTACTCCATTGTTATTGGAAATATTCGCTTGGAAGAACAGAGTGGGCAAAGTGCAGAGATTACAAGAGCATTGTGCTCAAAGAGAGCCAGTGAAATTCATAATTTCCTTTCACAAAGCTGGAAAAGTAGCTGGCTTTTATCAGCCAGTAACATTTCCTTCTGGACAGGTCAGTCACTCATGGAGCCATAATCCACAGTCTACAGTTAGATTTTCTGCACATCTGGCATAATCCTTTACAATCCAAATGTTAAAACCAGTTGGTTTTCTTAAAATGTTTCTATATTTAAAATCAAATAAGCAACTTGAGAATATAGGTGAATATGTAACTTACATTATCTAGTAGGCAAATAGAACAACCCAACATTATCTTGTAAGTAGAAGTAGCATTTATATTTTCCACTCCTTGATCAGCACAGAAACTCCCCAGCATTCCGTTTGACACTATTTGTTCTTGGGAATTTTAGAAAGACTCTAATATTTAGAAAATCTTAGACACCTTGAACTATGTTTGATCTGAAATAGCAGTCCACTAGTAACAACACTAATCATTAAATAGTTATATCCTTTGGGTTATTGAGCTGTCTAAAATTATACACAAAGACAAGTTTCCTCTCTTATATTTTCCTTCAAGTTAAAAATGTACATATTTACTTTAATAAATACAGCACAATAATCATGTCAAAACACTATATGTCTTAAATAATGATGACAATAAAACTTATATGTTCAGTGTGCAGAAGAAGATACTGTTTCGCCCCTCCATAAATAGTACAGGCACAAGCATGAGCTACTGTTAAAAAACATTGTGAATCACAGATTTTAAAAATGATTGTGTATTATCTATTGCATTAAAAAGTCGAGTTTAAAATTCATAAAAAAGGAAAAATAAATTAAAAAGTTGTAACATCTTTATACATTTACTATAAAAATAAATTGATAACATTAATGAATCTATATAAACTTTGAAATACTTGTGGAATTACAATAAATTGGTCCAAAAGCTTGATCTAGAAGTAAATCATGATAATCTGATGTGAAATCTACAGAGTAGTCAGAAAAATGTATATATAGTATGAAAAAAAAAGAATGCTCTTTGGCAACATAGATTCAAGTTCAAATCTTGGATCTAACACCTTTTGGCTGCATGATTTTGCATGGATTTCTTAAACCTCTTTGACTCACTATAAACATCTGTAAGATGGAAATAACATCTATCTCCCAGCCTGGAGAATTCATAAATGGTGACAGGATAAAAAGAGTTTATCAATATTTTTAAGACTCCACCAAGATAGAGACATAGGAGGTGCCTGAATTTTCTCTTCCCACAGATGTACCGAGTGTACAGTGACACATAAAGCAATTCCCTCTGAGAGAATCCAGAAATTAGCTGAATGACTCCTACGCACTAAGTGAGAAAATACCCACATGGAACGTGTAGGAAAGGCTGAGACATACTTTCACCATACACCCAACCTTGGCACAGCATCATACAATTAGAAGGGAACCCCAAACTTCCACTTTTTCCCTGAGGAGTGAAGGGTTTGGACCATATAACTGGCATCCTATCTTTTAAGTTTCTCATCCCAAAATGGTCTCCTAAAATACCTAGCTATAAAAGCTAGTCTTCATGAGTCCTACAGGACTTTAGCAAACAAAGAAGCAGTTCTTAACAGGTGTGAGAGCACTTGCCATGACTATTTCCCCAGGGCTCAGTGCAGAGCAGGCAAGGGAAAAAGCCCATCTCCCAGTCTTTCCCTAGAAGGGGAAGTACGTATTTTACAAGCTGCTGTCAGGAGAGTCTGGCTTCTAATTAGCAATGCACCAAGGTGCTGGCTGTGATTTTCCCCAGAGCCTAAAAGAGCTGGTAGGCACTTCTCCTGCTTTCTCTTTCTGGTTTACTTCAACAATAAAACCAACCCACCAATATCTGCTTAGAAGGAGCTTTTTCATATATCTAGCATCCCAACTTTTATGGCTGTTACCCAAAGGATCAGCCTTCAAATCACCTAGCTCGAATAGCCAACACAGCATGCTTTCATGAGTCCCACAAGACTATAGCAAACAAAAAGTTTTAAACCTGCACAGGAGCAACTCCCACCCCACAGGCTATACACCAAGGCCCAATGCAGAAGGAATAGGCAAATATCTTCATGTCACAGTTTCTTTATGGAGGGGGTCCAGCCTTCAGTCAGCCTACATCCAGGGGCTGACTGTAAACCTCACCTGAGGGACACTGACAGTTCTTGGCACACACTCAACTACTGGGAGCCACTAACAACAAAACCTTTAGTTTCTATGGTCACAAAGATTTGGGTGGTGAACAGTAGCTTGACTGGGTTGTTTGATGAAGTTCATCTTCTACATGAAACCAATCTGCCAAGACTGGGAGAGTGGCTGTTATGTACAATGTGCACAAACCAACAAAGAGAGTCAAGAAAAATGAAAAACAAAACAAAACAAAACAACCCAGGGGAATATATTGTAAGCAAAAGAAGACATATATTCAGAAATTAATGAAAGTAATCTTAATGATATGAAGATAAGTGATTTACCTGAAAGTATTCAAAATATCAGTCATAAAGATGATTACTGAGGTTGGGAGAGATATACAAAAACAGAATATTTTTTTTGCCAAGAGATAGGTAATAGTAAAGGGTACTAAACAGAGATCATAGAACTGAAGATCGGAACTGAATTTCTACATTCACTGAATTGAAAATTTCAATATAGAGTTCAACAGTAAAGTAGATCAAATGGAAGAAAGGATCAGTGATCAAGGTACTGTAACACTGGACATTGAAACTCATCCAGTCAGAGTAACAAAAAGAAAAAAATATGAAAAACAATGAAGATAATTTAAAGGACTCACAGGACACCACAAAGCTGACCAACATATACATTTTAGGGGGTCACAGAAGAAAAGAGAAGGAAAAAGGCCAAAAGCTTCTTTGAGGAAATAATGGCTGAAAATTATCCTAATTTTGGAAAAGAAACAGATATCCAAATCCAGGAAACCCAAAGACACCAATTAAGATGGCACTAAAGAGAGTCACATCAGGCACATTATAATTTAATTGTAAAAAGTTAAAGATAAAGAGAAGATTTTTAAAGCTGCAAAAAAAAGCAACTTGTTACATTTAAGAGTAAAAATAAGATTATGAATACATTTTCAGCAGAAACTGCATACCAGTAGGAAGCGGGATGATATATTTAAAGTGCAGTGGGGGAAAAACTTCCAACCAAGAATACTCTACCCAATAAAGTTGTCCTTAAGAAGAATAGTTTTGTGGACAAACAAAAGCTGAAGAATTCTTCACCACTAGTTTGGCCTTGAAAGAAATGTCAAGGGGAATTCTTCAAGCTGAAATGAAAGGATGGTAACTAGTAATATGAAAACTTATAAGAATATAAGACTCACTGGAAAAGTAAATACATATTTAAATTCAGAATACTCTGATATTGTAATTGTGGTAAATAACTTTTAACTCTAGTGTAAAGGTTAAAAGATGAAAGTATTAAAATAACTATAACTGCAATAATGGGTACACAATGTAAAAAAGATTTTATTTGTGACTTCAAAAATATAAATTGAGGGAGGGCAGTGTAAAAATGTAGAGCTTTTGTTTGCAGTAGAAGTTAAGATGTTATCAGCTTAAAATACACTATAATAACTAGACGATGCTTTCTGTAAGCCTTATGGTGACCACAAAACAAAAACTGACAATAGGTAAGCAAAAGGTAAAAAAATGAGAATGAAACATACCAGTATGGAAAAATAATCAATACCAAGAGAGGAAGTAAAGAACTACGAATTAGCCAGAAAACAGCAAGATGACAACAGTAAGCCCATATATATTAATAACTACTTTAAATGCATATGGACTAAATTTTCCAATCAAAAGACATAGAGTGACTGGATGGATAAAACTATATGCTGCCCTTCAAGAGAATTACTTCAGTTTTAAGGACATGCAGACTAAAAGTAAAGTGATGGAAAAGATGTACCATGTCAGAGGAACCCAGAGGAAAGCAGAGTTAGGTATATGAGAAAAAATGAACTTTAAGCCAAAAACTATAATTAGAGACAAAGTCATTATATAATGATAAAGTGGTCAATTCATCAAGCAGGTGGAAAAACTGTAAATATGTATCTAACATAATAATACTTTAATTTACAAAGCAAGTATTAACACATCTAAAGGAAGAAATAGAAAAAAAATTACAGTAGTAGTAGGGGACATTAATGACCCATTTTCAACAACTGATAGATCATCTAGACATAAAAGCCATAAGGAAACACTAGACTTAAACTATATGTTAAAGCATATGAAGCTAACAGACACATACAGAGCATTCCATCCAGTGACAACAGAATGTACATTCTTCTCAAGCACACATAGAACATTCTCCAGGATAGATCACGTATGAGGCCACAAAAGCAGTCCTAGCAAATTTGGGTACTAAGTCATGAATGCTGTTAGCACTGGGGTTGCTGCAATGTGGTGCAAAGAGCAATGACCTTGAGTTTTGCTTTAATCTTTTCGCCTTTGATATTTACTAACTGAGGATCTTTAATCACCTAATCACACAGAGTCACATTTTTTTCATTATGTAAAATGAAAATATTGATGCTAATTTCATAGGCTTTTTGTTAAAACTCAAAAATAAAATTTAGATCATTTAAAAATCTTATTAAAACAATAAGAGACTTAATAAGAGAGAGAAATTATTTCTCATTAAAAAGCAGATCTTAGCTCCTTAAAAAAAAAAAGAAAAGAAAAGAAAGAAAGAAAGATTAAAATCATCTCAGGCATTTTTTCCCAACTACAATGGCATGAAACTAGAAATCAATTACAAAAAGAATGCTTAAAAAATTACAAATACATGGTAATTTAATAGTATGCTCCTGAACAACTAATGGACCAAATAAGAAATCAAAACAAAAAATAAAAAATACTGAGATAAGTAAAAGTGGAAACACAGTATACCACAATTTATGGGATGTAGCAAAAGCAGTTTTTGGAGGGAAGTTGATGGTGATAAATGCCTACATTAGGAAACAAAACTCATAGACATAGAGAACAAATTGATGGTCACAGGATGGGTTTGGGGAGATGGATGAAAAAGGTGAAAGGGATTAGAAGTACAAATTGTCAGTTATTAAAATAGTCATGGGGATGTAAGGTACAGTAAAGGAATATAGTCATGGGGATGTAAGGTACAGTAAAGGAATATAGTCAATAATGTAACAACTATGCATGGTGTCAGATGGGTACTAAACAGTGTGATCATTTTCTAAGCTGAATAAATGTCTAATCACTATGTTGTACACCTGAAACTGTATGTCAACTATAATTGGAAAATTAATTACAAAAGGAAAGATCTTATATAAACAACCTAATTTTATACCTCAAGAAATTACACAAAGGAGAGTAAATGAAGCCCAAGGTAGCAGAAGGAAATAAATAAAGGTCAGAGTAAAAAAATAAATAGAAACTAAAAACACAATAAGAAATCTATGAAACTCAGAAGTGGGTTTATAAAAGAAAAATCAAAACTGACAAACCTTACCAAGAACAAGAAAAAAAGGAGAAGCCTCAATAGAAGCAAAAAGGAGAAGCCTTTATTAATTGATTTTATTAATCAAAAAAATGAAAGAGGGCATGACAACTGATAATAGAGAATTACAATTGATAATAAAGCTGCTATGAAGAATTAAATGCTAACATGTTAGATAATGTAAAAGAAGTGGATAAATTCTTAGAAACATCAAATCTACCAAAATGAATCAGAAAATTTAGAAAATCTGAACAGACCAATTACTAATAAGGAAACTGAATCAGTAATCATAGATCTCCCAACAAAGAAAAATCTAGAATCATATGGCTTCACTAGTGAATTCTACCAACTTTAAATGGAAAATATTTCATGTTCATGGCTCAGAAAACTTATTATTTTAAAACAATCATATCATCCAAAGTGATCTATAGATTCAATATAATCCCTATCGAAAGGCATTTTTCATAGAAATAGAAAAAAAATCCTGAAACTTATATGAAACCACAAAAGACCACAAATAGCCAGAGCAATCTTGAGAAAGAAGAATAATGCTGGAGATAGCACTCTTCTTGATCTAAAACTACACTACAATAATCAACACAGTGTGATGTGGGCATTAAACACAGACACATAGATTAATGGAACAGAAAAGAGAACACAGAAATAAATCCATGCATATATGGTCAACTGCTCTTCAGCAAAGGAACCAGGAATATACAGTGAGGAAAGATAGTCTTTTCAATAAATGGTGCTGGTGAAACTAGTTAGCCATATGCAATAGAATGAAAGTGGACCCCTATGTTACATTATACAGAAAAATAAATTCAGAATTGATTAAAATGCAAATGTAAGAGTTGAAATCATAAGACTCTTAGAAGAGAACACAGCAGATAAGCTCCTTGACTTCAGTCTTGGCTATGGTTTTTTGGATTAGATACCAAAAGCAAAGACAACAAAACAAAAATAAATAAGTGGGACCACATCTAACAAAAAGGTTCTGTACAGCAAAGGAAATCCTCAAAATGAAAAGGCAGCTATGGAATGGGAGAAAATATTTGTAAATCGTGTATCCAATAAGGGGTTAATATTTAAAGCATATCAGAAACTCATATAACTTAATAGCCTAAATAAATAAATAAATCAGTTAAAAATGGGAAAAGGTTTCTGAATCCAAATTCCAAATAGATGATTTTCCAAAGAAGACTCACAAATGTCAAACAGCACATGAAAAGATGCTCAACATCAATTATCATCAGGAAATGCCAGTCAAAACCACAATCAACCATTCTCTCACACATTGTTAGGATATGCATTATCAAAAAGAAAAGAAATAAATGTTGGTAAGAATGTGGAAAAAAGGAAACACTTGCATACTGTTCATCGGACAGTGTACTGAGTATAGGCACTATGGAAAACAACAGGAGGTTCTTCAAAACATTAAAAATAGAACTACTGTATGACCTAGTAATACACTTCTGAGTAACACTGAAAGGAAATAAAATCACTGCAACATAAGTCTTCATTGAAAGATGAATGGATAAAGAAAACATGATATGTCTACATATCAACATGTTGATACGTAGATATATAGATATGTGAATATTATTCATCCTTAAAAAAGAAGGAAATCTTGTCACTTACAAGAACATGGATGAAATTTTGTCATTTGCAGCATTTTGGAAGGCATTATGCTAAGTGAAAAAAGCCAGACAGAGAAAGAAAAAATAAATAATACTGCATGGTGTCACTTATGAAAATCCCCCCCAAAAAAAAAAAATCAAACTCCGAGAAACAAAGAGTAGAATGGTGGTCACCAGGGGAGAGGGGGAAGGGGAAAGGGTGTGGGGTGTGGTGGTGGTGGTAGGTGAAGATAGTGAAATGTTAAAAAATGTTTTAAACATTTAGTTGTAAGATAAATAAGGTTTGAAGATCTAATGTAGAACATGGTGACTATAGTTGATAATACTGTATTGTATAATGGAAATTTGCTAAGAGAGTAGAACTAAACTGTTCTCACCAAAAAAAGCCCCCCCAAAACCCCCAAACAAAAACAAAAAGTAACTACATGAGATGATGAATGTGTGACATTAACTAAATGGTGAAAATCATTTCATAATGTATATTGTACATTTTAAATATATTACAATTTTATTTGTCAATTATACTTTAATAAAGCTAAACTTTTTTTAAAAGCTTTTTCCCCTATGAAGTAACATAATTCTACTGAAAATGTCAAGAGATTTCTTTGAGTTCTCTCTTTTTCAATGTTCATTAGTGAGGTCAATATGCAAAGCATTTCTCTTCCCAAGGGTTATCTTATTTATTGAGTTCTACCAATAAGTTGATTGTGGAGGATGGAACGTATATTCTACAATGGGGCAAAAGTTACTGCATATCACGTGAGAATATGTAAACTTCCCTTACCTAAGGCTTATCTTCTTAGAATTGTAAGAGCAACATTGTGCTAAGTATATGGGATTTTTTTTTTGAAAAAAAGACAAAAATATGCATGCATACATTCCTTGTCCTTGACCCTTGTTCTTTTATACTTTTAGTTAGTGTTTTTTTTTTTTTACCTCATTTCCAAGAAGGGCATTTACACAAGCTTCTGATGCATCGCAGATGGCTGTGAGATCATGTCCTCCTTCTAGAGCCAACACCACGCGTCCATTAGCCAATGTCATCAATTGCTTTGTCAAATGACCAAAGCCTACCATAATACAAAAAAAATTTCAAAGTATTAAATCAAGAGAGAACATCCTGCAGAATTTAATATTAATAGAGCATTTTATTTTCTACATGTCCTTTCTCAGCACTCTCCATGTGCTAACTCATTTAATACTCACAATAACTTGAAAAATTAGGTCTTAGAATCTTTAGTTACAAATGAGGGAACCAAAACTCAAGACCCTAATAGCTAAGAAGTATCAAAACCAAGATTTGCACCAGTCAATATGGCTCTAAGCATAGCATAGAACATTCACAAAACATTCTATATGTACCTGGAAGAAAAATTAGTATATGGCCAATGTTAATAAGGTAAATAATGCCATCCACTGTCTCTGTCATCTGCCTTTATCTTTATTGTAAAGGAAATTTTCTATGTATCACCTCAAATTACTATCACATTAGACATTTACGAGTATGTAAGAATTCCAGTTTAGATACAAACTTCACAACACTTGGTGTGATTGGCCAAGGGGGTAGGTGAATAATGGCCTGTTACAGGGTTCTTGTTTAGTATAAGTAGGGACTTTTCTATTTCTACACTTGGAATTAGATTTTATTATGAATAGGTGTTGGATTTAATTAAATGGCTTCTTTACACCAAAAAGATGAGTTTCCTCCTATAATTCTGTAGTGTGAGTTGCATTACTATTCCTAATATTAACCCATGTTGAATTTATGGATTGAAATGTTTGCTTGCGATGTATTACCCTTTTTATACACAGCTGGATTTGTTTCACTAATGTTTTTGTTTCGGGTTTTTTTCATCTGTGTTCATGAACAGGCTTAATCTAATATTTCCCATTCTTGTACTGATCACATTGACTTTTGGTATGGTTGAGACCCTCTTTTCCCATTGTCTGACTCTAGAATGGTGTGTAGAAATCCTCTGCAAAACCAGTTGAGTCTTGCATTTTCTTTGAGAATGATTTTAAACTATTGATAGAATTTCTTTAGGGATTATAGGATTACTCATGCTTTCAATATCTTCCAAAGTTATAGTTATGTAGAAATTTATTTTTTACTTTAGTGTTCAAATTGATTGAAATAAAGTTTTAATTATCTCCATTTTCTTATCTGGAGCTCTAATTAGACATATATGTTCATTGTCATTCTATCCTCAATGTCTCTAAGTTTTCTTTCATATTTTCTATGTACCTCTCTGTCCTGCATGATGTATTCTTTTGATTTAGATCTATCATCCAGACTTGTTCTCCAGATGTGTCTAATCGGCTGTTTATCACTTTTGCTGATATTTTCATTTTAGTGATTATATTGTTCAATTCTAGATGCTCCACTTGGTTATATTTTATATCCTCCCAGTCATTTTTACAGTTTCTCACTCTTTGCTTATGTTTTTGTTTCTTCCTTTAGATGTAATTATTTTATATTCTGTATCTGCTATTTGAAGTCCTTATCATTTAGTTTTAGTGTTTGTTGTTTCTTCTGATTAACCATCATGATATCTTAATTTTCCTGTGTTTCTTGAATTTTTTTTTCCAATATTCATTGGAACTTAATATGTGAGAAGTATTTGAAGCCTGAGTTGAATGTGATATTTATTTTTGAAATCTAGGATGAGTGTGATTTTGTTTGCCTCTGCTGGATGACTGGGACACTACCAACTAAAATCAATTTTAAATTGTCAGATTCAAGGGCTATTTGTTAATTGCAAATGTGGGCCCCAAAATTTGATTACAAAATCTTACGGAAAAGAAATTCACTTTTTTTTCTTTTTAAAATTTCCTTTGAAATTCTATTGATAGCTATAGCTGAGATAGATTTATTGTTTTATTTAGCAGTATCTCCTTTTCTCCTAGTCATCCTTTTCCTTAGATTTGGCCCTTTGACATTCCTTCTTCCTTCTGGTCTCCAATCAAAACCCTACCCTTCATGGACACAAGGCTTTGACTCTCTTTTCTGTATGTAGTAGTCTATAATATTCAAGCTCTAGCCAACAAGGCTAGCATTTGCTCATGTTCTTTCATCTTTTTAGAAGTCATTCATAAACTCAGAAGAGTAGTTTTGATATTTTTATGTAGGAGTATTTCAGGAAGGATATGTAGTCCTTCATATCGCCAAATGTAAATGTTTCTCATTCAACATTTTAAAAAGTTAAGATTTCATTCAACCTGCCAAATTTCAGGGGCAATTGCAAATGATAAAAAAGAATAAGTGAAAATAAATAAAACCGCCCAGGCTGGTGTGGCTCAGTGGATTGAGTGCTGGACTGCAAAACAAAGAGTCGCCAGTTCAACTCCCAGTCAGGGCACATGCCTGGGTTGCAGACCAGGTCCCCAATAGGGGATGTGGGAGAGGCAACCACACATTCATGTGTCTCTCTCTCTCTCCCTCCCTTCCCCTCTGTCTAAAAATAAGTAAAATCTATAAATAAATAAATGATTTTAAAAAAAGAAAATGCATAAAACCATGTATTCAATATGACATTTTGTTTTTAATATGCTTTAAGAACTTGCAGAAAATAAACATTTAATTTCTTAATCAATTACATTTTTAATATATTTTTTGACTATGCTATTACAGTTGTCCCATTTCTCCCCCATCATTCTCCTCAACCCTGCACACCCCATCCCACTCACATTCCCCCCTTTAGTTCATGTCCATGTTCCATAAGTTCCTTAACTTCTACATTTCCCATGCTATTCTTACCCTCCCCCTGTCTATTTTCTACCTACCATCTATGCTACTTATTCTCTGTACCTTTTCTCCCTCTCTCCTCCTCCCACTCCCCTGTTGCTAACCCTCCATGTGATCTCCATTTCTGTGTTTCTGTTCCTGTTCTAGTTGTTTGCTTAGTTTGCTTTTGTTTTAGGTGTGGTTGTTAATATCTGTGAGTTTGCTCTCTTTTTACTGTCATATTTCTTATCTTCTTAGGTAAGTCCCTTCAGCATTTCATATAATAAGGGCTTGGTGATGATGAACTCCTTTAACTTGACCTTATCTGAGAAGCACTTTATCTGGAGGAACACACCAAGGCACATCATAATTACATTAGCCAAGATTAAAATGAGAGAGAGAATTCTAGAAGCAGCAAGGGATAAGGGGACAGTCACCTACAAAGGAATTCCCATCAGACTGTCAGCTGATTTCTCAAAAGAGACTTTACAGGCAAGAAGGGGCTGGAAAGAAATATCTGAAGTCTTGAAAGGCAAGGACCTACATCCAAGATTGCTTTATCCAGCAAAGCTGTCATTTAATCAATTATATTTTAAAATAATAGACTTTATTTTTAAAGTAGTTTTGGGCTTACAGAAAAAGTAAGCAAAGGTACAGAGTTCCCAAACGCCATTCCATCCCTTCAATGTCCTTTCCCATTTTAACATCTTGCATCAATGTGGTATATTTCTTAGAACTGATAAGCTAATATTGATCCATTATTGCTAACAAAAGTCTATGATTAGGATTCATCGTGTTGTATGGTTCTATAGGTCTTGACAAATGCATAATGTCATGAGTCCATCATTTTATTATCATATGAAACAGATTCACTACCCTGAAAGTCCCCTGGCCTCCGCCTATTCATCCCTCCTCTCCACCCCACCAGCCCTGCAAACTAATAATCTTCTTTTGTGTCTATAGTTGTTATTAATTTTTCAATATTTACATTAATTCCAATTTTTAATTTCTTGCACTATTCATTCTAAAGTACAAAAATAATCTTACTTTACCTTTTCATACAATACTCCCACTATTTAGAATATTTCTACATCTATGAAAACTGAAAGAATAACCTTACATATAGAAATGCATATTCTGCATTCTGCAAGTGTACCTAGGCTGTATTCACACCCAACCTCCAGTCCTCTCTTAGGTCTTGTGGTCTTTGTTTGAAAAGAACAAGAATTCTTAGAATAGAGTTAGAAGAACTAAATGAAAGTCTATAAAATTTGTCAAACAATGAGAACTACCAGCCCCCTCAACTAAACTAAGTTGCTTCCATTTTGGGACAATTAAATAATATCATCTTAATCCTTGGCATGTGTAGAGATATATATCCAATAAACCAGAAATGTCCAGAATTTTGGCTCCAGTCTGGTGCTTGAGGCTAGCCATGGACAAGATGTGTTCATTTCCTCACTGCCTTGAAACACTTCGATGTGTTGAGTCTATCCACTTAGCTATTATTTTGATGGAAGTCAAAATAGTCACTTTGTAAGCATCCTATGTTTCTAGATAGTTGGGAAAATATTCCAAAAGTGATTTAAAAATTAGGTAACAAGTTCTTTCAAGTATTGCAACATTTCTCACTTCCTATGGACCTCATTTTGATACCAATAAGAATCTTTTCCACAAGCCACTTGGGAATGAGACTGATCACACTAAACTTCACCTTCTTATCTGATCACTATAAAAAGAATAAGTTAAACTTTTGGAAAACGTGTAATGCAAAGATCTGATTCCTAAAGCTTGGAAATGTTCTTGGCCTAAGTCAAGGTTAATAGTATATAATAATTAGTTCCATTCTAGAAGATAAAAAAAAGCAAACAATACTCATAATACTATAAGCAAATTTTTCTGGTAATCATACTGCTAAATATCATGAACAACTTTTCCTATATCCTAAACCAGGCTACAGTAATAACTCAAAAAGATATAATAATGAATCAAGCTAGAGTACCGTATCTTTCTTACTGAAGGGTCGTAGCAATTGAGAATTCAATTATCTAAAGTCACTACTGAGCAGATCCAATCACATGGATTTAAAAACAAAATGGAGTGAAAAAGTCTCAAAGCTGATTTAAATTCACTCTTTCCTCTGGGAATAAAAAAAAAAAAAAAAAAAAAAAAAAGGCCCATAAAATACCGAACTTAGATGGGATAGTAAAAAGTGGAAGGAGAAAATGGAATGAAGCTAATCTTTGATCTCTATCCAAATTCCTCTCTCTTTTACCTACAGGGTTTATTTCCATTCACATGTTACCCATGTGATCTCTGGAGCCACAGACTGAGGCAGCTGAACTCTAAGCTATGCATGCGGAAAACATTCAAGCAAAGAAATGAAATTTCTACATGGTTTGTGCCCTGTCTCCCAATCAAAGTAAAGAAGTCAAGAATAATTTTTAGTAACCTGAGTTCTACTGTGTCCATTACTGCTGTCTGTATGTGTATGTATATTTAGGATTAGAAAAGCAAATTGTGGCTACCAATTTCAAGGTATTTTTTCAGGACATGTGAGATAAAATTTTCAGTAGATTTTTTTCGGTGTGTATGTTTATTTGATTAACAGTCATGTAACATATTTTTAATAGGCATAATTGCAAGCTTCATTTAATAGTTTTTACTTCAGCTTCACAAAAGGCACAAGAGCTCAGCCTACTTTCCACAACATATTTAATCTGCACAGGTGAAAAACTGTAAGCAGAGACCATAGATGGGAATGTTTTTGTCAAGAGGGCTGGAGAATCCGCAGTGTGAGGGCAGAGATAATGGGGAAAAAGGGGAAGTGTTGTCAGGAACATGTATAAAGTACACATGGACAAAGCCGAAGGGAGGTAGGATTGAGGGTGGGAGTTGGGGATGTCTGGGGTGGAGGGGATTGGTGGGGGGAAAGGAGACAACTGTACTTGAACAACAACAAAAAAAAAAAAAAAGAGAGAGAAAGAAAAAGAAGTAATCAGCTGAGAAAACTGTAAACATCCTATATCTTGGGCCCAATAAATCACTGGATATGGGAATGGAACTGGATTCTTGGGTACAGATACACCTTAGTTTCTGAGTTTTTTTGTGAGAGAAGTACAGAGCTGAGGGAGGGGCCTGAATGCCTGGGGTGACAAGGTGGGCAGCTCAGGTTATTGACTCAGAACAGGTACCTGCGCACTTAAAATCAGCCTCAGCAGTCCTCCCCACTGTGACAGAATTCTCGAAGGACTTTGTTCCAGAGTGAGATTTGGCGCCGTAAGCTTTGTAAAGGAGATCTAGAAGGAGGCATTAGCAAAGTACTACCATGACACCTACAATATTGCTACTACACTGAAGAATCCTAACTGTTGCCTGGTTGTTTGAAAAAGCATTAACTTAACTGAATCTAATTTAATTTAAACAACATTAAATTAAAAGAATGAGCAGGAAGCTATACTGGAACAAATCCTTTCTTTCGATGGCCATACACAGGAGAACTGGTAACTACCAAGACTGAGATACCACTGAGAAAGAGAATTAGAAGAGCATTTCAGTTAAAAAGCCTATGTTCAGTTCTGTTGATTTGCTAGAAGCAAATTTAATATTTTTTGCTCCTAAAGAGAGTATTAAATGAGTTGTAAATATGATAGTAGTTTAACAGTTTCAATTTGAATTCCTGATGTCCCACGTGGCTTGTTTCTAAGAAGCCATGTTGTGGCAGTACTTTTGTAGTTCAGAAAAATTGTTGGAAGTGAAAAGTCGATCAAAGAAGGCTCAAAGAGTAACTTTGGATAGGTATTTCATAACTAACACAAAGGGATTCATTTTTCATAATAACACATCTCAAACACTTCTCTACAGTGTTTCCCAAATTGTTCCCAGAGAAGAGTGGGAGTGAGAGGAAACAACCCGAACTAGCCTTATTTTAAATTCCATTTAAAAACAACTATTTTAAAAATCAAAATTAGGACATATTCCCTGTAGAAAATTTGGAAAATAACAGAAAAATAACAATAGGATAGTATAATAAATATACTGTCATATACTATATAAATATGTTGTCTGCTATTTAATAAATAATTAACAGTAATAAAATAATTATATATGTAAAATAATAAATCTATAGTCCTACCAATTGGAAGTACCAATTCCACTTTTGTGCTATTTTATGCTTGTTATTTTTACATATTTTATAATTAAAACAGGATCATTGTACTTTTTTAAACTTACATTTACAAGTATCAATTTAGGGTAAAACAGTTTTTAGGCACTCTACAGTATTATTTCTTTAATACAATATCTTTTTTTAAATTTATTTTATTTTTAGAGAGAGGGGAAGGAAGGGATAAAGAGAGGAGGGAAACATCAGTGTGAGGTTGCCTCTCAGGCGCCTATTGCTGGGGACCTGGCCCCCAACCCAGTCAAGGCACGTGACCCTTTGGTTCGCAGGCCGGCACTCAAGCCACTGAGCCACACCAGCCAAAGCTACACTATTGTTTTAAAATGTGTTACTATACCAACCAATTCTCTAGCTTTAGGTATTTAAGTTATTCACTAGGTTTTCTGTTTTATATATCAGGTCGCAGAAAATACCCTTTTCTATGGTTGAAGTGGGCACTATATACTGCACTTACCTGATTCTATTGTTAGTATGTATTTTTTAGAATGGAAAGAGGCTTGATCTTTATATTGCTATCCTTTAAAAAAAAAAAACAGAGTATGAGATAAAACACAAACAGGAAAGCACAAAAGGGCAAAGTGGGAAGAGAGTGCAGTCAAAACTTTATAAACCTCATTCTTTTACTCATAAATGGCATTACCTTATTTTATGACATTACGATATGTTCTGATTCTGACTGCATTTTTAATTGAATTCATGGGGGTGACCCTGGTTAACAAAATCACAGAGGTTTCAGGAGCACAGTTCCACAGCACATCATCTCTACGCTGTATTGTGCGGTCACCACCCCAAGTCAAGTCTCTTTCCAATCACCCTTTTATCTTGCCTGTCCCCTTAACTTCATTCTTTTAGAACCTGTGTGTTTGGCAATGTCTGTGGATCACTGAGACATTCTTATAGAAGCTCAGAGAAATGAGAGATACTCGGAAAAAGTCTGTTTTTATTATGAAATTGACAATAGTGTTCTGGAAGTCTCTAGGAGGCCAAAACTAAGAGATTTCTGCTGAAGTTGAAGAGGGACTTCTCTCCAAACTACAGCTAATTACCATTGCTGTTCGGCCATTCTGTAATAGATCAGACTCCAGATTCAGCAGCCACCTCCCGGAGAAAGGTACCTGAATCTTGATTCATTTGGTTAATAAAGAAACTGACACAAAGTAATTGATTTGACAAGTTATTTTATTTCTACTTATAAAACCCTAACTTTGCTTATATCAATCTCCTATTGACTAATGTTTTTCCACTAATATTTTCTGTATTTTTGTTGAGGAAAAGCTTCAAGTATAAAAGGAAAAATGGCTCGCTGTTTTTTGTTTTTTTGGTTTTTTTTTTGGTTTGTTTGTTTGTTTTGCTCAGTTGATTGGAGCGCCATCCCAAGCACCAAAAGGTTGTGGGTTCACTTCCCAGTCAGGGCACATACCTAGGTTGTAGGTTCGATCCCTGGTCAAGGAGTGTGTGAAAGGCAACCCATCGATTTCTCTCTCTCCCCCACCCCCTTCCTCTCTCTCTAAGTTGAGTAACTATATCCTCAGGTGAGTATTAAAACAAAAAAAAAGCAAAAATGATAGTGGCAAATCCCCACCCCCACGCTGCCATTTAGCAAAGGTGGTGGAGGGAAAGTTAGCAATAGTAACAGACTCTTTTGAAATATTGACACCTAACGTTATTGCTTTGTATCATTTTTTAAAACTTTGTTATGGCTAAAAAGCCTCAATAGAAATTCATGCATTTTTAAACAAGTTAGTTTCATTTGAGCCCGACATGTTTGCGAAGACTTCATCGCAGGTTTAATGTAGTGGGTGTCCCATTTTAATTTGAAAGTTCAATCTGCCCATCTACTGGCCTATTGCTATAGTTACATCCAGGAAGGATCACTGAAGAACACACATCCTGTGAAGTCTAACTACAAAACTGTAGCCATTTTCCTCTCCGAACCCCTTTGTCATTAAGTTTCCACGTTGTTCTTTAGGAAAAGGCAGTCGAACTCAAGTTGAGAGAGAAGTTTGGGCAGCATGTGGCTGTCTCATGTATTGCAAGGCTCTCTCGCAGGACTTCAAAGCAGAATCTGATTGTTGCAGATGGGAAGAAGGCTTTCCACAGAAATACCTTTTTAAGACTCGTGGTGCTGTAATTCATATGGTAGGCACTTGTGATTCATTCCTGATGATGTTGGGATCATTTAACTCACAAAACCATTGTCGCTACCATAAAATCCTTTCATCTGTAGCCAAAAAGGTTTATTTCATGCAAATGAAAAATTTTCATTAAAGTATCACCTTAATAATGGGCAAAGATATATATTTTCTGGTCATGTTTAAAATGTAAATTTATGAACATATTCTGGAGATTCATTTCATGTTATGATCTTTATTTATTTGATGTCCCAGGACTCTTTCCAAGTTCATTGAAGCCGGAAATCAATTTTAGAAGAAATATGGAGATTATTATCATTAAATCTTTCAGTTGGCTTATTCTAAGCAGCCCTGTAAATATTGCATATGTTTCAAAGAAGGCACTTTCAACCATAGTAAAAATCCTTTTACTGTTGTAGCTAGTAATACACTAGGAGGTACGTTTATATTCTCAGCACTCTTTGAAAACAAATGAATAGTAGGTATATTCTAAACAAAGTCTGAGACAATAGAATATTCCAATGCCATTATTTCTGAAAAATGAAATTAAAAAATATTTACCATTAGGAATTTCCAAGGGTAAAGAGGCAAAAAAAGCTGACTGGTATTTTGACCATCCCAACCACCCTTCTATCTACCTATCCATCTACATATTAACAGTTATTTACTAAACACTTCGCAGGTGCCACAGATTTATATGTAAATCTGATACTTAAAAAAGATATGTGAACCTGACTTTCTCACCTGTAAATATAACTAAGGATTATTTATTCTACTTCACAGATTTGAAATGAATATCTAACCATAAAAAGCCTCTAAAAAAAAAGACATAAGCACTGTGAACTGAACTGCATTTGACACATAACAGGAACTTAGTTTTTACATTTAAAAAATATTTTTAAAATATATTTTTAGAGAGAGGGAAAGGAAGGGAGAAAGAGGTAAAGGAACATTGATGTGCGAGAGAAACAATGATTGACCGCCTCTTGCATGCCCCCAACCAGGGCCCTGGTCTGAAACCCAGGCATGTGCCCTGACTGGTTTGCGAGACGACACCCAACCCACTGAGCCACACCAGTCAGGGCAGTTTTGATATTTTTTTAAAAGAAGATTTTAATCATAGAAATAAATTTCAATTTATATACTCCAACTTTCATTTGAAGAATGAGGAGATTAAGACCCAGAATGTGAATTATCAAAGCAAACAGTTAACAAAAGAATTGAGGTGAGATCCCAAAGCTTGCAGTGAGTGCACTTGCCACCAATCAGCCAACTCAGCGATACTAACATCATATTTTCAGAGGTGACTTCCAGTTTAAAAGGAACTTTAGAAAGAATTCCTAGACACCAAATGGCTTTAACAAATCATTGCTCTGGTGTGTTAACTCTAAATAAACCAGAAACACATGAATTTAAATTTCCCTTTAAAAACATAAACATAAAACCAGTGAAAGAAAAAAAAAATCCCTAGAAAATTCTTTTGGATATTATAGGAGCATTCCTTCCCAGACTTCAACAAAATTGTTTTTGCCAAACCCCAACTGCGATTTGATTTGCCAATCACTAGTTTTTGCTGCTGTTTTCAATAATGCATCAGACACATGGGACCTATTCTCTCATCGATGCTCATGCATAATTGGCCAAGTGGGATGGAACAAGAGCAGGACAGACTCACACTAAGCAATGATGATCCCGTTACAGTAGTTTGCACTACTCAAATTGAACCAATATTTAGTGGGTACATATAATAATGATAGCTAGGGAAATCCAGTGATGAATAAGATATAGTTCCTGCTTCCAGTGAACTAAAATATAAGGAAAGAGTACACAGATGACTATAATTTAACATAAAGGTAATTGCTATAAAATAAACACATTTTATAAAGCTTTTATAAGGCTTCACAGAGGAATGCTTCCTTGATTCCATTTCAATTGAAGAGTATGGTATGTAGAATTCTCAGAATGACCCTAAATGACTCTTGCCCTTGCATAATCTCCTCCCTTTTGAATGTGGATGGAATCTATGAATATTATATAATCCTGTGAGATACAATTTTTATACTCCTGTGAAAAAGGGATTTTTCAGTGGACTTTGACTAAAAACAACACTTGGGACAGTGTTGGAGGGGAGACAATCTAATCACATGAGACCTTTGAAAGCAAGGGGTGTTCTTCAGCTGGTCATATAAAAAGAAATTAGAGAGGTTTGAAGCATAAGAGGATTCGGTGTACCACTGATGGTTTGAAAATGTAGGGACCCATGTGAGAAGGAATTCTGGTGGCTTCTAGCCAGCAAAGAAAAGGGGTACCTCAGCCCTGAAACTGCAAGGTACAGGATTTTGGTCAGCAACCTGGATGAGCTCAAATGAAGTCTTCCTTGGAACCTCCAGATGAAGGGTCCACCCTGGCTGAGGTCTTGATATCAGCCTTGTGAGACCCGAAAGCAGAGAACACAATTATTAAGTTTGCCTATACTTGTGATCCATAGAGCTGTGAGGTGGTAAATGAGCAATGTTTTAGGTTACAAGTTTTCCCACATCCCATATACTACAGGTCTATCATAACTCCACTTTATGAGGTAATCTGAGATGTAAGGAATAACAATGGTAATTACAACAACTAGTGACTCCAAAATATTTGTCCTATGCCAGGTTGTGGACTTTCAATAGAGGTTTCATTCATTCCTCACACCAACCTCATGAGGGGAACATCTAGCTTTCTATAGAGGAGCAAACAACTGGAAATCAGGCACGTCAGGACTTGACTCAGGCTGTCTGAATTTAGAGTCTGAGGTCTTAACCACTGAGCATAATGCATGTTTAAAATAAATGCAAAGAGCCCACATAATATTTTTAAAAATCCGCACACATAAAGTATGTTTACTTTTCATTTAGAATGAGATGATGTAACCAATGCCTGTCACCATGTGCCCAAAGAGTTCATCTGTTCTCACTATTCTCTACCACAAAGTGCTAAATGCCAATATGCTGAGGTGTAAGACAATGCCTCAACAAATAGTCTCTAGAATCTGGGGGAGGCAGGCTGTTGGATGAAAATGAGGTTGCGATGAGTTTTCAGTTGTGATGAGATACTTCAAATAGAGTCAGTGCTGCTAGCTTCTCTATTTCCCTGAAATAAAGCCAAACTCTATGGGTCATTTTGCTTGAAACAACAGAACTCCACTCCTGGATGAACTTGAGTTCATGTAGATTAGGAGATCTTTCTCAAGCAGAGATTTCCGGTACTGTGTACTCTTCTAAAGAAATACAGTAAAAAATGCACTATTAAAAATAAATAAAATAAAATAAATGTAAAGAAAAGAACCAAGGGCTCCATTAAAGATATATGATCATTGGCCGCATCAGGCTGGACCCTGCAAGGCTTTTCTAACTAATATATCTAGTGTTCAAGGAATTCTAGGAGGTCTTATGTGGCTGAAGGATTGTAGAAGTTAGAAGACTGTGGGCCTGGAGATGGGTAAGCATGCTAGCAAAAACTCTAAGCTCACCAGCATAGAACAGTGAGCTCAACACCTCAGCCACAAAACCACTTGTCATTGGCTTCTCACAGTTTTCAGGATTAAATTCACAGTCTTCAAGCCACGGTCTGTCTCTCCAGCCCCATCTTTTGACATACCCACATACTCATACTTCCCTTGACATAGATTTAAATGCAGTTTGATGCACACTGCAATCAAATAGTACCCACAGTTCTGAGCTTCTGCTGATGGAATGTCCTGTCCACATCCAGCTAACTCCTGGTCATCCTCTAAACTCATCACAATGAACCTCCTGAACCTCCTGTGCATTGTAGAATAGTATCTGTGTGTCCCCTTCGCATCTATTTCTCTCTCTCTAGTCTTTAATTTGTGAGTTCACCCTATCAGGCTGTAGACTGCTAGCAAAAAGGGATCACATCTTGCCTGACTTTGTATAGCCACTGCTTAGTACAGTGCTGGGAATTTTCAATATGCTAATAAAATAACTAATATCTGCATAATAAATTTGACGCTGACTTTATGGACCTGGCTGAATGTTCGGTGACAAGTAAAGTTTATGTGGAACTTGATGAAGGGTAGGCGCTATACTAAACACTTTATAACTCATTTAATGTTCATGCACCCGCACATATGAAGTATAACCACTATTCTTATTTTAGGGATGAGAAAACAAACACAGGAAAGTTAAGCACATTGTCCAAGGTAAAAGAGCAAAGATGTGACTTAAACTCTCTGACTCTGGGGTCTAGGCTCTTAAACCACAATACTCACCTTTTTTGATTTGGGGCCCACAGTGGTACTGGCTGGATAGCAAGTTTTGGAGAAAAGTAAAGAAAGGCAAGGCCCTGCCAAATGTTATACTCATGATATATACCTACTACAGAATATCAATTTGCCTTTCTCAAAGTGTGTTTTTAAAAAGATACTGTGAAAATTATAAATAGAAAATCTTTTCCAAAGGCTGACTAGGACCAGTGCTGGGGAAGAAATTCAGGTCCAAAGAAATATAAAGGCCAAAGAGAAAAGTCAATGCTTTGTCACAGATAGTTTCTTAAACAGTTCTATAAAATGTATAAGAAAATTCATCTAGTTTTACACACAGTGAAACTGAAACACCTTGTCTTCAAGGGGACTCAATAAAATATTGTGGTTGGTCCATTCAAAAGATATTTGTTGACTTGAAGTGTACATTTCTATAACACATGACCTTTTGCATTGTGTGTCCACCACCCCAAATCAAAATCATCTCATTCACCAATGTCACTCGAACAAATTTAATTAAAAAAATTATTTGTTGAGAAGCTACTAGGTGACAGGGACTGTGATGGCCAATGAGATATGGTTTTAAGCACAACAAAGACAGTCCCTACCCTTACCCCTTATGTCACTTATTAAACTAATGTCACTGAGAGCTAACATCACTAGGCTCCATTCTATGCACTTGAAATGCCTTCTCTCATTTTATCATCCCACAGCTGCCAAAGTGGGAGGCGGAGTTATAAAGAAATTGACTTGCCCAAGTCACACAGTCAATGGCAAACAGTACTGAGAAGTTGGTTGGTTGTCTCCAGGACCTGACCCTGAATCCACTCATCTGTGTATAAATCTGAATGATGTTGAAGCACTAGTCTAATGTATTGGTGTTATATTCATGGTACCAATTGTGTCTGAATAATAATCATCAAATGTCAATGAATTTAAACCATTTTTCTTATTGAAGCTATAACTTACATTCATACAAATAAATTTTCAGAAAAAAATCTACTTTGAATTTTCAGATATTGTCAGTTGAAAGAAAATATATTACCACCCCCACCACTCAGAGCCCTCCAAAAAAATTCTCTTAGTTCTTTTCAAACCTTTGAAAGTAAGTTTCATTTCCACTTCAGTGACATTAATTAAGCTCAGATAATGATGGTCACAGCAATACTTGTAGTACCATTTTCTCCCCCCCTTTTGTTGAATTCATAGGGGTTAGCAAAATTATGCAGGTTTCAGGAGCACAATCCCATTTTTAAAAAGTTCATCCACTAGTTTGTACTATCTATCTTTATGGTTACTTGATGACTACCTGCTTTTTAAAGAATTGATAGTTCCAACCAACTACCTGGCACATAGTACCCTAAGTTATTTGGTCTTTTCTTTAAAAACAAACAATAAAGCCCCCTGCTGCTGAATTTCAATATATACACTCCTCAAAACAGATAGATGCCTATAAACAAGACAGAGGATAATTTATCTGCAAAGAACTGATAAGTATCAGCTAAATTTTAAAAGTTTGTTGAATGGTGGAAAAACAAATTAGTCTTCTCTGAGTAAAATGAGGACATAAGTCTCATTGCCAAAACATTCCTTAGAATTTCATTTCCCAAATGACCTAGGTTTTTAATTTCAAGACAAAATACCTGATTTTAAAAGATAAGTATCTACCCTCTGGGAAAAACTGATGATTTCTTATTTTTCCCTGCCATAAAAGGAGGTTAGGGAACCTCTAAATTAAAGGTTGCAAGCAACCATTTAATTTAGATTAAATTAGACAGCAATTGTATGTTAAATAAATATGAAATGTCTCTGAATGTATTTGTTAAAGATTAAGAATTCTGTAATACTTGACTTCTATTACATATTTGTTATTGCTGATTTTAAAAATAAATCACCATTTAATTGAAATACTTAAAGAACATTTACAAAGTAAAGTATAGCATTCAGCAAAACCCATGAGAATCTAATAAACTCAGTAGGGTAGCTCTTTTCAAAGTATCCCATACTCCAACATTGGGACAGAAAACCTGCAATGTGAATATGTCCAGGATCTGATACAATCTTTACAAATGCCCTAATTCAACTTGCCAATATGGACCCAAAAGGGGTTTCATTTCAAATATTTGTCATCAGAGTGGTTTTGGTCTATTACATGCTATTGCAATTTGCCATTTAATAAAATGGAATGAATTAAAGGTAGATGAAAACAGGAACTCCACATATCCATCAAACACTTGAATATAACTATCATTCTTTTGAGAAAAAAATTAAATTATCTCAGAGTAAATTTCACTGTGGTTTTTGTCCCGCATTCCCCCACTCCCACTGCTTTTCCAAGTTGAAGACCTGTGACATGAAAAAGAAGCATTCCCTTGATTAACCATCAGGTTTTGCATCGTAAGCATAGTTTCTTTGTGAATGAGAACCGGTATCCACCTCACGTCATATAAAATATTCTAAAACCGTCAACATGGCAAAAACGGTATTTTAGGGAGGGTGGTGGCATTGTAGGTAAAATACTTCCAGGCACTTAAGGGATCTGAAAGATGACAAGCCTATGGAATTGAATGTTGAGAGAGTGAAGTAAGCAGAGGCCAGATTTAGGATGGGAAGGTCGATCAAAGTTGAAGAGGAGCAGCCACAACTTTTAGATCTGGCTATCAGAATAAGTGAAGATGCATAATCTGCTGGTAATTCTAGAATCATTAGAACTTAGAGGTCATGGATATCTTTTAACAAGAGTCCATAACGAGATTAGGCAACGGATTTTCTAGCTAAAGATGATCACAGATTCACTTGCCTAGAAGTCAAGCTGCAATACACTTGGTGTATGCAGCTGTTGATTGAGTCTGTGGTTCCTCCTTTAGAGTGTCAGTTCAGATTTACCAGAAACAGTTAAAATTTCAGGATCTGCATGTTAATGGACAGACCTATGGCTAGAAAATGTGGTAATTTTATTAAGCTGTGACCATTAGCATTTTTTTAATCCCAAGTGTCATAACTTCAGTAAAACAAACAAACAAACAAACAAAAACCCAAAACACAACTAGGTGCCTCAAATCACCTAATTAAGAATGTATGTATGACAAAAGAAATTCAAAGTGACTATTAAAATAATACAGCTTTTAATATAACCAACATGTATTAAAAGAGTCGTGTAACTCATAACTACTTTCAACCTCAAATTTGCTAGAGAAATTACTTCTCTTAAGAGATCACCAGATGTTGTCTGCTAGCTGCTTGAGCCCTCTCAACGCATTTGTTGATTACTACTTAACGAATGTTAGTTCCTAGAAAAAAATTATCTAGCTTGCCTTGTGAAACATCAGTGACATAACCAGTGTGGCACCTCTGATTCTGAATTCGAATAACATTGGATGACATTAGATCAACAGTTACAATGGGTACTCTCAACTAAATTCTAGTTCAAGTTCTATGACCTAGTGGATAAAGCCAACTCCCATAGTCAGGTTTTTATTTTTCTGTGGGTCAAATAAAGGGTTTGAACTAAGTATTTCTTAAAGTGATATTAACCACTGGCTTATCAAAATCATATGGCTGTTTATTAAATGCAGATTCCTGAGCCTCATTAACAACCAAGTTGGAATCCGAATCTCTCGGATGAGACCCAGACTCTGCATTAAAGTAAGCCCCTCAGCTGAGGACTTAGAAACAGCTGACTACAAACTCTCGAAGGGTCCTTTCAGTTCCGTCATTTGGGTTGATCCTTTGATATCTTTTATAACTTCATAGTAGTCAACCGCTTAAGCCTACAAAAAAAACGAGTAAAATTGACCCAGTTTTATTTTATCAACAGCACAGATTGGCACTAACATCAAAATAGTAGAGTGCATTGCCTCTGCAGGTTTGGCCTTCCATGAAATTGCTTGGAAGGTAGCATGTTGACCTGCCCTCTCGCTGCTTCCCTGCCCTGGGTTACCCTCAACCTCACCTTCAAGGGCTCTCCTGCTCTTCCCCAGGTCCCTGTGAACTATATTACTTCCAAGAAGGGTGCTTACACAGCAAATTTGTGTCAATGGCCTATCTTTGTCAGAAAGCTTCAGATATGGAAGCTTCATTGCAATATTTAAATATTAATATTTGTAAAACTCATAAAAATGTGCCTCACTATGTAAGAGGAGTTGCATAATGGTTTATTAATTCTGGAATAATAAAAACTTTTTTCTGCTATTAGGAAGATTTCTCAAGTGGAACTATGTCCTTCCTAGTTTTCCCAATGTAGTCTTGAAGGAAACTACCACATTTAAGACAAAACCTTGTTAACATCATGTTGGTTACTCTTACAGTGAATTATGAAGAGTAAATGCCAACATGAAGAAAACTTTCCACTCAGCAAATAGTTTAAGTTACAATGATAATAGGGCAGCCCTGAAAACAATAATTTGCAAAATGATACAGAAGTGCCCTACTGGCTTCAAGCTTCTAAAGATAATAAAATATTCCCTAAGCACATGCAATTCTTGTTATAAGTAGGCCTTTAAATTCATCTTATTATTTATTAATTCAATTATTAAGTATTTATCGAAGAACGTTTTCTATGCTGTGTGTGTCTTTTCATTACCTACTACTTCAAAGTGTGATGCTTAATTTGAATAGAGAAAGGGAGACATGCAATGTGTTAAACAAAAAAAGACTTGGCTTATGTTCGACCAACGGAAAAACTAGATGTGAGAGGGGCCATTATTCTCAAAGGAAAATGACTTTTCGGGACCCTAGGATTAAAACAAATGGCATCAATAGGAGCATTCTGATGCACATCACCTGCTATCACTGACCATACATGGAAAGGTAGGTTCATAGGATGCCTCGCCATTCCAATTAGTCGATTCAGTCAAATATTGGATCTACTCAAGTTTTGTTTTTGGCTGAAACAACTGAGGTAGCAGCATTTGTAAAGATGTATGGTCAACTGGCTGTGTGAGAACACATTCAAGAATATACTAGCCTTTTAGTGTAGGAGAGATATACAATAAATAAGAGAAGGTAATGAAGCACGGTTATTTTGGTGATTTAAGTTAGGGTCCATTTTTAATGATCACCTCAAAAGTCTGGAATTCTCATCTATTGTTAGCATAAACGAGGGAGAAAATTGTAAATGATTTGTATAAATATCTCACTTAAAAGCATTAACCTATAGACAATTTCTTGAGGAGTACCCTGATTTTCCGTATCACTAATATTTCTTCCTGTTTGAATGAACACTCTCAACTGGCATTGTGGCATCAGTCAGGTTTTCTTCCTTTCCCTCTCTCCTGTGTCCACTCTGGCTCCTCTACGTCCTTCCACCTGAGACACACAGGTACTCCCAAGCTTCTGACCTCAGTACTCCACTCTCCCTCTACAAACACTGTCTATCAGGGAACCTTTTCACTATCACAGCTACATCCATTATCCCTAAGTCAGAGACTGAATTCTCCAGCTCTCCTTACCATACTTTTCTAGATCTACTTCTCAATCACAAGTTTCCAGTAGGACATTTCTTTGCACATCCACACTTGACTCTAATGGAGTATGTCTAAGTATCATCCATTACCCACTTTGTATAGCTTCTCCTCCTAATGTCCCTTTAACATGTGCCAACGATAATGTGCTCCCTACTTGGCTTGGTAACTCAGGCCCCAATATGCCATATTGCCATATGGACACTCCTAAATAGGATTCATTCTGGATAGTGAATTGGACTAGTGCACAGATTTGGGAGGTTGAATTTCATTTCTCTGTCATCAGTGTTATCTCAGGCATGTCCTTTAATTTCGCTGAGTCTCCATCTCTTCTTCTGTGAACTGGGGTTAAGGTGAATACGTGGAAGAATGGCCATTATCTATAATACTTAAGCACAAGGTGAGGCTACAGTAAAGCCCCACAAATGATTGCTGATATTTACTCGTGTCCTTCCTTTCATCTGCTTTCCCTCTTCTTCTTATCCATGTCTAATTCACCATTCGAGAGCCAGCTCTGCTGCCCGTTATCACTACATTCCAGAAACTTCCCTGATCACTACACGTGTTGTCTGCAGAATTCACTTAATCAGATACTGTTGTTTCTCCATATATGTCTTTTTTCATTTTCAGTTTAATTATGCAATTCTGAAACAGTGGTTCAATATCTCAGTTTTCGACATGACAGCCAGTAAACCAAACCAGTAGTATTTCGTGAATAAATGAAATGGCAGTGTTCCTCACACTCATATATAGCCAGAGGGACATCCAGACTGGGCAGCGCCCATGTGCGAATCTGAGTTCTTGGTCAGGACTGACCGCAAACATTGGGACGCTTGAGTCATCAGGGAGAAGATCAGTGTTCCGGCATTCCCTTAGCTTCCTTCCAGGGATGAAGAGAGATTTCCAATTTTTGAATTTAAAGCATTGCAACTCATCTTTGATTCCTTTCCCTCCATCACAAGTACTCACAGAGCTTTTAAGATAATGTGACAAGTGAAGCGTATTGATTGTCTCCTTTACTTGGGCACTACGTACTCTCAAAATGCAACTTAACAGGAACGAAATGTGGAGTCTACCCAAGCAATGCTTAGGAAAGCCTCTCAGGGTCCGGAAATAAACATTCTGAGATACTCTGCAGGCCAGATGTGCAGACTAAGAAATGACACGTGGGAGAGGAGAGAAGGAACTCGAGCCCATGAAATCTCGCATGTTCCCAGGGTGGCTTACTTTCTTCGTAAAGACATGGCAGGAAAGCCCTTGGCTCCTGGCTGCTGCTTGCTCACACTTCCCGGATGTTTGCTAATATCAGTTAAAAGAGAAAGGCAGGGGTGGGTTTGAGTGTAGTAGCTGTGACAGGCAGGAAGAAAGCAGTGCTCAAGCCCTGAGTGTTTGTATACCTGTTTCTCTCTGAAGCCCCAAAGTTTTGTATCCACTTCATCGGCCACATGATAGAATTCACCAAAATTCTTCCGTCTTTATCGTGTTATTTTGAGCAAACCATGTTGTCACTCTGAGATGCAATGTCTTCACTTCCTCATTTGTAAAACTGAGAAATTGTAGATGATGTGGAACTTCTTTTGCATCTATGATTCTACCTATTGAGGGACTCATCTTTACCCCCCCATAACAGCTCACCAGGTCAAACTCAGAATATTGTCTTCGGCATTCCACAAGATGACTGCCAAATTTCTGGCTAGTGACTGACGTTTCACTGGTGCACTTTTAAACACAAACCATCCCGAGCCTTTCTTTGTTCTTTGGACACGTCTGTTTCCATCATCCCAAGAAAATGCAAGAACAGTCAAACACAGGTGTTTGGGCATGGCCTAACAACTATGGTTGTCTTTCTTTTTTCAGTGGGGGGGGGGGGGTCTGTTTTAATGTACAGAGAAAGTCACAAAGCAGATCCTGAAGTCTGGACATCCCTCTGGTTGTCTGAATTCCTCTGAAGTCCCTGGGAGTGCTGTCCTCCATACGCCAGGCCCGCATCGGTAAATGAGGAAATGTCCAAGGGAACAGAGTTTTAATGTTAACAACAACAATTTAAAAAACCTTAACACAGAAGAAGTGATTTTGTTGTTGTTGTTTTTGGGAAAAAATGGGAGTTTGAACAGCACATTTATTTCGTTTTAATTTCTGGGCTGTCAGACATAAGCTCTGAAGCCTGATTCGGAACACATGCGAGGTCCCTTTGAAGTTCTGGCTGGTTTTTTTTCTTTCTTTTTTTAACAATGGCAGAAAGAAATAAAGAAATTAAACTGCAACATAATCATGAAACAGAACTTCTGGGCTCCTGATTTACAAATTGTCATTCTTTCTTTATCCCGGGGCTTCGTTTTCAAAGCTTCGTTGTGGCACATACCTTTTTGCCATTTTTTTCCCCTTTTAGCTATTTCTTTCCTCTCCAAAATGAAGCATTCTACTTTTATTTTAATCAACTAAAAAGTAGTTTATTGTGGTTTTCAGAAGACAAGAAAGGAAGTGGAAAATCCACAGCAATATGGTAAATGAAACCTTTTTGATAAAAGCCATAGCTATATAGGGTTTAGCTCTAAAAGTACCCAATTCTCTTGGCATAAAGACAAAAATGTACCTTAAATTTTCAGGCAGTCCAGAGAAAATGTCTACTTCATTTTCATGCTCTAATAACAAAAGATCCTTACCAAAGACTTCAAGGATCCTTAATAAAAACTATTTTTCTTTCATTTCAAGTTTGGTGTGGTGTAGGCCACATTTGGAAACACACAGATGCATGCACACGTAAACAAACACACTCGAACTGATTTAATGTTGTCATTCACGGGTCAAACATATTTATTTGAATAAGGAACCCAGGAATACTGTAATCCAACAGTCCCTTTTAAATCTATGTGCAAATATGAACAGGCTTAAAAATTCTTAGTCCTTAAAGTCACTTTCCTTATTCTGTATTCTTTCTGTAATCTTGTGTTGGTTTTATCATATAAAGTATTCTAACACTTATTCTCCTTCAAAATATTGCTACACTTTATTCTACCTCTTTCCACTTTTGTAGTGAGACTTCTGCTCCAGAGTTTCTTCTCTGTATATTCTTAATGGTCATTTTGAAAACTATGATTTTCATTCAATATATTGACCTTGTCATCTTCTATGTCAAGGTCCAACTCCACAGAGCAGAGTGAAGAGGGAAGACGAAAGAACAACCCCCCCATCAGTTGTCAGCTCATACTGACTTGTGAGAACTGAGTGCTACATTTTCAGGAATTCTGTGAGCTAGGTGCGAGCACAGTTATTATTAATATTAAATATATAAACTTACAAGTGAAAAATTATATTAAAAATAAAAGTATTAAGTATTCAAAACCATACTTCCTAATTATTTTAATATATTGCTATTGCTTATGCTCCTGGGGTTATTTACATTGACTGTATTGATACAGAGGATGTATTATATGAGACTTCGCCATTGAACATCTCTTCTCAACTTGTGTTAGTGACTCCACGTTGAGAGCTGGAAGTGGCCATGGGGGAGTATTACACAGCAGGCTTATTTGTTTTTCTTCACTGGTGCTGGAGAAATAGATTTTAAACATGTACCTGCACACCAATAATTGCCTTCTGTACCTGAATGACTCAAAAAGAACTAGTTTACAATTTATACCTGAATTATACCTAAAATGCCCAAATCTCAGGCCTATCTAGGTTCAACAATTTATAATGATCACTTTATATTTTTATCTTAGTATGTCAAGTAAGAATTGAAAGCTGGAATTTATTTTTGTTAGTCTTCCTTCTGGGGGAAGGAGTGAAGGAGAGAAGTAGAGTACGTGGCCCCACGTCTACCATCCCTACTTGCCTACAGCCGAATCGTACTTCCGTAACTGTTTACTGGTCTTTAACCTTCCACTGTTATTAATTGTATTGGTTTTCTTTTTATATCCCCAGATTCTAGGGTTTTAACTTCTCCTTTGCCTAGAATAAAATTACACTTTCATATCTACTGAGCTACCGCTTAAAGCTTTAATGAAACCTTACGTACTGTGATGTTAGTAGTAATTAGGAAGGTTAGTACAAGATTCCTCTTATCTTCTGGCACAGGATCTGGCACATGTGGTCCAAATGAAACAAAAAGAAAATTATACACACACACACACACACATATATTTTAATAGGAGTGGGGACTAAAGTGTGTACTGCTAACTCATTACCTTTGAATCTTGGACTGGAAGGATCTGGAAGGAAGGTGCCAAGTATGTCAAGTAGCCTAATCCCTTACGTATTAAATAATCATCAGAAGGATTGCCAAGCTTCCCCCCATTCTACCTTGACTACAGCCTCCATCTACAAATGAAAAACATTCCTATGTCAAGTAGTTAAGTTCTATTATTCAGATATGAATGATTGTCTTGAATACGAACAGAGGTTAGACATAGAAAATTAAGACATCTTTGTCCAGAAGGCATGTGAAAGAGATTTTGACAAGAACTGCAGCGGAAATTAGTGGTGTGTTGAAAAAATTGGATTATTTAAATAATCCACTTTGAGAAGAAAATAACTTCCCAAAGATCATTCAGCTACTTTTTTAGATCGAAACATATTTAATTCTAAAATTCATATTTATATATTCAATAAAAAATCATTAAGTAAAAGCAGCACAATTGATGTGGCTCTTAGTTTTCATATTATGCTTACTTCTAGAACGTTAATCTTTATAAGCCTATACATGTATTTGTGAAATACTAAATATTCATGCAACATTTAAAAATGGATTCCATGTAAAGTTTTTTATTCCATATATTAAGAGGCAGTATAAAAATTATATCGTTTCCTTCAGAATAAAATACATTATTCTTAATAGTGTATTATATTATAAAAATACCTAAAACATACTGGGTGTACATATTATGTATACACAGTTAAAATATACTATGACTGTAACATATATTATACATATAAATTTGTTCAGAACGAATTCTATGGAAGTTACCTTTAACCTTCACTTTAAAGGTTCTTTTGCATCTGGATGATGCTGAAAATGACCGTATATTCTTATACCGATTCTTAAGATACCACCATTCTACCAATATGTCACTACACAACTAAGAGTAAGCTAAAATGTAAGAATACCTCATGCCCTATGCCTGCTGCCCTTTGGTGTATCTCGTTTTCTACCAAGGGTCCTCTGAGTCGACATCACTGGGTTGAATGACACTGAGGATCACTGGTTCACCGTTCTTCTAGCTATAGCTCCAAAAGTCCGCGGCCCTTCTCATGAGAGCCACAATGACATCATTTCTGGATTCGGCTTTGCTTTTTGAGGTTGTGGCATTATCCACCTATAGTCAAATTTTGCCTGTCAAATAATATGACATCACAAAATCTGGGGGGAATTCTTACACTAGCAGTATAACTGAACGGGAATAACATGAGTGATGTAATCTTCATATGCATCGAAGAATCTTATGATGTGGTCCCTTTTTAAAAATCTTTTTGGAGAAAACCTCATAACTTAAGAATTAAATAACTGAAAATTCCTATTGTATGTAACCTAGTGACAAATGTTGTTAATAGAAAGTTAATCTGGGCATTATCTCTTTTACCTGGGAAACATTTTCCAAATTAGAGCATTCTAGTGATTTGTGTGAGAACCTCCTTCCTCTTCCTCTAGCCTGAACTCATTTTTTCCATTCAAACAAAATTATAAGAAAATGCACTTTTCTGTGTTCTGAATGGTACTCTCTCCTACAGGTTGGATTCCCCACCACCAGGATCAGTTGGTTTTTACTGGAGCTTGTTTTCCTAGCACCTGCTTGTGGTTTCTGCTTCTGGATGCACGTGAGACTGGTTTCTTCTTTTCATGGAAGGATGCTCCTGATGTGAAGAGAAATCTTCCCTCCGTTCCACGTTCTCTCTTTCTACAATTTTCTGCTCAAACCATCCCATCTCTAGGATGAGGTCTGGTATTCACTGATCCAAGTAGGAGCTTTCAGAGCTTAAAAACTTTAAGACTTTCATGAAGCTATAAATATCCTAGTATTCTCATCATCTTAACTCTGGATACTTCATAACCTTGGGGAGAAAAATGAGCTTCCTAACGTCTTTGGAAAGGAGCTTTGAATATATCCTGTCTAGCTTGGAAGGGTCAAGGTAGTGTTAATGTACATCCACCTACTCTATCTAAGATGTTACCAACTCCCAAGTACCTGCAGGCCAGTAAGAGACATAAGGCAAGATCACAGATTACAACAGTACAGAAACAGGAATGATCAAGAGAAGGGATTCCAACAGCATCATGAGTTCACAAGAGTACCTCCAGCTGGGAAATCAGGAGGCTGGATCTTCTGGGAATACATAACATTCATGCTGGAGTTCTAGGATTGGCCAGTGAAAGTGGGTAAAAGGGCTTTGAGGACAGAGAGTACACTGAGCAAGTTACAGAGGAAGAAAGGCAGAGGTCTTGGGGTGTGTCACTAAACATAAAGGACAGCTTTATGTAAAAGAGGGCAAACATCAGAGTAAAAGAGGGGAGTTTGCAAACCGCACATGGAGTTCCTTGAATGTCATTTCTTTATAAAACCTGCCCCAGCCCTGACCATCTTGACTGGAGGAAATCTTCTGAAAGCTTAGAACAGTTCCTTTTGTCACTCATTTATCATGCAAAAACCATAAATTCATGGAATTTGAGCACTGAAATAACCCCAAATATACACGATAATGATGAAGGTAAGTTTAAAATTTTCTTATACACATATATGAAAAACAATCTACTGAGATGTTAATTAGTGTCCCTTCTTTTGGGGAAAATGAAGAGATTTTTCTTTTCAACAACTTCCACACCCCAGAGTACCCTCTTCTAACCACAGGGAAATCCCAGGACTCTGTGTTCTAAGTGCTAGGTTCTCTGGTCTTTAGAGGCTATTGATGGCTTTTGTGGATGAGAGGAGAGAAGCTGCCAGATAACAGAAGACCAACTGGACTTTTGTTTGGAACACCAGCACTGTTAAGATCATTTGATACAGATTACTTGAGGGAGATAGGGGAATGAACACCCGAACTGTGTTAAAGGGAAAGAAACTCGCCGAATGGATCCCAGGTGTGGTTTCCCAGGGATGGAGAGGGAAACCCTACATCTAAAGCAGCCATCATGTCACTCTGTCACCTTATTTTAAATTCCTTTTAACACTTCATGCTACTAACATTCACCACGTTTGCTTGCTAATTGTCTAACTCCTGCATCCTCATTACTCCCAGAAAATAAGTTTGATGAGGATGGTGAATTTTCTTTCTCATTGTCACAACTGCACCCCTAGTAACATTACTTAAGAGTTCCAGCAGGAAACAGATGGTACCTCAAAGGGAATAGAAGATAGGTTATTAATAAAGGGACTTTTCCCTTGTTCCAGCTGTTGGAAACAATACTTTCAACAGGGGCAGGTCATTGCAACCTTTAGGCATGAGGGGCAAAGAGAAAGAGGAGAGAGATGACCTGTAGCTGTGGGGGAAAGGCCCAGCAATAGAGGCTGCAATCTTCGGTAGCAGGAGGTAGCCCCTGCTCAAGGCCAGGTGGGAGCAGCAGGAGGTGTTGGAGAAGAAACATCCCAGGCTCTCTCTCCTTGCCCTCTGAGCACCTGCCAGGACTCCCACTGGCCACACTCACCTAGAATCAAGAGAGCCTGGCACTGCAGAGTGTAGAGGCTGGTCTCCTAGGGCACAGAGCAGGTTGGACAGCTGGTGTAGAGGGGCAGACAGAGAATGCAGCACATCTTTAAAATTCCCTAAGTGAAAGACCTTCAAGTAACATTTTGTCAGGAAGCAAAAGGAGTGTTGATGGGGAGGCACATACATTTGGACAGCAACAGAACATGAAGAGCTTGTGAAATTGGGAGCCAAAGGAAAACAAACCACATCCCCATGCTCCTACTTGGCAGTCAAAGTACTGCCTAGAGTGGCTCCCATGAGCTCAGACAGTGGACGACAGCAACTGTGATGGTCTAGAGGCTACAGCCTCCTGTGAAACCTTTTAACTCTGCAACCCTCCTCGACTCTGCCCCTCAGGTCTCTGCATGACTTTGGGAATGGTTCGAGGACTCCCTATTGACTTATGCTGAGGATGTGGCAGTGGGAAATTCAGAGCCAGATCAAATTTGATTTAGAAAAATAAACCAGTGCAATATTTTATAAATCCCAGGGTTTTAGAGCAAATTCATGCTTGCAATATAGATCTTATTCTTCCAAATAGACTGTAATTTCTATGAGGGCTACCATAGGATGTGTAGTGTCCCCATCCCAAATACAAATATTGAATGTAATCCTATTTGGAGACAAGCTCACTATATAAAAAGGAGATTACGTTAAATTGATGCTACCAGGTGCTTTAATCTAATATGACTGGTATCCTTCTATGGGAGGGGGAGATATCCCCATGCCAAAAAGAGAGGTGTTGGGAGAAATCGAACATGGCAACACCTCAGTCTTGGATTTCCAGTTTCCAGAAGTAGCAGAAAATAAATTTCTGTTTTTTAAGCAGCCCCAGCAGACGAATACAAGGGCTAAGACCACATTATATGTTAGTTACACTTTATCACCACAGTGGCAGTCTGGTGCTCTAACCACCATAGCTACACTCTGAATTCTGTAACTTGTAAGCTGCATTGGCTGGTCATCCTTTTCTAATCTATTGAGAGCATGAAGAACAGTGTACCTTTCATAATTATCTTCTACTTCCATTGTGTGGCTATGTGAGATAGAAAATAAACCTTACCATTTAGTCATTTCTACTTCTTACTAAAGTAAAAAGAAACGATCTTTACCTATTTAAATGACATGGGGGAAAATCATGTTTTTAATCCAAGGTATTTTAAAGCTTGTGCTTGTTCCAACTGTTGGGTGTTTTCGGAAAGATAGGAATTGTGCCTATTGTAATTATGAGCACTGCAGCTTCAGACAGTCAGCAGAATCTTGTAGCCAGCATTATTCTTATTCTAGATCCTTTGCCAGTTGTGTAAAGGTCATGCAGAGGTGAGCAGAATATGAGGTATCTGGCTCCAATTCCACTTGAAACATTAAAGTGACTCCAGATTTATAAAATAAAGAGAGGGAACAGCATGCTGAACTACAAAGATCCCAAACCTGAGTGAGCCAAATGGTACATTCTTGACTAATGGTGACTGACAATGAAAAGAAGAGACCTTCAGAACAGAATAGCCGCTCCACTTTAGGATGGGATGTAGGAAGACATATGAGGATATTTGGCAGAAAGAGACTGAAGACGTGAGAGTAAATAGCTGGCAAGAAAGACCAGAAACCTGTTAACATTTTTTGCAAGAATAGGAAAACTCACCCTTTCATGGTCAAATACTGGCACTCAGTGAGATCATGGTAAAGGAGAACATTAAGAAAGTTAAAAACAGACAATCTATGGATGTCCTCAGTTAAAAGAGAGGAAATTCTACTGAAGGTCTATTTCAAAGAGTATCAAGAGGAAGAATATGTAACAAGGAAGTCAAGAAAGATACAAATGCATTAAAGCTTGAGACGACGATTATCAATGAGCTAATCTTGGTTTAACAGTGTTGCTTAGGACCATGCGAGTATTTTATACGAACTATGAGTATACTTGTTATTTCTGTCTTATAAATGAGGAAACTTAATTTTAGGGAGATCAACAACTAGTCTAAGGTCAAGCAGCTTACGTGGGCTGAGTCAGGACCCCAAATCCAGGTTTGCCTAGCTCTGCAGCCTTTGTTATATTTAACTACCAGGCTGAAATTTGCATCAGTTTTCAAAGCTTTCCCTTTCTCCTACTGTGATCAATAAATTTATACTCTGGCCTGAGCATGTAAATTGCTTGCAAATAGCTGTTCCAAGCACGTGACTGAATATATTTAATTTCCCCCTGAGTAATGGTGTATAGTACTTTATTATATCAGACTTCCCTTTCCTACAAGGCAGGGGGTATCTCTGCACAATATGTTTTGTTCAACCCTTCACAATGTACTACCACGTGCAAATAAGTGCTCCTCCTGTAGATAGTTATACTTGTTAGAAAACACTCCAAGGAATGAGGTCAGTGAGCATCCTGGATTCAGAAAGCTTACATATTTAGGGCAGAGAAATGTTTCCCTTATAAATAGTATGAAATTTCTTTCTCCTAATGGTTTCTATTCCTTGGGTACTAAAATCAAAAGTGTTCCTCTTTTGCTTGTGTGCTAATTTGATTCCTTAGCAAAATAATTACATTCTAGGAAATCCAACAAGATGCCTAACAGAGGTAAGTACATTTTTATTTATCTCAGTGATACAATTTACTCAATCAAGTATTTTCCCCTGCCCCCTTCAATTGCTTCAGTTGCTCTCAGGCAATTCTATTAGGAATGAAATATTGTTAGAGGGGGTTCTCAAAAAGTGCTTTATCTTCATTATATTGAAAATTCTATTCTAAACGAATCTTTGGGGAAATCTTTTTTACTGACATACTTTTCTTTCATAGTTTTGTTTCAAACACAGGGAGATTTTCCTGCCAAAGCCTCATTTTTCTCTCTCGTTTTGGCTAAAAGCTGTTTTCTGGAGGCTGTTCATTTCCCCCCACCCCTCCGTGGGTCGGGCCATGATGACTCTCCTAAGGACACATTAGAAGGCTTTGCCCTAATCCATACTTTACTAAGGGGCCCCAGGAGTGAGAAGGACCTTCACTAGGATTTGATTAAACAAATTCTTAAAGCCAATAAAACCTTTTCTGGGTTGCAAGAGGAAGCGGCGTTACTTCCCATTCCCAGGGAGGGCAGACTGCTTGGGATAGAGAGTGATCTCTCTGAGAGGAGGTCAGAGGCTGCAGACTCTACAGGCAGTTGCCCACAAGGGTAGCTTTAGAACTGTGCCGCACCGTTGTAACTGAAGCTATTTCTGCACATTTCAGAGAAATTTTATATGTCACTTTCCTCAGCCACTTCACAGGGTTATTGAAAAGGCAGAAGAAAAGAAAATAGGTAAAACCAGGCAGAGCTTGTGATTAAGCTGAATTTGAGGTAAAATAATATGACTTACTCCTGGGAGAGCTAAAAAAAAGCTACTGGTTAAATATTGTAGATTAGAATATATATATATTTGCAGGTAGATTAGAATATATACATATATTTGCAGGTTGGATAAAATGATTATATTAAACATATTACATTGATATATAGAGCCCATTTTTATGATTTAACAGATTTGATTCTGAACACAATCCAACTGAGTATTTAGAAACTGGTTAAAATGCATCAAGCTGCTTGAAATATATTAGTTAATGGTCATATTTATATATGCTAAAATACCCATAATGTCAAATGAGAAGAAGCCTAGCAACTAAGTGGTTAATTTGATGGCTATCCATAATCGCAGAGAGTCATTTACTAGGGGGTAAGGGGGAACATCCCCCACAGGCACGGCATCCTCCTTGTTGACTGATAATAACAAACAGGCTCCCTAGAAACAAATGGTCATAGAACCTCCGCTAGATGATGTGTCCAATAGACATAGTTTAAATATCGAATCTAGCTTTTCTTGTTCCGAATGTCAGCAATGCGGACAAATAACAGGCCTTTGGAGGATGTTTAAACTTTGAGATGTTTAAATTTTTCCCCAGCAGAGAATCAAAGAATCACAGGAGAAAATATATTATTTTCTCACACACACATGCACACGCACACACACACACGAAATAATGAGCCTCTGATCTGTTGCAGTATGGGAGTCCTGGGAATAAAGCATCTTGTTGGGAATCTCTGTAGTATTTTACTAGACAATCATGATTAATGTCATAGAATTTAAGCAATCTTTGAAAAGAAGTCAAAATGTGCCACAAAAATTCACTTGATTGTGCCAGTGGGAATATTTCCTAACATAGTCCCAAACTTCAAAAATAGTTAAGCGTGCAAATGGAGTAAGGGGCAGGGTCCAACCACTTCTTCCCAAGTATATTTAATTTATTTAACCAAGAAATGTTGGGAAACTTGTGACTCTCATTAGCATGAGAAAGGAGCATCCAGTTGTATCTATACCCCAGGATGCACACATGTTGTTTTTCCCAGGGTGAGGGAGGTATTTGAATTTCTTATTGCTTCATGTCACCAGTCTGTAACCCGGATTGTAACTTTAAGATGTTATCTCCTGGCTGCTCAGATAAACAGGCCATTATGTTTTTATGGTGGGCAGTTCTGAATCCTCAGGGGATTAGAAGATCTTGGCTAGAGTTTGTGGTTCCCTGCCAGACAATCAAGGGGTCCATGGGATCTTGTTCAGACTATATCTTTAAGCAAACACCTCTCTCATAATGGTGTCTCACGCTGCCTTCTTGGCCATGGACTTCAAAAGCTGATTGCAGGGTGGGCCAAGAAGGCAATAACCCTTGATATAACAGAATCAGCCTAGAAGGGACAGACAGGGCAAAGGTAAGGCGTCTCTGAGGTTGGCATTTGTGTGTTTAGCCACATGGGGCGAATAGGGGCCATCTGTTCTTGAATCTGTTCATAGTTTTCACACTATCCCAGGATCAAGTACATTTCGTGCTTGTTGGTATCAGCACTGTAAAGCTTTCCCCATCCTAACGATACATATTTTAAGGTTACTGACCTTAACCTCTCCCAGGAACGACAGTATGTGGAGGTGCGAGTGTGCCTGTGTGTCTGCGGATGTGTATTTGGGGAATTAAGCTGTTCTTTGCAGACTTCGAAGTAAGACTATCCCAATTAAAATAAAACTGAAGTTATGTATTCATAAAACTCACACATCCTTTGGGCAGGGAAAAAAGCTCTGGAATGTTGTACTGTGCTGCTGGAATTCTTTGTTTCCTGTGAGTGTATTGTGTGACTTTTTTTTTTTAAATTAGAGAAACTGTTTTAGACCCATTGACACGAATCCCTCTTCTGTCATCTTTTGAATTTTTGTATGTTCTATCAACTGTTTCAAAGAATACTTCATTTCAGGAAACACACAAAACATTCTCAGTTTTTGAGATCTGGAAATAAAGCACAGAAACTTGAATTTTTCTGTTAATATTTTCAAATCCAATATAAATTTTTTATATGCCAAGTCATGAAAAGTATCTAGTTTATTAAAAATATGATCTAGTTAATGTGAATATTTGCCATTAACCAGACTACTTGATAGATGACACTAATTATATTGAATAATTCAAAGCTAATACATCAATTTTAAGTATTAAACCACTGTAATCATATTACTTTGTAAATTAAGTTAGCCACAATGTCTTCCAAAAGAATAATTAAAATACTACTGATTTTAATTTTGGACTTAAACAAATAAAATTTGTAATCTTCTGGAGCCTATACAATTTTAAAATCACTCTTCCTTTATCAATACCTTTAACGTAACCTAGCCTAGGTTGCCAGATTCTTCATGAATCTCAGTAAGGATAATGGAAAAGGAGAGATCAAGTTTACGTTCAGCTATAGGAAGTGTGCTTTTCAGAAAAAAATGATGCCAGTACTAACAAGCAGGCACAGTTAACTCAATCATGCTGATTGCTATTTACCACATAAGAGCTCAGTTCAAATCTAAACACAACACAGCAAGTGCCCTCTATTGATGGGACACTGAATTAGCATTTTGATTCTGAGAGAGAACAGTCTGTAACTCATCCCACAGTTATGTTTTCAATTAGTGAAACCAGAGCAAATATATCCTAAGATTAAAACATGATTTCTCATTAATAACAGTTAACTCAGTGGAGATTCCAAAACCAAAGTCCATACTTTGGAAATATTCCCTATGCAATAACTTTCTAATTCAGGAATCTTCATACTTTTTTGATAGTATAATCTTAATAGAATTTGAAAGACTATATAGTCACTTGCATATTTTAAAAGGGGTGTCTAATATTTTTATGAGTTAGTATTTTTTAAAGGATGTATTTTAAAGCATATTGTATAAGTACTTTAAAAACATTTCCTTAAAATAGCGGACCTCTTGCTTCAGCTCATTGAATTTATGGAAAATATCTACCAGTCAATGGAATTAGCAATACCAACCTGCTTTCTCACACCAGTCATCAATTAAATCAGGCTTACTCTTTTTTTTTTTAGCCAGGAAAAACTATTAGTCCCTTTTTACGTTTAAATATTGTGAAAGTGAATTCCACATAGGTAGAATGATAATGGATGGATGGATGACTGGACGGACGAACAGATAAGATAGGCAGGTAGATACATAGATACATACGAACATACAGAGTGAGTTTGTAACCTAAACAAAAAAAGAGAGCTGCGTCCCTCGGTACTGCTTGCTAAAATTCACTTTGTTCTGTGTTCACAGGAAACTCCCCTAGAGATAATGCATCGTCTTAATCACACTCGTTTGCATACACTACTATCTGCATGAGGCCACGTATCACTCTCATGAAAATACAATGCACTTTTAGAGTTTTTTTCATTTGTGGGAAATTTCTTTAGCTGTCTATTCCATTTGGCTGAGTACCACTCGACATGCCATGCCGTACTACGTTACCTGTCAGCACGGTCTTCTCTCAGCCAGGTAAACTGATCGACCTCCTCATCTGTGTTCCCACGGGCTACGTCAGTGTTTTACGTCTATGCTGCCATAGTCGTACCGATGTCTCTAGGAACAGACCGTGCATGCGTACTGCATCTTAAAGACTCAACAAATACTTTAAAGTGAAACAAATGAGTCAACAAATGATACAATAATTAAGAACTAGTGTCAGTGAGAAATGTCTAAAATAGTGTTTTGTAAGTACAGTAACCATCTATTCATGCTCCAGAAGAGGTCATTTCTTTAAATGTACAAAATATGTTTTGCTAATACCTGTAGGTACAAAAATTTACATGATAATATAATCCTCCCTTATTCTTGGGAACACTGGGCATTCATAGGAGACATGTTAAGACACACAGCACAAGGCAGCAATCTAGAAAGACCGCACATGGGCGCAGTTTTTGAACAACATCAGATCCAGGCCATTGTGCAGTGGTGGCAATGGGGGACAAGGTGAAAAAGAAAACAAATTTTAAAGGACATTTGGATGGAGAAAAATAACATTTGTTTTATAGTCACTACTAAAATCTAATTATAACCATTTAACATACATAACAAATCACAAATAAAGATGTTTAATGAAAATAATTTTTAAAGTATTATATGTAGAATTATATTCCAGCATTCATTCTTTTTGGTTGCCAAATCAGGCAGCTGAACCAGACCTTCTCCAGTAGAGTATGGTCAGATTGAATGTGACCTACAACTTTGATCATTTGATACTCTGCAGATGAAGGTAGTAGATGCTGCTATGCAGCTTCCTTTAAACAATTTGTGGTAATTGTAACACTGGATTAAAGGAGTCATGTAACATTTATTTATTCATATATTTTTCCCCTACAAAACAAAAGGAAATGTGTAAAGTCCTAGGGTTCTGACAAACCATGAATTCTCATTTTGAGCATTGTTTAGGTGTCAGAAAGTATTTAATAAGTTAATCATTTGAGAGACCTTATTAATTTTTCCCCAAATAGCAGCCAAGCTTCAATATGCATTCTATAGACAGGACTTTTATTTTGGTATTTATTTATCACCCTCTGTTACAAATTAGTATGTAGAAAACATCACTAAGTCATTTCTGAAAACTTCAGTCAGACTAGATTTTGTTCAGCCAGCATTTTTTTCCTATGACTTAAATTTAAAAAATAGTAAATGTTAATGAAAATAAGCTTTGAGACATTCAAGAAAGTTACAGGTCATGATTTTATATTAGAAAAAATTAGTATGTGAAATTTCTGGATTGAATGAATACATTATTAAATCTTTTAGAATGTTGTTAGATGCAGAAGTAGTTTAAAACATCTTATTTGTTCATGTTTGTGGTCTTAGACATTAAGAATGAATTTTCCTAATTGGACAAGTTAGGGTTTACTTATCTACCTTCATTGTTTCTCAATAGACTTCCTTTGTTACAAAGTTTCAATAGCATAATCTGCACTTTTAAGGTGTTGGGTTAAAATTGGTAACTTTAAAGCAATGTTCTTTCTTTTCTAACAAGTCACAGATCCTCAGGAGTGGTATGTGACCCGTTTTCACCATCATTAAAAAAATATCTTTTTGTATAAAAGGAAAGAAGACCTTTATACCTAAAAATAAAATCTTGTGACACATTATGAAAATTATTTGCTCTGACATTGGGTTTTATTATGCGTTGTGTTATTCTCAAGGAACAAAGAAGATCATGCTTAAGAATGAAAAAGAAAACATTTAAGGGGGTCTGGGCAGTTTTAACAGCATGAGTGAAATACAACACCAAACAGGATGTCTCTATTCCCTTTGAACTTGAGGCATCCCATGGACCTTAAGCTACCAATTCTCTGGTTAGTTATGTGGTGCCAGACATTCAGTGGCACTTAATGAAGATAAGGTTATACCTTGTACTTTTAAAGGTAATGGTGAAAGAATCCTGCCAGACCAAACTGAGTGTTTTATCAAAGTCTTTTTAAAGTTGGAGAAAATGTACACATTTTTCTTAAATCTTAAATAAAGCAATTGTCCACTTTCTATTTTTTCCCATTGACTGCCAATAAATCTTCAAATCAGCAGGCAGAAATATTTCCACATTTATGTGTCAAGAATAAATATAAATATCTGTCCTTTTTCAGAAATATAAATAAGACCCTAATGAAAAATAAAATTTAAACAAAAGTGTCAACTGTATCTCATCAAATATCTCCTTTCACAAATAACACTTAGAATTTCCTACATATTAGGAAATGTACCTTCCTGATTTTTTTCCCCGTTGTGTTAGCAAAACATGGACCTGCTCATTTTTGAGCTTTCCCTGTTTGTACAAACAGATCAATTGTTTCTTTATGGCTATGGAGTCAAATAGTCAAAAACGTACACCCAAGACACTGATATTCCTCTCCTTTAGAAATATATTCACAAAGAAAGTGACTAAGCAGAATCAAATAACGCTTATTGTCACCAGGCTTGTATTTAAGTCCTAGTATAAGAAACTTGGAAACTGGGTGCAACGAGAAGCTTAAGCCTCTGATCAAACACAAAGCTCAACATTGCACTGCCTAGCTTCACAGAGATAAGCCAAAAAGATCTATCTGTGTGATGCTATCTGAGGAGAATGTGCTACCCTATTGTTTTTTTATTTTTAAAATTAAGCATCAGCTTACGAGTCTATTAGCAATTCTGTTCTTTCATAAAGAGATGATACTTCAAGTCAGACAGAATGTACGCTGACCTAATAAGAATTTAAAGTAACTCCCTTTGTGAATTGATGCTTAGAATACGATGCAGTGACTCATTCTTAGGATCCTGCCCTGGTGCCTTTAATCAGAACCTTCCATAGTATCAATTCCAAGCATTCTCCTCTCATATCATCATCGCCTATCTTTTCAGTTCACCCCACTACTACAGCAACTGGAATAATTTTGGAATCTGCAATTCATTTTGATCCTATCAATTATTCATTTCCCGTATACTCCTCATTTTCTCACTTCCTGCCTTTAACCAGTTTAAAATTCATGGCGCACCACAAAATTGCTTCTTTGCCTCTTTATCTCTAATTCAACCCTGTCTAAACGATTGTTCAATGTGGCTGGTGAAAATGAATTGTCTCACTTTGAAGCGATGTCCATGAAACTTACGTGGGCCCTTAAAATGCCTTCATGCCATCTTCTCCTAACAGAGTCCCTTTTCCTCTCTCTCAGCTAATTGTCGTATCTTCTCTTTGGTTTTCAAACCTCCAAAATATCCTTCCCGTTCTCATTCTCAGTGATGACCTTGGTTCTTGTTTCACTGAGGAAGAAGTAGATCAGAAGCACACTTCATAAATCTCCTACCACTACACTCACACACCTGCCAGCATCTGGACCCATGTGCTCCGCTTCTCCGACTGTTGCTATGGAGAAACTCTCCATACATTTAAGGCCCAACTTTCCATGTATGCACCAGGTCACATGCCCTTCATAAAGTCAAGGACACTTCTCCAGCAATTAATTCTCTTCTCTCTCTTCAACAGCATCAATTTTTGGCTCTGTACTAGATATGCTCTGGTTTTACTAATATTAATTTTTTAAATACTCATTTTCCTCTTCCACCTACTGCTCCATTTACCTGATTCCCATCAGAACAAAATTCCTCACCAAGTCAGTAGTCTATACATAAAGTCTTCAACTCCCCTCCTGCAAAGCTCTCTCCTAATCAAGCTTTTAACTTATCAAACCCTTCATTGCCAAGGTCAGCAGTGGCCTCTGTGTTACTGAATTTAGCAGACAGTTCTTATCTCACTTAACCCATCAACAACATTTGATACAGCTGACTATGCTGTCCTCTTAAACCACTGGCTTCAGCTGGGTTCCAGGACACTAGTGAAAAATCAGTGTCTCCTCATCTGGCTCCTCCTCCTGACTCAGATGTCATCGTGTTGGAGTATCCCAAGTCCTGTTGTTATTAGATCTCTTGTCTAACTACACTTGCCCCATAGGTGATCTCACCCGAGGGCATGACTTTAAATGCCATCTACATGCTGACAACAACTATATTTATACCTTTAGCTCAGACTTCTGTCCTGAACTAAAAGCACATATATCCCCCTGCCTTCTGGAAAGCTGCTCTCAAATGTCTAAGAAACATTTCATATCCAACATGTCCAGAGCTGAACACCTGAGAAATGTCTCAGACTGGCTCCCACAACTTTCCCCATTTCAGTTAACGTCAGCTCTTTCCTATCTGGTGTCCACACTCAAGACTTTGGAGTTACCCGTTATCTTCCACCCCGACCCCTCCCTTACTCCAGATCTAGTGGGACAGCAAATCCGCTTCCCTTACTTTTACTATAAATGGGAATGGAACCGCTGCTCACCACCTGCGCCTTCTTCCGTGACCACTCCGCCTCAGTCACACTCTTGTTCCCAGAACACTCCCAGGAACTTCCGCCCCACGGCCTCGGCCCTGTCTGCTCTCATGCCTGGCGTGCTCTTCCCTACGCTGGCCTCACAGCTTGCTCCCTTGTCACCTTCTGGTCTTCATGCAGATGCCATTTGTGAGCTAGGCCATCTCTGATCATCACCTCTAAATCTGCAAATCTCACTTCTCCCAGCCTAACCTTATGCTTTCCCTACTTTATTATTATTTTTTATTTTAATTGAGTTTTAGAGAGAGTGGGGAAGGGGGGAGGGGAAGAGGGGGGAGGGAGAGGGAGATTTGTTGTTCCACTTATTTATGCCTTCATTGGATGACTCTTGTATGTGCTCTGACTGGGGATTGAACCCACAACCTTTGTGTATCTGATGATGCTCAAATCAACTGACCTACCTGGCCAGGGCTCCCTACTTTAATTTTATTCACAGCATATCAGCTTCCAACGTACTCTACGTTACTCATGTATCGTCTTTAGTCGTTAAGCACTGGAAAATGCTCTTCGAAAGAACTTTCTGCTATGATGCAAATGTTCTATATCAGTCTGTCCAATGTAGCAGTTGCCAGCTATGCATGACTACTGAGCACTTGAAATATATAGTTTGATTAATCCAAATTTAAATGACCACATGTGGCTGGTGGGTAATCTTTTAGACAGCCATAGCTTGGATACATAAGCAGCCAGAGAACAGAGTTTTGACTCTTTCAGACTGATGTAACCCCAGGCCCTACAACATCATCAAGCACATAGTAGGTGGGCAATGTTTACTGGTTGAATGTAGTAAGCACTTTTTTTTCCTGGTTTCATTTTCCTGGTTAAACATTGACCCAGACCCTGAGGTTTGGGCGAGGCACAGGGCATAGGTAACGCGTTAGCTCCCATTCACCCTGCAGCTCTTTGTGTTGAGCACAACTACAGACTGCCACCCGGGGTGACTTGGTTGTGCACAGAATTGGCAGTTGTTTAGAGCCTGCAGCTTCCTGTCCCTTTGGACACCGGACACCGCTATCACCATCAGTATAAAAAGACAGGCAAGGACACAGCGGGAGAGCCCTGCATACGGAGGAGGTGTTTGCATACCTCTGTCTATGACCACTGCCTTCATGAGAAAGTACTTAGGGCTCTCTTTGTTGCTGGTTTTTTTTTTTTTTTTTTTTTTACCCCTGTAATCCTTTGGCCTACTTGAAACCCTGTGTAGGATCTCAACACTCACTTTAGAAGAAGGGTCAAATATGAGAAGAATCAAGTATTTAAAAAGTAAAAAGATTGAACATAAACTTAAGCTCCTTCAACTCAATAGTAATTATCCTTACAATATAAATCTCATCTCTCTACCAAGAAAGCAGTCTTGGCAGTCCTTCACGAGGAAGATTCTATACCATTGTACGTCTGGGACAAAATCAAATACACTTTCCGAGCCCTCTGGATTTTGTGTGTGTGTGCACAATCAGTCTCCTCCTGCCACTCTGCATTGCCCCTTACTTATCTTTTAATAAAGCATCATGAAAGAATAGGTACACAGGGCACAAGTTTACGTCTTTCTGTTTTCATAGGGCAGGGCCCAAGTTCTTCATGGTGGAGAGTTTTATGCTCTCAACATACAAAATAACCTTCCAGGAGAGAAGAAAAAAGAGTGGAAATAGCAGAATGGGAGAGGGGTGTAGCTATTGTAGCCAAAGGAGTAAACTTAATAATCCTGGATCCTAATGGTGATGCAAGTCTTAAATGTGTCATGGTCCACACCTCTCCTTATTTTCAATTTTTCAAGGTCAATTTCTGATATAAATATAGACAGAAAATATATTTTACCAGCTTTGAAGCCAGGCCACTTGGGAGTCACCAGCTGTAGCTCTTTCATAAACCAGGTCATTTCTTATATTTTCTTTTATATTTTAGTTTCTTCATTTGTAAAATGGGGATCATAGCAATATTACTTTATCTTAGAGCATTATTATAAAAATTTAGAAAGTAAATGTAATGTACTTCTATAGATTATAAACACTTATTAAATGTTTGTAGTTCTGGCTATTCTAGATAGAGAATTTTAAACCACTCTTTTCGTTGGTCCAAATACTTTATTTTAAAGATGAGGACTGGAGATATCAATTTTTTAAAAAGCTAGTTAGTGTGTGAACGAGGATTAAAACAAAAGTCACTTTCTTCCTAGTGCAATTTCCAATACACCACGTCCCCTATACTTCTCCATTCTTTTCTTGAGTGTTATGTGGAAGTAAAAGGAGTAATCCCACCTAGGACAAGTGAAGGGGGATATTGTGGTTTTGGTTGCAAGTAAGAATTACTTAACATTCTGCTCTTCAAGTTTGTTCCTCTCTGATGTGGGAGTCAGCAAACAGGTCAGTTGGAAGCACCCTCCTTCCTGACACCGGAGGGGACAGATTCATTGGAATACACACCTGCCAGGCTGTTAGAAAACCAGTGCCCCTCTCCCATGCGAAGGGGGCTCCAGGGCTGCCCCTGGTAGACAGTTGTGGCCAATGTAAGGGATTTCAGATTCTAGAAGATAAAACTTCTAACCCTTGGGTGATCTATTCCACTGGGATCAAGAGGTGATTGGAATCGACTTTCCTCTTGCCAAACACCTGAATACCACCTCTGCACACAGTTGTGCAATGAGCTACAGCAGCAGGCACACTGGGAAGATAAAAAAGCTGGACTCTCACATAAGCCTGTAGCAGTACTTTGGCCTGGCATTTGCTAGTTATTAAGTCTGGTACTCAGTGATTTACTCTCTAGTGCCTGCAGTGGTGTCTTTTCCTAATTGCTGATCTCATTTTGCGCCCTTGTGCCAAATAGTCCCCCTGAGACTACTGAGTAAAACAATAGGAAAAATTTCAATAACCATCGCAATTCTTAATAAAACGTGGCTCTTAAAGTCAACAACCTTCCTGAAACCATCCCAAGTAGCCTGATACTCCTCTGTTTTCTTCAGGCCCTTCACGTGCCTGTCAGTTACTGAAATTAGCTGCATCTAATAAATGATTCCCTCTGGTGGCTACTTGGACAATAAAAAGATTTTGGGGACTCCAATGTGTGCCTTATTTAGATAATTACCCTAAAACAGGAAGGAACTATTGTGCATAAGGGCACTGCTGTGGGAAGAAGTCTTTGACTGGAAGTAACAACATCTGAGAAAACTGTTTACAGCAGACCCAGAAAACTGCAAATAAATGAATGGAGCGGGCAACTGGTTTTGAATTTGAGATAAGCCATCCTGAAGGAGATGCTGGATTTCATATAGTGCACAAATACATTGTCCTACCTCGGGCACATCACGAGAAGGCAGGGTTCTTTGGAAAAGACAGAGGCAGCAGGAAAAAAGGAAGACCAAATATGAGATAGATTAACTTCTTTAAAATAGCCATCAGCCTGAGTCTACAGGAACTGAGCAGGGCTGCTGAAGACAGGACGTAGGGGACGTCACTCATGCATGCACAGGGTCTCCAGGAGTAGGAGCCGACTCAGCGGCACATGATGCACACAAGAATATGTGCTGTGAAACCCCGATCAGACGTACTTGCCAAAATACTCTACATTCTTTGAGTTAAGAAGGGGTTGGCCAAATAAATTAAATCCTGAGGATGCTACCTTGGCCCGTCCGGTCTCTCTGGGTTTACCTTTATTTTTTGGCATCTCTAGCTCCAACTATCCTTTTACCTTTCTAATTTCCATCTTATTTAAAATTTTATATCATAGTATTGATACCACCAAAGACAAATTTCCATAGATTGTTCAAAAATAAACATTGTCTCACATTTTATACTCCAGTAAATTTCTTTACCTCGGAGTGTTAAAGAAATCTGCTTTTGAAAAGGTGATCAGTACCAGGACATGTGATGCATTCCCAAACACCAACAGAAATGTTCCCTCACTTTCATTCCTTGTTTTTATCTGAAGCAACACGAACGGTCTTTTTATTTCTGTATATGAAAATATTTTAGATGTTTATGGAAATGTTCACTAATGAAGAATTCCGCTCTTTGTCCCAAATATTATTAGCCTGTACTACTATGTTATTCACCTGTATATGAGCTTGGCTAGCTAGACTGATTCCCTGTTAAGCACAAGTCTGGGAAATTCCTTGCATTCACATAAGCGATCTCCCAAAATGGATGGACTCATGCCTTTTGTTAACAGTGCTCATTGGCTTAGCTTTTGCTTGTAAATTAGTTTGAAGCATTTAAAAGCCAGACAGTTATATGTCATTATCAAGACACAGATCTAGAGCTGTTCAACTCCAATAAGACTAATATGCTATTGCATGCATTAAACTTGTTATAATCCAGAGCACTTTCAAGGCATAGGAAAAAATTTAAGACTATTTAATATTCGCTAACTTCTGTTGAGTGCTTACTAAATGTCATTCTTTAGGTTGAAAAATGGGCTGTCATATTTAATCTTCACAAACCTATGAAACAGACAGTCCCATTTGTGTTTGAGAAAATTCAGTCCCATTAACGTAAAGTAAGTTGCCCAAGGTCACACACAAACACACAGAAGTGGTGGAGCCAAGTGTTGAACCTAGAAAGTTCCATTCCAGGCCTACTGCCTTTGAACTACTACCTAAAACTGCTTGGCAGAATGAATCATTTTCTTTTCTTTTTCTTTTTCCTTTTTTCTGCTATAACATAGCAACACACGCAGCACAACATGGATCCTTATGAAAATATCTTGAATATACATGCATGCACCAAACTTTCCAAATAAAAGAATAGACTGACTTTATGGAACTGAAATACATTTTAAATTAGGTCACTTGATTTCTTTTTTTAAAGAGAATAATCATTCAATAGCTGAAGGTCAATAAATACGTTTTGAGCCTGGACAATGAGTGAGGTGATGTTTTAGCCCCTTTGGATATGATAATTAAAGCATCTAGTAGACCCAAATACCATAGTTTTAGCAAAGAGAAATTAGGAAGAGGGATGGAGGATGGTTGGGGTGGGATGTGGTAGGGGGTGGGCGCAGTGGTCAGGGAAGATCTCTCTGAGGTGAGGTCTAGGCTGAGAAGACAGGCGGGGAACACTGAAGGAGAGTGAGTTCCAGACAGAAGGAATATCCTTCACAAAGACCCTGACGGGAGTCTGGCCTGATAGACAGATGGAAAGGTCTGTAAGGCTGGAGTGTGGTGAGCAAAGGGAACACCAAGGAGGGTAAGGATGAGATGGAGAGTGGAGAGAGGTCGTGTGTGGTAGGAGGGGCAAAGTGTATCGTAGTGCAAGAAGGGAATACTAAGCATAGGGATGGTATGCCAGAGATGGTCAATGATTTGGTAAAATAAATTCTGAAATAGACTTTTTTTCTAGTTTACAGAAAAATTCTACCAAGTCAGAAGAAGGAGGAAAACAACAGGGAGTAAAGACCTTACCTATAGACTACACTGTTGTGTGACTAAGCATAAGTTGCTCTTGAAAAAATGTGAATAGTCAAAAAATATGCAGTAATCAACGTAGAGTTTTACAAACTGCATTTTCATAACTCCAGGCATTTGTTTTACTTCCTTCATTAAAATAAATACTCTTTTATACAGGTGACTCATTTACATTTAAAAATTCCATGCTAAAAATTTGAAGAAAAGATAAGAAGAGATGAATTAGAGTTTACAGTTGGGATTAGTCCCACACAATTTCTTATGGAACAAGCGGGCACTGAGATGTGGTGACTGGATGAAGGTGAGAGATGGAGTGAGGAAACTTCTTAGAGAAGTACTGCATGTTAGAAACAACTTGGAAGAAAATTATATGTCTGTCTTGTCACTTTTCATATTGTTTGATTGCAAATGCGTTGCATTCTGAGGTCAAGAGAAAGCTCATTTATTTCTACAGAGTTTTCCTACCAAAGGGTGTGGCAGAGCCCATGGTACTCTACCAAGTACCAAGGAGTCTACTTGCATGGAGAGATAAAGGGAAGTTCTTGGAAATGACTCTTGGTCTGAAACTATCTGAGGGAAATATTGGGCAAAAAGTCTAATTATCTATAACTCTCTGGATTCATAAGACCTGGTGGTAGAACAATCACTGAAATTCCTGGTGACTTTTCTGTGGCCATGAGCCAGCCCCAGCATCACCTGGGACAAATCTGGAAGTTCCGTTGGAAGGGAGTCAGGGAGAGGAAGAGATATGTGAGATTCTAGCCACCTCCGCATAAAAACAACAACAAACAAGTTCACAGATGCAGAGAACAGACCAGTGGGCTAGAGGCATGGGTGGGCAGATGGGTGGGCGAAATGGGTAAAGTGGTCAAAAGGTACAAACTTCCATTTATAAAATAAATGTCATGGGGATGTAATGTACTCCATGGTGACGACAGTTAATAATACCATATCATAAATTTGAAAAGTGCTATGAGAGTAGATCTTAAAAGTTCTCATCTAAAGAAAAGAATCTGTAACTATGTGTGGTAATGAATGTTAACTAGGCCTATTGTGGTGATCATTTTACAATATATACAAATACTAAATTGTTATGTTATATACCTAAAATTAATATAAGGTTATACTGAAATGTCTCCATAAAAATAATTTGGATGTTTTAAAATATTTTAAATATGCTCAACACTTCAAAACAATGCTAAATATTTTAGCATTTATTTTCATGCAAAAGTTTTTTGACGTATGAATTCTGACTTACATTTAAGTCTTTTATGGATAAAAGACATATGAATTCTGAACCCAGCTTAAGTGTATGGAAAACAATAGAATCCCTAAATTTAATAGATACAATATAATTGATATCTTGCTATACCTAGAGTGTCACATATTGGAAATCATGTTTTTGAATCCATTATAACTCATTTGATTCTCATAATATCCCAAGTTAGCCACAACAGATTAATTTATATTATTTCTCTTTAAGAAACAAGAACAGTAGAACACAGAAAAATGAGTGTATAGCCAATTAGACCCAAATTGCAGACCAGCCAACTCCAAATCCTATGTCTGCTCTCTCTGTAAGCAGCCCAGTGGTTCTCAAAATGTGGTCCCTAGACCAGGAGTCACAGCATCGCCTGGGAACTTGGAAATACAAATTACAGACCCCACTCCAGACCTAAGGTATGGGAAATTCTCAGAGTGGGGCCCAGCAAGCCTGACAAGGCCGCCAGGTGATGCCGATGCCTGCTGGGTAGAAAACCACTGTACTAGACCATAGTGACTCTCCAGCCCATGAGAGCAGGATGAGGAAAACTTCTGTAAGTGGAAAGTGCACATTCACTCCCCGTAGTTTCCTTGATAACTTCATCAGCCACCCAAATGCTAGAAGGTGATTCTCAGCCACATAGCTATGGCTCATACACTTACTGTTGCACTGACCTATGATGTAATCAATTGACTCTCCTTTGTATTGATTTGATTTGTGAAAGAGGAAACAAATTATTTTAGTTAGAGGGGTCTTCACAATAGAGTCGGAACCTATGGTCATGGAGATTTCAGGCCAAGGAAGGACAATTTTTATCTAACAGCAAACTCACATTAAGAGAATCCACTATCTAAAATCTCTCCCTGATAATGTTTTTGCTTGTTGGTACTGTGACTTTAATTTTTACTTTCTTGGGATTCTACTAAATCACTGGAAGCCTGGAGAAAAAAATATAAAATGAAAATCTAAGCTATAATTTTAGTTATGGCCTTTGACTGGTATTTTTAAAACAACATTTCAAAAAGTACAATACTGTATTTCTTTAAATCTAAGATGTCATCAATTATAGCACAAAATAATTGTGACCAATTTTTAATAGACCACTATAAAAATAAAAAGAACATTACTCATCCAATAATGAAATGTCATCAAATGGAAGAGGTATCCCAATTCCGACTTGTTAAAATACAAAAACGTTCATTTTAGCATCAATGAAATTCAGCACACATCTTGCTCTACAGTTGCAGCTGGCATCCCCCCTCAGGGCAAACTCTGCTTATGTATTTTCCTTTCAAAAGCGATGTTGATCTGGCCCCAGTTATGGTACAGTTATAGCAATTTTGCTCTTCAAAGTTAAGTAGTAGTCACCCTAGCCTAAGGATTGTTTCATGACATCAGTAACTAAGCACGGCAGATGGAAAATATTCTTCTACAATTTGGTATCTGAGTTGTCAGGTGGTGTAAGGAAACAGGCAATTGAGGGAGAAAATGAAGGCTGGGTAATAGTAAAACATGGAGCACTCATTGAACAAATCTTTTGGCTGTCATTTCAAAATCAAATCATCCCCGAATCTAAGCTTTGTTATTTTTTTACACACTGACATTTTTTCTTCCTTAATTAGCTATGTTGCTTCTTTATGCTGGCCGTAAGATATATCCAAGGAAACTATGCTGCATAAATGTTTATAAATATAAATGTCTTGCAAATCCACTTCCTCCTGTCTTTGCAGGGGGCCTCATACTTGCTTATAGTACAGTGGAGAGACTACATGTATGTGAAAAAAATGGAGCCAAAGACTAAGTCCCTGACTCATTCTTCTACAGAATCCTCCATGACAAATGGCAAGTAAGACTTGCAAACTGGTGGGCTCCCCTATACATATGAAAAGCTGTTTACTTTTTTGACTTGAAGCATTTTACTCAGATAAGTAATTTATTGTTGGGAGAATTTCCTTTTATTTTCCATATTTTTCACAATTCAGAATCTATTGCTACAGTAATTAAAAACTCTACTAATTTATGTGGAATGGAAACTATTATAATCTGGAAGTTAAAAGACCTGAGATGGAGTTGTGGTTTTGTTATTCTTCAGCTGTCTGACTGAGTCACTTAATTTTCCTCTCACTGTTTAAAATGACTGCTAAATCCTCTTTAGTGATTTCAGGATAATAAGGAGATACAAAAATCGTAATAATAAAAATATACACAGAGGATTCTTTACGTATATTATCTCATTTAATCATAAACTATGAAATGAGTCGATGCAGAAAAGTACTGCATATGGTGCCTAGCACAGAGTAAATATTCAATGATTGCCAGCAGGTATTATTACTCTGTCATCAATAACAATAATACTGCCAGGATGAAATTAATGTTCCCTTCAGGGTCGAGAAAACAACCTTCACAAGGTTGTGTGACATTCCTGTGGTCATTCTAAGAGCCCACACCAGGATTATCGTTTGTCTGCTGGATGACCAGGCTGTGCCTCCCACCTCAGGACCATTGTGGCCTTCTAGTCACTGGCTTTGAGTAGCAAATCATTTTCGATTTAAATTTAATTCCCAAAGTATTCACTGAAAACATCTTAAAATAATGTTTTCGAATCTATCTATCACATGACTTCCAGCCCATTGTTTTTCCCCTTGATGGTTGGATTAGACTTGAAGAATATTAGTACACAACAAAATGCTCTCTGATAATTTTAATGAGAAAGGAAGGGGTGTGATATACGAAGCACAGGATGGTAAAGGGAAGAGGAAAGCTTTCGTTGTGCTGGTGTACGTGTTTGAGGGATACAAGGGATAGGGGCTGTGGTTTGAGGAGTAGCTGAGGAAGGTGGAAGGTGTTCCTTCTCTCTTTAGCTGCCTCCCTCATGTTTTCAAGTGTTACGTACTGAGAAAGAAACAAGCCCACCTGGATTAGAACAGTCTGTGGAAGGTAATACCTAGGGCAAGGGAAAAGGTAGGAGATGATGTTCACTTCAACATTGCTTATAATAGTGAAAACCCAGACACAACTTAACGGTCCATTCATAAGGTAGATAAAATACATAATAGTATATGTCCATAACTGCCTAATATATAGGAAGTAAAAGGATATATAAATATTTATGAGTATATGTCAAAACAGAGATGTTAAAAGCAAAACAAGCAAGTTCCATAAACTATATGCACAGAACAATAATTTAATACTTACCTTCTGCTATATGTATGGTAAATTTGAAACCACACTCACTAAAATATTATAGGAGTGTGTGTTTGTGTACTGGAAAAAACACAAATTATGACTCTGTTTAGGAGGGGAAGGTGAATAGGATTTAGGGGCAGTGATTTTTATTTCTTTTATAAACAAAATTTTTAAAACAATCTTTTATATTTTTTCTATATTTATATTTACTCGGAGTAAATATAATAAAAGTATTTAGCTCTTGCCAGTTCTAAATGGGAGAAATAATGAAGTTTGTTAGCACATACAGCCGTCATTAGCAGATGAAGTAAACCAACATAGCCTCATCTGTTTAACAAAGTTTATTTCTTGGCACTTATTTGTTGACTGGTTTAGCACTTAAACTTCTTAGAGATTTATTTTTGGAGGACTGACTAATCAAGCGTTTTCGTGCTTTCCCAGGAGGAGCTCTCAGCTGAGCACAGATTCATTTATGCAGGTATCTGCCCCACCGCGTGCGGTGCTCTCCCTGTCAGACAGACAGTCACGGGGGATAGGAGGGGAGGCTCACCGCAAAGGACAAAACATCCCACCACAGCGAAGTTGGCAATTCGAGACTCCAAGATACGTTATTTGATATTTTCCCCAACTATTAGCTATTCTTTACTTGTCAAAATCCCACTTATGTATTTGCTGAGGGAAACGGTTTCTATCTCAAGACCTGTAAAACTACTTCATGTTTATTAAAGAAACATTTTTAACTCATATGTGGCTATCATCTTACAATGGCTTTTGCATTATTTCAAAGAAAAGGAAAATTTTATACACATGATGAAAGCAGTTTGCACATGTGAGTTCACTACCTAAAGCCAATGAAAGTAGAGAATATGTAAATGTGTTTAAAATGAAAAAAAATATTTGCGTAAGATGAATTTGAACTAAAGAATCTTTATTATATCTTTTTTTATTTTAATTGTTGTTCTTGTACAGTTTTCTTTTACTCTCATCCCAGTATTATACCTTTTTAGTGATATCAATACAGTAAGGCCAGGGGATGCTGCAACATGGTGAATAAATTTTATTTAATTTTATTGTTTGAACATGGCACTTAGTTGTCATGCCAACCCTCTTAAACTGTATCCTGAAGACAAACAGATGTCAATGAGAGTATTTTAAAAGATAAACCGATAGCTTCAATGTAAAATTTGAGGTGAGGCTTTAGGTAGCACACACATACTTACTTACTCCTTTTAGCTCGGGCCGTAAACCGGGTGGCTCATTGAAAGGACAGCATTGATCTCAAATAACTAAGTCAGATCATTTATTTAAAAGTTCAGTAGAAACAAAATCTGAATATTTTTGTTGTGGTTTCACAGTATAGAACACTTAATATGTGAAGAAATGAGAGAAGAGAGGGAGAAAACAGACCAGCAAAGAACCAACTTTAATTTTAAATAATCCCTATATTTGGACTGAAACTTTTGTCATAGTATTAACCAATTCTTTAAAAAAATCAGGTAGCAAATTAAATGCTTAAAAACCAACAAAAACACTATTGGTTTTGACTTCATACTTTCCTTTCTGAAATATCAAATAAAATTATTTAAAAATATTCATTCAATGTGTGAAGACAACAAAATGGTGGCATCTCTGACATGATCACAAAACCCCTCTGTAAAGTCCTTGAACATTCCACTTGGGGCCAGGGTGAGTTTTTTTCAGAACAGGAAAATAATCAGAGAGAAAGACGTTTTTATAATATCGACCTACTTTTAGATTTAGCCCACTTCAGCCTCATTTTGGGATTTCCCTCAAAGGGAGGATGACTTCTAGCCAGGGACAGTGAAGGCCCCCTGTGAATGGCCTATGCAGAACTTTCAGACCAAAGCAACCTAAAGGCATCTGCCAGGTGTTAGAGAACAAAGAGACCCAGGGGTGTGCTATTTGGGGAATATGTAACTACGCAGCTGTCCGATGATGCTAACCTCTGCCTAGTGAAGGTGGCAGCATCTCAGCTGGCAAAATCAGGCCTGCATGGGCTGATGACACGTACAAACAGTTGCCCAGATGTGATGCTCTGTTGTTTTTCATGTAAGTATCAGGGGGCTAGCCAGTGTCTGTCACAGACTACAGTTGAAACGTTAAGGGTCTAGGCACCGCAGTGGCCTCTCTAGTAGGCATCCAAGTTCTCTATTCTCATGCATTTTATGAAATGTTTTTCTCTTTAGTGAAAATATCCAGCAGAATTCTTATGTAAGTTCATCTACTACAAATTCAGGATAAGCACTTTGGTTTTAACCCCAATTATTTCAGATGACAGTATAAATTAGTTTACTTATCTATAAAATATGTGAACTATTTTAGATAACCTCTAAGTACAATCTCCCTGGATTCTAAGATTTCTTCTCCTCATTGCATATCTTTTCCTTATTAACTGCAAGTACTCAAGAAAGGGCCAGTTAGTAAGTCACTTATAATTCATGTGAGTTTTTCTTAGTAAACAAATCACCTAGTAAGGCAGCCTATGGCCTGCTAAGTAGAAAAAAAAAAAACATAGAAAGGAAGAAAAAATAAGAAAAAGTGGGAGGCTGGAGAGATTACAGACAAACATCCTGGCATAGGAAGCAATGAAGAATGTCCCACCAAAATGAATAAAGAAACACAACATAAGAAAGTTTTTGGCACATTGTACTGAAGCTAACAAGAGGTAGAAGCCAGATGACATTTGATATTTGAACCTGACTTGACAAACAAACAAATAAGCAAACAAAAAGATTAATTCCTTCTAGCTAATTCTGAGAGGTGGACTTGCTACAACTTGCCTCCAGGGCAGGGAGAAAGACCCAAATATAGGTATTCCTCCAATAAATCCCTCCTGAGTGAGATTATGGGATGTAATAATAAGGAACACCTTTTCTGGATTTCCATCTTTGTTCCATGTGTTTCCTATTGTTTGGGTTTATCTTAATTTGGGGTATAAACCCTTTTTTCCCCTTTATTTTGACTAAGCTACTCACCAATCTTGACTCAAATGAGGTTTATCTCTATAGTAAAGAATGACTTCCGTTCAAGTGGCATTCAGAAAGAAAGTAAAAAGCTTATAAAGATATTTGATATAACCAAATATACTCCTCTATTATATTGTACAAAAATTGTGAGTTGTTATGTTTGTGTGTGTGTGTGTAGTTGCTTCTTTTAATATGTTTTCAATAGACAACAAGGCAGTAAGAACCCTGGGTAAATAACAGATGTTAAAAATAGTTACTACCTAACAACGTTACTGGAATAATTAGAGAGCAGAAAACTCTCTCACATGAGATGCCAACTAAAGACAAAGGTTGGCATGATGCTGGTTCTTTGGTCCTATTCAAATTAATAAAACACACTCGATCCAAATTTATCTCTTTCACTTAAAACTATTTGGGTTGGTTTTGATTTGTTTGTTTCCATTCCCCCCACCCCTACTCACCCAAAAAACATGATGGATCCTATTCTTTGTGCTGAAAACATCTGTATGCACGGACTATGCATACCTTTATTTTCCCATTCAGATAATACAGAAATTATTCTTAAAGAAAGACTCTTTCAGTCAAATTGCATTAAGTCACATCAATCAAATGCAAATATAACACAAAACTATTTGTTCATTTGGAGTCTGGTTGCTAGCTAAGTAACGCAGCCCCCAAAATTAATCTTTGCAACACAACAGAAGACCCTGAACCTTGCCTGGGGGCATGTGCAGAGCCTGTGAGCACGGGAACCACATCATATTCAAACCCAAAGATCATAGTGTTATTGGGAAAGAGTGGGGTTTTTGTTTGTTTGTTTTACTCCAAGTACAATGGAATAAAAACAGTGACCTCGATTTTCCTCGTAAAATGTCCAGTAGCTTTTCTAGACTCATGACCTTTCAAGTCATTCAACTGACTTTAAACAGAGGCCCTATCACATCTGCCTTTAAACAGCAACACAGGCCTCCCGAAATCATAAAGGTTCTGAATTGTCCCCCCAAGTCCACCAAAGGAAACAAATTAACTTTGTTTTTCTTAAAGGCCAATTTCTACAAAGAGGTGAATCTGACAGAGCAGTAAACACCATCTGAAACATTTCAAAAGTCTCACCTAACTCGACTAGACCCCTGCAAAAGGTGCTGTCTATTTTTACAGATCTAAAGATGTTATGTCACAGCTTGTCTTAAAGCCCCAAAGGATATACTTACATTTTGCTGTCACTTTGTATCCCCCCAGAGGAGGGGCGTGGCCTTCTAATGCATCAAATCCGGCGGAAACTAGGACCATGTCTGGATTAAACTCTTTGGCCACAGGCGTCACTACAGCCCTGCACAGTAAAAAGGCAGGCAGTTACACATGGGAACGGCAAATACCTTTAAAAATTGTGCAGTGAAAAGACTTGGCACTCTCTCAAGAACTTCCCAAGAATAAAGGAAAGGGGAAAAGAAAACGGTGTTTGAAACGGATCAAAAACTTATCATTTCCTTAATACAGAATCACTGTTATTTTAGCATTCCAATTTAGTCTTCTATCTTTCATCTTTTTTCCCCTCCAAATTAAAAAAAAAATATGCTTTGCAGGTACATCCTTAAACCCATCATTTCCCATGCACATCTGTGGCTGTTTTATCCCACTGCCTATAAAAACTGCCTCTTCCAGGGGAGTGACTAATGTTTTACAGAGGAAAGCTGACGCTGTCCTAAAAACCCCGCTTGCTCCAGTTAGTGAGAACTTGGTGTAAATTTGAACTATAAATTTCTTTTGGGAAAAAGATGCTTTTCCAACTAAAAAAAAAACATTTTTAAATATTTGTCGTGGTAGGGGGTGATTCTTGCGAAGAAAAAAAAAACATGCAATTCCTTTAATAGAATCCAGACTGTAACTTTAAGTGAGTCCAAGGTCAGAGACACCAGGAATGTGGTGGCCTCGTCCATGACAGCCACCCCTGCTGGCCCCACGCAGGCTCTTCAGCACTTCCACCTCTTCATCTTCCTCAGGCCCCCCCGAGCCCTCTCTCCCCAGTGCTGGATCTGACAGGGAATGACTAATGGATGCTCCCTGGCTTTATAACACGGAAATGTTTTCTGAATGCAGGCTTCAAGACCAGTGTGCCATCATTAGAATTCAATTTCTCAAAGACAATTTAATGAAATGGGAAAAGTGTACAGTCCAAGAAATTTAAAAAGTAGTCATGTCTCTTATTCTGTGTTGGGGAGAGATGGCTAAACCGAACATTAAAATAATTATTCTTGAGGAGTGGTGTAATTGTTTTAAATTTTTTATTTGCCAATTCCCCATAATAATATCAGCTTAAAAAATGTATGCATGTAAACAAGAAGTTGAAGTTACAAAATAAAAATACTTCTTTGAAACTTACCTAGATGGAGACATAAATGAATAAAATGTTTTTCATAACTCCACTACTCCTAGAAAAGTTTAAAAGCTAGATTCTTCAAACCCGTAAATGTTCATGTCAATGACTTCTGTGGAAGTCCGTCCAACCTTCCAACAACTGGCGAGCCACTTACATGTGAATTGTCCCATGAGTGAAACTAAGTCAAATGTTATTTTTTTCCTATGTGCACTATTTTATTCTTACATAAAATAAAAAATCTCTAACACAGCTACTTTATAAGGAGCAGTCTCATCAATTCTTTTCCTTCCTAATAATACCACTCTTACATTGCCATTTTCATTAAAGCATTACATATGATCAATTTACTACTTTTCATATGGGTGAAATAGCCATATGATGTATGTTCGGATACTAGACATTGGAATAAGCTGTCTCAAAAAATCAAGAGTATTGCATCAAGATACTCTATTTGATTTGGTTACTCCTACGGATTCACTGAAAGAAAAGGCAATGTGGTTAAGGAAATACGAGGAGATGAATGAACACGTTTGTCCACCCAATCCCATGCGTCACACTAGCTCACTTTCCATTTCCTTTCCCTCTGTTTGGAAGGTTGCTCCCCATCCTCTTCTTGTCCCCCCTCCACCTACACTTGTAAGACCGACTGATGGGTAAACATCCTTCAGGGTACAGCTCACTTGCTACCTTCTCCGGGAGACAACGGGAGACGAGGATTGCCAACATAATTTTAGAATATTGAAAACACAGTGCTGATCTGCAGAGGGAAAGCTGAAACATAAGTGTGTCTACAGAGACAAAGCCACAAAAAGTGAGCCGACTCCTTTGTCTTTCTGGAGAGACAAAGTGAACAAAAAGAAAACACGGAGGGAGACTGACATGAGGAGTCACTCAGACCAAGAGCCAGGTGATTTCCTCAGTCTTCCTGCAGGGAGTTCGCCAGTCAGAAAGCCCCTTCGCAGGCCTGTCTTTCCAGTGCCCTTTCTCCGCTCGGACTGTTTGAACAAAGCTTCTCGCATGAAAGACAAAAAGTAACATGCAAACAAACAAATAAAAGAGAGGGAACTCCGGAAACCTGAGAACATGCAGTCAAGAGACTATAATTACAAACACCAGGATTATCCCCAAGACACAAAATAATACCTTTGGCCCTCCATACCTGTGGGTTCTGCATCCACGGATTCAACCAACCATGGGTTGAAAATATTCCAAAAGAATCATTGTTGCTGACACATACTGTGTAGTTAGGTGTCATTCTTCCCTAAATAATACAGTGTAAGAACTACTTACATAGCGCTTACATTGTATACGGCAGGGGTGTCAAACTCATTTTCACGGGGTGGGGGGGGGGCGGGCCACATCAGCTTCATGGTTGCCTTCAGAGGGCCAAATGTAATTCCAACTCCTTAACAGTTAAGAAGTAGTTACATTTAAACAGTCTTGAAATTACTGTGGCCCTTTGAAGGCAACCGTGAGGCTGATGTGGTCCCCAGTGAAAATGGTTTGACACCCCTGATTTACAGTGTATGAGTGTGGACAAGGGTGACGATTTGGGGATTGCCTGAGGGGGTTTGGGGGGCGCTGTGTGGAGGGAGGCAAAGGGGAGGAAATGGGATAGCTGTAATAGCATAAATAATAAAATATTTAGAAATAAATAAATTAAAAATAAAACACAAAAAATAAAGTATATGGGGGATGTACATAGGTTATATGCAAATACAATGCCATTTCATTTAAGTGCCTTAACCACCCACAGATTTTGGTTCCCACAGTGGTCCTGGAAACAATGCCCCATGGACACCAAGGATGCCTGTGCATCTGTGGAATGAGAAGAGGGAGCTATTAAAATACAGAAGAAATAGCAAACAAAACACACAGCAGACTCATTTGGAGCTAACGCCAACAAGTTCTCTCGGAGAGATCCGCACAAAACAGAGGCACAGAAAATTGACAGGAATAGGTCAGGAGGATCCATTTAGGAAGTCAACATATGAAGGAAAATCTAGGGGAAATATTTTTAAAATTTAGAAATCTCATACCCACTCAAACTATCAATCAAAATTGAGAATAGAAAAATAGAGCTTCAGACTTCGAAATCTCAAAAAAAAAAAAACCCAAAACAATACTGTCTTCCACAAATATTTCCATGAATGTTATCTAATAATATACTCCAAATGAAGGCATAAAGTAAAAAGAATGAAATTCAAACCATTCCCTCCATGGAAGCATTTTTATAAACATCAATTTTTGCCAAAGTTTTTAAAAGATTTCACTTTAACTTTAAAGCGAAATAGTAGAAATTTGACCTGCAATCGTAATGGAGTCAGATTTCATTCCAGTGAAACTATTTTGTTAATAAAGACATCATACCACTTACAGAAGAAAATATTTATTTATGCCACATATTCCCAAGTATACAAATTCCATTAGTTTCTGTTTGAAGCAGATACCACATATGTTATGTATATTATTCTTGAATTCACAAACAATATGGATTTTACAGTTTCACACAGGCTTTCAAAATGTTCCATTAACTAATCCTACACATTTGAATTTATTCCAAAAATGTTTTAAAAGATGGGAAATGAGGAAAATATATCATTTGATAATGTACTTCTGTGTAAAGAATTACATGCTTAGGACTGTGCTGGAGTGGTGTTTGCTTGTTGAATAAATTAGCGATGCATGGTTATATGAGTTGTGTGATGCTTATGAAGTCGAGATACTGGTAAGATTCATTCATTCATTTTAACCAGTATATGAGGTCTATCTGGAAAAAGTCCAGCCACTGTTAATATAACAAGAGCAATTTATGTGACATCCATATAACCCGGCAGCCAAGGAGAGGGGACTGGAATGTACATGTGTGAATGATGACAACTTCACTATACTGGTCGGTGGGGGTGGTAGACACCATTGAGTAAGCATGTGTACTGTGTGGCTGTCGCATTCAAAATGACTGAGCAAGTAGAGCAATGAATCTGAATCGAATTTTGGGTTAAGCTTGAACATCCATCCACAGAAACTATTAGGATAATTCAGAAGGCCGCAGCCATGGGCAACTGGTGATTGGCAGCTTCATCATGACAGCATGCCTACTCACACATCATGTCTCGTGTAGAGTTTTCTAGCGAAACATCAAATCATCCAGGTGATTCAGCACTGCAACAGCCTAGATTTGGTGCCCTGCAACTTCCAGCTTTTCCCAAATTAAAATCACCTTTGAAGGGGAAGAGATTTCAGACCATCGATGAGATTCAGGAAAATACGACAGGGCAGCTGATGGCGATTGGGAGAACTGTGTGAGGTCCCAAGGTGCCTGCTTTGAAGGGGACTGAGGTGTCATTGTCTTATGTACAATGTATCTTGTATCTTCTTCAATGAATGTCTCTATTTTTCAAGTTACATGGCTGGATACCTCCTGGATAGACCATGCGCATATTGAGTGTCTACCATGCTGTAAACACTGTTTTGGCTTAAACGTGTGCTACATTTTGAACTGAATCTTATTTATTTTCCTATTGTTGACATCAAACTCTTAAACCGTCAGGTCTCTGATAAACTGAGGAAACTGGGCCTCCGCATATTCTTTATTGTGGCAACTGCCACTGTTCTATTTATGCCCGTCTAGATTGATTTTTATTCAAAAGATCTTTCATGCTTGAAAGGTGGAGAAACACACTTGGGAGTATTAACTGGGAAACACAAAGTAATTTTTCTTACATAGAACAAATCCTCAAAGGCATTCATTTAAAATTTTTATCTGAACAATTGGGTTTTCTGGTTAAAGATAGCAAAACAACGTACGTATTTGCCCCAATTTTTCCTAATATCCCACTGAAAGGACAGTATGAAAATATACATATAAACTCACGGTTTTAAGCACAGCAGTGGGCAAAGAAGGTTTACAGTTGTAATATAATAAATAACTAATAAATAATATAAGCATAAACTTTGTGTTTTCTCTACTCACAATTATAAATCTACTTAGCCTACCCCTGTATATATCAGGTAAGTAGATACAAGGACACCTTTAGATGTGTGTATGCATGGGTTAGTATGACCTTCCAAAAGGCAATGACAGCCCAGCAGCAAAGAGCATGCTTAGTGCCCAAATCTTGTTTTCTAATGTCAATCTCCAGTACAAGGACTCAAGGATCATTGGTGAAGTCGTTAAGTCCAGGACTGCATCAGGGAAAATACAAGCTATTTCTGGAGCATCTTGTGATGACAGAAAACAATGGGATGGGGACAGGCCAGTAGGGAATATGAACCAATGTGAAAGAGCTCCAGTGGCTAGAGTTGGGACAACTTGAGGAAAAAAACTAAATAACGACAGTACTGGATTATAATCCGAAAAGTCAAGTTAGTATCCACGAGTCCACAGACACATTAAAAAATAACAAAATAAATAGAGAAAAGAAGAAAGAGCTCTGTCTTACAAAAAATTTCAACTACTAACTCAAAAAATTAAAGGAAATAGTAAATCACTCTTCAAACAAGACAGATATAAGTGATACAGCGAAAAGACATGGAAGGGTGCTGAAAGCAGGGCCCAGAGGTTGAGAAGAAACATGATATTTACATAATCCCAAAGTATTTCCCCCAAGAGATTATAAAATAAATAAATAACGAGAACTTGCAGATACCTCCTGATACAGCGATTCGGGTTAACATCGCTAACGGTAACGCATGTCAGTATCAAAATTCCTGGATATGATACACTGAGAAAGGAAGATGAATTCTATGGTATTCTTGCTAAAAGCATGTAACCTCGAACCTATTCATGAGAAAACACCAGACGGATCTAAATTGAGGCACAGCTGACAAAATAACTGACCAGGGCACTTTGAAAGCCAGGGACAGAAAAGACCAAGTCATTGCTACCGACTGGAGGGGACTGAGCAGACATGACATCTGGGTTTTAGTGTGAGACGCTGCACTGGGTTCTGGAACGGGGTGGCTAGTGGCAACGCTGTTGTTCCATATAAAATCTGTAGTGAAGCTGACAATGTGGTACAGATATTCATTTCTTAACTGTGATCCCTGCACTGTGTTTATGTAAGTTTTTCTATAAGGTGCAGCTGAGTGTAGGGCTTATAGAAATTCTGTGCTATTCTTACAAGTTCTCTGTAAGTCCAGTAATATTTCAAAATAAAATGTTACCAAGTATCAGAGCACAAAACAGAACAAATGTATAACAACAAAAGAGGATAAGGGAGTTGTCAACAAACAGTGATTTTTTTAACGAGATTTCCAGAAGAGGGAAATAGGCTGGGTGCATACTTTAAAAATGAAACAAAAAAAGCAAGTTACCACCCTAAACATGCTCTCCGGGGACCACAGAAGAGATAAGAGGCGCTCCACCCAATGGAGCCTCCCTGAAAAACAAGGATGGTGAAGGAGAAGACAGGCAGGGCCTCGTATAAGAAACGAAAGCAATGTTCGTTGGTTAAGGAGAGCAGGACTGGATCCCAGCACCTCAGTTACCTTTCCTCTATGCCAGTAGCCAGTGTTCAAGGCTAGGCAGATTATTCAGATGACTCTCTCTTAAGAAAAGAATGTCTCTGGAGAAAGCCAAGGCTTCTAGTGTCTTCCTTATTTTATCATTTAAGGAGATTCAGAGACTATGAGCCATCTTCTGGAACACTCACTCCAGAGTGGGGTTTGGCCATCCACACACTCTGTCCCCTCCCGCTGACGCAGAGCTCCCGACTGACCCATTTACACAACCGCAGGGAAAAATGACACCAGTTCCTACTTTCACAAGTATCCATGTCAAAGCAGGAGTTTCCCAGCACATAAGGAGAGCCAGTGGTATGAAGAAAAAGTAAAGATTAAAATACAGACAGATATAAACAACTCTGGGAAAACAGATATAATTCAGGCAACAGAAGCAATAATCTCAAAGAGAGTCAAGAAAATATTTAAACACAGATATGCTGTTATGGAAAAGAACACAGAATAAGGGAAACGCTTCAGGATAAAAACACAACTGCATAAATTAATAGAGGGTCTGAAAAAACAAAATTGAAGTAATCCCTCATGAAAAGGAGGCAGCAAATGGATAAAATATGTAAGTGGGAAAATGTGAGACTTAGAGGATCATTGCAGAAGTCCGATATTTGATTAATGGGGACCCCGAGAATGCTGAGAGAGAAAGGAGAAACAGTTTTCAAATAATAACAGAAAATAATTTTTAGCAACTGAAAAATAATTCAGGTCTACAAATTTGATTAGTCTAACCAACGCAAAGCTCTGTACATAAAGTCATACACACACTTGGGCACATTCTCATAATTCTTCAAATCCCCAGAGATCCTTTAGAAAGAAAAAAAGTCCTCCTCAAAGAGACGAGGAAGGAGATTGACCTCAGAGTCCTATCAGCAACACTGAGTGTTCACACACTGAGAAAAAAATTATTTTTAAACTTTAATTCTACTTCCAGCCACTACATATGAGCAATCAAGTATGATACTGAAATAAAAATATTTTAAGGCATGTAAGCACTTAGAAATTTAGTTCCAAAGCACCCTTTCTGAGTAATTTACTTGAGAATGTACTCTGCCAAGCAAGGAAGTAAGCCAAAGAGACAGAGAGGCACAGGACAAAGGAGTGGATACATGACAGGTGAACAGTAAAGAGGGTCCCTGATGATTTGCAAGTGCATTTATTTGCAAGAAAACAGAGGATCGAAGCAATGATAATGGCATATCTGCCTCTTCCTCTTCCCCTGCCCTCTGGCAATTCTGTCATGCTCTTCTTGACCTGTCCATCCCTGCTGCCCTCTCTCCAGGTGAGACTCATGCTAGAGAGAACACAATGAGCTTATAAAACTATACTCAAACCACAATAAAAAAAAAGTTAAAAATAAAGGGAGACAAAAGTACTACGAGTAACAGGTGAATCATGCAATCAGACACTAAACACAGTAAGGAGAAAAGGACTTCATTCTGGATTTCTTTCAAAGAAATGTGACTGATTCGGAACCTCCTCAGTTAGAATCAGATCTCGGGATTTACGTCATCTCCAGTCAATGGCCAAAGCACTGGTCACACTGAGGCACGTGCACGTGCTTCAGCAGAACCACACGGGCGCTTTCCCGTGACTCACCTCTGCGTGTGCTGGTGCAGTATACAATGTCACTCACCCATTTGGTACACTCAGCACAGGGGAGGTCTGCACAGGCTTCAAGGGAAACACAAGCCATTTTGAAGTATGTGAAAGCATTACAACCCACAGAGTTACTCAATAATATTTTTGTTTTCATTGGGAAGTTATTCACAGAGCTCCCACGACATGACAGGCATTGGGATTATGCCAGCATTCCAAGATACGCTGCAGCTCTGCCCTCGAGGAGTCCATACCTCAGAAGGCAATGCAGGTGGAAAGCATTTGTCTTTGAAGTACAGCATGATATCAATTCAGGCACAAAAACTGTACCAAGAATCAGAGGGGACTGGGCAGCTAAGAGAGATGAAGACAATTTGAAGAAAAGTCCATCCAAGGAGGAAACACAAAAACTGGACTTGGACATTAATGCAAGAGGCTGCCAGGAAGAGAAAGTGGGGAGGACAGTTCAGGCTGATGGACTAGCAAGGGCCAAGGCACGAAAGTATGAAAGGTGTGGAGACTATGATGGACAGTTCGACAAGGCATGGAGTGTGTTGGTTGGGGTAGCAACAGCAGAGAAGGCTTGCAGATCTCCAGCCCTACGTACCTGAACCAGAACCAGGAGAACCTGGTGTTGAGGTGGTCAGGGACTGGGGATGGTGGCGGCAGGTACTTAAAGAACTGAAGAGTGGACTGTCATATAAATGCATCACAAGGGTCATCCCATTCGTGTTCTTCACACAACACATTTTCACCAACCACCCACGATGTGCCAGACGCTGCAGCCAGGGTTCATAGCAAACAAAGTCTTCGATCTCCTGCCTTCCAGGAGCTTACATTCCAACAGAGGAGAAAGTGTATAAATAAGCAAGCAAGCATGCAGGAAGGACAAAGGTAAAAGTCGACAGAAAGTCAGGGGAGCTGGTGCACGTTTAGATGGGGTGCACAGCCAAGGTGGCTCTCAGGTGGTGACAGTGGGACAGAGAACTGCCCTGTGCAACGTGAGGAGAGAGGTCACGTGAATCATGGGCAAGGGGCATGGCCTGTGGGAACAGTAAGTGCATGGGACCTGATGTGGCAGGGTCTTCGTTGTATTTACGGCAGCACAAGAGGTTACTGTGGTTGACACACAGTGAATGACAGGAAATGTGGTTGGAAATGGGGCCAGCAAGGTGGCATGAAGCCACTTCATGAGACTATTGCAAAGACTTTGAATTTCACTCTGAATGAGAAGAGAAACGGGGCGGTTTGAGGAGGGCAGTGACGTGATCTGACATATATCATTTCTGTCCTCATCAATTAAGCTATGTATTTAAAAGTGTCCTTTAGAATTATGAGGTCTTGTTGACCTCTGAGACAGCAGACTCCGAGCCCCTGTGTAATTCATAATGACATATTATAATCATGCAAATATGGATTATAGGTGAAAAGCCAAGCCTGTATTTTTCTTTATAGTTTAAATGTAAGTCATTGCTTAAAAGCATCACATTATAAAATTACATACTTGCAAATGGTACAAGGGCTTCTCTTCTCTTTAGATGTTTCTAACAAAAACAAAAGTGCACATTACAGCAGGCACACTTTCTCATCCATCTGCGTGTGTTTGTGCATGACATGCAGGAGAGGGACGCTCCCAGGGAAAACTCTGCCCGACCGTTCCTGCTTGGACAAGTGGTGGAGGCAGCGCATCAAAGAGCCGCTGCAAAAGAGACTCCAGGCAGCGGCTGCTGGTCCTTCAGGAAGTCCCGCAGGACCTCACTCACCCCCCATGGTCCCCTTCTGGGGAAGCACCAAAGGAAGGCACACCAGGGGGATTTGTGGAAGAGAGTCAGCAAGCAAGCACGCATAATTTATATCCAGAAGCCATGTCTCAACACTTTCTCTGTCATCTCCCTGGCCTGTGCCAACACACCTCACCTGGAGTACAGCTACAGCTTCTTAAGAGGTACCTTTATTCTTGGATCTGTGCTCTATTCTCAACAAAGCGGCTGGGTTGATGTTCAATCAGATCCCCATCATTTTCCTCAGGGTAAAAGTCAGGGTAGTTTTAAATGACCCACAAGTCTCTATGCCATGAGGTGGTCCCACATCTCCATGGTCCCCTTTCTTCCCATCCTCCACCAGGACTTGATTCACAAATAGGCCAGACACATCCTGGCCATTGGGATTTTACACTGGCTATTCCCTCTGCCTGGGGTGGTCTTGCCCAAATCTTTGCTCTTAGTATTATAATCTTTGAAAGATCTTTCCTGAAACCCTTTCTCACACCCATTCCCACTTCCATCACTCCTGTTTTTTCTGCTTCCCCTCCATAATACTTGTCTTTCAAAGCAGTATATGATTTTTATTTTTATTTATACATTATTTCTTTTATTGTCCTGTTTGCCCCACTACATGCAAGCTCCCCAGGGGAAGAAACTGTTTGCCTCTTGGTTCACAGAGGTCTCCCAGGGAACCAGAAGCGTGTCTCCCCCACAGACACACTCAATAAATAGTTGTTGAAAAGAATGTTGAATCACAACCTCTCCAATGTTTCAATTTGCAGCTCAGGTTTTCTTGGGCCCTCACTCTGCTTCAACCTGTGCACATTTCACAAATATATTTGAGAGGCCTCTTTTAATAAAAGGCCATGCACATTTCTATTCCCACCTCATTATGCATGAGCTTTTGCTTTAGTGCAATCATCAGATAATCCAACTTTCCCCTCTTGGCCAGCTGATTAGGAAATTCTCCCAGCAAACAAACAAACAACCACAACAAAAAAAAAAACCAGAATAGGAAAAGAAAAGAATAGGGATGATAAATACAAGAATATGCAAACACTCATTTAACGAATTTTTAATTTAGAAATTATATTAAAGAAAAAATGGAATAAAAAGTCTTCACAGTTCCAGAAGATGTGGCTTCCATTTCTTTATATAATGTGTCTATACACCTTTTCTTTGCCTCTATAATTCTGTCTGGTATGAATGTTCACTTATCTTGACCTACGTTTGCTAACTGATTTAGATAAGTTCTCAGTGTCCAGTCCTTTGATATTTGTGAAAATCAAGCATTACAACAGAAACTCTGCCAGCACCGAGGACATCATTCTCTTGTCACCTTACCCGATGAGCACTGGAACACCACAAGAACGAGGGGCAGGATGTGGGGTTTCTCCAAAAGTGTGCAAAAAGGGGACCAACTCTGCAACATTTTCTGCCAGTGCCATCTCAGAATTGATCTGGCTTCAACACACAGTTGTAGAAAGATCAATGGACTCCCAATTCAAGACATCTGGTGTCAGTTCTTGGCACTGCTCCTAATTGTGTGACCTTAGTAAATTGTCTTTCCTCAACTATAAAATCAGGGAGGAGGTTCATCTAGATGGTCTCTAAAGTCACATGCAGCTCCCACAAAATATAATTCTTTGTCTCAGAGCTACTACATTAAAGAGACATGCCCCCCAACTTCTTACACTTTTTCTCTTTCATTTGACAAGAAAAAACATTCCCTGGGTGGGGGGTGGGAACATTAGATTAAGGTGGTCTAAGTGTATAAGCTCCAGTTATAAGATAAATAAGTCCTGGGGATGTAATGTACAACATGATGACTAGAGTTAGCAATACTATTGTATGTTTTAAATTTGTTAAGAGCAAATCTTAAAAGTTCTCACCACAAGGACAAAAAGAATTATTACCTTGTGAGGTGACTGATGTTAATTAATCTTATTGTGGCAATCCTTTTGCAATCAGGGTGGGACAAAAGTAGGTTTACAGTTGTGAGTACTCAAAACACAGAGTTTATTCTTGTATTATTAATTATCATATTATTTTCCATATGAACAACTGTGAACCTACTTTTTGCCTCATCCTGTATATACTTACATCAAATCCTTGTGTTGTACCCTGGCCAGTGTGGCTCATTGGTTGGAGCATCATCCCAGAACCAACGGGTTGCGAGTTCAATTCCCGGTCGGGGCACATGCCTAAGTTGCAGATTCATCCCAGGTCTGGACACCTACAATCCCTGTCCCAGCATGGATCCCCGGTCTGGGTGAGTACAAAGGCAGCCAATCCATGCTTCTCTTGCACTGATTTTTCTCTCCCTCTTTCCTTTCTTCTCTCTCTCTAAATAAGCAGATGAAAATGCCCTCAGATGAGGATAAAAAAAAACATATGTTGTGCACTTTAAAGTTACATAGCAATTATATCTCAATAAAACTGAAAAAAAGAAAAGAATACAACCATTGCCTGAAGCCCAACATTTCTGATCAAAATATTCACTGATTTGCCCTTATCTTTTCTGATTTCAATTCTGAAGTGTGTCTTTCCTTTGAGGACTCTGGGCTCTAGATACAAATGCAAATCATTTCACTCCAAGAACAAAGTATTCCTAGAGCAGAATAGTAATTTTAAGTGTTTTTTAATTGATTTTGCTATTATAGTTTTCCCAATTTTCCCCCTTTATCTCCCCTCTGCCCTGCCCCCCAACCCTTCAGCATCCCCCGGCTTAGTTCATGTCCATGAGTTGTACATAAAAGTTCTTTGAGCCCTCTGTTTCCTATACATTTATCTCTTCCCATCTATTTTATGCCTGCTAATTATGCTTCTTTTTCCCTGTACCTTCCCCCCCATTCCTCCCTTCCCTCTCCCCACTGAACTCCTTCTGTGTGATGTCCATTTCTCTGGTTCTGTTCCTGTTCTGGTTATTTGCTTAGCTTTTGTTTTCATTGTTTCTCTTGTCTTTTAGGTTCATTTGTTGATAGTTGTTAATTTGTTGTCATTTTATTGTTCATACTTTTGATTTTCTTTTTCTTAGATAAGTCCCTTTAACATTTCATGTAATAAGGGTTTGGTGATGATGAACTCATTTAACTTGACCTTATCTGGGAAGCACTTTATCTGCCCTTCCATTCTAAATGAAAGCTTTGCTGGATAGTGTAATTTTGGATGTAGCTCCTTGCCTTTCATGACTTCAAATACTTCTTTCTAGCCTCTTCTTGCCTGTAAAGTTTCTTTTGATAAATCAGCTGGTAGCCTTATGGGAACTCCTTTGTAGGTAACTGGCTCCTTTTGTCTTGCTTCTTTTAGGATTTTCTCTTTGTCTTTAATCTTGGGGAACTTAATGATGATGTTCCTTGGTGTGGTCCTCTTTGGGTCCAACTTCTTTGGGACTCTCTGGGCTTCTGGACTTCCTGAAAGTCTATTTCCTTTGCTGGATTGGGGAAATTTTCCTTGATTATTTGTTCAAATAAGTTTTCAATTTCTTGCTGCTGTTCTTCTCCTTCTGGCACCCTTATGATTTGGATGTTGGAACATTTCAGGTTGTCCCAGAGAATCCTCAGCCTCTCTTCATTTGTTTTGGATTCTTGTTTCTTTGTTCTGATCCAGTTGGATGTTTATTTCTTCTTTTTGTTCCAAATTGTTGCTTTGAGTACTGGTTTCCTTCTTGTCACTGTTGGTTCCCTGAATATTTTGCTTTATTTCATTTTGGGTATCCTTCATTTGTTCTTTCATTTTTCAACAAAGCTCAATCAGTTCTGTGAGCATTTTGATTACCAGGGCTTTAAATTCTCCATCAGATAGGTTGGCAATCTCCTTACCATTTAGTTCTCTTTCTGAGGTTTTGCTCTTTCATTTGGGCCATATTTCTTTGTCTTGGCACAGCTAATAGGTTGTGAGGGGGTGGGGCCTTAGGTATTTACCCGAGCAGGGCAACCCTCTTTGCTGTGCGGCCACGCTGCCTGTGAGGGAGGGGCCCGAGAGGGAACACTGCAGCTCGCCTGTGTGTCTCTAGCACACTTTCCAACAGACTCTCATGTCAGACTGGAAGTATCTCTCACCACGACAAACCCAGTGGCAACCCCAGCTCTGAGTCTCAGTTTTCCCCTTAAGTCAGTCCCTCCCTCAGCTCTACCCAGCTGGGCAGTTAGCCCCGCCCCCCCAGCCACCTCACTGGTTTTCTGAGTCCGCCTTACAGGTCTGATCGTTCTGGTTGACATTTTCTTTAATTCCTTGGTTGTCAGAGTTCCATGAAGTTAAATTTTCTGAAAATTTTGGTTGTTTATTGTTTTTAATTGGTTGTTATCCTCCTTTAGGTTGTTCAAGGAAGCAAAGGGTTTCTACCTACACCTCTATTTTTTCCAGAACTCCATTCCAGAATAATAATTTTTTAACAAGACTAGCATTCTAAAAATGGCTTTTAGTGAGTTTATATTATCATTTTGCTACATTAAAATGTTGATTATAGTATTCAGCATTTTTGAAAGTACAAACCCTTGATGAGGATAAGAAAACTATGTACAAGCTGCATACTTTAAAAGCTGGCACAATAATAAGTCTAAGATCTTATTAGATTTATTACATTTAAAGGTGTGTGTGCCCATATCATAATACTACACAGTATATTCTAACTAGGAACATATATGTTATAACTATATATCTATACACATATATACATATAATATCTAATATATATTCCTAGTCCATAGAGTTCATTCTTTTAATTAAAAGTTTTAAATATGACATTCAGTAAGTTTGTTTTGCTTTACTGAAATAAAATGGTGCTGCAAATTTCAGGACTCTGTTATTTGAGGAGAATGAGTACTCGAAGGGATGAAGGGACTTTCCTTCCCTAAGATGTGTCATGTGGGCCAGTAACCATTCTGACTAATTCAAAGTTATTACTCAATGCATCTGTGAGTGGAGGCTTGGGAGAAAAGACTTTCTCACCAATAACTCTTCCTGGCTTTTGGGGTGTTGTCAATGAGTGTCATATTGTATTTATATTATTGTATTTGATGTTCCTCTGAATGTGAAATGGTGCTGGCTTTCCATTCAAAATCCTACACACAAGCATAGCCAACTGAGGAGAATTCGGAGAGTGCTAGCCTATCAAAATGAACAAAGTGATCTAATGTAATTAAAATACACACACGCACGGGGTAATTAACAGATTTTTGCTTTTTGAACTCTATTTTGAAGTGTGGTCTAGAAAAATTAACAAAGCAGAATTAGGAATCTCTGAGACATGCTTATTTGGAGTTTTCAGAAGTCATTTAAGAGTTAATATTAAGATTTTATTGAAATGAACATTCTTTACTTTGAAATACAGAATGAAATGTACACATGATTATATACGTCCCTTCCCAATCATTATTTTATGAAAGTATATAAATGCCATGCATTTTAATATGCCAAAAATGTGGCTATAATTTTTTAACAGTGGTTTTCAAAACTATTTTATTATGATTCCAAATGTGGGTCCAGTAACTTACAGATGGTCTTATGTCTTTAGTTTCAAAAATCTTGCTAAATCATTTCTTCCACATTCGGGAAAAAAAACAACAACAAAAAACTAGGGCTGGAAAGGAACAATTGCTCAGCCACTATCCAATTAACAAAAGACTGAGTCATAGCTTACCAATGCTGAGCCAAAAGAGAAAGGGCTAAGGTATTCTACAGGGTAATGCACTGGAACCGCTGATTGCTTCTTGAACCCCTTCAATGTTGCCTGTAACTACCCAAGTAGAATGAGTTTTTCTTTATGGTCACAGTGGAGCTATGGAGATGCTAGCTAGCTTCACAGCACTTTAAACTCTAACTTCTCTTACACTTAACTTATTGCTTCTCCCTTCCCCCCTACTTTCCTCCCTTCTTTTCTATCTTCCTTCTTTTCATTTCTTTCCTTTAGTACACTCTCTCTCTCTCTTTTAGACCAAGTGTGCGTAAGGGACATGAGAGTAACTTAAGAAAACTTTGGAAACATTATACACAAATCAGATCACAAAATTTTCAACTGTGTTTCCTTAGGTGAAGACCAGCTGGATAATCAAGGAAGACAGTATATTCAGAGAACAGCCGGATCCACATATTCAGGAAGAGAGGCAGAAGCAGCCCCTGCGACATGTATCTTTCCAAATCTGTGTTTATTTTCATTTCTATGGCAACCCTATGATTGTAAAACATTGCCAAAAGGAGTAGAAAATAGAACACCAATGACAGTAAAATGTTCTTATAACTCAAATAGCAGAGAACTGTTTAGAGAATTCACAAAGGCTGATTTTTTGAAAATGGGCTCATAGTAGGAACATGTCTACCTAAGTCGACAGTAAATTGCTCCTCCAGAGGGACAATAAGATGCTTATGACACGTGCACTTTGGAAACTTAATTATGTGCCCATTTCTTGTTATTACTTTCTTTATCCAAAAAATCCCCAAAGAGATTTTACTACTATCAAATCAGTCATAGGGATTTCTCTGCTTTCGGTGGGGTGCAACGTGGAGCTTAGTACACATATTGCATTTCCCATCACCCCTATGAGCACAAAATATTCTTTCTGTAAAGTTTCAAATGGGCCTCGCTTTGAAACTTTTGCACAAGTGATTGCATTCCATAAAATATTATTGCATAAAGCCAAAGGACCCTGGTTAAAAATTAAACTCAGTATTCCAATAAAAACCAATCTAATATATATATACTATACACACACACACACACACACACACACACACACTTTAAGGAGTACGTTAGCCTTTGTATTTCTTCTCAAAAGAAGAGAAGATGGAGCTGTGTAGGCATAAAAAGGAGAAAGAAAGGTCAAACTTGACTGTAAGTAAATGTTCTGTGGTTTATAGAATTCACAAAACAAATTACAGCATGACATCCTTTTCAAGGAACTGTTTGTGTCTTCGGAAAAAGTGTGTATTATTTTTGGTGAACTCTACCTTTTGATGTGGCCTTTTTGAGGGAGGCGGCATCATCAAGATTTTTTTCCTTTTAATTGCATAAAAATGTGAGACAAACAAGACAAAAGGCAAGCTCATTTAGTAATTTAAATCCCTGAGACTAGCCAGAAAGAAATTGAGAAGGAAGGAAGATCTTGGGAGCTGAACGGAGTTCTGAGTGCAGAGAAGGGTATCTCCTCAGTCAAGAGACCAGACCAAAATCAAGGGGTTTGGGTTTTATTCTTACCTAAAATGACAGGAGAGTATGATTCCTCCCAAAGCTAAAGAAATAATTCATTTATGTAGGAGGCAAGCTAACTCTTTTCTTCTAGCAACAACAATAAAATCAGCCATTCTGAAAAGGCACCACAGGCCAAGCATGGAGTTAGACAAAAGTTTACAGTTTATACACCATCTCTGATGCTGTAATACCTACAACATATCCAAAGTTATGAGTTTGATTTCCAATTTTATAGACAATTAAACTGAGACTCAATGAAGTTAAAAAAAATTGGCAAGTTGATTCAGCAAGCAACTGGCAAATATTGGGATACAATCCCCGATTTGTCTGAATCCAAAGACCATGTTCTCAAAATCTGACAATTTCATTGTCTTCTTTTAAAAGTCCTCAACCAGGATTTAAAATAAAATTTAAAGGATATGTTTACTGTTTTTTAGACAGAGAAGAAATGAGAGAGAGGGGAAGAAATATCCATATGAGAGAGAAACATCAATCAGTTGATTGAACCCGCAACTGAGGCATGTGCTCTGACTGGGAATCAAACCCACAGCCTTTCGGTACATGGGATGATGCTCCAGCTGAGCCACCTGGCCTGGGTTCACTGTCTTTTAACTGCATTATTGGATGATACATTAATGTTCTAAATGCTATGATTCTATAAGGAAATGAAGGCATGCCATGTGCGTCAAACTAATCACTTCAGTGTTTCTGTGAGTTTGAAAGGAAGCAGGTATACTGTGCCCTACTTCACAAAAGATGGTAGAAATGAGACTGGTATGAACTATTATTCTGCAGTAACTTATTCACAGGCATAGTTCCAACCACTGTGTTCATTCTCCCAATGAGCATGGACTTTCCATGGTGTCCTTCCTGGCAGAGTAATTGATATTTACTCTTTAATTAGTAACGATGAAAATAAACCACAAATGACTTAGTTAGATTATGGATTGTCAGTTGAATTAGTAGAAGGACAATTTCTAAGTACCCTCAAACACTGCACAGAAGAAGTATAAAAAGATGCTGAACATCCATTTTCCCAAATGTCTGTCTCCATGTACACAAATAGCTAGTAGCTGTCTGATGATTTTCATTTTTAAAAACTTGGATGTAATGGCAGCACACGGATGCTGTGGTAGTGCTACGGTGACATGCTAAATGAGTTGCTGAACATTTGGCAGAAACAGAGATTCCAGAGGATAAAAAGCTTGAAGACTAATCTTCCTTTGTGCATACATATTTGTCTTACAACCAAAAAATCCTCCGCAGTCATCTGTCCAGCAGTTCTGCACCTCATATCACAAAGATTTAAGTTGATTTGAAAACCCTTCCAAGGAGCAGATATTCTATACATATTTTCAAGTTGGTTTGTGTATATCACATTCCTGATTGAAAGCAAAGCTGAAGCTAACCTTGACAAGGTTTTCTTGTCCATAGATTTGTTCATTTGTCCCTTCATTCATTTACCCATCAAATATTCATTCAGTTTCTACACTGTCTCTTTGACAGCTGGATTTCATACTAAAGGAGCTCACATGGAATGTGAGAAATAGCTCTGTAAATAACTTCCCCCCAGTTCAAAGCAGTAAGTTCTCTAATACAGATATAGATTTCCCCCATTTTGAAATGGTAAGTACCTTAACCATATAGATATACATGTACGCACAGAAAAGGAAGTTACTGACTGTTCCTAGGGAATAGAGGAAAAGCTTTATAGAGAAAATTATACTTGAGTAGGATGCTTATACAGTAGCTCAGGGGGCGCTTCAAGACTCTCAAAATACCAGAAGCAGCAAAAAGAATTCACTTTGTAAACCCATACACACACACACACACACACACACACACACACACACACACTCAAACTAAAGTGCACATTTCATGAAACAATACTTACACCCTTACATTTTCTACTATATTCCACTCCTTTCCTTTCCAAAAGAGCCAATATTGACTAAGTTGATTTTATAACATTTTAATGAAAGGCAACTCAGAGTTTAAAAACCACAAGTTTTAAAGGAACAGAAACAATTATTCATTTGAAGAAAAATAATTCCAGACAAAGGGAACCTCAGTGTGCCAGTCATGGAATTACCGAAACCAGAAAATGGCAAAAATGTCAACAGAGTTGAATCATGACAAGTTTGGGGGCGAAGATCTGAAAACCGGGATAGAAGGACGAAAGAGAGGAAGAAAAAGATAAGACTGAGAGGTAGGGGAAGAATGGAAGACCAGACTGAATTTACTTCTAAGGAAAACAGGCTTCCGGGTGTGACAACAGTGGTCCAGGAGAAATCAACACACTGCCTTTCCGTTCGGTAAAGAGAGCTATGTGGTGAAAAGCCCACAATGCAATGAGACAGATGTCCTGGAGAAGAGTACTCTTTGGGTACAGCCCCTTTCACGCAGTCCTTTTTGAGAACTTATTAGCCCCTAACATTGTTCTTTGTCACCTTATTTCCAGGAAAATTTGCATTTTATGAGACTGGGAATTGAGATACTCTAATGCAGTGATTTTCAACCAGTGCCCCACAAGAATTTTTAAAACATGCAATATCTGACTATTTAATCAGGGGCACTGATCTCTTTACCCTTAGATTGTAAAATAAAAAAAAAAAATGACAACAGTCAACACAACAATAGCTTACTGGTGTAAATGAATCAAAATTATACCTATTTTTATTTTTGGTCGATTGGCAAAAAATATAGTATTTTTTGGTGTGCCGCAGAATTTTAATAATTAGTTTTCGTGTGTCATGAGATGAAAATGATTGAAAATCACTGCCCTAATGTTGATGTGTAAATCTTAGACTACATTATACTGCATAATATACAGGCATAACTTTCAGAAATGTTTTTGTGGCAATTTCCATTAAAAGTCAGAGATCAAGTGTTTAGTCAATCAGCATATTCTTTCTGGAGAAAAAAACCTCTTTAGAATGAGATCCTTTTGTAACAATGAAACATTCTGAAAATCAGTAACAGAACAGAATACCTGTATTTGGCTACTGTTGTGATAAAAAAGAATCATCATTTTTACACAGATATGAAGCACTTACTTGAATAGATCACTAAATATATGCTGATATTTATTATTGAAAATCAGATGTAATATAAAAGCAGAGTACACAGTAGAGATATACAAACTAAACTTATCTCTAGGTATGTACGGTAACTGGAACAGCCTTACCATTTTAGGAAGCCTATTCCAAAACAGTAATACTAATAGCGAATGGCACTTAGTTTCTGTCACGCCCTAGTCTAAGTACATCACTTAAATAAACTCATTTATTCCATACAGGATCCTGAAAGTCCTCCTGCTAACAGGTCCCATTTTGGAGATGCGAACAACCAAGGCACAGATGGCTCACCTGACCGGAATCACACAGGCAGTGAGTAGAGGAGCTGAGCTCTGAAACCAGGCAGTCTGGCTCCCGAGCTCAGACTCTCAAAAAGTTAAATAACTGGGCAACCTGCTTTACAGTAAATACTGTGGCAAACTACGAAACTGGTTCCCACAAAACAGCTGAGGTTACATCTGATAGTACTGCTGATATTAACTGCAAACATGTTACTAGAAAAGGATTAAACCACAGTGGTATTTCCAAAGGACAATGCACATGAAATTCTGTGTCCTGCCATTTATCTCACCAATGAATAACCTGAAATTAAGGGAGGATGCTAAGGCATTTGTAGAAAACAGGCTTCTTTTGCCCACTCCAAGTTTAGCAGTAGAAAATGAGGTTGTATTTACACAGTTTCCAAAATCAATCCCACTGACACCTCTCAGGAGCCATTCTTAAGGCGGAGCCATGAGTGGTGAAGAGCCAGCCATTGTCAAATATCCGTTCATGATAATGACGGAAACAGAAACCGTAAAAATGCATCCTTTTAGTTTCTTTAGAAAACAGATTTTGATTTTTAGGGTTAATTTAAGGGTTGAATTAAAAAATCTAACCAGTCACTCATAGTTTCTTGGGGGCTGTAAGCCTTTAGCCTGAACCTATGATGCGATGCATCTTAGGACTGAAGTATTATAATAGCACCTTCTTTCCAAAGCATGCATTTTAAGAGTGGCAGGTTTCAGCTGCCCTAACCAACAGACCCACTGCAAAGACACAACATATGTTGATCTGTGTGCAAAGCGAACATCAGTGCTGCTAATGTGGTCTGTGCTAAATTCTTCCTAATTAGACATTCATTTCCAGTGCAGAGTCAAGGTCATTAGAGTGGAAGGCTGTAATGTTTACAATTACTTTGCCCCTCATGTTTCTCTGCATGAAGTCAATGAACATGGCAGTGCACAGGGCTAAATGAAGGAATGTTTCCATTACTGCAAAGGTCTCCTGGTACTACAGAGGCTGGGAAACAGAGACTCAGTAGTAGAATCAGCTACCGTTTGGTTAAACAGCTTGATCTGGTTTTGGCTAAAGATCCCCTTCGCCTCTTCTCTCCACCCTTGTGCCTTCTGACCTATGCAAGGGAAACATTAACTGACAGGATAGCAAGCGGAAAAGTAAGGGACTAGCAACCACAGCCTAACTAAATTTAACATATTAAGAACTGGTGAAGCTGCAGGCAGCTGAAAGGAGCGCTCAAGCTCCGCACGGCCACCATTGTTAACGACAGGCACAGCACGGGCAGAGGACAAGCAGGAAGGCAGAGCTCAGGGTGACGTCTTAAAGCACCACACTCTTTAGCAGTGATAGGAAGGAAGAGACTGGGGCAGCTGACAATGGCCCAGGTAAAACACAATTTATTGCAACCTTTTCTCTAAATAGAGAGAATGCGTTTATGTCGAGTTCACAGGAAACAGCCACTAAGCAGTTAGTCAAGCTTTCAAACCTCCTTTTTCTACAATAACACGGTGCTGGGGTAAGACAGATTGTTGGGGAATGTATAGTTAGAAAACCTTGCTATATGTAATCTAGTTTGCATTGCTCTGGGCTTGAAGTCAGACAATCTGTGTTGGAAACCAGGCTCTGCCAGTCGCCAGCTGCATGCTGGAAGTTCGGCCTCTGTTTGCCTGGTTTCTGACTCTGCCTTGGAGAGTAGTGTGTAGTAGGATTAAGGGATTCCTTCTAGCTAATTCCATCTGCATCTGAAATTGGATACCAATCACTTTAACAACCAGTCACATCAGTTTTCCCATTATGTTATAAAAGCATTATTTTAAACCTCTGTGATAGTCAAAGGATTTTACAATCACAAGGCTTGACCAATTTGGATGGACACTGACCACACTGCCTTCTCCGGGGCTTTGAGTGTAGTGACAAAATATATAGACTGGACTTCCGGCCAAGATGGAGGCGTAGGCGGACACACTGTGCCTCCTCTCACAACCAAAATTAAGGACAAAAAATATTTAGAAACAAGAAAACAACCAGAACTTATAGAAAATTGAACTGCACGGAAGTCCAACAACCATTCATCCAGACCGGTAAGAGGGGTGGAGTCGCGGTAGGAAAAAGTGGAGGTGCGGACCCAGGAATGCAAGTGGCAGCGGCTCGCGGTTCCCAGGTGCACGGGCGGTGGCTGGCGGTCCTCGGGCGCACAGGCGGCAGCTGGCGGACCCCGGGCACAGGGGGGCAACTGTGCAGACCCAGTGAGGACGCACAAGGCGGCTGGCTGACCAGGGGGTCCCACATTTGCGCACGCAGAGGGTCCAGACAGGGGGGAAGTGGCGGAAGGGACTGAATCCAAGAGAGAGCAGAGCAGGCGCCATTGTTCCCTCTCGGACCCCGCCCCCACATACAGCGTCACAATCCAGCGACTGGGCTGCCCCACACTGGGGAGCGCCTGAGGCTCCACCCCTCACTATGTAACAGCACACGCACGTGCGCAGATAATCCAGGCGAAGGGGAAGCAGCAGAAGGGACCGGAGTCCAGGAGAGAGCGGAACAGGCGCCATTCTTCCCTCTCGGACCCCGCCCCCACCTATAGCGTCACAACCCAGCGACTGGGCTGCCCCACCCTGAGGAACACCTAAGGCTCCACTCCTCATACATAATAGCCTCGACCAGACTAAAACCAAACCAAAACAAAACAAAAAAACCCCACCAAAAATGGCTCAAACTGGAGAAAAAATGAAAACCCCAGAGTCAATTCCTCTAAGCAATGAAGAGATAGCCAACCTATCAGATGCACAGTTCAAAGCACTGGTCATCAAAATGCTCACAGAATTGGTTGATTTTGCTCATAAATTAGATGAGAAAATGCAGGCTACAATACGTGAAATGAAGGAAGACGCATGGGGAACCGATAGAGATGGAAGGAAAACTGGGACTCAAATCAATGGAGTGGACCAGAAGGAAGAAATTAACAACCAAACAGAAAACAAGGAAGAAACAAGAATTCAAAAAAATGAGGAGAGGCTTAGGAACCTCCGGGACATCGTTAAATGTCCTAACATCCGAATTATAGGAGTCCCAGAAGGGGAAGAAGAGCAACAAGTAGAAAACTTATTTGAACAAATAATAAAGGAGAACTTCCCCAATATGGCAAAGGACATAGACTACCAGGACGTCCAGGAAGCTCAGAGAGTCCCAAAGAAGTTGGACCCAAGGAGGAACACATCAAGGCACATCGTAATTACATTAGCCAAGATTAAAATGAAGGAGAGAATTCTAGAAGCAGCAAGGGATAAGGGGTCAGTCACCTACAAAGGAGTTCCCATCAGACTGTCAGCTGATTTCTCAAAAGAGACCTTCCAGGCAAGAAGGGGCTGGAAAGAAATATTTGAAATCTTGAAAAGCAGGGATCTACATCCAAAATTGCTCTTTCCAGCAAAGCTGTCATTTAGAATGGAAGGACAGATAAAGCGCTTCTCAGATAAGGTCAAGTTCAAGAAATTCATCATCACCAAGCTCTTATTATATGAAATGTTAAAGGGACTTATCTAAGAAAAAGAAGATAAAAATACGACAGTGAAAAGACAGCAAACTCACAGCTATTAAGAACCACACCTAAAACAAAAGCAAACTAAGCAAACAGCTAGAACAGGAACAGAACCACAGAAATGGAGATCATATGGAGGGTTAGCAACAGGGGCGTGGGAGGAGGGGGGGAAGGTACAGAGAATGAGTAGCATAGATAGTGGGTAGAAAATAGACAGGGGCAGGGTAAGAATAGTATGGGAAATGTAGAAGCTAAAGAACTTATGACACAAGGACATGAACTAAAGGGGGGGAATGTGGGTGGGAGAGGGTGTGCAGGGTGGGGGGAATGATGGGGGAGAAACGGGACAACTGTAATAGCATAATCAATAAAATATATTAAAAATATATATATATATATATATAGACTATAAAAGTCATAATGTCAATGACCATGATAAAGCCCCATTTTCATAAATTATAGCAGGAATTGGAAGTAATAGCATTTACTATTTTGGCTCTTTTCTTGCTGTAATGGCTCCTTACTCCCCCTCCCATTTTAAAAAAAGTACTGCTGATTTCATTATTTACTCCTCTATTTGACTGTTTATTGTCCTCCCTTATTTTTTTCTTTTAGCATTTCATAGTCAAGACTGTCTGCCCTGTCCTTACTTTCTGTTGTCTATTTCCTTTTATTGGGCCTCACTTAACTACTTCAATACTTTCTTATTCACATATGGACCCTTCTCCTGACCCCCTTTTCTGTCTAAGAGTGATGCTCTTGAAATGTTACACACTGACTTGCTGTGCTGTAACACGCAATAAAAATCCCAGTGCTCACAACACCACAAACCCCACAATATTATTTGCTTAATCTCTATATTCCAAATAGCAAAAAAAAAAAAAAAAAGGGGAATTTTTCAGTTGCTAATAATGACAGAGTAATGTACTACTGACCAGCAGATAGAGCTACACATTTCCCAGGAATGTGTTGTAAAATCCCTTTCGTGTTATCTTCTTGTCCTGCCTATTGGCAGGGAGCTGCCATCTGACATGCTTGCCAAATACCCATTGCTCCTTCGCATTAGGAGAATTCTGGTACGTATCTGGTGAAATCTGCCCACAGTGATGGACAAATAATTTTTAAAAATGCAAATTGTATTCACTTTTACTTTCTTAATCTTGATTTTATTTTTTAAAGCTCTTCAGAAATATTTGTTATGGTCATGAATTATATTAAATGCTGAATTTATTCTCTTGACTCCTGGATTGTGTAATACTAGTTTCTCTTATTTAGTTTCTCCCTCTTCCAAGCTATGCTTATACACTAGAGTCTACCTTACTTTTATTCAATAACATTTTTTATTCTTATTTATTCTATTAGAATTGTCCTAATTTTCCCCCCTTTGTCCTCCTCTGCCTAGCCCACTCCTAGCTCCCACGGTCAATCCCCACACTGTTGTCCATGTCCATGGGTGATTCATACATGTTCATTGACTAACCCCTTCCCTTTCTTTCCACCATTCATCATCCCCTCACACCTCCACTCTGGCAGCTGTCAGTCTGTTCCATGTTTCCAGGCCTTTGGTTCTGTTTTGCTCATTAGTTTATTTTGTTCATTAGATTCTTTGTATAAATGAGATTATATGATGTTTATCTTTCACTGACTGGCTTATTTCACCTAAAATAATAGTCTCCAGTTCCATCCATGCTGTTGCAAAAGGTAGGGACTCTTTCTTCTTTCTGCTGCATAGTATTCCATTGTATAAATGCACCACAGTTTTTTTTAATCCGCTCATCTACTGATGGGAAGACCCCAAATAGCCTCAGCAATCTTGAGAAAGAAGAACAAAGTAGGAGGGATCACAATACCTGATGTCAAACTATACTACAGGGCCACTGTAATCAAAACAGTCTGGCACTGGCATAAGAATAGACACATAGATGAATGGAGCACAATAGAGAGCTCAGAAGTAAACCCATGTCTCTGCGGTCAATTAATATTTGACAAAGGGGATATGAACATGCAATGAGGTAAAAATGGCCTTTTCAATAAATGGTGTTGGGAGAACTGGACTGGTACATGCAAAAAAAAAAAATGAAATTAGACCACCAACTTATACCACACACTAAAATACACTCAAAATGGATCAAAGACTTAAATATAAGTCATGATGCCATAAAAGTCCTAGCAGAAAACATAGGCAGTAAAATTTCAGATATCCTACGTAACAATATTTTTTCCGATGCATCTACTAGGGCAAGGGAAATATAAAAGGGAACATAAACAAATGGAACTACATTAAATTAAAAAGCTATTGCATGGCTAAAGAAACCATCATCAAAATGAAAAGGGAACCCACTATATGGGAGAACATACTTGCTAGTGATACATTGGACAAGGGTTTTTAATCTCCAAAATATGTAAAGAACTCATACGACTCAACATAAGACAAACTAACCAACTAAAAACTGGGCAGAGGACCTGAACAGACACTTCTCCAAGGAGGATTTACAGATGGCCCATACACATGAAAAAATGCTCAACATCAGTAGCAATCACAGAGATGCAAATTAAAACCACAATGAGATATCACCTCACACCTGCCAGAATGGCTATCATTAAAAAATCCACAAACATCAACTGTTGGTGAGGATGTGGAAAAAAGGGAGCCCTAGTGCCCTGTTGGTGGGAATGCAGACTGGTGCAGCCACTGTGGAAATCGGTATGGGATTTCCTTAAAAAATTAAAAATGGAACTGCCTTTTGACCCAGTGATTCCATTGCTGGGAATATAGCCTAAGAACCCTGAAACCCCAATTCAAAAGAACTTATGATCCCCTATATTCATAGTAACGCTATTTACAATAGCCAAGTGTTAATCTTGACTTTAAATAGTCTTCCAAAAATAGGTTAATGTTTACTTGTACTAGTGGAATTAAAACTATGTTGATATTTTCCTAGCAAGTAAACTTCTTCCTTGGCTAACTCTGGGTTTTTTTAAATGTCACAATTAGCTGGATAAATCACAATCCGATCACCAGTTAAGATAACCAGACATTTTCTTTACCTAATATTTTTTCAGATAGGTAACTTCTGAGAAAAATTCCAATTAACTGATGTTTTTAAAATCTATTTATTTGACTAATTTAATTTCTATGGTATTTAATTACATGATTGTGTGGTACAGGGATAGGAAATGCATACTATTAAAATGTAAGAATTGAAAAGAATCTTTCTGCTTCTTTGTAAGTTCTGTTAACTAGTTCCATAATTAGTAGAAACAATGAAACACTAGAACCTAAACTCTTAAATTATAACATTTTCAAAGATATACTTCACAGGTAAAGATGGCACATACTTAATTTTCAACAAGCTAGTAAGGAGGCCTAGTCTCAGATTTATAAAGATGTTTTGAATATATCTCTGAATCATGATTTGGGTATCACATTTTTAGAAGCCAGACAACAAAAAAATTCCAAGTCATAGAATAAATTACCTTAGAGTTGATGCACATTATCTGATCTTAATGGCTGTTTAGAAATTTTGAAATTGGTAAGAACGCCACAACTCATTTTTTTCCCTAATGGACTTAACCCTACCCAGGGTCACCTACAAATTTATTCTGGAATGTATTGAAGTCTTCCATTTGTTTTAATAAATATAATCATACAAAAGTCCTGGACATATTTATTTAATATTTTTTAAAGGAGAGTAGGATGTCAAGGGTATTTTCTCTGTTTCATTTCATTAACATAAATCACTCTGGTTAAGATGAAACACCCTACATGTGAACTGCATTAAAGCCACTCTACCCCTTAGGAGGAAAGTGAGAGCCAGGCCAGCCCAAGGGCTCTCCTCAGTCCAGATTTTGAACAGGCTCACAAGCAGGTGCAGACTCTTCACACCAAAATCAATACAAAAGGGTGTCCTCCCCACGCAAAGAGTTGCTGTTCTCCCCATCCCCAATTTGATTTATTTTGTTTGAAGTGACTTTATTATTTTCCCTTGATCCCTACTTTTTTTTTGAGTGGGGGGAGTTGTTTGTTTGTTTTAAATCTATCTTAACATACACTGGAAAGACAGAAAAAAAAAAAACCCACTTTACTTTGATCTTTGGCATGTGCCCTAGGATGAAAAATTGTATATCCCCAGTTAATTTTTATGTCAAGACCATTCTCCATCAGTGCAATGTTTCTAAGAAATCCTCCACCCTTGCACAATTCTTCTGCTTCCCATCACTAGCTAGCATAGCCACTAATTTTACTGAAGGCTCATTACATGATAGGTTGTGGTTTCATTCCAAAGAACAGCAATACAAGGCATTCAGGTTATATGAATCAAGGTGTATTTACCATAAAGCTAGGGAAGCTTAATTTTCAGAGTCCCACACTTACATGGATACTTTCCAAGGCACTGTACCTCTTTTTAATATTTTTCCTTTGTATTCTTCCTCTGAAAGAGAGTCCCTGTAATTGTGCAAGATGGATACTCATGCCTCTGAGTAGGAATGGCAGTATGCCTGGATCGAATGAAATCCTCCTCCTCCAAATGTCTGCGGTGGGTGGGGAGAGGGGCTACAGAGAAGGCTTGGATTAGCATCCCTTTCCTTTGTCAGTATTCTTCTACTACAAGGTCGACATTTCATGCTTTGTTCATTCTCTAATTGTCTCATAATAATTTTCACTCCCCATCCGCTTCTCCAGGGAGACTGCTGAATACTTCTTCATTTTCCTCCACAGCAACTAGCTCAGCACCGAGTCCACAGAAGGTCAGTTATTGTGAGGCAGCCTTCCGCACATCCATGCTCATGCGAGATGCCTTGAGCACTGAAGGCTGACTGAAGACATGAATCAGGGAGTCAGAACAGAGCCGTGCCATTTCTACACCCCTTGGCAGCCATGGCAGGACAGCTTTATCTAGGAACTAGTGTCCAATAAACCTCAGTTTCTTTGGTATTTCTCCCATAGGCACACCTGCCTCCCAGAAAGGAAGGAGGCTTTGCTGAGTAGCTGGTCTTGCATTATAAAAGGAGAAGAAAGTCTACTGAATCTAAGCTTTCAGGAAACCAACTTTAAACTGGTGTTTTCATAAAAGAAGGCAAATGGAAAATGGTTTGCCTTCATAAATGAATGTTAAAAGACAGCACTAATTACAGACACTCTAAGTTAATGGAAGTTTTAAAAGTTGATTGGATGATGTTGTATAAATCAACAAGCCAACTAACCATTTCAGAAAAATTACATTATATAAATCCAGGTCTTAACCTTTCACATGCACCTTTTGAAAATTAAAGATGCGGTTTCATGGGAAGGCAAATTAAGGATGATAATTACTGAGAGATAATAATAAAGCAAAGCACCGGAGAAACTGTGGCAGACGCGGAGGCCAGCTCCTCCTGGCAGAAATCCGGTGAGGGCAGAGGTGAGCCACTGCCGAGCAAACGGAAGCACGGCATCCCCGAGAACTGGTTTCTTCTCGGCCTATTTCTAAATCCATTCGTGTCCGTCCTTGGAATGCACTCAGTTTCCCATTTTTGAATTACTGGTGAGGGAATGTCCAAGCTTTTGTTCTAGTCCTGACACTAATTTCCCGTCTGATCTTGGTAAGTACCTTTCCAAATTATGAGGATATTTGAGGACATATAAAATAGTCCAATACATGCAGGGCTTTTGAGCTTTGGTAAGAAGAACACTCCATTATGTTGGACCTGGGGAAAAATCTACTGATGATTCACAGAAGGAAGCATTGTGCAAATTTATTCCAGGGAAAAATTCCTCCCTTAGCTGTCACTTTGGGAAGAAAATTGCCACACGTCTTCATTTCCGGGAACAAGAAGTACCAGTCTGTGTCACAAGGAACACTATGCCTTCTAGCCACTCTGTGGCTGCTCAAGCACTTCCCCCACTTGGCATATTGGAATGGGGGCCAGCTGAGCAAAGGAATGCTGCATTCTTTTGTGTTAAGAAAAGTATTTTTTCTTTTTTGGGGGGAGGATCTAGTAAATGTCATAAGGCTCATGGCATAATGACATCTGAATGCTTCTATATACTTTTTTTCTCATTTATGTGTTTTTATTAGGCTTTTTTCTTTCACTTATATAATTCAACTTACATGGATATCTTAAAGACACTGGCTGAGTACTTACGCATGGAGTAAAGCGAAAGAGCATTTTAAGCAAATGACTAAGAACTTTACAGTTTTATTGCTTTGAAAGCTGTAATATGTTTGAACAAATATGTGATAACCACAGTTGTGGTTTAATAAAGTTCAGAACATCTGTACATCTAAAATATTATCCTTGGAAACAAAGTGACACTGGTACACCATGACACCACAGGGTCCCGTCTCCCAAAGATGCTTTCTTTTCTAACCAGGAAAAGTAGTATATTTTATCATTTACTATCTTATTGCAGGATGTGATTTCTTATCATGAAGGGTATTCACTTAATTGAAACTCTCCTACTGACATTAACACAAACTAAGTTCACGTTTCCCCCCCCAACAAAACATAGTCCTGAATAACAAATGAGGTCTTAAAACTTTCTAAGTCCATAAATGGATTTACCCATAAAACCAATTATATGTTCACACTGCAATTAGTTGCTAATTGTAAGAGTTAGAAAAACAAATCCATGTTTTTAATATGTCATATCTGATCTACAATAAGTTTGGGTGATATATGCACATATTTAAGCTGAAACAAAATATACACAGTGACTGTAAAATATCACCAATTTGCTGTAATTTTGAATGGCAGTAACTTTACCCTAAGAAAATTCACTGGATGATTTAATAGTGATATCAAAGGAAGTTGACCCTCTTTCTCCTTTTCCCTCTCTTATTAATTCAGAGTTTCTCCTTCTTTCTTTCTTTGTCTTTATGATACTGTTCTCTAAGAACAGCCCAGGCACAACCAGTGGAAAATGGAGAAGGAAATCTGTAGAATATTGGTCACCCAGGTGCTCGGTTTATCTGATAATAAAATATTATTCGATGCAGAACCACATAATTTACTGCTTTTTATTAGATTAAGTGTGAGGATCTTAAGGGTATATTAGTTTTACTTCTATATTATCACATTTACTAATGAATCATGAACTGTCTAAAATGCTCACTAAGTTTGCTGTGCCCTATGTATTAGAATTTTCTAAAACATGTTCTATGGAATGCTAGTTTCCATGATATTTATAATTATTTGGGGGGAAAACTGGGGGAATGGGGAAGTCTATGTTTAAGAAATCCGAGGAAGCAATTAATTAAATAATGTAAGGTTTCCTTACCGCTGGAATTCTTAAAGTCTTAAATATGCTTTTTGCAAATTATTTATCTTTAAGAGATTTGTTCACCATAAGATTTTTTTATTGCTCAGAAATACTTATTAATATCCTCTATATCTAGGATATAGCAGAATATAGTTTGGAAAATACTTTTATTGGTATCTCAAGTTTAGAGATCCATTATGCGTCCCTGTTTGGTCGCCTGAAGACCTTGGTGGTGGCCGCCTTATCTGCTCAGGCTGCCCTAACAAATACCACACACTGGGTGCTTACACAACAGGAATTTGTTTTCTCACATTTCTGGAGCCTGGAAGTTAGAGATCAGGGTGCCAGCATGGTTGGGTTCTGGTGAGGGGCCCTCTTCCTGGCTTGCAGACATCCCCCAACTTGCTATGTGCATGGCCTTTCCTCAGTGCATGCACCCGGCAGGAAGGAGAGCGGGAGGGAGGGAGGGAGAGATGGAGGGAGGGAGCTCTCTGGTCTCTCTGCCTATAAGGACAGTAATCCTCAGATCAGGCCTCTGCCCTCAGGACTCCATCTAACCCTAATTACTTCCTACAGGCCCCATCTCCAAATACTGTCACACTGGAGTTAGGGCATCGAGAAATGAATTCTGTGGAAACGCGGCCAGTCCCTAACAGTGGCTAATGAAAAGAAAAACACGTTTTCAATTAGCTGACTATTCTCAGAATTCTTTCTGCTGGTGTGAGCTGACAGCATGTTCATCACCAACAAAAAGTCTGCCAGCGTCTCCTCACTTTCTCCTAGGAGAGGTAACAGAGCAGAGGCGAGGCTGGATCTCCCCAGGGCTGATGTCCCTGGCCTCTCCACCTGCTTATTTGGGCCCAGATACATCTTCGTGAAGGGCCAGCATCCAGTCCAGCCAGTGACTAAGAACACTCAGAAAGGAGTACTGGATGAAGGGTCACCAGGATGGGGCGTAGACCACGGTAATGTCAAATTTACTTAAATGATGTAAAAATAATCAACTTTTTATTTCAAAGAGAACCGAGACAGATGCTCCCCGGAAGGTGATAAACAGGGCAGGAAGCAGGTCCAGGCTCCATGCCCCTTGGCTTCCACAGCCACGACCAGGTCTCCTCGTTGGAGAGGGCCAAGGGCTGAGTAATTATTAATTCATTTAAACACATAATCCAAATTGACCAACTGGCTCAAAAGAGGAGCTGTAGCAAGCTTCAAGAGGATGATGTCCCTGGTGACACTACAGCCAGCCCCAAGAGGGAGACTTCCTTATTTTTGCCTCTTGGCTTCGGACCGAATTGGGAGCACTTTTGTGTAACCCCTTTGTGAGAGACTCTGGAAGCTGGGATTTAATTTTGTAGAGTCTCCTGAGGGGTCTTTATTCCTCAGGGTGTCAGGACAACTCTAACACCACAGGAGGGTTCCTCACTTATTTCCACTTCAAAGCGGCATTAATAATAATCCTCCTTATTACAGAACCCAACCAGACCTTTCTGGTGTGATGATTAATTGGGAGGTGTTGGATTTTTTTTTTTTTTCAATATATCAGGTGCAAGCATTTTAGCCCCTAAAATATAAATGTCCTCTCTGCAAAAAACAGGCACAAACAAAAATGTTTTGAAAAGTAATCACTTGTTTAAAAAATGGAAATTGGGCTTCTGTGTTGCAAGGAATGTATGCGCATAACGGTGAAATCCAACACTGGTAAATGATCTGACTACCTCAAAGTGAAGTTTTTGCCTTCCTACAGTGGCCTTTAACCCTGCCCTTTCCTCCAATCTGAGAAGAGCTGATGTTGATGGAACATATAATGGCCCCTTTCCTGTGTAGTAAAGTCGGCAATAAAGCTTAGTAATTAAGGGTACCAGGGAGGCCCAGCCCAGCAGGCTAGTGGTGTGGCGAACACTTTTAGAACTTCAAACAATATCAAAGTCACTGAGAAACGGGCCTAGCTCAGTTCTGGTTTGAATTAAGCCTCACTTCCACACGCACTTTTCAAATCCAAGCTCAAACAAGAAAGCCAAGGCCTTCTGGATTTCATTAGAGCCAATTATCTTATCTGTTTCATCTCAGGCCTGACCCTAAGGCTGGCAAACAGCTATTCAGTGCATTTGTGGGGTTGTTTGAGAAAGCCTCCAGCCAGCCAATGGCCCGAGGACCTGCTAATTAAAACACCGTTGCCCCCCTGCCTCTAGTGATTAAATATTTTCAAGCTTTTGTAAATAATTTTTCCATTCTTTGCCCCAAGCCTCAAAGGTCCAATATATGCAGTAATTTATTTAGTTTGTCAGAGAATACTGTTGGAAATAGGGTCATAATGGAGCCTTTGGAAACTTTTATACGTCTTCATACTTCTGAAAGTGACAGTTTATAAACCAGCCAAATGTGTATACTGTTTCTGATGTAATTACGGCCTAATGGCCTTTCTCCTTTTGAAGTGATATAGTATATAACAGGCTTACATTTTGTCAATAATCATATTTCCTCAAATGTCAATGATATCTAGCATCGGAATTTAATGAGATCATTTAAGACCTAGAAACTGTATCAAGGTATATTGCCTTCAGGTTTTTGGCCTGAGGGCGGGTCACAGTCACGAAGCCTGGCTTGGGAAGAAGACTAATCTAATTCCTGCTTGCTCTCGGTGGCAAGGACCCTCTAGGGAACCCGGGGGATTCTTTCCAGAGACAAATTCTGAGAAAGCCATGAATAATATGATGATGCCACTTCAGGAAAAGAAAATATTCAGGAAGAAAAGAGAATATTTAGAATTAAAATTGTTAAATTAAAAAACGTTTCCCAGACGTAAGTTATATGCAGACTCATCTTAGAATGTCAGAATGATACTCATGCTGTAGTTGCATTGGGGGGAAGGGAGGACATTAAAACTTGCTTTGTAGCTCGAGGGACACTGAAGCATGCCTGGGTTTGGTAAGCACCCGGGAAAGCCCACCATGGCCTTCCTAACGCACGGACTCCCCTGCCCCCCATGCTCCCTCGGCTGGCCAAAGGGCCACTTGGCCAAAGTGCACGTGAGCCCAGACCACCTCCTCCTGGACCAAAACAGAGTCGGCACGGCACACACACCTCTCCCTCCTCCTGCTCCGGGCACCACCATTCAGGCCCACAGGTCTTCTGGCCAATCCAGTCATGTTTTATTGGAGGAAAGTAAAAAACCCAGGATTTTGTTTGTTTGTTGTTGTTGTTGTTGTTGTTGCTCTTTTGGAAGGAACACGAGAAACAATGTCAGCTCGTTAGCTGCATCCAGGGTTCACTAACACACCTATGAAAAAGAACTACGGGACTGAACAGCTCTGCTTCTGCTGTTCTTAAAATGACACTTTGGTCTTATCCTAAATAATAGGCTTTTAATAAAAACATCCACCAAAGGCAAACAATTAAACAATACATAAAGCACCAGGGGGCAACCTTGTGGTTCAGTTACAGTCTGGAGCCATTCCAAAGGAGAACATGTGGGTATTTTACAAGGAACAATACACTTTTCCAAAGTTATTATAAAACAACAAAATTTTAAATTGGACCTCATAAGTCCTTCAGACTTGGTACAGGATTTTACACTAAGTTCTGACAATGGGAAGATCTCTTTACATTCTAATTTCTCAAAAGCTTATTTAGAGAACTGTGTCAAACCCACATTTAATTGCAATGACACATATATTTATTTTCCATTTTAAAAGATAAAATATTAATGTTACCTTTTTAAAAATTGATACAATAAACCTACAGGTAAATGATCCTTCCCGCATATTTCTTTTTCATCTGGATTCTACATATAATCATTTGATTGTTATCAATTTTCATACCCTCAAAAAAAAAAACTAAACTAAATAGAATGGAATAAATTAACAAGCGTTTGGCAGACTTGAGTTCTCTGAATAATTTAAAATTTAACCAGATGATTTTTAATTAAATCAGTAAAGTATGACACACACCAGATTTTATTATTTCTGTCCCTGACTTTTTCACCTGCTGGACACTTGGCATAATTATATTTACTGGAGAGAAAGGCCTCACTGAATAATTTCTGCAGTGACATTTTCAAGTGAGAAATCCTAGAATATCAAAGTGGATAATAGTATCAGAAACTTGTCCACGGGAGAGGACTCAGGTACACAAAGCGAGGGCAGAGGCCCAGCTTGGCAACTTTGATATCTAAGAGACGTCTTAACGAAACTGAATGCACAGAGCATCCAGTGGACAAGCTTTCTCTGGGCTCAAAACTTTTAAATTATGTATCTGTGCCTGCCCCATTTTTGCTCTAGACTGAAAATAAACTCTTTATTTCTTTGCCTGTAACTACTGTTTGAATAAAAATGCTCATTTGTTTCTTAAATTCAATCCACTTAAGTAACTCCAATATTGCTTTAACTTAAAGACATTATGCACTAACAAAAAAAAACATAGGTGAAATGATATTCTGTCTCATGTGCAGTACTATGTATGATTCTTTAACAGGTAAGATATAGTTGCTATTTTCTTGATGGACTTCTCCACACTTGTTTTGGGATGCCAAATATTCCCAAATTGAGATGCAGATGGATTTAAAATTCTGCTGAGATTGAAAGGTGACTAAATTATCAATTCCCTCCACTTCTCCTATCCACTTTTAAATTGTGGAATATAAACTGTAATGGCAAGAAGGTTATTTTTCTAAGCTTTTTCCATTAGAAGTTATGCAGTTCATGAGCCTTTCTGCCCTCCATTGGCTTTACGACAGTGATGCTGCTCTTCGGAAGAGAAGATGTTTAGACAAGCAATACCCAGAACCATGCAGTGCCCACAAGAAAGATGGGCAGATTCCTACCAGACAGAAGGACAAGTCCTCACTCTTCTAGAAGAGTGTCAGTGCAGTTTAAATGTCTGCATAAATGGGAACAGATGTTGATATACAAGTTTCATCTCATGACATCAAATCGTTGGGATGAAATATGGAAAACAGAGTCTATCATCCAGATGTTTGAACTAGTCTCCAAAAGTCCTGCCTACCAGGAAATGGTGTCAACTTCAGCCTTGCACCTCAGGAGTAATACGTGAACAGACTTTCTGTTGAATGGAACTTTCCCAAAGATGATCCCTCTGTCTAAAAGGTTAACCAGTAAATTCTTATTAATAAACAGTATACTCACCTAGTTCTCAAAAGAAGAAACACAAATTTATGTTAATCATATATTTTAAAAATTATATATTTTTTCACATTTGTCATCTCAATAGATTCGTTTTTAGTAAACTTTAGGGGTGAAATCATGAAAAAGCAAGGGAATTACTCAGTTTGAAGAAAACACATCTAAGACTCAAGGCATTGAAATTTGGCTAATAGCTATTCGATATGAATAGAGAAGTGATTTTTTACTTGACTTTATCTTACCAGTAAATGAAGCATAATCTTAAATCCTCACTAAAACTGTGAACAAAGGGTGACCCCACACTTTCTGAATTATATTTATTTTTCCATTCTGGCTATGTCATATCATAATTAACTGCAAAACAATTTCACTATTACTGGATGAGATGATTTAAGTTGATGAATTGATCTGACTGCTTGACCATCCAAAAAATCTGCTATTTTTGGCCTCCAAAGTTTCACAATAAGACTTTGTGGAACGCTTTCATTTCCTGGTATCTTTGAGTATTCCACATATGTTGGGAGGATTTTGTACAAAGCAAGGGTTTTATAATCCATTGTTCCATCTTGACAATAAAAAACAAATCATTTCTAGTCACGCACATTGCTTTCTTTCTTAGAGAGAACTGCTAGGAAAAAAAGAATTCATCGAACATAGCCACTCTTTTAATTAGTCCTTATTATTTGGAAAACTGTGTAATTGCTACACAAAATCCTGGAAATATTTGGCTTTAAAACTGTTCTAAGTCAGAAGGCAAAAATGTCTTAAAATTTTTATAGTTGATCTGACCTTTTAAAATAATATTAAAAACAATGTTGTAGCATTTGAACTATTTTAAATAGTTCTTCACTGAAAATATCATTCACCTTTCAAAGCTTCAAGCCCTTCAAGATACTTCCTGGACTTTTTACCTGAGCTCTATACTGTCTAATAATATCATATCTCTTTGATGCTCAGCTCAAAAATGAAGTTTGCAAGTTTCCCAAGGAAGACAGGTGTGCATAAGATCAATTTACTCGCAGGGTCAAAGAGCAGAATTCGAAGGGTATCTAGAGACACACACCTATAGAAATTGTAATTTTTTGATGAAAATTGGTACAATATGTTGCACAGATGAAAGAGGGAAAAAAGTGTTCTTAAAGTATACTTATTGGTGAAACCAAAGAGCAGATAGAGCTGACAGCTTTCTAAAAATTTATTCCTATAGCTCTTTTTCTTCTGACATGTTCTGGTAAAACTTTTAAAAACATCTCCACAGGCTGAATGTAAAGAATAGAATGTGGACAATGAATAAGATTGTAGATCACACCAGCAGTAAATTCATACACGCTGCTCTTCATTGAAATAAAATATCGATAGATGAAAATCATTACTGCTTTGTTCCTGAGATTGATTGACAAGTTCAAATTTGAAGCCCACATCTTCTTTATTAGCCAAGTCTTTCAGAAAGAGAAAATGTGGGCTTGATTTGCGAGCTATGATAAATGGTCTGGGAAAGATGGTAGTAGGGCCAATTTGATATGTACAGTATTTCATATTGGCAAATTGTTTCAAGAAATTCCACCCTTTCCCAAAATGTCTTCGACATCCTTGGGAAAATACATGCTATCATGAGCGTAATATATTTGGTTGTCACTAACAATTGAGAACCCATTTCAAAGTGGGAAGCATCAACCACAGCTCTTATAGACAAAATAAGAACCCAAGTCATTTTGCAGTATTGAGTATGATTTTTAGATGACAACAAATCATTCTTTACTTCGAAATTGGATCTAAAAGCTCATTTATCACTCTATGTGCTATTAAAATTTAATTGGGTATTTCTCAAGTTCAATTACATATGCATTCCAAAAAATCTAAATGTATACACAAGGAAAAATACATATTTCTTTTAACAAAGAAGGAGAATATATTTCTCATTGTATATAGTCTGTTATCAAAAGGAAGAAAAATTATATGGATTTCATTGGATAGGCTGTCTTAGTATTCAGATGAGGGAAAGGCACAGAAAGAAGTGGTTTGGAGTTGTTATATGATACAAGGTAAGTGAAAATCTAGGAGTTGTTTGCAGTTTTAAAATAGTATTACCAACTTGGATGTCCAACCCAAATGTTGGAAAGACTGAAATACACTTGCAAAGAATTTTTCACTACATTCCTGTTCTATCCCTCTTACTCTTGACCAAGGAACTATACTTCTTAGTTGGGGCCTAAACGAGTACTGTGTACACACTCATACTTGTTGCCACCAAGGTCCCAGTCACTACATACCAGCTGTGTGACATCAGAAAACCTATGGAAACACAAAGGGGCTTGATATTTGCATCTGCAAACTGGGAGCACTTAGCTCAACAACTGGTAAAGACGAAAAGAAATGAGCAGCTAGAATTTTCAGTTCTCAGTGAATGTTCTATATTACTATGTTATTGTCATCATTGTTATTATTTTCACAATGACATTACTTGCCATTCTCTTCACGCGAAATTACATTAAAATATAAGTAATAATAATAACTATAAAAATTTACTTGGTTGTCATTTTCAACAGGAGAGAACATAAATACTTACAATGGTCCAATTTCATTTCTCAGACAGAATTTAGCAACCATTTTTCAGTCTATATATGACAAGAATTTTTAGAAGTCACTGCTCTAAAATTAATTGGAATAATGATGATATATTTGATAAAATAACAAGAGAAAACTAAAACAATTCACTTATTTATGTGCCCTACTCCAAATTACTTGCCATCATGCCATGGTAAGAAACCCAACCAGGCCTGGAGAGCTCCAGGCAGACCATGGCTGACTAGCTGTCTGAGGAACTTATGCTCTATGGACATAATGGGGCTCTATGCTCTGCTCTTAGCTTACAGGCATATCTGTTTTCTTTTTTTGCCACAGGTAGGGGAGAAATCATAGAAAGCTATGATTCCTTCCCTATTTTTAAAGATGCTGCATTTAGAACAGAACTGACGGTCTGACTTATGCCCTAAGAAGAGACGTGCCATCCAGTAAAGTATCCAGTTACAGTTTTGTATTAATGGCTTTTAAATTTGCTTCGATCATTAAAGCAAGCAGGTCTGAACCAAAGGCAGAGGAGGAGAAAGAGATGTAGGTGCTCTGGACTGCTTTTACCTGTTCAACTGATTCAAATGCTTTGAGTATGTAACAAATATACTAATTTTTAAATCTTCCAGTTACTTCTGTGGTCAAAGTATTTTAGCAAAGGCTACATTTGTAAGCACAAAACATGTTGGTTAATGGAGATACTTCATAAGACAATGAAAAGAAAAAATAGTTTATAATAAAAATAATAACACAAATTTGGCTAGATATTTATTTTTCAGGTAGAACAACTCAAATCGCCTTTTTTTAAGTGGAAGACTGACAGTCTCCACCTTCCAGTGAATCAGAATCAACCTGGGTCCGAGTTTTCCACTGAGGTGAACATCCCCGAATTGCTGATACTTATAGGTCCTTTGTCTTTTGAGAATCATTGTTGTTAAGACATATTAATTACGGCAGCTACAGATCACACACCGGCTTGATGAGTTGTGACTTTTTAATTCACCATTTGTTCGCATCAGAGGAACCCAGATCGACAGCTCTACGCTGCTCTCTTAGTCAGTCCTCACTGTGTGCCAAATGCGTCATTTAATTTCATCAAAACCTCCTGAATTTAAGGGGTTTGTATTTCTTTTTTTAATACTAAAAAGTCATACAAGGATTGTCATTCATTCATTCATTTGATTTATCAATAAAATAGACATAATTTCAAGGATTACTAATATTGTCTACATTGAAAAATGTGCTTTTTTATTGAATTTATTGGGGTGACACTAGTTAACAAAATTATACAGGTTTCAAGGGCACAATTCCATAGCCCACCTTCTGTACACTGTGCTGTGTGTTCACCACACCAAGTCACGTCTCCGTCCATCACCATCGATCCCTCCCGTACCCTCCTCTACTTCCCTCCACTCCTCCTCCTCCTCCAGGCAATCACCACACGGTTGTCTGTGTCCATGAGCTTTTTTTCTCCTTTTTTTAGCTCTACCCTCCACCCGCAACCCCCAGCACCAGACAACTGTCAGCCTGCTTTCTATCTCTGAATCTCTCTGTTTTGCCCGTTGGTTGATTTTCATTAGATTCCACGTATGAGGGAAATTATATGGTATTTATCTTTTTCTCGCTGGCTTGTTTCACTTAGAATAATACTCTCCAGGTCCATCCATACTGTGGCAAAGGGTAAGATGTCCTTCTTTTTCATGGCCCAGTAATAATCCATTATGTAAACGTACTACATCTTTTTATCTACTCATCTACTGATGGACACTTGGGCTGCTTCCAAATCTTGTCAATTGTAAATAAGGCTGCAATGAACATAGGGGTGTGTATATTCTTTTGAATTGATATTTTGGTTTTTTTTTTTTCATATAAATTCCCAGAAGTAGAATCACTGTGTCATAAGGTGGTTCCATTTTTAATTTTTTGAGAGAACTCTATACAGCTTACCACAGTGGCTGCACCAGTCTGCATTTCCACCAATGGTGCAAAAGGACTCCCTTTTCTCCACGTCCTCACCAACACTTGCTGTTGATATATTGATAACCATTCTCACACAGGTGAGGTGGTATCTCATTGTGGCTTTAAGTTGCATTTCTCTAATGATTAGTGACATTGAGATTATTTTCACATCTATTGGCCATCTGTATGTCCTCGTTAGAGAAGTATCTATTCAGGTCCTTTGTTTATTTCGTAATTGGACTATTTGTTTTTTGGTGGTGAGTTTTATAAGTTCTCTATAAATTTTGGATGTCAGCCCCTTATCAGATGTATCAGCAAATATGTTTTCCAATTTAGTGGGTTCCCTTTTCATTTTTTTGTCGTTTTCTTTTCCATGCAAAAACTTTTTTAGTTTGATGCAGTCCCATTTATTTATTTTTTCTTTTGTTTCCCTCTTGTTGAGGAGGTATATCAAAGAAAATGTTGCTATGCAAAATATTCAAGATTTTACTGCCTATGCTTTCTTCTAGAATTTTTATGGTTTGAGTCTAATATTTAAGTCCTTTAATCCATTTTGAGATTATTCTTACGTGTGGTTATAAGAAGGTGGTCTAGTTTCATTTTATTGCATGTATCTATCCAATTTTCCTAACACTATTTATTGAATAAGCTATCTTTAGCCCACTGTATGTTTTTGCCTCTTTTCTTAAATATCACTTGAGTATAAATGCATGTGTGCTTATTTCTGAGCTGTCCATTGTTTCATTGACCTATATGTATGTTTTTATGCCAGTACCATGCTGTTTTGATTACCATGGTATCGTAGTATAGTTTGATATAAGGAAGCATGATTCCTCCACCTTTGTTCTTCTTTCTCAAAATCACTGTTGCTATTTGGGGTCTTTTGTGGTTTCATATAAATTTTTGGAGTATATGTTCTAGTTTTGTGGAATAAGCCATTGCTATTTTGATATAAATTGTGTTGAATCTATAGATTGCTTTGGGTAGTATGGACATTTTAACAATATTAATTCTGCCTATCCATGAACATGGTATGTGCTTCCATTTATTTGTATCTTCTTCAATTTCTTTCTTCAGTGTCTTATAATTTTCAAAGTACAGGTCTTTTACATCCTTGGTTAAATTTATTCCTAGGTATTTATTCTTTCTGAAGCAATTGTTTAACAGGATTTTTTCCTTAGTTTCTCTTTCTAATAGTTCATTATTGGTGTATAAAAATGCAAGTAATTTCTAGATATTTATTTTGTATCCTGCTACTTTACTGAATTCATTGATCACCTCTGCTAGTTTTTTTGTAGAATTCAGGGCTCTCTCTATACAATATCATATAATCTGTAACTAATGACAGTTTTACTTCTTCCTTTCCAATTTGGATGCCCTTTATTTCTTCCTCTTGTCTCATTGCTGTGACTAGGACTTCCTGTATTTTGAGTGAGAGTGGTGAAAGTGGACACTCCTATTTGTTCCTGATCTTAAGAAAAGTACTTGTAGTTTTTGCCCATTGAGTATGATATCAGCTGTTGTTTATCATACACGGCCTGAGGTCCGCTCCCTCTATTCCTTCTTTGCTGAGAGTTTTTATCATAAATGGTGCTGAATTTTATAAAATGCTCTCTGCATCTATTGATATGACCAAGTGGCTTTATCCTTCATTTATGTGGTGTATCACATTTATTGATTCTCAGATATTTATGCAAATCAATAAGTGTGATACACACCTTTCATCCCTGATGTGTACCTACTTTTCATCCCTGAAATAAATCCAACTTGATCATGGTGTGTGATCTTTTTAATGTATTGTTGAATTCAGTTAGCTAATATTTTGTTGAGGATTTTAGCTTCTATGTTCATCAGGGATATTGTCCTATAATTTTTTCTTTGTAGTATCTTTATCTGATTTTCAAATTAGGATAATGCCGGTCTGGTAAAATGAGTTTGGGAGTCTTCCCACTTTTTGAAATTTTGGAATAGTTTGAGGACAGGTGTTAGTTTTTATTTGAATGTTTGGTAAAATTCACCTGTAAAGCCACCAACTCCAAGACTTTCATTTTTGTGGGAGTTTTTTGAAGACTGTTTTAATTTCACTAGTTGTAATCTATCAGATTCTCTGATTCTTATTGATTTAGTTTTGGGAGATTGTATATTTCCAACAATTTATCCATTTCATCTAGGTTGCCCTGTTTGTTGGCATATAGTTGTCTGTAATATTTTCTTACAATCCTTTGTACAATATTTCTGTGGAGTCAGTTGTTACTTCTCCTCTTTCATTTTTGATTTTATTTTTTTGGGTCCTCTCTCTTTTTTTCTTGATGTGTTTGGTTAAAGGTTTGCCAATCTTGTTTACCTTTTCAAAAACCAGCTCTTGGTTTCATTGATCTTTTGCATTGTTTTTTAGACTCTATTTCATTTATTTCTGATCTGATCTTTATTATTTCCTTACTTCTACTAACTTTGAAATTTGTTGTTTTTTTCCAGTTCCTTTAAGTGAAAAGTTAAGATTGTTTATTTGAGATTTTTCTTGTTTCTTGAAATAGGCCTGAAATGCTATGAATTTCACTCTTAGGAATGCTTTCACTGTGTCCCATAGATTTTGGGTTGTTGTGTTCTCATTTTCATTTGTTTCAAGGTACCTTTCAATTTCTTCCTTGATCTCATTGTTAACCCATTCATTGTTTAGTAAAATGCTATTTAGCTTCCATGTATGTGTGTTATTCAGTTTTTTTTCTTATGATTGATTTCTAGTTTCATAGCATTAAGGTCAGAGATGTTGCATATGATTCCATTCTTCTTAAATTACTGGGACTTGTTTTGTTTCCTAACATGTGGTCTATCCTAGAAAATGTTTCATGTCCACTTGACAAGAATGTCTGTTCTGCTGCTTTGGGGTGAAATGCTCTGGAGATATCAATTAAATGCATCTGATCTAGTATGTTATTTAAGGCTGCCATTTCTTTGTTGATTTCCTGCCAGGAAGATCTATCCATTGATGTCAATGTGGTGTTAAAATACCCTACTCTGACTTTACTACTGTCAGTCTCTCTCTTTATATCTATCAAGATTTATTTTAAATATTTAGGTACTCTTACGTTGTATGTATAAACGTTTACAGGGTTTATATACTCTTGTTAAATTACTCCCTTTATCATTATGTGGTGTTCTTCTTTGTCTCTTACTAGAGCTTTTGTCTTAAAGTCTATTTTGTCAGAAGTATTGCTACCCTAGCTTTTTTTAATTTCCATTTTTATGAAATATCTTCATCCATTCTTTTACTTTTGGTCTTTGTGTGGAGCCCAGAAGAGTGGCCACAAATGAAATTTTGTGCATTGACTGTTTCAGAGTGTGTTTCTCCAGCAGACCCCATACCTTTCTAAACGACAGAAGCCCCCACTATTTTGCACAGCCAGATGTTATGTGAGCACCTCTTCCTGGCTCTAGTGCTCTGGACTAGGGAGCCCAGCTTGGGATTTAGACCCCATGCTTTTCACGCATAACTCCCTGCAGCTGAACTATCCCTGCAGCTGAACTCCCTGCAGCTGAGCTATCCCCTCAGCTGCCCCTCAAAAGGGAGAGGGGCCACCCTTTTGTGTCTCTGCCCTTCCTACCAGTCTCAATGTGACTTCTTCCGTAAATCTTTGGTTGTAAGACTTCTCTTCGGCTAGTCTTCAGTTGGTAATTCAGGATGATTCTTCTATAATTCAGTCGTAATTCCAGTCTGGTCCTGGGAGGAGGTGAGTGTATCTTTCCTGTATTCTGCCACCATCCTGGATTCCTCCATTGGAAATTGCTATTCAATTTTTTAAACACTTTGAGATGTTTTCCTCTTTAGATTTAATAGGAAACATGAAATACATATTGTCTCTTGCCTACTATGAACAAACCATTTAAATGTTCTTACATAAATAATCACTTTAACATTTGCAGATTCTTAAAGAAGTAATCTTAAAAATAATCTATCTAGTGTTCATTTTAAGATTATGGATAAGATAGAACCATTGGGACAATCCTTTGAAGGGGCTGAAACAGAGAGTGTTTAGCAGGCACTCAGTAAAATTATTTGTTGAATAAAAAGAGGATATCTGACATTGTCACATGCAAATGAATGAGTATTCAGAGTTCTTTGTAAACCAAACTCCTTCAGGGGCCAAGAAGTAGCTAGGTTTCAAGAAGCTGTTTCAGACAAAAGTTAGGTTAGTGTCACTTAATTCCCAGGGTTTCCAATGCTTTCTTCATAGCCAGCATAATTTCCATTCTTTTTTTCTGATTCAGTCATTAATTCATCAATTCACGCAGTCATTATTAAATATCCCTTCTTTGCCATGATGTGTACTAGGCACCTGTGACTTAGGTCAGGTGGGGAGAAAGGCTTCTGTTCCGGTGAAAGCTCACTGTGCTTCATTACCCTTTTCTCTTTCGAATCATGAACAGTAGAAGAGAAGCAGTACGGCATGAAAAAAAGAGCAACTATTTTAGAGCCATAACCTGAGTTCATATCATGGCCCTTCTAATTAGTAGTTCTGTGGTTCATCTAAACCACTTAAGAATTAGCCATAATGTCTACAGAATTTCTAATCTAGGACTTGGCATGTAAGACTTCAATAAAAATAGCCATAATTATTTTGTAAAATGGTAACCTTGAAAATATATTTTAGTTGAACATAAGAGATATTTGATATTACTGAATATTTTGAAAACTCTTCTGAAAAATCTTAAGTATATCCTTTCTTTATTTCAGGGATGCATGATTAACTACATGGAAGAAATAACTAGTTATCTGAACTAATTTAGGTATTCCATTATATTTTTAAAATTATCTTTAAAACTAATAACATGAAAATGTTTGGTTTGTCTGATATTTTCTTTTTGCCATAGACATAATAGAAACCACAGAGCAATATATCTGTGACAAACTTTGGCTGGAAAAATGAGCAACCGTCTTATATCCCCCTCTAAATGTAGTTTCACAAAGAGGGGCTTTCCCTCCAAACATACTCATTACAGTCCAGAAACAATTAAAAACTGAGAAAAAAGAAAAGGTACCATTCCCTCACCACCACCCCCATATCCTGCTCCCATAAACAGATGCCAGAAAGATCTTCAATTTCAATACTGGGAAACAAAGGTTGTGTTCAGAAGGATAAATAATACTACATTAAAATTATTTGTGATTCTATCTCATTAAAGCCCCAAATTAGAAAGGAATTTGTATATTTAGATAGGCAATTCTTTGCCCGCAAAAGACTTCGTGAAGCATTATCTGTTTTCCTGCCACACGATCCCACCGCGATGGCCTTGGTCCAACAGAGCAAGACCATTTCATGACTCCATGCTTTTCAGTCTATTCTCCCTGCCCCGTATAAATCCCTCTGCTCCAATCCCTTGAAAACTCCCACTCATCCTTGGAAGCACTAGTCAAACAGTACTTGATGAAGCCTTTCCTAAAACCCCCCCAGGAGAGTTCATTATTTTACCCTCTCTGTGTCAAAGGACATCTGTTCTCTAGAACAGTGTCACTCTAGCATGTTCCCTAAGAGCAAGTCAGTTCTGAACTCCAAGTGCTTGTCACTGTGTCTGGCATACAATATGTGATATATATTTATAGCCTGACCAAGGACATGTTTCCATTGATTTTCTATTGATTTTTTAGAGATAGAGGAACGGGAGAAGGGAGGGAGGGAAGGAAAGGGACACAGAGAGAGAAACATCAATATGAGAGGGAAACATCAATTGGTTGCCTACCATAAGTGCTCCATCTGGGGATCGAACCTGCAACCCAGGCATGTGCCCTGCCCAAGAATATAACTACAACCTTTTGGTGCATGGAACCGTGCTCCAACCAGCTAAGCCATGAGGCCAGGGCTGGGCAGTCAATATTTTTGAATGAATGATTTACTTTCTCGATTCTTCCATAAAAGTTCACAAGTTTTTCTACTCATTCATATTAACTAGCTAACAGACATTGCATAGTTCAAAATTAACAGAACTATTATAGTTTAAATCTGGCTCCTAAATAACTATGAATATTAAAAGCCGCAGTTATACATTTCTGCAGCCTAGCTAAATAATGGCATTTCTCCTCTAATTAAACATACTTATGGTGACCATACAAGGAAATTTAGAATAGTTTGCTAATATATGTGCACATTCCAGACAAAGAGAAACTTCCATTCTTGAGGATATTAAGTAACTTTCAGGAGCTTGATTTACTTACTGTTTCAATCAAGAAACAATAATGTATATTTATTATCTGTTTTCACATTATTTAATGAAATTGTTGTATTTTCAAAGGGGTTCTTCAAAAAAAATCTCATTGACCATTCACTTTGCCACATGATGACAATAGGAACAAAATATAAATTATCCTTCCCTGCTGTGAATTCATGATCCATTTTTATGCAAAGCTATAGTGCTACTAATAGTATTATAAATAACAAAAAGAAGCCCCTATGTATTCTGTATTGCAGACCTATAGGTATAATAGTATGCTATAGTAAGGCTGAGAACTTAATGTGTGTATCATGCAAGTTAACAGGTTAACTTCATAAACAGACATTCATATGTGATGTAATAGTGAAGTCTATTATCCCATTAAAGTTTCTTTAAGATAGTAGTAATGTTTGTCAAGTTGCAAATATGGGCAAACAGAATTCTTAACATTGAAACTACTTTAGTTTCTTAGTATATATTTTTTAGTTTTACTGTTAATTAACACAAAAATATCTTTCTAGACAACCCAAGTTATAAAGTAAATAAACTTATTTCTGCTTCTCTCTATAAATAATATAGGTATATAAGTGTATTTTTTTTTTTGTTTCCAAAGTACGAATCTGGAATGTGAATAGAATTTTCCTTTGTATCTCAAACATATTGATTTTTAATGTTTTTTTCTTGAAAATAGAAATTTTCCATCATTTTTCCCGGGCCTGTTTTCAAAAGAGAAACGACCCTCAAATGAGAAATTGAAGTGTGCATGATACACAGGACAGCATAAACCCATCAAAACTTTACTTATTGAAAAATTAATCCACTATTTCCTTTAGTTTTAAATGCATAAACAAGATTTTCTCCTTGGGAATTTGTAAGTGTAAATTCCACAAAAAATATACTTCTAAAATTTCCTGTTATGTAGTTGTCTGCTTTTATATTCTACTAAATAATATATCCAAAAAGGATACCTTACCAATAGGTTAAAATCTAAAATCCTGCAAGTGAGGCACACATTGACACAGTCTGGTTTCTCCTTAAAACAGAGGCCCTTCCAAGGACTAAATTTTTTTTTTTCAAATTCTGGAGATAATTAAAAAACAAACCCATACCCCAAAGAAAGCTTTTATTTATTTATTTATTTTTGCTTAAATTAATTAAAAAAGTTCTTTGCTTAGGAAAAAAGTAGTAGAATGAAATGTGTATACATAAATCTATATTTCAATTACTGCCTAAATTTTGTAGAGAAACTGAAAACAACCAATCAACGAGTTGATGTTTTAATGTGAGAGGGAAAATATTAATATTTTGAGAGGGAAAAGTCATTCACTCTACCATGAAATGAGATGGCCTTGGCCAATGTTCCAGAAGTGAGCTAGCTTCTCAGAACTAAGAATGCTAAGTGGTGCTGCGTACAAGAGATTCCATAGTCCAATGAAGTCAGGAATATGCCTGTTCAATGAAGTTGAGTAGGTAGTGAAGGACTTCTCAGAGCATTTAATATGCTAATTAATGTCCATTCTAAATCATGTCTATGTTATAATAGCAGACTTTCCCAGAACTACTTAATAATGAAATCTTTTTGTTTTCCTCTTTGTAGAGAGAGCATGCCTTGGCCATTGGTCAATATACCGATATAACTACAGCTAGGTCTCTTTTACTTCTTATATTATATTTTTAATTAATAATAATAAAGTATCCAGGAACAAATTTAGCCAAGGAGGTAAAAGACCTATACTTGAAAAACTGTAAGAAATTGAAGATACAAATAAATGTAAGGATATACCATGCTCATGAATAGGAAAAATTAACATTGTCAAAACGTCCATATTACCCAAAGCAATCTTCAGATTCAATGAAATCCCTATCAAAATACCAAGGGCATTTTTCAGAGAACTAGCACAAATAATTCTAAAATTTATATGGAACTACAAAAGACCCTGAAGAGCCAGAGCAAGCTTGACAAAGAAGAACAAAGTTGGAGATATCACACTACCTGACATCAAACTACACTACAATGCTATAATAATCAAAACAACATGGCACTGGCATACAAAGAGACACACAGATCAATGTGGTAGAATAGAGAACCCAGAAATAAACGCACATCTATATGGTCAATTTATGTATGACAAAGGAGGCAATAATACGCAATGTGGAAAAGACAGTATCTTCAATGAATGGTGTGGGGAAACTGGACAGACACATGTAAAAAAATGAAATTGGAGCACTTTCTTACACCATATACAAGAATAAGCTCAAAATAGGTTAAAGACTTAACTGTAAGACTCCAAACCATAAAACTCCTAGAAGAAAACATAGGCAGTAAACTCTTTGACATCACTCTTAGCAATATTTTTGGATATATATCCTCAGGCAAGGAAAACAAAAGAAAAAAATTAATGGGAGAGCACATCAAACTAAAGAGGTTTCGCATAGCAAAGGGAACCACCAACAAAACAAAAGACAACTGACTGCATGGGAGAAAATATTCGCCAATGATACAACTACATCTTGATGTACCTTTATCTTACATATATTCCTTACTGGCTTAGTAGCGATATTCAGGTCCCCAATCCACAACATTTTTTGAACTTTGATGGAAGCCTTTAGCTACTTTTCCTTAGTTAGAAATTTATATTTCTGTTTTGGTTTTGGTGTTGTTTCCATCTACATTTGTCTTCTAATTTGCCACTTGCATAGAAAGAAGTACCAACCTGAATGCTTCAAGGTACTCAATATCTCCCATGGGGGGATCGAGGCCACCTGTCCAGGCAATATTTATATTGTATCCTTCTCCAAGGCCTGTTCCAACCTGAGAAGAGAAAAACCACACCACCGTGGGGAGAGGAGGGCACAAGGAAGAAAGCAAGAAGAGAGGAAAACAAACACATGTGAGCTCTCGAAATAAACATCAAACAACACGTCAAGCCAGCCCACCCTTGCTTGACAACCAGCGCGCTGGGTTATGCACTTGTCCTGTACTGGTTCTTGCTCCCGTGGGGCAACTCAGTAATCTCGTGTAATTTAAAACACCAGCAAAGGACAAGAAAATTACGGGTAATCATGCAATGCAATTACCTGAAAGATACAAATAAAAGTAGGGCTCTAAAGAAATAAACCGAACCTCATTTGGGGCTCCGCTGCCAGGGAAAAAGTTCCCTTCATCATAGCGATGGAGCGAAATATACAGGATGCTGGGGTCAGCATAAAAGGCCTGCTGTGTCCCATTTCCATGGTGAACATCCTACAGGGAAAAGAAAACAGATGACAGATACAGTCGGGTCTAACTCTGTGTGGAGACAGAACTCTGCGTGCTGATTTTGAGTTCCCTGTCTTTCCATCCCAGCCTCCTTCTCCTTTTCTGTCCTCTCCCCATGTCCTCTTTCTCTCTCCCCTTCAGCTTGCTTCCACACCACCCCCTTTACTTCCTGAACTTTCAGGCAAATTACCCTTTAATGCACTCATTTTTTAAACTGGCTTCTAAAAATCAGGAAACCACAGTGAACATGCCCTGGAGACTCCAGATGAGCAGTCATTGAGAAAGCCCAGTCCTTTGGTACAATTAGATATTTATACACCGGCCCTTTGTACTCTTTGCTTCAGTGATGGAATCTCGCATCCTGTTTTATGGAGGAATTTTATGACTTATTAACTGCCAACAGTTCATAACCCCTCAGGCTTAATTAACTAGCCTCATTGGCCTCTGAAGAAAGACTAATGTTTAAACTACAAACTAGTATTTTGCAGAAGGATCTATGGCTTACAGAGCATTTTCGCATTTCTTGACAGAACACTAAACATACGTGTATGCATTGATTTGCCAAGTCCCACCATTAAGGTCAAAGGCTTTGCAACCAGCTGAGTAAATTGGCTTTCTTGAAGCGTTCAGTTCAGTTAGTAATCCCTCAGCAGTTAGAATCACTTCAAAAGAGATGCCAGATGCAAAAAGGACTTCATACTTTATTTTGGTAAAATCGTGACGGCAAGTCAAAGACACAGGAGCATGAGCTCATTAGCTATTAAATCATTTGGTCTGAAGCAGAAAGATGGCATGAGGCTTTATGCAATCTTCTCCAATCTGCCTAATTTTAATATTATATCATGGCTTTCTTCCCAGCCTCCTTCCTTCCTCCTCTTTTTTCTTTCCCCACACCACTCCCTCTTCCTTTAAAAAAAATAAAGTAAAAATGCCCTTGTCATTTTAATGAATAAAAAAATTCTTCAGACATGTAAATGATAATGATTTAAAACTTAACAGTTCTTTTTTTCTAACTGTTTTATGATATAGACATATGCTGGAATTATAAAAGAAATGGGAAAAATAAAATGAGTAGCAGTTTTTAAAATGTCTTCACTGGAAGACCTAAAACCCTAACATCTTCTGAGCAAAATAAAATAGATGACTCAAAGAGAACAGTCTATATATTTGTACTCGGTATAACATGTTACACGTATGTAACAGTTTCAGATTCTCTTATAAAAAATTTTGGGTCACTTTTAACTATATATAGCTCTTTATTTTGTATTGGTAAGACTCACACTGTTTTCAACAATGATTCCTATAAGTTTTGGTTCAGGCACTACATTAAATCTTTGCATGCTTACGTAGCAATTATGCAACGTGTATGGCACTATCCCTATGGTATTTTAAATTAGTAAATTAAAAATTTACTAATTTGTGATATAGACACATGCGGTCTATATCAAAAACTCTGAAACTCAGACTCAGAGTTTCAGTAATTTACTAAGGCGATACAAAGAATAATTTGCAAGATCGCATCTTGAACATACTTCTTACTCCAAAGGCCAGCCTCGTAACCAATGTATTGCTAACTTCCATTCATGATCTGTTTGATCCCCTTAGCAAACCTGTGAAGTGAGCCTGGTGGTCATTATTGCTACTTATGGAAGTTTACATAGCTTGTCTCCACTGCAGCCTCCAGCCCAGAACTCCCTCCCTGTGGTGGGCTCTGAAAGCTTGCACTGAGCTTGCTCTCCACAGTGTAGACATCCACTCATCCTCTCTCCCTTTTATATAGTACACGGATCCGAAATCAATTGAGGAATCAAAAAATACTGAGGAAGATGTGCATCATTCCACAGACTTGTTCTGGTTCAAGGAATATGCATCAGAAAAAACATAGCTTACTGAAAAATATATCAATTCCTGGATTTCTGAATGTTCAAAGGAAAGTAAAGAGAGATGGCAAAATTATTTTCCTTTACGTGAACGAAATGAAACAGCTTAAGCCACAATGCTTTTTGAGATTGCTACTGGATACCTAGAGGAAGAACAAATAAAATTCTTTGCAAAACAACAGTGGAGGAATGTTTGTGTATCTACTATGGGACAGAATTTTTAGCCAGCATTGTAAGAAAAATGTTTCTCTGCACCCATAGTTTGAAACCCCAAAATATATACTGCCTTGATAACCTTTGTTTCTTTAGTGTTACTGTAAAAGTTTATTTAAGAATGTCAAATAAAAGATGATCATCTATCTTAAAAAAGAAATCTTTTGTTCATGAAAAATGTGTTGGGTGCTTATTAGTGAATATATTTCTGAATAAGAAATATAGTCTTGCCCACAGCACAGTAAGGTTTCAACTGACATGTTCCTTGAAATTCACAAATCCATTCTGAAAATACTGAGATAATTCTTGATTCCATCTTCGTATTCACACAGTTTTTAGAGATAAAGGTAAGACAGACCAAATGTACCTTTTGTTTTGGTCAATGATGAATAATACAACCTTAAAAATATACATATATTTTTTCAGCTTTCTTTGCTATAAAATACTTATGCAAAGTACTTAATGTTCAGGCATGACCTGAGGATTTATTTCTCAATGGCAGCAAAATATATGGGACTGTTACAAGAAAATCATTGGTGATTATATGAATGTACCATAATAATGAAATTAACTGAATCATTAAATGCCTCAAAATACACACTGTGTATAAGATTTTCTTGAAATGCTGAAAAAATCATTTCAATATTTTTACTGCTCAAAAATATACTGAATAAGAATTCTGTATAAGAATTTAGAACCAATATGTCCTTATTAAAATGTTAAAATAGCTTTTGGATAAGTCATATATTCTACCAGCTAACATTATCACTTAAAATAATTTAGTGACAATTCTTCAGTCAAGTTTGGTGCTTGATCCAAAATGGAAATACCCCAAATCTGACATTTAAAGTGGACTTTCTTTTATGAAGAAAGCCCAAAACATATTATTTTCCACTGGAAGTCACATCGTATAACAGCTACCTGAGTCATCCAGGCAAGTCATACTTCTAGAACAGCTTCATACCCTGAACACGATGACCAGTCTCTTGAGAGTTGAAAAGAAATTGCACCTGCTCCCTCTCCTCGCCAATCTGAATGTCTTTGGAATCTACCCCAGAAGGAGAATTGGAATGAATAAGCTCCACAGATCAACTAGGATTACTTCTACCTAAAATATTCAATGCCTCTGACTTTGGCTGTGGCCCCCAGAAGGAGGTGAACTAGAACTCTGGCTCTCTAGTCACTAGGCATGCAAAGCTGCAGATACTAGCTGCGGGACAAGAGGGGAGCCTTGCCTTCCTTTGGCCCAAGAATTTGTGGAGCTAGTGAGCACTTGATTAGCTAAAATTAGTGACTTTGGATATTCAGGAATGAAGTTCTTTTGCCATTAAAGAACCTTCAGTTCTCCTTTGCTAACTTGCAGGACAGACCTGTCAGCCAGGGGGAACGGATGTCTCAGAGCCACGTGGCACTTTAAAACTTCCTTCTCGGCAGCTGGAAGGAACAGGGGAATTTCCTCAAAGTCTCCCTGCAGCTGCAGAATTTGGATGACTTGAAAGTAAGAATACGCAGGCTGGTGGTGATCTCACAGGCAACCCTTTGGACAGAACTTCATATATTTAGAAAATCTGAAACAAATACTTCTCCTCTACTACAGCCTGCTGGGAAATCGGTATCCTTTATGATTGGATAATGGAGCAAATTTATAATCAAAGGCCAGTGATCTTATAGGATACGGCTTGGAGCTACCAAGCAACTTATTTTATAAATCGTACTGAATTATCTCCAGCAGTATTCTTATATTAATGTACAAAACCAAAATGTTACAGACAAATCCTCCCAGGTGAAAAATATCCATCTAGAATAAGCTAAGCATTTTGGCCTTCAAGTCCGTTGTACAATTCATTACTTTAGCGCTGGGATGTCACAAATGTGTTTTCATAGAGACTCAATGGCTATTGATTATTTTCACGCAATCACAAATCAGTAGCAGAGGAGATTCCTTAGAAAGTAATAATAAAAGACTCTTAAGGATAAGATGAACAGTATACCAATCTTCTTCCCCCATAATTTTGACAAATTTAAAAAGGTTAGAAAAATTTTCCCCAATCCTCAGTCTTCATCTGCTATCCTTCCTTGAAGTTTTTGGTTTATCTTTCTAACAGAACTTACAGTACTAGAAGTATACTAAATTATTTTTAATTTACTCTCTTATAAATATGTAAACCAATAATTATTAGTTATTTAAAATGTCATTTTGTATGTACATGGGAAAGTGTGTACTAATGTCCTCCTTTTTGTTAAGTTATAAGACCTTGCTGCTGTAGTATATCTAGGCCTTCAACACATTTCTTTAATGGCGAACTATGACCTACATTGAAACTTAAGCATGGTTGCAAAATACATGGACAGTTGGGTTTCAATATCTCAGCACCAAGTGCTTGCAGTAAGGCTACACCCCTGTATGTGAAAAACAGCCATTCCTACCAAGCACTAGAAATGTTTATCAGGTTTTCATTCCCTTTATCTTCATTTTAACTTAACTTAGTATTTCTTCACATGGCTTTGTTTGTGTTCTCCAGTCTTGCGGTGTGCCTGCTTAACTGAATCGGAGGCTGGATGGTGAGGCCATGACTTCCCAATAAGATTTAATTATGAGTGCAGATATGAACAAGATTTAGACTATTAAGCCTTGCACTTCAAAAAAAACTTTTAACATATTTTGCCTTTAAATCTTTTATCACCTGCAAAAATTAATTAAGTGCAGATGTAGCAGGTTCGCTTTGGATGCCAGGGTTCATTTCCTGTCTATGCTTTGTCAGACAACCTATTACACCTCCTCGTGAACTGGAGGCAAACCGAAAACGGGGCTCATAAATCACCAGTCAGCTCTCTTTCGCCCTTTCCTGGGTTGGTCCTTGTGTATGGGGCAGATCTCCAGCTCATTATTCCTGAATATACTATAGACAACATGCCAAGTGTCATCTGCATTTAAACAAGCCATTTGTTAAACAAATTATAACTCTATTGTGTAAGAATGTATCATGTTAAAATGCAAGACTAACCTAATGCCTCTGACTTTAATCACTCAGGGTCCCTGCCGGGAGTCATCCCAAACTGGCAATACGTGATCTGAAATCTTTTCAGAAAGAATGACATGCTGACTTGTTTTAATAATACCACTGTTGCACAACAAGCAACATGATTGCTAGCCAAGGGAAGTGGCCAATTGGTTACCAAAGCAACAGCATTCTTTCCAGCACATCTGACTGTTTAAAGTCTATATTCTGTAGGGAAAAGTAAATTCAGGTTCTGTTGGGTTATTTTAACTGTGGAAGTATCAATTCATTTAAGGATCATAAAAGTTGCCCTGATCTGCGCCTTCTTCTCATTAAATTGCAGTTAACACCATGAAAGTGAAACGTGAATGTTTATGGTTTCAGAACTGCAATCCTGAATTTAATGAGTTTCCACATTCAAAGGAAACACACCCTTCAGTTGTTTGCAAGTGCTAAAAGCAAGACAACCTAACAGAGAAATACAAATTCACTCTCTTTTATCTGGAGTCACTGAAAATGCAGCTCTGGCCAGGAATACATACCAGATCTACAATCAATATCTTGCTTATATTTAGTTGGTCTCTCAAGTATTTGGCGGTAATTGCAACTGAATTAAAAAAGCAGAACCCCCTGCGGAATAGAGAAGAACAGAGAAATAAGAAAGCAAATCAGCCGGGAAAACCATTATAAATAATGTTCAGAGCATTTTAAAAAATGCTATATGATCTCTGAAGCCATAAATCTGCTTCTGGGAGTACCTCGCAAGATTTTTCATTCCATCTGCTAACAATTAGAGGCTTCAGAGACATGCACGGGGCAGGTGACTGCCAGGAACCGTGGCGCTTGGAGATGGGCAACCGTCCCTGGTACTTACATGGCTGTGGATTCTTCAGCGTGATGGCCTGGGGGCCTCACAACAGCAAATCCATTCTGTAAGAACAAGATATGTTTCCAGTGATCAGATATGGGAGGATGGCTTGAATCTCCAAGTACTACGGAGAGAGCATCAGGCACACGTGAAAAGCCTGAAGTATAGATAGAGGCTTCAGAGTTTGTTTCACTGCCTCATCACCATTGCACAGAATCAACAGAAACTATATAAATGATCCCATTTTCTCAGAATGTGCCTCAAAAAAAAAAAAAAAAAAAAAAAGCTTACCCCAGAGCCAAGGGAAGAACAGGGATTTGGGGGGTTGTACCTAGCTGGCAAATGTGCACGTCAGCTGTTATACTAGCATAATTTATATTCAAGAACAACTTCTTATTTTATGACACCAACATCCTACAGAGGGAGAAGAAAGTCACTCTTGGTGCAGGCTTGGGTCAAAGTTCGGAAAAAACGGGGAAGATCCAAAGTGAAAATTCTTTAGCTGGATTCCCTCAATGGTTATTTCCACTCCAGTGTCAGCGAAATGATAAATTTACACTCACACACCCACATGCACACAAAAGAAACCCCAGAAAGGTGAAAAAGAGAACAATGGAAAGCCCATATTTCTTCCAGCCTATAAATTTAGCTTGGATGGCTGCCAAGACTTGCAACTTTATTGGATTCCCTAAGTCAATTTCTAGCCCGCGTTCTGGAATTTTATAAAGAATTCCAGGGCTGAGTAGCAATCAGATCTGTCCATGATCAAGGAATGCCTTAACCTCCAGATTAGCTGGAATGCCTCATGGAAAGCTGAAGGAACTCCAGCAAGCAGGCAGGGAACTATAAATCCTTGCAAAGCCAGAATGCTCAGAAACTTTGGGTTTCTTGACATGAAAAAAAAATCATTTATCAGATGGTTTACACCACCTTTCACTTAACTATGATTCGAGTGTTATGCTCCAAAGACAATGTTTTTTTAATATACAATCCTAAAACTTTTGAAATAATTATAATATACCCCGGGGATATGTTTTCCAAATCTTACTACAAATGCAAATATAGTATCAGGAAAAAGTAGTCAATTCCCTAGGGCTTTCGGTATACATGAATTTTTCTAGAATGTTATGATAATTAACACACAATGGGTTAACTTGTTATGCATTCTGATAAGCACATATATAATGATTAACTCAGAAGCAAATCAGAAGTCAAATATCACAGTGTCAGTTATAAATATACAAATGGTGATATATTCCCTATTCTTGTTATGAAGGTACTTACTATCTTTCTGATACCTATGATAAATATGAGAGAGACTAAAGGAATTCTGACAATGGAGAACTCAGTAAAGACTCAGATAGGTGGCATGCATTTTATAGGGAAAACAACAGGGTGAAACTAACAACAACTGTAATATAAGGCAATGCAATTAGCATGCAATAATCTTTATAATTAGATTAACATTAATAATAATCTTTTACAATTCAATTGAAAAGACTGCCTTATGGGTAAAAGTAGTGGCTAGACAATACAAAGAAGGTCAATCCAGTGATCAATAAACTATTCAATTTATATAAGTAATCAAATAAAAGCATATGAAAAGCCCAATGGAAAGGCCTTTTTCCCAACCAAGAAATGGAAAATTTTAAAAATACTTTATGTTGACAATGGAGTTGTGCCTTATACGCTCATAAATGCTGCTTGCAGGAGGATAATTTATTATTGCCTTTTTGGAAAAGAACCCACTCTATCTATCTAGAGCCTTTAAAAATGTTTAAATACTCTTTGAATATATAAGTAATATAAAAATAAGTAATCTACTTAAAGGATTTTTGCCCTAATGGTGTTATTCACTGTGCAGACAAGTATTTATGTAAAAGATAATGTTTTGTTTATAACAGGAAAAATCAAAATTATCAAAGTTAACTGATAATAGGAGAATGCTTATATGAATTATGGTACCTCTATACTGTGGGATATTAGACAGTCATTAAAATTTTGTTATAAATAATTAGTGAAATTTATTACTCATAAATTTCAAAAGTATTAGTGTTGAGAATAATATATACAGTCTGATATATCTAAGTGATGGCATTAAGTGGGTTATTTTTAATTTATAATTTAACGTCCTTTCCAAATGGTTTTACAACTTATTTCTTACACTTATTTCATAGTTAAGAAAAACATAAAAGGAGAAAGGGGAGAGGTAGATTTTAATGGGTTGTGTTCGAAAAGGCAGAAAAATGATTTGAAGGGCATTCTGGGCAGGAGGAAAAGCACAAACAATGGCTTAGAAGAAAGGATTCTGGAAAATATTATGTGCAGAGAATCAGTCTAAATAGAGATCATGTTAAGGAACAAACTGGAAATGAAATCACATAGGTAATTAGCTAGATTGTAGAGGACAAAAAAGTCAAATAGAATTTGAATTCCATCTTCCTTTTTTCTGTTACAGCCAAACTCCTTGAACAAAGAAAGGGTCTGCCTTTCACTTTAAAATCTTCCACAGCAACCTCCACCATTCTACTAAACTGCTTCTGAAACTGCTTGATTTGGGGTTGAAAAGTATCTTCTTGTTGCCGCAAACCAACTCTCTCCTCAGTCATCATGATCCACCCAAACCTTCCGTTGTGCTCTCAGGAACGGTGAACTCCCTTACGTTTCCCGTGTCTTCTCGGAATGCCCCCTTTCCTAAGCTGAAACCTGGGAAGGCTGCTTCTCCCCACATCTGTCTGCTCCAGTGGTAGTTCCTCCCTGACACCTTGCAAACCTGCCTGCAGAAGATGGAGCTGGTGTTCTTGCTCCTCACGGCTGCATGGAGAGCAGATACCCCACTGCACCCACCCATCCCGTAAAACTCTCTTGTAAAAACCGACCGGATCACCCAGAAGGAGAGAGGGTAGAGCCCAGTCAGATGACAGACTGAGTCCCGGCCAGTCCGCGCCCCTTCCCGCCTGTTAATCTTCCTCCTGAGGTCCATCCCACTACCTGCTGTTAGGGTCCCATCCCCTCCTAATTTTCTGCTATCATTTATGTTTTCTCACAAACATATTAAATCCATATTAAAATTTCCAATTATATATTTTTTTCGTTGAGTTTTAAATAGGCTCATGTTTCTGCCATCTTGAAAATAAAATTTTATGTTCACCAAGATAATACAAATATATACGTATATGCGGGGGGACCCCCCAAAAGGGGTATTTATAAAAAATTGTGCATTTATTTTTACATGTTTAAACTTCCGTCACCTACAAAGCACTCTCCATTCGACGCAATACACCTATCAAGATGTTCTTCCCACTGCTCAAAACAGTTTTTGAACTTGGTGATTTTGATGCCTTTTAGTGCTTCTGCCATTTTTGGTTTCACCTCTTCCATATCAGCAAAACAATTCCTTTTGAGGGCCTTTTTCATCTGGGGAAACAAAGAAAAGTCTCTTGGGCAAGATTGAGGGAGTAGGGAGGGTGGGGCACAGGGGTCATGCCGTTTTTGGTCAGAAACTGCTGAACACGCAGAGCAGCGTGCACAGGTGCGCTCATAAATCACCCATCACGAAATGGGCAAACGCATTTAAAGAGTCTTCAGAAAAATTCACCAAACCTGAATGCAGCCTCTCACAACAGTGCCAGCTGGTACACTGATGCAGATGGGTTTCTAGAACCTTCAGTTAGTGGAGGAAGCCTGTACTAAAGGGGCCCACTTGCCAGAAGATAATTCCATTTGGGGGCTCCCCCGTCACATATAAAAAGTGATATATCTATCCTTAGTCCCACTGAACCCTCCAACTACCTCACTTATTTTCTTCCCCTTTAGCAACCAAAATTCTTCAAAGGGTAGTCTACCTTGCTTTTTCATTTTTCCTTTTCTTCACCTCTGCCTCTGTCACCAATCTCTGCTTTCTCTTCCACACCCATTAGTCCACTAAGAGGTTTTACTTTGGTCACCCATGGCCTCCATGTCACTAAATCCAATGACAGTTTTAATGTCTCAGCATATTTGGTTCTTCATCAGCTTTCAACACTATTAGCTACACCTTCCATTTTAAAACTCTCTTCTCTTGGCTTCTGTGACTTTGTATTCTCCTGGTCTTCTAACCTGTCCTCCTAATCAGTCTCCCTTGAAGGTTCACAATCCTCAGCCTGCTCAGTAAATACTGAAGTTACTGAAGGCATCATCTTTGACTTCTCCTCTTCTCTTTCCACTCTTATTTTCTAGGCAATGCGACCTCTCATTAATTCAATTACCACCTACCCCCAGATACTTCACAGATTTCTCTTTCCAGGATGAACCCTCCCCTGGGCACCAGGCCAAAATAGCAGCCTAGTATTCATTATCTTCACTTGGCTATCCAAAGGTCATTTCAAATTCAGTACATCCAAGATAGAACTCTTTACCTTCTCCCAGCCTTCTCTAACTCACCAATGTTACCATGACTCATTCAGTGTCTGGAGTCAGGAGCCTTATCCTGAGCTATCCTTAATGGCTCCCTCTCCTAGCCTTCCTCTATCTCATTTTAATTCATGACCAATTCCTGTTGATTTCACTTCTAAATATCACTCAAATCTATGTACTTACAGCTATATCCACACCTTGAATATTTGGCCTTCTGAATGTCTGCCTTTCTCTCCATCATTCCTCCAGTAATTATTCTCAGTACTTTCAATAGCCACATAGACACTCCATTCAATACCACGATTCCTTGGGTCTCTGACTTATCACCTTCAATAAATTTATCTTCTGTTTACAGTGATACTTATTGATCTTACCATTACTGGTGGGACAACTCCTCCATAATCTCAATGTCAAACATTCAAACATCACACTCTCCTCATATCCTATTTTCCAGTTAATGCTTCAAGTGCACTGAGACCTCCAATCAATTGACCTTACTTAACTTTTGCTCTCATTTGTCCCTCCACCATGTTCACTGACCTCCCTCTCTGGGCTTTAGGGTCCATTATACTCAGTTCTTGTATGTACCTTCAGATACCCTAACCCTCTTTCCCTTCAACATACGCTCCTGATCTCTTCCTCTGCTCAGGCTACCGTCATAAAATGCCAAAGTCCTGGGTGGCTTAAAAACAGAAGTTTCTTTCTCTAGTTCTGGAGGCAGGAAGTTGAGATCCAGGTCTGACAGGGTCAGTTTCTCTTGCAAGCATTCTTCCTGGTCTGCCTTTTCCCTGGAGTCCCTACACGGCCTTTCCTCTGATGCACTTGCATAAGGGCACAGAGAGGGGAGGGGAGGGGAGGGAAGATACAATAGTGTCTCTTCCTTTTCTTATAAAACTGCCAGCCCTGCCAGTTTAGGGTCCCACCTTTATGACCTCACATAACCTTTATCATTCCTCACAGACACTTTCTCCGCATTCAGTCACATGGGGAGTTAGGGCTTCTCCACATACATGTGGGCGGGCACAAACCTCCAATGCATAACAGACTTTCAGTCACTTTGTCCCTCTCTTCCTTCAACATATTCCCCTGGTAACATCACCACACTGATTACATACAGCTCACATCTGTTCTGCTCCTGCACCTGGAAATGTATGAAAGGAGCATAACTGGTCTTCCTTTAAATTCATGATTACAGACCTCAGGTAGGCTCTTCATAACACCCAGCAATCATAACATATCCCTCGGTCAATTAACTCTCCAAGTCCATCGGAAGAGCATTTCTACCTTCTTTTTTCAAACCTCCATCAACCCCTGCGCACTCTTTACTCCTCGCTAATGACTTTGCTTCTTATTCCACTTAGAGAACAGAAGCAAGTAGAATAAAATGTCCTCACCCTTCCAGAATAAGATCTACCCATCTTTCTCTTCCTTTGCCTGATCCTATCTAAGGGCTATTAATTTGCCTGTGTATTTAATCTCACCCTCTCTGACCTATTCAAGGTAATCTCACCTACAGTTTTCCCCCCTCTCTCTGGTGTCATCAGTTTTTTCCTACGTCGGATTATTGCCACCAAACTAAAAATATATTTAAGTATCTCCTGTTAATAAGAACAAATTAAAATAACAAATAACAATATTATACAGGGTAGGGGAAAAGTAGGTTTATAGCTGTCTGTATGGAAAATAACACAATAATTAACAAATAATAATGCAAGAATAAACTTTTTCATGTACTCACAACTGTAAACCTACTTTTGCCCCACCCTGTATTATCATTCTATAGTGTAACATATAAAACGTAAAAATGATATTTGCAAATAGTAATGTGATAAATAATAAGCTCTAAAATTTTGGACTCATTTAATCCTAACAATATCTGAGGGCAGGTATTATCCACATTTCATAAATGAAAAAATTCAGTTGTAGAAAGATTAAAGAACTTGCTGAAGGTTCTTAAGGTTTATAACTAGCAAGTGACAGTGCTGGGATTCTATCCCAGACAGTCTGGCACCCCTGAACAGGTGCATTTAATAAAAGCAAGCATTTAAGACTAGCCACACTGTGCAACCTGGCCCCGCTCCCTCTTCAGCTTCATCTCATACCACCATCCACTGTGTTTGCTCCACTCCGGCCACACTGGTCTTGTCCCCCCTCCCCACCCCGCCCCCACCCCGCCCCCACCCCGCCACAGGCCTTTGCCCACACTCCTGGTTCAGTGTCAAATGCTTTCCACTTGCCTGTGCCCTCCCTTTACCAGGACAACATGTCCTCACCTGCCCATTTCAGTTCCAATGTTGTCCCCACAGGGAAACCATCCCTGAGCCCAAGCACATCACAATCAGGTCCTCTGTTTGCAGCCTTAAAGATGTGCAGCCCTCATTTCTGAGAATGTGCCTCAGTTTGTAATGGTATCCCACTTAGTTTGACTGACTGATTTGTTTTATTATTTTTGATTATTGTGGTTTATGATTAACATCCACTGTCCTACTCCCCACTGCGGGGTCCTCACTTTATGACTTGGTTCTCCATTTTATCATCTGTGCTCGCACAGTGCCTGGCATGTAGCCACTGATCAGCAAGGGATGATGAAATAAATTTGTGAATAGCTACTACTAGGGCTCTTATTCCTGTGGCCACTCCTGTGCTCCAACCTGGGCCGTCTTCCTTCTCTCGAGGGTCCCAGGTTTGCAGGCTTGCTTTTGGTGGGAGGTTGCCTATTAGACTTGGTAGCATCTTCTTTCTCAGAAAGACATAAAATGTTCTATTGTTACAGTTAATAGAGTCTTTGATTCAATGAACTACTGTGGAAAGTGCTTTAAAATAAGATGATGATAAGGCGGAGTAGTAGTAGTATGGAAACATCTGATTTGCACACTAGATTCTGGACCTCTTGACAAGGAATTTGTTGTATAATTCCCTGTACCTTTAATGTAATGCACAAAGATTTATTGTATATGATGGCACTTGATCCAAAATTTTCCTTGGCTCAAGAATGTATGTATCTTCAAAGAATATTTTTAAATAGATAATTTACTGTGTTTTAAGAGAATTTAATAATCTACTAGCCTCATAAAATATAATTATGAGAAAACTTACTGTATTTTTCAGACTAGAAGATGCACCTTTTCCCTCCCAAATTTGGGAGGAATAATGGTTGTTAATGCTGCTGTTGAGTTCTGTTTACATTTATATTGGTGAAATATTATGTAATTTATATTATTAAATATTTTACCACATTTTTTGCTTCAAAATTTTTTTCCTGTTTTCCTCCTCTAAAACCTAGGTAAATCTTATGGTCTGAAAATACAGGTATATAGAATAAAGGTTTCAGTGGCTCAATTGATCATTTTCTCCTCTAACGCTAATAATCATTTAAATTTTGTGAATAATGTATGTTCTCAAACTTTGGAGTATGTGCGATGCTGCTACTAAATTTCTTTTAATTTGTGACCATATAAGACTTCAGTACTTACACCTACTAATGGTTCCACACAATTTTCTTTTTTTTTCTACGTCACTCCACACAAAATCTCTCCTTTATATTTCATCCAAAGATATGAAGACAAAGAAGTTAATCTAAACAAATGTATGCTTAAGTACTTTTCTGCAAATGTATATCAATTTAAGGAGGTTGTAATTTTTATCTTAATATTCTGATTTTTGAAAGTCTTTTTAAGTTTTAGATTCTCTTCAGTCCTGAACATCACTAATCATGGGGCGTTGGCAGTATTTTGACATCACTAAGAGTAACAATTAACGATTCAAGTACTGAGTGTGTTTGCATCCCTTGTTTTACTGTTGTTTAGTGTTGTGGATGTTTCTTCCCAAGAAGAAGGATGTGTTCTCTGACATCATAAGGGGGAATGCAGACAACTATCTGCTCCCCACCTACAGTCACATGACCTCCAGGAAAGGGAATGTAGGACTTTGTTTCTATGTAAAAGTTAATTTGAATGAGAAGGAAAGGAGTCTGTCTTAACAACTGATGAAATTTCCATTTTCTTGTCAACTTTACCAAAATGTGAAACTTACTTGTGTATTCCTTACACACAGTCAAACCCTCCCCAGGAAAGTAAAGGGTAGTCAGTAAGCACATCACTAGAACCACACGAAGGGTTCACTTTTTGACTCCGCCTCGTCGAAGTTCAGATTCTTCCACATCAGCGCAGTTTACTGCAATGGCACTAATGGGGACTGAAAAGTGGAAAGTACAGATCTGATTATTCTAGTTGTTGTATTCATCAAGATAGTCTCATGGACAGCAGAAATGTATATTTTCATTTCTCTAACATTTCTCAGGTCAAATAGGTAAATTCAATGGATAATATGGACCACAGTGAATTTCCACTTTCTGCATAAAGTTGGATTTCAGAAATCATGATAAATATGGCCTAATTACCACTAAGGAGAGCGATGTAGAATGCAATTGCTCTATCCAGCAAAGCTGTCATTTAGAATGGAAGGGAAGATAAAGTGCTTCTCAGATAAGGTCAAGTTAAAGAAGTTCATCATCACCAAGCCCTTTTTATATGAAATGTTAAAGGGACTTATCTAAGAAAGAGAAGATAAAAATATGACAGTGAAAAGACAGCAAACTCACAGCTATTAACAACTACACCTAAAACAAAAGCAAACTAAGCTAACAGCTAGAACAGGAACAGAACCACAGAAATGGAGATCACATAGAGGGTTAGCAACAGGGGAGTGGGAGGAGGAGAGAGGGGGGAAAGGTACAGAGAACAAGTAGCATAGACGGTGGGTAGAAAATAGGGGGAGGGCAAGAATAGTGTGGGAAATGTAGAAGCTAAAGAACTTATGACACATGGACATGAACTAAAGGGGGTAATGTGGATGGGAAAGGATTTGCAGGGTGGGGGAGAATGATGGGGGAGAAATGGGACAACTGTAATAGCATAATCAATAAAATATATTTTAAAAAAAAGAACATACTGTGTAACAGAATTGGCCAACGCATACAGAATCCATTAAGAGAAAAGCAAAGATCATGCATAAACTCTTAAAAATATTAAGTGATGAACTAGAGCTTAAACTACTTCTCATACCCAGCAGGCTTGTTAGCCACTGACTAAGTTTGATTTGTTTATTCTTTATAAAAGCATAACTGCAGTGCATAGTATGGAAAGTCTGTGTGATATTTATAAACTGATGAGATGGTGCTTCTCTGTTAAGAAGTAGTTGATCAACTATTAGCTTTTTACTTATTTCTTTTTAAAAATGTGATTCTAGTTTGGGAAGCTACAAGAATAAATCTTTCCTGTTGACAATGTTTTATATATAATATAACTTCCTACAATCCAAAGAGCAATTGAGCATGTTAGACTAGTTGATTGGAGTTCTGTTTTTAAAATTTCTTTTTTAGTGCACTGCTAATTTAAAGCTCAGTAATTACCTCATGATGCCCAAGTATTACCACTACAGTATTTCTAAATGTACTAAAGTATCAATCCTCAATGAAAAAATATGTATCAAAACCAAGCACAGCATGGAAAAACTCTACAGCATGTATTTCCATGTAAAGATGTGATGGTTGAATTATTACTTCCAATACACTTGCTGAATTGAAATGTCATGTGCAATGACTTAAGTGCTTGAAGTATTTCACTGGAAGCCAAAATCTGAGGTACCTCTGATTCATACTGAGGCATTATCCATTTTGAAAATAACTTTAAGATACGTTCCTCTACCAACATACATATAGGTTGATTTTTAAAAGAAGAGTTGGAAATATTTTAAAGTACTCTGATATTCAATGATAACTATAATTAGCAAGCATATCGGTACATAAGCTATTTGCTGCTGGTATAAAGAAGTGCTGAAAACAGCCAGAACCAGCAATCTACATGACTATGCTAGGAGAGCACAATTTATCTCCTCTAACAAATCAGTGTGCTCCTAAGTGCCCTTTCTAGCCTCACAATAAGTGTGGTTGCTAAGTATTCAAATCTTTTACCTGCCGATAGCTCAAAAGAGTAATAAAAATAAAGCGTGCATTAACCGATTTGATACATTTAAATTTTATTTATAGTAATAAACTCCTGGGTCTTTATATTAAGTTGTACAGAGGTAAAGAAGTCAGAACCATAGTCAAGATAATGCTTTTGAAATATTTAATTAGATAGAAGATCCTGATGTTCTCCTCCCATATGAAAAAATTTTGTTTCTCAAAATCATTGTTTTAAATAATAGTGTTATCTTTTATTAAATTCTGTTTGGGTTTTTTCATTGTTGTGTGGGGCCTTGGTTTGGGGTTTTTTATTTTTTGTTTTTTGGTTGAGTGGTGGTAATGATATTTGTTGTAACAAGATTTAAAAAACAAATAATACTGTTCATCTTGCTACATTAAATACTTCATTAATAGGAATTTCCTTCCTGCCATTCAGGTAAAGTTCAATAAAGCAAAAATGTCCATCAAATTTTTCTAGCATCTGGTACGACACCTATGATGGTTTATTTGAACTTGACTGAACTCTGCTCCCCACTCCAAAATAGGGCTGGTTACACTCAACATAGTGGTATGAGAATCCATTCTTTTTGTCAACAAAACTGAAAATTCTTCAATGGCAATTAAATGAAAGTCAGGTGAATGCTACCTTCCCTTCCTATCACTCTGCTAATGGATTTGGGAGTTTAGATCATCAGAAACCAACTCTGAAGAAAGAAAAACAGCTACTGACACAGTCTGCCTTGCTTTCCCCACTCCTGTTTACCTTGTGGGCACGTGTACAACAATTGTCTCAGGTTCCACTCTCCAGGAATGGCTCAGGCATAGCAGTATTGTTAATGACCTGTTCAATAGCCTGAAATCTAGAGTTGACCATATGGATATGATACAGCTAATCATTCGTGCAATGTGTCTTATACAGTAGTCTTCCCTTTTCCATTGGGGTCACGTTCCAAGGCCTCGGTGGATGTCTGAAATGGCAGATAGTACCAAGCCCTCTCTATATTATGTTCTTTCCTATGCATAGATACTTATGATGAAGTTTATAATCCATTTACACATCAGGCACAGTAAGAGAGCAACAATTACTAATAATAAAATAGGATGATTATAACAATATACTGTAGTAGTAAATGTTATGTGGATTCTCTCTCACTCAAAATACCTTATTGTACTGCGCTTATCTTCTCACTTAAAGGAAGCACTTTATGGCTTCTCCTTGGCAAACCCAAACTGTCAGCATCACTACGCTTGCACTTTGAAGCCATTATTAAGTAAAATAAGGGTCATGTGAACAAAAGCTCTGTGATACTAGGACAGGTGATCTGAGTCCCCAGACGGCTACTAAGTGGCTGAGGGGCAGGGAGGGGATACCACGTGGGCATGCTGGACAAAAGGAGGATTCTTGTCCCACGCAGGACAGCATGAGATATCACACACTACTAAAACTGGGCACAATTTAAAATCTCTAAACTGTTTATTTTCCATTTCATATTTTTGGACTGCAGTTGGCTGTAGGTAACCGAAATCACAGACAACGAAACTGCATTCAAAGTTCCTGTGAAATAGTAACTGTAGATCTTCGCTGTAATCAGGTCTTCCTCTTTAGCTACACTAATATCTGTGAGGAAAAAATAGTTACACATGATTTCCCAGCTTTACTTTCTTGCAATAAGATCTTATTTAGAAATAAAAGAAATCAATTATGTCTAGTAAACATCACAAATAGTTGGTATGCCTTAATTGTGAGAGTCTCAGAGAGAGGAGAGAGAGAGAGAAAGAAATTACATTATCTTAGGGACCTACTACTGACACATGCTAGACTTTAACCACTTGTGCTCAATTCCACAAGTCAATAAGAAATACTATGTAATATCTTCATTGTTAATTCTATGTATAAAAATATGAAATCTAGTTTTGTGATCATTTTGAAATGAGGGAATTGAAGAGGAATATGAGGATAAAAAAATAATGTATTGCAGAGTACTTGAACACTCAGTTAATAGGTATCTCCTAATGATATTGGAACTATTTGTATTGGGGTAGAATTTGACATTCAAATTAGGAAAACAAGTCTTTTGGGTTCCCTAAACCTGCAATTCACTGGGATGCATCATATTTTGGAATATCCTAATATACTCCTTAAAACGAGTTAACTTCAGTCTTTAATAGGGGCTTTCTAAATAGAGAGTTTGCTTGAGAATCAGTGCTATTAATCTACAGCCTCTGAGGGGAAAAACTTTCACAAAGAAAGTTTGTCCCTCACATGCTAGAATCTGGGAGGTTAAAGGAAGTAGGGAGATTTGCCAAGAAAACAATAAGGGACATATGGGAATACCATTTTGCTTCTTTGAGTGAGCTCGAGGGAGCCAGGAAAACAGGAGCCCGGCATTAGCAGTTTAACTGAATGGTGGACCTCAAAGCGTATGCACAGCTGCCAGCCCTTCTCCCTGAAGAATCCAGAAGGAAGGAGCTTGATGACAGCACTGGAAAACAGTTCTTAGGAAGCCTGGCATTTGTGGCCCGTAATGCCCACAGCCTTGAGCTTGGCAAAGATGTTGCTACAGATAGGAATAAACACATTTATGAAGAACCAGTCTCCTGGTGGAAGGGAGACAGGGCATTTGATGGTGCTGATGTTACACATAATTTAAGTTGAGCCCTGAATGAAAATAATAACAATGGATTCACTATGAAGAAGTTTTTGTTGTGTGTGCGGTGGGGGAAGACATCAGGATGTGGGTCTTGGTAAGGCAATAATAACCCACTGAAAGCAATTTGCTTAGTTTATCAACCAGTGGTTTCAGTTGACAAAATGCCCAACAATTTAATTCCCTTAACTTTTTGAAACATGACTGGTTTTTGGACCACACTGACCGAAAAAAATCAGGTATTTTTCATCACGTAAAAAGAGCTTCAGTATGAAAACTTTCTAAAGACAAGAAAGTAGGGCAAAGAGTTTTTGCTTTTGCTTTTTTTCTTTAAGAACCAGAACAGAAAACATTTTTAAGACAGATGATCAGAGGCTTCTGTGAGCATAACAACATAAATAATAGCATGACAGTATGATAGCAGTAATTATAATAGCATGGTATTATGATAATAGGAAGATAACAGCAATGACCAAGACCTAAGCGTAGATGGTACTGAGGCAGAAAGGCTGTATCAACAAATGCCCCATAGTAAGATCACTGTTGTTACACTCGCATCTCACTACAGTACATTTGCGTCCAATCGACGTTCGTTTCTTGGTATCTTTTGGTGCATACATACGTTTATTCAATTAGATACATGAAATTTCAAGAGTAGCAATGTACATTTTATAACTATTATCAAAAGGTCTAGAGTTCATGTACATAATTTTTAACTGTGGCCACATTATTTTTACTCTAATTGTGAATTTTCTTCTTTCATTAAATTCTAATTCTCCAGGACCATACACTTTAGCCAGAATAGCTACCAATAATTAAATTGGTCGATTTAGTTAAAAGTAGGCAACTGAATAAAAATTTCAACTAAAGGAATTAAATTACCTACCATTATCTACAATATAGCATCATGTAGAAAGAACACTGAATTGACTGATCAGACTTCTCATTTTAGAAGTTCATGGTATTTACGTATGAAATTTACCGTCATATAAAATTACAGAGGTGTGAAATACTTACATTCTCCAAGTGTGTATGATATGTGCAATTTAAACACTGGCATCAAAGAGCAAAACTCTTTTTGCAGAGATTAAAAAAACAAGCAAGGAAACATCTGCATTATACATAAACCAGCAGGTATCAAATTTAACACTATCAAAGATAAAAAACAAACATAAATTAGTTGGGAGATTTTTTTTCCCATTATATAATATTTGTTCTATCCTTAAAATATAAAAAATATAGCAGTAGAAAACCTTGTAAGCAAATGTGAAATTTGAGAGCGGAATTTATTTCAGGAAGCATTCTCTCCCATCTAAGTTATTTTAAAAATATCACCAGGACTCAGACTAAATGTGCAAAGTAGGTGTCAGGGACTGAGAAGAGCTCAGCAAGGTTTGGGGAGAAGACAGACGCAGACAGACCCTGAGGGTGGGTGGATGCAGCAACTTTTAGTCAGTATGAGCTAAACCACACGCAAGTAATGAAACCTGGACAGTCCGAGGCCAAGAACCAGATGAAGAGGCTGGACTAGGCAGATCCAGTGACCACGGAGCAGGCAGTTAAAACTCCAGACTAGAACGTGAACTATTAGCCATTGGCAAAGCAGATGGGCAGGATAAGGACCTCAAAGGAAGCGACTGTGCAGTAGGATCGTCACAGACAGGCCGACTGGGCAACAGGTCTTGATTTCCGAGCGAAAAATCAGAGTAGTAGGCAGCCTCACCTTTTAATCTAAGAGTTGGAAAGTATTTGCATATCTCTCATTTTTCTGAGGTGTAAGTAATACCGTGAGTAGACTAAATTAAAAGTTTTCATAAAGAGTTGGGGCACTCGGTACACAGGAGGTGCGAAGGTCAAGAACAAGGCAGTTTCCCACAAGAGTGAACACGTAACTGCCAAGGTTTCTCCCTTTCTCTGGTGTTTGGTAGCCACTCACAGTGGATGTGTCGAGAGCACGTAAGAAACATGCATGCTCTTTCTTTAATTCAAGGTGAATAATCAAGTCAAGTACTAGGTCAATGTGCCACTATTATAACCACTGGTGCTCCTCATAAGTGTGAGAGATAAAATGTGAAATAGGAGAGAACTTCAACATTCTCTCAAAAACAGATTTGTTTGAGATCCACACTTAGTTTAGAAGAAAAAGGTACGTACAAAACTTCAGTTCTGCAATAGGAACAATGTAATATGAAATGAACCAAAAAGCACATTTTTCTTTAAATCACTCAAGGACTTTGGACACAAGAAATTTTTAAAAGAATTAAACTCCAAAGCAGAGGGTGGGGGAAGGAAATCCATGCAAGCCTCCAGTGGTTTTTAAACACAATGCTTAGTGTATTGTCAAATATTATAAGACATGTAAAGAAGCAAAATAATGAGATACATAATCAAGTAAAAATAAGGCCATAGAAACATACAAGTGACCCAGATATTAAAATTATCAGGTAAAGATTTTTAAATAATTATGATAGACATCTTTAAGAATCTGTAGGAAAAGATGGTGAGGAGAGATATAAAGGAGAATTTTGAAAGCAACCTGAAAGCTGTAAAAAAGAATTAACCAGGAATATTAAAAGTGTGCAGTGCACTGAGGGAAAGAAAAATTTAGTTGAATGGGATTAATGACAGCATGGGTGTAAGAGACGACAAAAGCAATGAACTTGACTATAGGTGAAGGGAAATTACCCAGATAAAAGTACACCGAAGAGAAAAGGCTGAAGTAAATGCGCAGATCCTCAGTGTACAGTGGGACAGTGGGACGTGATCTAATGAACGTAGAATGGGACTCTAAAGATCAGAGAGCATAGGGAATGGGGTAGAATAAAGTATTTTAAGAAATATTAGGAACAACTCTAAAGGATACATGGACAAAACCAAGGAGGGCGGAAGCAAGGGAGGGAGGTGGGGAGGGCCGGGGTGGGGGCGAGTGCTGTTGGGGACATGCAGACAACTGTAATTGAACAACAATAAAATAATTTTAAAAAAAGAAAAGAAATATTAACGAAAAGTTCTCCAGATTTTATCAAAACCAGCCAGCACTAACACTTGAGACCCGGCGAACTTCATGCAGGATAAAAACAGGGATGTAAATGAACGTGTATGAGGGGCCCTTGGATGGAGCCAAGGGAGGATGGGATTGAGGGTGGGAGGTGGGCGTGGGAGGTGGGCGTGGGTGGAGTGGGGAAAAGCGGTGGTGGGAAAATGGAGCCAACTGTATTTGAACATTAATAATTTTTTTTTAAAAAGCTACCCAAACCAAAAACAAAAAACAAACAAACAAAAAAAAAAAACAGAGAAAACTGTACCTAATAACAAAACTACTAAAAATAAATAAATAGAAAGTCTTAAAGATGGAGAGAGGAAAGATGCACTAACCTATTAAATAAAGAGATCGATGATAAGAATGATGGCTGATCTCTCCTCATGTAAAGGAAAGGAAAAAGATAACACTGCCAGGATATCTTTCAAGTGGGAAATAATGGCCAACCCAGAATTCTATATCAAGTGATAATATCATTCAAAGATTAATGGAAAAGGAAAACATTCTCTTATAAACAGAAGATGAATCTGTTGCCCTAGGCCTGTAATACAAAGAAGGAAATTCTTCTGACTGAAAGGAAATTATACCAGATGGAAGCCTGGATCTGCCCCCACAGGAATACAGAAGACTAAAGAGATTAAATATGTGGCCACATATAAAAGACGTCTTAGAGATTATCCCTCTCACCCACACATGTACACACAAACACATAGATACACACGAATACTTTAAACTTGTTTCAAAACTTTCAACTATTCCAGTAAAAGGAATGATAACTTACTGTGGAGATCTATAATATGTGTGAGAGTAAAATGTATGATGAAATTAATACAGAGGGTAGGAAGAGATAAACAGAATTACACTGTTAGCAGTCTCAGTAAATATAAAATGATTCAAGTCATACAAAGCACATTTTACAATTGACTACAGAAGGTATCTGGAAAAATCCCCAAATGGATACTAAGTAACAACTTCTAAACAACTCAGGTGTCAAAGAAGTCAAATGGGAAACTACAAAGTATTTTGAACATAATGAAAATAAAAATGTAAGATGCCAAAATTTATAGGATACAGATAAGCAGTATTTAGAGAGAAACTTATAACAGTTAATAATATTTTATTGATTTTTTTTAGAGAGAGAAAAAAGGGGGAGAGGCTGTTGGGGAAGGAGAGAGGGAGAAACACTGATTTATTGTTGCATTTATTTATGCATCATTGATTCTTTCTTGTATGTGCTGGGACCAAGGATTGAATAGGCAATCTTGGCATAACAAAATGATGCTCTAAGCAACTGAACTACCCAGGCATGGCCTATAATAGTTAATAATTTTTATTTGAACACTAAAATTTTGCTTAGAAAGTAGATTTCAGGTGTTCTTACCATTAAAAAAGTCAACTTTTGAGGAAATGGATATGCTAATTAGCTTGACTGTAATAACCATTTCACTATGTATCAAATCATCATGTGCTACACCTTAAATTCATATAATTTTATTAAAAATAATGAAGATATTCATAGCATTAAATGCCTATATTGGAAAAGATGAATAGTCTTGTCTATGATCTCAGCTTCCACCTTAAAAAAAAACTAGAAAAAAAATAGCAAACAAAGGCCAACTAAAGAGAAAAATAAAAAGAAATACACAGTAAAGATTAAATCAGTAAAATAGAAAAAAGAAAAAAAAATAAAGACTATTAATGAAACCCAAAGCAGGTTCTTTGAGAAGATCAATGAAATTGATGAACTTCTAGCTAGGCTGGTCATAAGAAAAGAAAGAACACTAATTACCACTATCAGGAATTAGAGAGGTAACAAAACTAGATAAAGTAGTGTTCACTTTGCAGAACAGTTTGTCATTTTGTTATAAACTATATATACACCTAAGCTATAATACAGTTATTTCTCTACTGGTCATTTACCCCTGAGAAATAAAAACATTTGTCCACAAACAGTCTTGGAAAAGCATCCTCACAGCAGCTGTATCCATAACAGTGCAAAACTTTCTTCATACTAATCCAGCAATGGCATGACATTCAAAAAGTAGAATACTACTTGGCTATAAAATTTAACAAGCTTAACAAGCTTCAGTGTCTCTCTCTCTCCCTCTCCCTCTCCTCCCTCCCTCTTCCCTCCACCTTCCTCTCTCTCTTGAATCAATAAAAACATCCTTAGGTGAGGATTTAAAAAAGGAAAAGAAAGGATAAAGGCTTTCTTTTAGCAGTGCAATTTGGAGCTCTCTTTTGGTTCTTCAAATGACCTCTGTCACGGCAGGAGTTGAAAGCTGTCCCTCTTCCATTGGGAGCCCTTGCAGGTTCCCCAGAGACACCGTCAGTTACCTCCGGCCTGAAACCTTCATGGATGTGGGCAATGAACTTGTCGACCAGCCTTGGAATCCCCCACCAGTTCTTTCACACATCTCCACTCTCACTCTACTGGGGAGTGGTAGGAGGATGCTGTTTGCCCTGGAAGGTAGATGTCTTCTGTGAAACCCTTTCAAAATGAGTCAAATCTGGCTTCCATCCAAAGTGTGCACTGGCCCACAAGGGGAGGAAAACCCCCTCACCAAAAGAGCCCGGTTCAGTGCAGCAGCTCACCGCCCCCCTCCTCTGGCCCACATGGTGCTTTCGGCCAGTTCCACTTTGCATTCTCCTGGTGACAAGCTCAGACGCTCTTCTATCCCCACGCAGCTCTCAAACTCCTGATACATCTGTCAGGCCCTCCAGGGAACTCCTTCCTGCCCCGCCCTGGTAGTAGTCCAGAGCAGTGATTTTCAACCGGTGTGCTGCAAGAATTTTTAAAACACGTAATGCCTGACTATTTAGTCAGGGGTACTGACCTCTTTTCCCTGAGATTATGAAATTAAAAAGTGACAATGGCCAACATGACAACAGTCATTTGGTGTGAAGGAATCGAAAATTATATCTATTTTTTGTCAGACTGGCAAAAATATATTTTTGGTGTGCTGCAGAATTTTAGGGATTAGTCATGTGCCATGAGATGAAAAAGACTGAATGTCCCTGGTCTAGAGCCATCCTACAGATTTCCATAACTCCACACACATCCAGCAAAGGACTGAAAAGCCACTCCTCCCATGTGCAGACACGTGGACTCCTTCTCCACCTCCTGCACATTTAGCTTAGCTTGAGGGGGAAACAGGAACAGAGAATATCTAAAATATACAAGGTATGTTCAAAGAATCTTCCATCAAGCATAAAAGTATCATGGTCTTTTAGGTAAGATGATCACAGGCTTATCTGACTATCTTTTAATAAATTCCCTTGAGTAGTGTCCATCGGGCATTATCAACATCCATTCATCCTCGGCTTGGGAACTTGATCAAAACTGGAGTCAACACAAATGTTCCATCCCATACCTTATTTGTTGTGCTGTTTTAGGATAAACAGTATAACGTTTTAAGAAAGGCCCAGCTGGTGGCAAAAGGTACTTGAAATGACAATGCTGTGTAATAGATGTGTGTGTGCGCGCATCCCACTATTGAGCACTGACTACCTGAGATCAGCTCTCACTAGCGCCTCTGCAGGTAACTCAGGTGCACACACACAAGCCTTCCTGCAGATCCTGAGACTTGTCAAGACTTACTCACTCCACCCTACGAGAAAGATTATGCATTTGCCTTTTCTCTTGTATGGAATATTCTCTTCCTAAACATCTACATGATTCTTCCCTACATTATTCAGTCAAATCTCTCCTTATCATTAAGGTCATCCAGAGTTAACAGAGCTAGTCCTCTCCCTAAATCTCCCTCTAATTCTCTTGCATGTTTTTTTTAAACCATAACATGTATTTCTACATGAATTTATATTATACCTGTATTTGTTTATCTATTTATCCTTCTCCATGAGAGAACTTAATTCCCCTGTCTTGGTGTTTTCCATGTTTATAGTAGTTCCTAGTATATAATAGGCACATAATACGTATTTGTTCTGTAAATAAGTAATTAATCATTGAAATCAGTAAAGTTAGTATTAGTCTGATGCAGGTGACTTATCACAAAGTATCAACATGGGTTTGCATTAAATTTTAGTTTTGCTAATATATATTTTAAATAATTTTGAATCAGTAAAATCCACTATTCGACACATGGTATGAAAAATATAGAATCTCAAAGCCAAAATGATAGTAAAAGCTATCAGAAAGAAAAAAAACACAATATCTAAAATAAATGATAATTATGTTGCCAACTGATACTTTCCTTGTCAAAACTGGAAGTGAGAAAAAACATTGGGACTCTCCTAAGCACTGAGAGAAACCGTCAGCCTCAAGCTGTGTACTTCCCAGAACTACCTTTCAAGAGTGAGGGTGAAAAGATATCATAGATAAACAAAAACTGAGAAACTGCCACTAGAGTTACTTCTAAAACATGTACTGGAAGAAAGAAAACAACCCCAAATGGAAATTTCAGATACAAAGGCAAATGGTGAATAAGGAAAATGATAAATATGTAGGCAAGTATAAAGTAACAATGATGGTTTAAAACAGTATTATAATGTCTCAGTGATTACATTTTTAAAAAAAAATCTAAAACTAAAATACTGAATCATAATAGCACATCAGTTAGGACAGCATAACTGTCTTTAAAACATTCTAAATTTCTTGCATTGTTAGTGAGAATAGAAAATGATTAAGCTTCAGATTTATTAAATAGCTGGGTTAAATTTTAAGATGCAATTACTAAAACAATAGAAACAACGTGTGTATTTTTTAAAAAAACTAGACATAACATTGAATGAGAAAAAAATTTCCATTGAAAACAAAGGAAGTGGTGAGTGAAGGAAAGAAGACACACAAACAGTAGGACGAGATGATGAGATGAAAAACATTGTGTATGATGATAGAAACACATGTGTGCACACTACCAATCATCGTCAATAGAAACGAATTTAGCTGCTCAGTCACAACACATAGTCGAATTAGAGAACAGAATCCAGATGCGAGCTATTTCTAAGAGATCGATGTTATAGGTAATGAAGAGAAAGTATGCAAGTAAAGGGATGCTCAATGAACCAGGCAAATACTAGGAAAAAAAATAAAAAGCTGGTAATTCTGTACAAAAAGCTTAACCAGATAATTACTAAATACTAAGAAAATGTTTAAGAAGAATGTAACAAATTCAGTTGATCTACATCTTGCAAGAGATGTCCATTGTAAGACGGCATTTGACACCCACAAGATTGGCAAACATTTTGAAATCTAAAAATGGTACAGAGGCAAGAATGAAGAGCGCACTGGGGATTTTTATGCACTGCTAGGAGGGTCTGAAATCAGCACAATGACTTTGGTAGTTTTTTCTCCGTGTGTCAACTTTTTGCTGTTGTTGTTCCTTGATTCTTCCATTACTACCTTCTTGTAGGTTAAATAAGTATTCTCTAATGTACCATTTTAATTTTCTTGTCTTTTAATACATTTTTTTTAGTTATTTTCTTACTGGTTGCTCAGTGAATCATAGTTAACACCTCAATTTTAACACTCTACTTCAGACATGAACAAAATTAAAAAATTTGTTTTGGGTTCCAATTTTATTGATTTTAGAAGGAGAGAGAGGGAGGGAGAGAGAGGAAAATCTTCGATTCATTCTTTGACTTATTTATGCATCCATTGGTTGACTCTTGAATGTGCCTTGACTGAGGATTGAATCCTCAACCTTGGTGAATTGGGACGATACTCCGACCAACTGAGCTATTCAGCCAGGGCCAAAAGCTTTGTTTTGCTGTTATTAGCTCCACTGCTAATGCCCTCCCTTGTGCTGCTATTGTCCTAAAAATTACATTTTTATGCACCTTGTTCCCATCAACACGGGTTTCTGGTTATTGTTTTATCCAGTTGTGTTTTAACCTGAGAGGGGAAAAAGAGTTATAAATAAAAAATATAATTATACTACCATTTATATTTATTTATGTAGCTACTTTTATTGATACTTTTATTTTTTTTGTGTGTGGATTCATGTATTTCTTTGCATGTCTCATAATTTTCTGTTCAAAGCTGGGCATTTCAAACAACATGCCATGGCAATTTGGAAATCAGATTTCTCACCCTTCCCCAGGGTTTGTTATTGTTGTTTTGTTCGTTTGTTGACTTTATGAATTAATTCTATAAATTCTGCATTGTAGGTTGAGTGTGGCACAGAGAAGTCTTTGCTTGGTGAATTGAATGGTCACTTAAAGACTGGACAGAGATTTCCTCAAATGTCTGGAACCAGCAGTACCTAGTCTTTTTCAGGGGGTCGTGTGGGTGTGGGTGTGTGGGTGTGTGGGTGTGTGTGTGGGTGTGTGTGTGTGTGTGTGTGTGTAGGACTCACTTTTAATATATAGCCAGGTAGCTAGAAGCTCCGCCTTGGCCTTCACTTCCTGTCTGAGCAGAGCCTCAAAGGCAGCTTGAGGTGAGAACTTAGGAACTTCTCCAGTCTCTTCTGAGTGTGACCATAGCTCTATTATACCTAGGACTGTCCAGAGTTTTAGAAATCTGAGGGGGCTTGTCATAGCCCTTAGGCACATCTCATTCCCAGTTTTTCCTTTGAAGCTTTTGGTTAGTCTACTGCTTTCTCCACTGTTATTCAGTATGGTAGGCAGGCATCAAGTTAATCAACCGCCTTTAATCCACACACCCCCACCCCAAGAAATGCTTCTTGGGAAAAGGCTTTTCATGTCCGATGAAGTCCAAATCAGGTCAAATAGAAACAGCCTCGCAAGTGGGGTCTTGTATTGAAGCACTAAAAGGGCAAATAATGACAATTCTCTGCGAATGAGTCTTTGAAGGAGCTCCAGCCTCACTCCGCCCTGTCTGGAGTCCGCTGAGTGAATGGTTTTCAGCGAGAACAGAGGCTGCTACTCGTTAAGACTACGGTGGAACTGGAAAGGCTAAGATGAGAGTAGGGTGAATTAAAATACCACAAAGCGTTTTAAACCAAGTTTCAGCCAGTTTTGTTTGGAATCCATGCTTCTTGAGTTGTTGCAAGTTTTTGCTTAATTTCCAGAGTTAAAAAATTAATCCTGACAGATTTTTGCCACTTTTGTCATTGACTTTACGAAGAAAAAAAATTTCAGAGGTTTAAATTGCCATTTTAGCAGAAGTCATTGTGGCAAAATGACTTTGGGATTCTATTTTGCACTGCTTATTGGAATGTGTTACATTTCTAGCCTAGGAGTTTGTTGGCCAGGTTACTCAAGAGGTACTCCAGAGCCAAGCAGCAGGCATACTGAAGAGTGTTCCCAACAGCATTGTTCTGTAGTGTGAAAGCCTGAGGACAACTACAGCGTTCAACCAAAGAATGAATAAACAAATTCCAATGTACAAGGGAATACCTTACAGCGATGGAAATGAATGAATTATAGCTATATAAGTTCATATGGGTAAATCCTTGTAACATGATTTTAAGCAGAGAGAAAGAAATATGAGAAATGATACATTTGATGAGATTCCATTTATATAAAGGTCTAAAACATATAGTTAAAACTATTAAGGAAATGGATAACCTTTAAAATGCAGTAATTTAATGATTACTCCTGAAGTCAAAAGATAGGAGTGAGATAAATACTGAGAAAATGATAGTAGTGTTAGCAAAGGACTATTTCTTAAGTTGGATGTAGAACTCAAATGTGTTTATTTCATTATTATGCTTTATAAGCTATTACTGTAACTTCTTATCTTCCTGTATATATTAAATGTTTTATACTAATAAAAAAGAGAGAGTATGAACCATCTGAAAAAGGCTGCTTTCACCCTTTTGTCCCTTACCTATTTGTGCTACCTCTGTAAGAAATAACTCGGAAAGAGATCAGAGGACTGACAAATTCACAGGCTTTGCCATGTGTTCAACTGTGTACAGAATCATTAAAGAAGTAATGACGTCTCTGAGCTTGTACCCAACTGGTGGTAGATGTCTCGCACTTCAAAGGCCATTGTGCAAACAATGGCAACAACTTACCTGTAAATGGCCTAGTCTATAGGCAGCACTCAAGGAAAAGTAGGTATTATGGGCAACACAAGATCACAATGTCTATTTAAACATTTAAAAAAACTATGTTCAGATAATAAGGTGTTTTTTTGACAAAAATTTCCAGACAGCTAAAGCAGTTTTTACTTTTTTATGAGAACATTATTTTTGGCAATGCGGCCAAACATAGCATCAAAATGAATCCTTAAAAAGACGCTGAATAGCCTTAGCAATCTTGAGAAAGAAGAACATGGGAGAAATCACACTACCTGATATCAAACTATACTACAAGGGCACAGTAATCAAAACAGCATGTTATTGGCATAAAAATATCCATAAAGATCAATGGGACAATATAGAGAGCCCCCAAATAAACTCACACCTATATGTCAACTAGTATTTGACAAAGGCAAGAACATACAATGGGATAGAGACAGTCTACTGAATGGTGCTGGGAAAATTAAACAGATATGTGGAAAAATATGAAGAGACCACTTTCTTATATCATATGCAACAATAAATTCAGAATGAATTGAAGACTTAAATGTTAGACTTGAAACCATAAAGCTCGAGAAGAAAACATAGGCAGTAAAATCTCTGACATTTCTCTTAGGAATATTTTTCCTATATATCTCCTTGGGCAAGGGAAAGAAAAGGAAAAATAAACAAATGAGACTACAACAAACTGAAAAGGTTTCGCACCCACTGAAAAGACAACCTACTAAATGGGAGAAGATATGCACCAATGGTACCTCTGATATGAGTTAATATCCAAAATTTATAAAAAACTCATTCTACTCAACACCAAAAAACAATACAGAACAAAACAAACAATCCAATTAAAAATTTGGCAGAGGATCTGAGTAGAGACACTACTCCAAAGAGGACATGCAGATCAATGTCACTAATCGTCAGAAGAATGCAAATTAAAACCACAATGAGATATCATCTCACACCTGTCAGAATGGCTATCATCAATAAATCAACAAATGACAAGTGCTGGCAAGGATGTGGGGAAAAGGGGACCCTGGTGTACTGTTGGTGGGACTGCAGATTGGTGCAGCCACTATAAAAAACAGTATGAAGGTTCCTTAAAAAATTAAAAATGGAACTGCTTTATGATCCAGCAGTTCCACTTCTGGGTATCCATCTGAAGAAACCCAAAACACTAATTCAAAAAACCGTATACACCTCTATGTTCACTGCAGTGTTATTTACAATATCCAAGATATGGAAGCAGCCCAAGTGTGCATCAATGGACAAATGGATAGAAAGCTGTGGTACATATATACAATGGACTATTACTCAGCCATGAAAAAGAGTGAAATCTTACCACTTGCGACAGCATGGATGGACCTAGTGGGTATTATGCTCAGTGAAATGAGTCAGAGAATGACTAATACCACATGGTTTCACTTATATGTGGAATCTAAAGAACAAAATACACAAAAAATATTGAAACAGACTTGTAGACACAGACAAGAAACTGGTGGTTGCCAGAGCACAGGGGCATTGGGGCACTGGATGAAAAAGGAAAAGAGATTAAGAAGTACAAATTGGAAGTTACAAAGCAGTCATGGAGATGTAAAGCACAGCACAGGGAATGTAGTTGATAACATTTCGATAAGTACATACGGTGCCACACAGGTGCTGGAAATATCGGGAGGACACTGTGTAAAGTATGCGGCTATCTAAGGACTATGCTGTACACCTGAAACTAAGACACAATAATATTGGAAGTAAACTGTAGTTGAAAGGCTTTTACAAATAAATCCATAGAGTAAATCTTGATAAGTGTTGAGCCATTTTTTCTAGCTTTACTGAGGTATGAATGATCAACAAAAATTGTATGTGTTTAAGGTGTACTTGACATTATGTAACATCTTTTGAACCAAATATTGAGTCATTTATAACTTTAAAAATGTTGAGATTTTAGAGATATTTTTATTTCCAGACATACTTTAAAAAGTGTCCTGTAGAACCCTGGCCAGATGGCTCAGGTGGTTGGAGCATTGTCCTGTACATCAAAAGGTTATACGTTTGATTCCCTGTCAAGGCACATACTTAAGGTTTTGGGTTTGATCCCGGGTCTGGGCACTTACGAGAAGCAACCAATTGATGCATGTTTGTCTTTTGCTCTCTGAATCTTTCTCTCTCAAAAATCATTTAAAAAAGTCCTGCCTTGACTGGTATGGCTCACTTTTTGGGGCATCATCCCACAGACTGAAAGGTCACCTGTTTGATTACCAGTCAGAGCACATGCCTGGCTCGTAGGTTCAGTCCCTGGTTGTGGCATGTAAGAGAAGCAACTGATTGATATTTCTCGCATGAATGTTTCTCCCTCTTTTCTCCCTCCCTTCTCTCTCTCTAAAAATAAATAAATAAAATCTTTAAATATATATGTATATATATATCCTCAGGTGAGGATTAAAAAATGTGCTATAGAACAACTAAACCGTTTTGATATAACTCTTCTTGCAATTACAGTTTCCAGTGCACCAAACATTTCAGCATTTTCTGAATATTTGTGTTCCATGGTATAAGAGTCTGAAAAATAACCAATTTGGGCATCCATAGATTTGAGAAATTTCTCTCTCTCTGTGTGTGTGTGTGTGTGTGTGTGTGTGTGTGTGTTTAAATATCTTGTTGAAACCTAGAAAAAGCCTCCATAATTTTTACTAAAGTCTACTGAGCATGTCCATTGTGTACCCAAGTACACCAATTTACAGCCACAGTTTGCTGCACACGGTCTAGTTAAGCATCAGCATTAGACCCTTTCCCCGTGCCTGGTGCATTCTAATTCTTTCAACCGATCAGTACCCTCAGATGAAGAAAGGTCAAAATTAGGCCAGTGGTCATGATAAGTTCAGCTACAAGCAAAAATCGCAGGTAATTAAATGTGCATTTGGCATGTTCCCTTTTTGTACATATCTGTCATCTCCTGCATCCACACCCTCTATGAGCTCGGTGACCTCCTTCCAGCTGTCTCTTATCCCTCAGTTCAGCACTCCATCCAGGCCTGCTCTATTGGAAATGAGGCTCTTAATTCTATATTTTCTAAGCAAAATCAGTGCAGTATCGCAAAATGTGGTGTCAAAATATGCCAACGTTGTTTCATTTAGTTACTGACTTTTCTGGGAGAATGTGAATAGGGCATGTGAAAACTGAATGCAGATGCAGAATATGAAAAATAAAACCTAAAGTTCTCTCTTTTTACATCTGATTAGCAGATAACTTACCAATGTCCTCAAATAAGCCCCCTTATCTTCTTCCTACATCTGAATAAAGTGACTACACAGCTAAGTGTTACTGCTCCTCCCAGCCGGTCGCATAGGAGTTTGGGGCAGGTAGACGCTGAGTAACAGCTTGGTTAGCGCTACACCTCAGTTCTCCACTCTGGCCGCAAATCATCTGTAACTGCTACCTTTCCCAAATGGCATTCCCACAGGGCTCTTGGCCTGTCAGCGCTGGTGCCTTTGTTATGATCCTGCCTGTCTTGGACTAAAGAAAAACCAGCTGCAAAATCTGGAATACTCACCAAACTAAGTTGAATTTAGTTTTGGAATACCTACTCTTTGGTGTGCCATAGTATCACTGAGAATCAGATCCATTCGTCATTTGCAAATAGCTCAGAATGTCAGCACCACGCACTACCTTCAACATCACCAAGTCCACCCTGCTGATCCTGCACAAGAACTGAGGGCCCAGAGAAGTTAAGTGGTTTGTCCCAAGTGACACAGCATTTAAGTGGACAAGCCTGGACTAAAATTTCTTGATTCTTAGGCTGCCTCCTTTTTTCTATTCTCTTTTCTTTTTTAACCATACCTACTAATTTCTCAACCAAGGCAGGGAAAAGCATTTGTATGAATCTTTGTTCTTAACATAAATAGTCAATGTTAGTACAGCTGGTGGTCAGTATGTCCATACTATGTTGCTGACACTTTGTTTGTAATTGGCTATTTTAAATGGCTACTTCCAAAAGTAGAATCAGGTTTTTGTTCAACAGTCTTCAGATATACATTTGACAATTCTGCATTCTGTGAGGCTAACAGTGATGATTTTCAGTGCAATATGTGAGCATTCTACTTGAGAGGGTTTCTGAATCACTTATTAAACTTCCACAAAACCAAAACAATTAGACATTGTGGATGCTAACACAGTCCTGTTTCTTTGCTATGATGTGAGTCGCTGCCAGGAGAATTGTTTAAAAACTCATACTGTGGCCTGGCTATTGCTTGTCATTTGACTTCTTTTGAAACTAAGACCCTCACATATCGTTCTTTTAAAAAGTCAATTTATTCCAGTGCTACAAGTCACCTACTCCAATGGAAAGGATTATTGCTAAAGTGCTACTGGGAGACAGCTAAAGACTCTCCATAAGGCTGAGTCCTCTTCTCTTTCCAATAGCTCATTACCAAAGATAAAGACTCGGGAGTAAGCAACTTACTAATGGCCCCAGAAATATCCTGTGATGAGCAATTAATGTCCTGATGCTGATCATGTCAACTGTACAAAAGTATAGCTAAATAGATGGAGATATATAACTACATAGATATATAGATAGATATATAGATATAGATATCTTCCTTATCAAAATTATATTTCTATAGATTCTGGCTTCTTAAAGAGTTGGAGCAAAGACTTCTGGGAGATATAATTCATTATAAAGCATACATTCCTAACCTGAATTTTTAATCACAAATGGAACAGTCAGGTGACACAGAATAATAATTCATTAGACATAAAGAAAAATAATCCATGGTGAACACACAATACAATATACAGATGATGTATTATAGACTCGTACACCTGAAACCTATATAATTTTATTGACCAATGTCACCCCATTAAATTCAATAAAAAAAGAAAAGAAAAATAATCCAATTAGACTTTATTTTAAATTAACAAAATTCACAGTGCCTATGTTGTTGATCACAATATATTTCCCTTAAGCCTCACAATTGCTAAAAATATCACATCAATCACGGCCCAGGTTTCATTATGAAGTGCATAAAGTAGTGCATTAAAAACCCATGTGAGCATCAATGAAGTTTACGGGGCCAGTGCATGCAAGATGCACAGCATACCTTTAAATAGCACTGTTAAAATACCAAATAAAATGTCAGCGTCTGTCAGGTCTCTGGCTTTTATAAATTGTTTAGACTGGGAAACGTTGGGTTTGGACATTGTTCTTTTCATATGATGTAGAAAAGAAGAGACCATAAAAAGAAAAGAACAATAAAGCGTAGCTCATTTTTGAAGTTCTTTCGTGGAAAAACATACTTTGGATCATTACCCTTCTAATCAACAATTTCCTTCTTCCTCCCAATCCTTCCCGTCTGGTATTTACCTTTCTCCCCCCACCCCCCACCTCCTTCACTCTGGGTGGTATTCTGAGCTTATACATAGTACTCAGTGATCATATTTTTTAAATCACTTCAAAAGAGAACCCCAGGGGGGCATGACAGATATGTATATACTGGGTATTTTTAACCCGGACCCTAGCTTTAGTCACCATTTCTATGCTCTTAAAAACACACCAGCGTGCCCTGACCGCAGAGCCCCCCCAAGGGGAGGAGGACCCTCGGAGCAGAAGCGGCCCCTCCCTACCTGCAGACTCCTCACTATCACACCTCAGCGGCAATCTCCCTGCCCTCTTCCCTCTGCCCCTCTCTTTTTATTACCACACCACACTCCCCACAATTCCCCAACAACAACACGTCTGTTTCGGCTTCTTCTCTGGATTTCCCACACTTAATGCAACCCAGACCTCACCTTCAGCTCTCCCGAGGCCACTTTGGAAGCCAGCTCGATGACACAGCCAACAGCCATGCGTGCAGCCCCGGACGAGTGCAGCTCATTCCAAATGGTGTCACTGTCCACCTGAGCAAACAGTCAGCAGAGCCCACAGAAAGAGAGGGAGAAGGAGAAGGGATAGATGAAAGAGGAACGGAGGGGGAGGGGAGTGGAGGAGAGGGGAAGAGAGAGAAAGCAAATTTGTGAGGAAGGGCTGGCAGAGTAACAGCCTATGTACAATAACATTAGTCTTCCGTCTTGGCCAGCTGAAAAGGCCTTCTGGACACAGCTTTGCTTATATTTTTTCTCTACGCTGACTTCTCCAATGGAAACACATTCCTGCCATGCCTCACTGCCATTCCCTGTTTAGATTTCTCATTACAAACAGCATTACATAGGCTAGATCTGGCGTAGTTACAGGCCTGCTAGACACCAGGCCCCAGTAGTAGATAGAGTAAAAGCTAAGAGCACTTAGCTATACATAAAAATCGGATTTGCAAGTGCTACAGGGGGAAAATTCAAATGCCTTTCTGGCTGCAGGTTTACAAAGAGCCAGAGACAATTACTAGGGAGGTAGCAGAAGCAATCAGTGAGTAGGAAGTAGCGACCACACTTCAAGCTCTCCAACTGAACTGAAGGAGTGTGTGGTCCTCACACTTAAAACATTCACAACATTCAACTGCAAGGAGCCAATTTTATTTCTGAAGTGGCAGGTTAAAATTTCTAATATTTAGTACAGTTTGGCAGCTAGTCTTAGTACAAACTGGTATTATTAAAATTGGAGAGGCCATTAAAATACATGGTTGCTTCTCTACTGGAGAACATTCCTATCAAAAACAAAGCAGGAACCAGTATTTTGGATTTACCTTTATAAAATGCTATGCGATGAGAGAATATTCACAACAAGGGCAAGAGAAGAGCAATAGTTGTGGTTTGTAAACATCGTGTATGTTACATGTTTTTATGTACAAAATATTTCAAAACATAAAAAATAACAGTATCAAATGGTAGAAGTCTCCTATTTTAGGACACAAGGGACTCGATGCACTATGCGATATAGACAATATGGTAAATAATAATGAACACATATAGACAAATACCATAAATAATAATAATCAACACCTATTCACAATGCATGAAGAGGTTTCTGATGCATTCTCATGCACCTCTGCTCAGGAGACATTTACCAACCTAACTTCTGTCAAGAACAATGAATAAATAAATAATAAATGAGAATAATAACTACATAAATAAATGCAAAATTAAGATCCTCTCAACAACAGCAATGTGGTGAAGACAGAAGTTTCTGGAATAAACTGTCTGGGTAATATATTATGGCTGACATAAACCTGAAGGACAGTGGGCAATTAATGAATGTCTCTGTGCCTTGGCTCCCTTACCTGTGAAATGGCCACTTTGAAAGTACCATCAGCAAATAATTTTGGTGAAGATGAAATGACTAAGTGATAAGTGGATGTTAGCTACTCCTAATTGGGCTACTTTGACACCCATTTGGTACTGCCTAGCACAGGGCAGAGACCTAATAAGCATTCACTGAATGAACACACTGTGGCTTAGAGAGGGTACTCAGCTGGCCCGAGGACTCGCACATGAACCTCTGACCCCAACCTCCCCTGTCGTTCCACCATACTTCTGCAATGACCCTCACTTCTAAGAATGTTCAGCCCATGTCCTGGCCAACGCTACAAACTAAGAAGTGAAGGAATCATGGAATGGACGTTGGAACCTAATCATTTGCTCTCTCAATTGAAAGTTTTATTTATTTACTTATTTTTCTGAACCATTATAAGTAGTTACTTGAGCTCCATATGACTATATCGTTGAGGAAGAGAGGTATTTAAGTTGAAAATAAAAATCAACATTCACATTGTGTTGCCCACGTTTTAACAGATTTTTCAACCATTACAGCTCTAGGTGTCATAAAAAGTCCTCGTTAATCAGATTTAAAATTCTTCAGAAGGCAAGCAAACATAAAGCAAATCCGTAAGTCCCAAAAGACTCGACGGGTGCCTCAAAATCACATATAATTTCCAAACCCTTTCTACTTGATATTGGAATACAGGGAAAGTTGTTTTTTTTTTTTTTTTAAACAGTGGAAAATATCCTTCCAAAAAGTTATAACACCACACTTGATTAGAAAAATACTGTAGCAATGGATAACAACACGTGTTTGCCATGATAATAAGGGACATGAGAGAGCCACATGTGACTTTGTCTCCCATCCACTTTCCTGTCCATGTCCTTCTCTCTTCTGGAACTGTTCCTATACAAATGATACTCTGTGCCACCAGTTTTGATGTATAAACTTTTACCAATCAAAATACTTATTTTTTAAATTCAGCTAACCTTTATTGGGTATCTACTATATAATGGGTGCTATGGGTTTACAGTATGAGGTTTACTTTTCTAATAAGAATATGGTTATTGATTGAAAAAGTGTTGGGTACATAGATATTCAATGGATGCTTGAGATTTTGACCACATCCTAAATTTAGGCTTACCTCTAAAAGGCTTCTCTTCTGGAATCTATAAGATTTATCATCCATTTATATATATAAATATAAAAACATTTATCTAAATACCACTTCATTCTATGTTTTACCCATAGTTAATAACAAAATGGTAGTAATGATCAAGTTTTGTGGGTGCAATCTATTCACAAATGGGTAATTGCATCCAATTATGAATTTATGAACAGGTTTGTCCTAGCTCAAGTTGCCATTACCAAATACCATAGAATGGGTGGATTACACAGCAGAACTGGGTTTCTCACAGTTCTAGAGGCTAGGAAGTCCAAGATCAGATGGCCAGCCAATTCAGTTTCTCTTTGAAATTCTGATTCAGTGCTCTTCCTGGCTTGCACATGGCTGCCTACTCGCCATGTACTCACATGGCCTTTCTTTTGTGAGTGAATATGAAGATAGATCTGTCTCTCTTCTCCTTATTAGGCCACCAGTCCTATCAAATTAGACTCTACCTTCATTACCTCACTTAACCTTAATTACCTTCTGAGAGCCCTATCCAATTCAATCATACAGCTTCAACAGGTGAATTACGGGGAGACACAATTTAGTCCACAACAAGGTTATATCCCAAAAGAATATTTATGTCAATTTATAAGCATATTTTCCCAAGACATTGAATTTGAGATGATGTTTCAGGGCCATTAGCTACCAAAAGCTACCCACATGTTTTTGCCATGTTACAATTTAATAATAGCACCAAAGGTCAAAAAAGGGGCAGTCATGAACTCTTCCTAGAATGATCCACATCATCAGAAGATATTCCAAAATCCACTTTCTGCCATTTTCTCCTCCCTTTATGTCCCACTTATTGGAGGAGAGATTAAAAAAAAAAAAAAAAAAAACCTTCCCCCATATTAATGACAGGCATCAAGAAGGAAATCAGATGAGAGCTCTGATTTCAACTGTGGCAAGACTTCTTGACAGTAGAAAAAAACTCGAGGTAAGAAAGGTTGGTAGCCTTCATCCCTAGATATGGAATGGGATACTGAGAGGTTGGAAGGCAAGGGGAAAAGAGCGAAAAGGACTCCACAGGATTAAGAAGCTGAGACCAGATGCACCTGGAACTGTAGGAAGACAGGTGCTCCAACATTTGGAAGTTGAAAGTGGAGAGATTAAGGGAGTTGCACAGAGTTGGCTGTAGATATGGAAATAAACTGTAAATTGCAATAGATCGGGCCCAGAAAGGGGAAAGGTATTGCAGTGGAGGAGAAAGCGATCCTGCTGATGGCACTAACTGGTCTAATGACCTTGCTACAGTGGTCAAGACATGTAAGGCAAATCGTTAAAATGGGAACAATCGTAATGTGAAAAAAAATCAGTGTGCTTTTATCTTTTTTTTTTTTGTCCATGCCCAACATTTACTTCTTGGTGTGTCCGCCAGCTCATTCTTCTGCCTGGGAAGCAGGCTCACATGCGTGTAGTGCACTCCCATTTACACGGGCATTAGGGGGCAGTAGTCCGTGAGCTGGAAGGGAGCTTAGGACTGATGTAAAAGAAATGTAAAGAAATTGACATTCGAAATAGGATTTTGCATCAACACACTAAAAGTCAAGATTTTGTGGTGAAAGAGATTTTTTTCCTCAAAGTCCTTTACATGTCATGAACTAAGCCTAGAGGCCTCAGATTATAGTCCTGTGTCAGAGACACCATCAAGACCATGTCATCCCTGCTTCTCTGAATAGTTCAGAAAAAGAGACTCTTTCTATGTATGACAAGCAGGCACAGGGCTTGCTGACCCAGCTCTAGGTAGAATATGACGAGAGAAAAAGTGGAAAGCCATCCCTCCAGTCCTAGCGGCTGGAGAAAGGCAAACCAAAGAGGTGCAGTGAAAGCAGGGGAAGCAGAGAGTGACAAATGAGCAGATCCCAGAAAATGTGTTGAGTAAACTGGTTAAATAATAAAGCAAGTCTTTGATCTTATTTACACCTGGGACTCTGCAGTCCATGTCTACCCTCAGCTTCAAGCACCGAATAGAAAAGTCTGTGGGGTAATGTGAAAAGTAAATGGAAAGACAGACTGAACATTCCCATGATGCTCTCACATCCTCTGTGGTACAAATGGAAGCCTCTAGTTCCCATAATCCTCCAAGGGCATGCGATGGGACAGCCTTTGCTGGAGTACCTATGATTGGGGCCACATGGAGTTCACAGGGGAGGCTCAGGGGGACTCCAGTGCCAAGGACAGCCAAAGTGAGGCTGCTGGAGCCTGGGAACCCCGCCAAGATCCATCTTGCAGTGAAATTAGAAATTGGGAGAGAATCAGCTGCTGAGCTCCAATTCTAATGCTGAGAGGTCAGGAACAATTGGGAAGACCAAGGAGGTTGCTACGGAAGCCTGAATGTGCAGACAGCAGCCTGGGTATCCAACAATACCATCAGGACTCTAGCCCTCCCTCAAATCCCCAAATGCTATCTCAGGAGAAGAGGCTGGGAGACTGACCAATTACCTAAACAGACTGTCCAATAATAAGTTTATCTTGAAGACAGAATTTTAAAACTGAAAGAAGGCAATTCAAACTGAAAGACACTGATATATTATTAACTGCAGAGATTAATGTAACCAGGAAAAAAAGGTGTAGCATATTTATCACACACATGAGTAAGCATGGGTAATTTTGTGTTGCATTTTCAAGGTCAGATATTTATTCTGCTGGATGACAGGAGAAAAGTTCTAGCCAGGACCTTGGGCAGAAGTACCTAAGGATATGCTTCACATAGGGCTAGTGATGTACAGTTAAATTTCAGAATCAATGTGGCAATATGCAAATTACTGCCTCAGAATTGATCTGAAATGTTTACCAAGCTTTTGCTTGCATAGTATTCTTAAAAAACAGTATGCTTTCCACTTTCAAACACTTCTGACAATGCAACTAATGTGTAAAACATCAAAGCAGTTTTAAAAGTCTGCTGAGTAGTTACTATTAAAATAATAGTTAAAATAAAATGATAGTAGTTACTCCACAGAGACCTTGTTTTATTGTCAAAATTAAAATCTACCAATCTTGAAATTACCCCCAAAATGTTCAACTCACTTTGTAAATATGTAGGAAGGTCTGGACCCGACTTATGTCCAAAACTGGGGTTCAGAAATATTAGATGAGGCTGTCCCACAAAAAGTCCATCCCTACAAGGGAACACAGGGTCAGAACTGAGAGTCACACAAGCTGGCCCAGAAGGAAGGTCCAGCTGCCAGGGAGGAGGCCCTATGGAGCCTGCCCATGGTCCAGAGTCTGGCACCGAGATCTCATAGCCCGTACTCCCAGAGACTCGCACCTCTTCAGGAGGGCAGAAAGGGGTGAGGAGATACAGAAGTCTATAATCAAAACTGAGATAGGCAATGCATTTTAAAATCTGTTAAAAAGTGAGATTGAGAATAGGCTGACAGTCACCAGAGGGGAGAGAGGAGGGAATTTCAGGGGAAAAGGGAAAGGGTTTAGAGCAACGAGTATAAAAGACACGTAAACAAAAACTGGGCAGGGGGTGGGGGGAGTGGAAATGCGAGGGAGGTGGGGAGGGCTGGCGCAGTGGGCCGGAATGGGAGTAAAAGACAGAAAAGTGTACAAGAACAACAATTAAAATAAAAAAAATTTTTAAAAAGTGAGATTGAAGTAGAACTCTTTGATATCAACTTAAAAGTTACAGTGCTAAAAGTGGGAGAGCGAGAGAGGCACATCTTTCCCCTTCAGGAAGGACCTCAGAGAACCTGGAGGGGTCAGCAATGGGAAACCCGACAAGCATCGGCAGAGGCCAGCAGAACTCATCAATTAGAAAAAGAAAAAGAAAAAAAAGGAAAGAACAGGAGACAGGAAAAAATAGTCCAGCAATTCAGAATAATATAGCGATTATTCATATTAGTCATTATCTAAGTTCCCTAATATAATTAGGAAATGCTCTCCATGGAAACATGGAGGAGCTATAATAAGAGAGAGAGTAAGAACAACAACAAAAAACCCAAAAAAAACAAAAAAAAAAACATTCTTTACACATCTATTTGTAAAAACTTAGTCACCAGATAATACTATCCACACCTGGACAAAAAAAGAACATCACTTTGCAATCTCTCTTACTAATAGGGAAAGAGAACAAGGGGCAACAAGTAGAACTGCTGCATCAAACATGATGTATGGAATATGAATGGTAGAAATGTGATCTCATTCACTCCAAGTCATAGCGGAATGAATTTCAGGAAAGAAAAAGAAAACCATGGACATTTTAGGTTTTCAGTTCTATTATTATAGATCCTCCTACTCTATAAAGTTATGGTTTATTATTAATAGCAGGTAATAATGAACACAATTGTAGTTATCATCGCATAATCATAGAGTGCTTATTAAGATCCGAGCACTGTGCAAAGCTCTTCACCTGTATTAGTCCACACAATTCTTACAACCACCACTGACACAGATGCTATTATTAAGCAGTTTTGTATATGAAATTCAGAGAGGCTATTCAGTAATTAGTGGAGTTGGAATGAGAACCCCCCAAAAGAGTATGGGCTCTTAACCCATACTGATTTTTATGATAATATAATCATAATCTAATAACTAAGTAAATAATAAAATGATTTTAAAAGATTCTAATCATATTTGTAGAATCAAACATTTACCTAGTGAAATAAATTAGCTAAGAGCTACAAGAATGTTTTATCTTGAAGGTGTTGAGCTTGTACCATGTAAATTTTCTACAATACAAAAAATTCCAATGCCACAAGTTGGATCTGAATTGGTTGGACTTTCTGCCAGTGCCGTCATTTGTTCGCCATTTTTCTAATGCCGTGGTTCTGAGTGGGGTTGGTTTTGTCCCCCGGGGACTAATTGGCAATTTCTGGAGACTTTTTTTAGTTGTCAAGACTGAAAGGCAGGTGTGTTTCTGGCTTCTGTTGGGTAGAAGCCAGGAATGTGCTAAACATCTTACGGTGCAACAGGACAGTGTAACAAAGACAAATCTGACCCAAATGTCAATAATGCCAAGGTTCAGAAGTCCTGCCCTGGAAACACTGAGAACCATATAAATAACAGTGCTGCCTTATTCACACTGCCTGCTAGAAATTTCAAACTCGAACTTGTGGTCTTTCTCTAGTAAATGTAGTAGCTACTACAGCACACATAAATTATGTACTATTTCCATTCCTGGTGCCTTGTATTTTCACTTTTGAATAATTACCACACCTTCTTTATAAACATACATCTATAGTTCGTATTTATTTGTTTTGAAAGCTGCTTAAAATCCTTTATGGAATAGGGCAAAACTAAAAAGAAAGTAGAAAAAAGGGATGGGAAGCAAAAAGAGAAAGCAGAGAGAGACAGCCCAGAGAGTATGTAGGAGAGGAGAAAGAAGGGACAAAGAAAAAAATGTTTTATATTTTCATGGTGACTTTTTCAAAGTTGTGCTCCTTCTTGCTTATTACTTGGAAGACAACCAAGAATAATTTTTTTCAATATTGTTCTTTTCCTGAATTTAGCCAAATAATTGTGTCTACTGAACAGAATCAACACTAATATAAAACTATTTTTAAGAATTGTTCTGCCCTTTTGAGTTTCTTAAGTTTCACAAATGTTAGTGACTGAGCCAGGAAAAACCTTTCACAGTTCTTCTCATTCATTTGCTCCAATCTCCACTTATCTTTCTTTAATACATCAAAGAAAGAGACTGCAATTTCTTTTAATGGCTTCAAAAAGGAAATAATTATATAATATCAGTGGCAAAAGAGAAGACCAAGGACATCATGAGGTTACTGGCATCTATACCAAGAAGAAGAAAAAAAAAAAGAAAGAAAGAAACACTTTCTATTGAAAGCCAGGTCCTTGAGAAATAGTGGTTCATGAGAATGTTGGGTCTGTCCCTGGGCTTAGGGAAGGCTGGGAGTTCACGGGTTGCCTGACGCCTTTCAGCAGCCATGGCTTATTTGGTTGAGTGGAAATAAATATAAAAGCACCATTTCTGAGTATACCCATCCTTCCAAAATGTTCACCTCCTTAGAAACAGATTCTGAGCATCTGAGCGCTATGTATAATATATCAAAAACCATTGTTTTCACAGTTGATTTATTCCACCATGGATTAGGAGCATGAATTTAAATGACCAAGACTTCATTATCTGGATTTTTGAGGAAATGAAGATGTTCCCTGAGTGGTCCCACCCCATCTCCTATTCAAAAGCCTCTGCGCTTCTGTTGGGTATTCACCTAATGGCCTTCAATTTTTTTTTTTTTTAATTCTTTATCCCGAGAATGGCCACATAAAAATGGACAGCAAAATACAAGTGTGACATACAGCACACAGAATAATCCTAGTTCCAAGTAAGGTCATGGTCCAAAGACAGCGCTGCTACTGGCAATACACACCGGCATTCGATTTATGGTTTAAAAAACAGCGGTAACAACAGCAGTTCTTTCCCTAAATATTTCCTCAGATCCGAGCAGGCAGAATTTAGTGTTAACTAGGGTGTAAGGAACATTTTGGTGTCAGAGACACTGATGACCGATGTAGACAGAGACCCCATAAACAGGACAAAGTGCGAAGAAAAGACCTGGAGAGACTCATGTACACAGGTGCTACGGATTGGGGCTAAAGTGGTGGCCACATGTCCCGTTGACTCCAGAGGTCCTCCTGGTGATACAGAGGTGATGTAATGTAAGGAAAATGAGGTGGGGCCCTAGGTGCAATTTTTCAATTGTAAATACTGAGAATTCACTTTTAAAAAACATCTTCAGCCAGGCTAAAAAAAAAATTTTGTTTCTTGAACAAGGATCCTGGGCTGCCAGTGCAGAACTTCTGCCATCCGCAGAGACTCATTTTTGCACTAAGTTTAAAACTTCTAAAGCAGGAAACGGGAAAATAGTGTCTCGCAGGAACGAGCTGGGTTGGCTCCTTGTGTACAACGATCGCAGCCTCACTCAAGTGGACTTCCTTGGGGGGGGGGGCACTGGGAGTGTGTAATTACATGGGCTGTGATTATAAGGGGTTCCAGCCTCTGAGACGATGACTGGAGGACTGGAGCAAGGGCAGTCAGGTTTACGTTTCAAGAAAATGCTAAAAATATTCACAGCACTCATAGACAGAGTTTTATTGCACTATTAAAGTTTGTTATTTGAGAAAATATATAGTGATGAAAATTATAATTAACTCGGCAATGATTTTAAATTCACTTGAAGCATATGAATTGCAGCAACATCTACATGCATGTGAAAATGTAGCCTCATACTTTTAACAGATAATGTTTATTCAGTCCATGGACAATGCTGGATATGCAAATGAATTCATGGACTTCTTGTAATTAGTAACTTCACGGGCTTTGGATTAGTGGACACAACTTAAGAATAATTGGTCTAAATTTCTCTATGGTTTAGGGTCTAAAAAGCTGCAAAGAATGATACACTCATCCTTTTAATTTTAAAGAGGCTGAATAAATATTTTACTTGAGGGGGTGTTTGGGAGCTGAGGTCACAGACAACCAAGAAACCTGAATTGTCTAATACTTTAACTGGATTCTTGAAAGGAGGAAAGAGAAAAAAAATGAGGCAAAGGAAATATTTAAGAGATAACAGAGACATTATCAAATAATAGAATCACAGATCTAAGATATTCAAAGCATAACTGGAAAACAAAACAGCAAAGAAAACAATCACACAAACATACGAAAAAACCATATTAAGAGACATCAAAATGCTAAAAATTCAACCAAAAATCTTGACCAAAAAAAAAAAAGCCAGAGAAAAGTGACACATTACACAAAACTGAACAAAATTAAGATAGCAGGTTTCTTATAGTAGAAAAATTCAAGCTAGAAGACAATGGAGTGGCATTTTCAAAGAAAAAAAAGGCAACCAAGAATTCTGTTAACAAAAATATCTTTTCAAAACAACTTTAAGAGCTAAAATAAAGATTTTTCAGAAAACTAACAGCCATATCACTGTATTACCATCCGGCCCAAGTGACAACAAATGGTTAAAAAGCCCCACATGCATTCCACATCCAGGATAAACAGATGGAAAGTTGGATCGATAAAGAGGAATGAAGAGCGCTAAAAATGATAATGAAGGTGCATATAACAGAGACATTTCCTTACTTCCATTCCCTTAAAAAAGATAACTGACTATCTAAAGGAAAAAAATCTGTGGCATTTATGGCGTATGTAACCGTCCAGTGTATGACAACCACGCACACAGCGGACTGCAAATAAACCGAGGTCGGATTCTTATGTTATACACGCGATGAGGTGATATTACTTGAAAGCAGACTGTGGTATTAATAAGGGTAAATGCTGCAGAAAGTACTGAAAAAAATAAACAGGTACAACAAATGGGCTAGTAGTGGAATTAAAATGAAATATTTTTAAAAAATGTTCTATCCAACGGAAGGCAGAAAAAGATATAAAGGAAAAACCAACCAACCAGCCAACCCAAAAGCAACAACAACAATAAAAAAAACAAAAACAGATGGAACAAATATAAAACTAACAAGATGACAGATTTAAATTTAACCCCATCAAGAACCCCTGGCCTAGAATATTGCTCTTTAAAGTCTGGGTCAGGGAACCACGGCGGCCCACAGGGTGTTCCCAGTCCGCATGATCAGCACAAGCAAGCATTTAGAAGTTTTTACAGCAATCTGTTCAGAACAATTTTATATTGATATATGTTGACTCTAATAAATATAATCGAGTTTTGATTTTATATGTTTTTATATCTCATTTTCAGTAATGCTTTTTAGGCATTTTATGAAAGTACTGCGTTATGATAGATAGGAAATAAAACATAAGCAAACAAAATATTTTTCTTCACACACCACTATTTGAGAAGCATAAAGTTCACAGAGAAAGTTCTTCTTCTTCCGAATTGTCCAAAGAAAGAACTCTACTTGGGCAAGAGAAGACAGAAAAGGTGAAGCTAGAGGTAATATTAGGATACCTCAAGAGTTTTAGTAATAAATTAGCCCTGTCAGGATAAGTTGTATCAAGAGACAATAAGTAGCAGTAATCTTAGTATTACACCAATATTTTCTACTTGGGGGCTTCCATAACCCCAAGATTTGGAGAAATTGTCAGGCTTTCCAATGAACTTTATAACAGAAATCTCAAGGAACCAATCTTTGGATTAAGTTTCCTTTACTTTATCCCATTCTTTTGGGTGGTAGCTTTGGCGAGGGTATTGTCAATGCTTATAGTTCAATAATGCCTTATTCATATTTAACGTTAGAGACCTTGAAAACTATCTCTTCCATTTATAATCTATTCAAACTTGGACATGCTCATTAACAACTCCAAGCCTTAAGAAAAATGGAGGTAAACTACCTTCCTCAAAAAATCAGTACACAATAGCACTATACTAGTTAAGGGGTGTAAAGTACTTAACATAGTACAACACAATGGTGAAAGTAGGAAGCTCTCAGTAAATGTAAAGTGTGAAAAAAAAATCCCAGAATTTTGGTTCCAACACTACTTTCTATTCCACAGCACATCAAAAACAAAATCATATGTGGTAATGCTGAAAGCCAGAAACTACCTCCAATCAGAATGCCACATTTTTGGTTTTTTGTTTTTTTTTTTTAGCTACATATGGATCTAGTTCAACTAGAGTTTCCTGAATGAACGTGGACCTTTTCCAAGCACATCCAGCATAGCTCAATCATTGGCACCTGAAACAAAGCTAATGCTCTGAAAAGCTGCACATGATAGAAATTAAGCTACCTGTACTGAAAGTGGATGTGAAAGTATTTAAAAGGGAAATAGAATGACTTAAAAGAATAGGAATTTAGGCACCGTCTCCTTTGTATAATCTAAACGCCGCTTGTTGATTCCTTTCGGAAATATTCCAGAGTTAAAAGTAATACTATTGTGCCCACTAACGAAACAGGGTTCACATGCACTATGTTTGGTTGATGTAGTATATGATTCTTCCTAGGATGCCTTGAATATTTCACCCTGAAAAATGGGGACCAAAACTCTTCAGCCAACACCAAGCAGGTTAGTAAGTTCTTGCTTCTATGCTGTTGGTAGGACCACGGGGCATTTCTGATTAATTGAGTTTAAGCTTGAATAATGATCAGATGCCCCTGGAAGCCTCCTGACAGGCACTAGACTCAATGAAGAAACAGGTTTCTCATCACAGGACTGATTCTGTACCCCTTCAGCCATGTCGTCTAAAAGTTTAACTATAAAAGAAACTAAATATCTTTTCAACTTCTGCATTGCACCAGGTAAAGTGCATTTTTAAGTGAATCATCTCTTGTGGACTAGATATTTCTTCACATAGCATCTTGATTTGGTAACTTAGAAATGATCTACTATTTTTTAAGTCACTAATATCATTTTAGTTTGACTTAATTTCTAAGACTCAGTTTTTCTACACAGTTCATTCAGCTTTAAGCACAATATAGTATGTATAATGGCATCTGTAAGCCAAATGTCTTATTTGTTTTGGGAAATAGAATCATTACTTTTTCACTTAAGAGGTATTTGAGTAGTTCCACATCTTTCTATCAATAAGTCTGCATTCTTACAGCTAGAGCTGAAGATTCCAGCAGACATTTTCTTCCCGGGAGCAGTGAGAGTGGGAGTGGCAGTAGGAAAGATTCCGAGATAGAAAAGCCTAATTTATCAGTAGATTCGGTGTGAGCTGTAGTAAAGTCAAATGTGTTACTCAAAGCAAGCAAATGGTAAATTTCTTTGATCAGCATCTAAAGAAAGACACAGGGGGCAGAGTGAGGAAACTAGTAAATGCTGAACGCTGTTACATACTTTACAGTCATTACCCATTTTTCCCCATGATAGCTTAATAAACGTATTGCTTAGGTCACTTCTACAAAGAGGAAACTGAGCTTTAGAGATGCTAAGTAACTTGAGCAAAAAGTTCCATAGCTGATAAGGCACAGAGCTGGCCTCTCAATCAAAGTCAAACCTAGACATGAGGGTTGTGACGTACTGAACTGTATTCCTCCCAAATTCAAATGCTGAAGCCCAATGTGACTCTATTTGTAGACAGGACCTTTAAAATGTCAGTAAGTTAAATGTAGTCATAAGGCTAGGTTCCTAATCCAATATTACTGGTGTCCTTATAAGAAGGCACCAGGTATCCGTGCACACACACAGAGAAGGCCATGTGAGAACACGGTAACAAGGTTGCCATCTGCAAGCCAAAGAGAGAGGCCCCATGAGAAATCAATCCTTCAGCACTTGGTCTTGGACTTCCAATTTCCGTAACTGTGAGAACATAAATTTCTGTTTGAGTCACCCAGTCTGTGGTATGTTTTATGGATGCTAGAGCAAACTGATACAGATAGGAACTTTGAAAAGATTTTTCTATATTGTTTGTTTTATAGACCTCTTTTTAATGACATACCATGAAAGCTGGTGTTACATGCCATGAGTGAACGGTCTGACATGTAATAGACACCTAATACGTTTTTGTCAAGGAAACGAATTAATGAATGGGAACAAATTAATTCTGTAATGATTTACAAAGTCTGTCCAGAAAAAGTCCAGCCATTGTTAATATAATGAGAATGGTTTGCACGACATTGATATAACCTGGCAGCCAAGGAGAGCAGACTGAAATGCACATGTGTGGACAATGATGACTTCACTGCACTAGTCAGTGGGGGTGGTAGACACCATTTAGTGAGCATGTGTACTGTGTGGCCATCCCATTCAAAATGACTGAATGAGTAGAGCAATGAATCTGCATCCAATTTGGTGTTAAGCTTGAACATTCCTCTGTGGAAACTATTTGGATGATTCAGAAGTCTGCAGCTATGGGCAACTGGTGATGGGCAGCTTCATCAGGATAATGCACCCACTCATGCATCACGTCTCATGCACAGAATTTTGTGAAACATCAAATCACCCAGGTGACTCAGACCCCATATAGCCTAGATTTGGTGCCCTGTGACTCTGGCTTTTCCCCAAACTAAAATCACCTTTGAAGGGAAAGAGATTTCAGACCATCGATGAGATTCAGGAAAATACGGTAGGGCAGCTGATGGTGACTGGGAGAACTGTGTGAGGTCCTGAGGTGACTACTTTGAAAGGGACTGAGTTCCCATTGTCCTGTGTGCAATGTTTCTTGTATCTTGAATCTTCTTCAATAAATGTCTCTATTTTTCATGTTACATGGCTGGAAATCTTCTGGACAGTTGTTTGTATGGAAAAAGACATGCAGGTTATGATTATCATAATAGCTTTATTAACTCAAAGGAATGTTACCCACAACTGCAAACCTACTTTTGCTCACTCCTGTATTTTTTGCCAGGGTTTTCATGTGACTAAAAAAATCTAAAACATAATATAAAATCTCCATCCGATTCAGGTCCTGCAGTACATACATAACGTAGTGAAGAACGCTTCTCTCTGCTTCTGCTGGGGCACACCCAGACTTGCAGCTCTCCTTTGCCAGTATTAGACACCTCCTCTTCCTGGCTCGGTGTTCAGCAGCATCCGGAATGCCCCTTGTGCCCTGGACTTTTGTTGTCTAGGTTCACCCCTGCCCCTGAGAGAAACTTTCCTATCCTACAACTATTTGCCCAAAGGAGACAGAACGCCTTGTCTAAGGCCTAGTCAACTCAATCCCCAAGTATGCCACAGTCGATCCCCAAAGAGGGTAACAAAGCACATCTCACGAATCACCTCTACTTTACAGAAGAAACTGAAGCCCATAGATATTAAATGATTTGCCCGTTCATGGTTGTATAGAATCTTGCCACTCAAAATGTGGCCCGTGGAAAAGCAGGTAGCACTGACATCACATGGGTGTTTGTGAGAAATACAGAAATTCAGGCCCTGTCAGTTCTGTCGAGTCAGAATCTCCACTTCGGAGCTGCAGGGCAGGAGAAACGCTGCTGACAGTGTGGAGATGTGAGTCCAAATGTTCTCGTTTCCCAGTCGAGGCTCTTTGCCCATGTGCGTCAGCGCAGAGGCTTCTGGAAACAGTGCTCCCCCCAGTACTAGTCTCTCCAAATTGCCACAATTCTAATGGCAGAACATCAGTTGGGTAGGCATGTCAGATGAGACTTCGAGGTTTCAGAGCTTTGAAGAGTTTTTAAATCATACCCTTGAGACAGCAGCCTATTTATTTTCTGCAAAACCAGACCTAATTAGGGCCACCTGTCAGAGTGAGGAAGTGTCTGGTGACCATCACTTTTTCCCTCCTGTAGGATAATAATGAAAGTCTTCTTTCTGAGCTGAGGACCTATGTTATTCTTCGGTGCATCCTTCTTCAGTCAGCTCTGCGGCCTATAACAACGGGTGTTCCCCCTCCTCCCATGTGATACAATGTGCCAGCCCTTTGAATGTATATATTCATTTCATGTTAGATGTTCTGCTAAAACCCTGCGACCTTTGAAATGGAGCTGGGATGGATTTATGATGACAATGGGTGGGTGAAGCCACATGCTCTCTCTCTTTTGTTCAGCACTGGGAGGAACACATGAATGACAGCCCATTCCCTTGGGATCACTCGTAGGGCATAATGCCCACACCTTAGCTTCTTTAGTCATGGTGAGATGAAAAAGAAACAGAGCAGCTACAGGGAGGACCTTCAGATTCCAAGTAAAACCATGGATATGATGAATGAATACTGTGACCAATATTCCATATGGAAAGAAGGCGTTAACTATTAACGCAGCAGCTGGAAGAGACAAGGGGCATGTCATGTATGTTAATGTTCTACTACGAACCGCCTGGCGGCATGATCGACTGCTTTCTGGGAGCTCTGCTGACCTTGCATGTGCAATTCCTAGTGACTCTCTATCTTCAAAAAATACTCTTTACTACTTATGTGCCAGTAACAAGAATAGAGGGACATGTTTGTTGTGGCAAAGTATTACACTTGGAGACTTGAGGAATCCTTACTTAAGATTCTGGTGAACCGAAGAATTTGCCAAGTAATATATGGACTCCTGTGGATTATGTGGTCAGCCAAGGAATTTGAGAGTCACCATTGTTGTTATTCACAGTTTCAGTGACCTGTTGCTTAGTCCCACCGAACTTAGTCTGAGTTCCGAGAGAAAGCCAAGTAATACTGTCTCAGTCTTGTCCTACTGTTTCTTCATTAACCTGATGTGCACAATGTATAAATGGTATTTCATAATATGCTAACCTTTTTATTCTCTAGAGAGTGCACGTTGGAGCCCCCTGCTCCAACCAAGATCAGCTTAATAAAATTAACTCGGTGTTTGAGAAGAGTTTTCAGTGTTCTAATTAGGGCTGAGATGCTGTGTAGAGCTGCATAATTTTTTACCCCGAATTAACGATGTCTGAGTGTGTGGATTTAATCTGTTACAGGAATTTCAGTAGAGAAGAGAATATGTTTGGCAAAGTAAACAACTGTGCTTTCTTATGGCTAGGGCTATTCTCACTGGGGACACGAGTGCTGACAATCGCTGAACAGAAGTGATGGTGAGCTGTGTTTGTACGGTGGTGTGGTTAAGAGCTGCGGAAGCAGGAGATTTCTACTTCACCACCTACTACTTGTGTGACCTGAACAACTTACTCCCCTCTCTGAGCCTCAGGGTCCTTTTCTATAGAATCGGAAGCCTCGGCTACATCTTTTGTAATAAGATGCCTGGAAATGGTATAAGGATTGAAAGATACATGGTAGGTTACCATTGCAAGCTGCACATAGAGGATAGTTAGTCTCTGAGGTGAGCTGTGAATCAGTAAAGTTATGTGAGAAGCAACAGGGTAAAGAGTTCTCTAGGCCCCGACAGAACCAGGGCATTTCACCTGTCCCTCTACCCAGGAGATAATTCCATCATTAAAGTCAATCCTCTGGACCCCATTAGGGCCAAAGTTAAGAGTTATTATTTTACTTATATGGTTAGAGTACAATCCTAAATTACTTAGTTGGCATTTTTATTGGCTTTTTTTTCATATAATATTGAAAATATAGAGGGTCAAAAACTGATAGTTATTAGTAAGAAATGTCCCTGGAATTCATGTTCCAAAAGTTGAGTTCCTTGCATAGATACATGCAACATACAATTGACCACGAAGATATTGGGAGATCTCCATCCTTTGGTCCATGCGCTAACTTAATGCAATCAACAAATCAGTTACCCTGAATTTTGCAACTTGGATATAAATTAGCAGGGACCAGACAGAGACAAAGTAGGTCACAATATAACAGTGTCATTCAAAAAGCCACTAAAATGAACATGAAAAGGCACTGGGAAGTATCATGCAAATTCCAGGGCTTTTTCCTCACACTTGAATATAGGCAGGTGTTAGAGTGCTGTATCTAATTTGCAGCTGCACAATGTGTGCAGGAAACTGTCTGAATAACATCCCCAGGGGCTGGGAACCCCACAGCTCATAATGCTGCTAAGACGTGGAGCCACCCAGGTGTCTCACAGCTCAGGACCTGCTATTGAGTCCCAGACCCCTGAGTCCTTTTTAACTGTGCTCCCCCACTGCTCAGGCTTCTCCAGATCTCTAGGTCAGATCTTAAGACAGATCTCAGGATCTCAGGTTGTACCTGTAAATCCAGCTTGCCTGCCCCCACATCACCACACTTCAATCCACAAGTCAAGGAGGAGGCCAAGAGTTCTGCGTGTTCTGGACAGGACAACCCTACCCCCAGCTATTCATATCTGCATGAGCAGGAGTGAGGGTGGTGACTCAGAACTCTGAGCAGTCCTGACAGACCCCCGTTGGCCTCCCTGAACTTTGTTTCCCCAGCATCCTGCCTTGGGTCCTCAGTATGTTAACAGGGTGCAGCCAAGAGGGGGGCCCCAACTAGAGATTTGGAATGGGGTCCAGGACTCAAGGTGTCCAGGAAATATTAGGAAGATATATAGGATGTCCTCCCTCCTTATTCTGCCACAGGTGTGAGTTGGGGAAGAGACACATGGAGCAGGGCCATTGAGAGCTGTTTTGCATAGCAACAGCTTTGCAGCTAACTTCTGGCATGATCATTTAACATATCTATAACCTTTAACTGGTTGCATAGATATGTGAAGTAGCTGTGGCCATGCTTTGAGCCAGGGGGATGGGAGTAACTTCCACCCAAGATGTAACTGGGAAGCAACTCCCCCTGGTTACAGCACCCACATGAGAGCTTGGAGATGACTGGCTCCATGCCATGGGGCCACACCTGCTGGGACCCACTATGGCAGCCCAGTAAAGCTACAAGGATATGGGAGTGCTGGCAAGTGTAGCTGATTGTGGGAGGAGTTGGAAGTGGGACTGCAGAGGAGGATTGGCACAAGGATTTAAACCAAGCTGCGGCAGCCATTGAGGGGGAAGAGCCACTCGGCTTTGGCAGAGTGGAGACCTCCCCGCAGCCTTGGTGAAGAGAGGACCACGTGGCTGCCGGGAGCCTGAATCACGGACTTCTACTTCCTTTCCTGAGATTCCGTACCCCAGATAAGGGCAGAGGGAGAAGGAAGGACTGTGTGCAACTGTGGGGATCCTAAAGGACTTTGATATTTTAATGAAGACATTAGGTCACTACTTTAAGTCTGTATAGCTTTAAATAAACATTTCCTTTCCTTTTCACAAATCTCTGGCATTGAGAGACATCTTTCTCTGGCTGTGGACAATGTGAACCTAGTGGGGGTCCTTTTAGTAATAGTATATCTCCTCCCCTCGTTCCCTGTTCTGTATCAAGTACAGATCTCATGATTTCCTGGATCCTTCTTTAAGTAGTCACCCCAAGAAACCAAGACTCCCAAGTGATCTCTCAGTCATCAGTTCTAACGTTCAAAAGGCAACACTTCCCATCAACTACCCGTTCTGTCCCCAACCCCACCAGAATCCACACACCATTCTTTGCTTTCTTTTCTCGGTAACACTCATCATTACACACCCACACAGGGTGAGGAAAAGCAGGCTTAGAGTTGTGAGCATGTAAATCACAGAGTTTACTCTTGTGTTCTTATTTATTAGTTATTGCATTACTTCCATACACATAACTATAAACTTACTTTTTTCTCTATTAACTCCCAGGTCTTTCTCACAAAAATTGATGAATAAAAATAGAGGATTAACATAAAGAAAAGGTGATACAAAATAGTAGGAGGTATAAGTGGGAATCAAAAAGGGAAAAAGCATCAAAATGTAAGCGACAATCACGAGGCTAGAGATCATTCCATACTTGACACACAGTAGTCTCTCAGTACATGTTTATTTTATAAATGAGTGGATGGGTGGATGTTGAAGTATCTAAAGGAAAGGCAACAGGTTAAATAAAAAAATGTCATCTCTTTAGTAGCAAAGAATTTCAGTACTTGCAGGCCTTGTTTTTTTATTTCTTCGAATGACCACATTTCGAACTAGTGTAGGATATTTTTAGAAGACTTTACAGGTTGTTATAAAGAATAGGTAGATACGTATCCATAGTAAATATTAATTAGATACCACATAAATCATACTATTTAAAATATAACAATAAATTAACCAAATGATGTATCATTAACCAATAAATTAACCAAATGGGTATCATTCTAACTGTGTTAGTTTTTTAATGGTCTCAGTAGTCTTCAGAAAAACAATGATTCAATGTATGTATTTAAAGTCCTTTATTTTACTTATTACTTTATATTTAAAATTAAGACTTTGCACAGTAACAATGCTGCTGCCTAGAAGTCAGGAGCCATGGGTTCTACTTGGGGGGTTTGGAATGACTAAGTCCTAGGAACTCTGCTGTGAACTGCCCGCTACTTCTCAAGCATTCAGTCAACTAATTTATTTTAGTTTTGGATTTTGAAAGAAAAATGATTTGAAAATTTAGACATTATGCTTCACTGACCTTTCTATCAAAATACTTCATGATAACAAATCCAATAACGACATGCCAATATTGTATATTGAACATTGTTAGTTTGTTACAAGGATGAATGTCTGGATCTGGAACTATCCAGGGTGTAAATATGACAAAGGCAAACATTTTTTTCACATCAAAATGAAAGGCGGAAATAGGCCTGGATTTAGATGCATTTCAGGCTGCAAGGTATAGAAGCTGGCTCAAGAGTCATTTTTCGAGGTGGTCTCATTTCCTTTGTAAACTCTAAATTTTTGTCTAACCTAAGGCTTTATGTTTTCTAGACAGTCAGAAGTGGCAATCAGTAGATGGCTGTATATTCAAATTTATTAAAGTATGTTTTAATTTTTCAGAGTTTTTGGTTCATGGAGCCATAGATTTTTTGAGTTAGGTAAAAGCTTAAGTTTCATCAAATCCATTTACCTTCAGTGACAGCAGATTCTACAATGCAATTTCTTCTTGTCTCAGTGCTTATAATCAAGACGCATATGGAAGTGAGGAAAATCATTATAGATAATTGGTAGAACAAGTAATTCTAGAAAGGATGTTTTTTCTTTCCTGCTATCAGATCACTTTGGTTAATATAGATGCACATATAATTTTTACAGATATTGAGGTCCGAGAATGTGAAAGTACGCATGTGCAACGCTTTGATGATGATTTCACTTTAACCACAGAAGAGTTTTAATACCTTTGCTAAATTCATATTTATTTTAAAAAAGAAGATGAAGATGAAATTCCAAAATGCATGCTGCTGTCTTAAGTCAGGATGTCAAAACAATTAAAGGAATCTAATCACAGATGAGATGCTACAACTAAGTGAATTAAGGAGGAAGTTAAGGTTTTCATTTCTAATTTTCCCATTTCTGCAAGGGACATCAGACGCTTAAAGAGTCTACAGAATTTTACATGTTTGAGTAAACACAGAGTAATGTATGTATATGTTCCTCTGTGGAAGTGCTGCCTGCATCCCTGCAAATATTATTGAGTATACACAATTAGCATAATCCATGCAATACTGGAAACGTCCTTTGTCACGTAGAAGGAATTCCTTGTCTTGCACAGTATTTTGGACTACATTATCCAAATCTGGGGCAACATGATCTTTTCGTAGAATCCAGAGCATAAAACAAAATTTTCCAACAATTTCATTAAGGTGGCTTATGTGGTTTACTTTTTCCAGGTTCCGTGGAGTGCTCCTGCTAGTATCGTTTACATCAAGTTTGAAACTAAGGAAAATCCAAATACAATTAGGAAGGGGAGATGAGGAAAAGAGAGATTCTGAAATCAGGGTGGATCCTCTTATTGTGCTGGAGGGAAGAAGATTGTGATGTAACTGTGATAACAGCAGTGGAGGAAATGAAGCACTGATTGCAAGCCAGGTTTGAGCTGAACGTTAATACGAGGCAAATCAACATTATCCTGATTACTGCATGTGAGAAACAGATGTGACCCCCTCCTCTTCCCGTGGACATTACACAGGCATTTCTCGGGCTTAGCTTAACGTGTGGGGGGAATAACACATAATAAGGAAGGGGTTCCTGAGTCATTATCAAAACTTTGGGGACACCCCCATTTTGGCATCAGCATTAGGTTTTGTTTTAGGTTTTCATGAAGAAAAAAATTCACTATTAATCAGCAACTGCTTAGTACGAATGTCAAAAATATGGTGCGTTTATTACAGACTAAACAGTTAATACATGGATAACCCCCCAACCCACCTACAAACTCATGCAAACCCCTTCATTCCTAGTTGTTGTTGAACATTTAGCTTGTGACTGTGTGAGTAACCCCATAGGACTTCTTTCTCCTTTTCTGTTCTGGAGGTCCCATCCTGTCTGCCCCGTAGCACACCATGGATCCAAGTCAGCCCCAGGAAAAGGCGATGAGCAACCGAGAAAAAGGGTCTTATCTCATTTGTCTTACCCCTCCTCTCACTGCTGCACCTTGATCGACCGCTGGCAACAAGCCTTACCTTACTGTTGCTGCTCTTCGCTCCCCCAGGATGGCATATAGTATGCCTTCCTAAATACTAATTTTGTTTCAAAGAAAATCACTCTAAGTAACTGGAGAGATGTGTGTTGTAACCAACCCAATTGGTTACGTTGATTTTTAACTATATAACCATAGAGTTGGTGATAAAATAAATCATTTCCTCATGTTATAATACGATAGAGAAAGCTGAAGCAGTTCTTGGAAATCGTGGTCACTGGAACCCTTTCCACTGTTATTGGAGAGATTAAATATGGAGGACCAATGTGGTGAATGAAAAAATAATATGAAGGTATAAATGTAGTGTAAAATAACAGGATTTTCTTCTGAATATATATGTACATATGTAACATTTATGCATATGTAAATGTTATATATCAGATGGGAGAGCTTATATTTTAAACCTCACAGAATGAAAAAATTTTAGACATTCCATCCAGACCTGCCTCCTGTATAGTGACTGTAGTTAGTATATAACTGAAATGTCTGATGAAAACCTCAGAGCAACTGGAATGAGCCTTAAATTACCTCCCCACAATCACCTAATTCTCCTCCCCATCTTCCCTTCCCCAAATCACAAAAATGACATTCCTTACCCCCACAGTGTGTCAGAGCTAGGTGCAATCAAATAGAATATGGACAGAGTAAAAGTTTGCAATGGAAAGCCGGCTTCCTGTGCACAGACTGACTGAGCTGCTGCTGGAGAAAGTGCCTTGATTAAGCTCACGGAGCCTCATTTTTGGCACATCTTTGACCGGTTAGGCTGGCCCAGATTCTGCCCAGGCTCTGCAATTCCTCATTCCTCCCAGGGAATTATTCTGCCTCTTCCACAGCTCCTCCTCCTCCTCCAATCAAGGCTCTGACACTGCCCACTGACCATGCTTCTTTTTCTGCCTTTTGGCACTGGGAGCTTGCCTGCTGTAGGATAAAAGTGGAATTCTCTGCTGTCTGCAAGGCTTTCCCCAGGGACCAGAGCCTGAAACCCAAACTTATATATAAAATCATATCCTGTTTGCAAACATCATATTCCCTTCGCTTCTCACTAATCTGGGCCTGTAAACCCCAGCACAGCTTGAGAGCCCATTCCTCATCTAAACAAATGCCATAAGCCCCTTTATACTTTTACAACCATGTCAAAAAATAATATTGCCTGCCAATAGTGATGTGATTGGAGTTGCCTCCTCCGAGCCATAAAAGAAGTACAGAGTCTGTTATCAATTTCTCTAAGTGTATCAGGGGAATTATGGGTCGATTCAGTTCCAAGTTATAAATGACAACTCAAAAGCCGCAGAAGTGTTTGAAGCTGGGAGCTGATGACGACATTATCATAAAAGCCTGCTCGTCCTTGCTTTTGTGGGGTTTTTTTCCTTTTCTTTCTTTCTTTCTTTCTTTTTCTTTTTTTTTTTTTTTTTTTGTGGCCTATCAAGTAAAGAGGGAAAAATAATGCTGAGAAATGACTTCAAGATTTCTTCACACAGCAGCAGGTCAGATGGCCAGGAAAGTGATCACTATTTTTAGTGATATACCCTGAGGAGTGAGAACTAAAGTGGTCCCGCACTGGCTCTTGTTTTTTGAGCCCCTTAATTATCTGTTTTGCTGTACAACGACCAAGTCCTGGGATTTTGTAGAATGCTCTTTTCTACTGGTGCATTTTCTTGCAGTGTAATCACACAGTAATCAGAAATGAGTCATGCCATAGTAACTAAACAAAATGAAAACCAAACACAAAGGAATTCAGAAACCTTGAGATTGTTGCTCAAAATGCAACTCAGGAGAGCATGCTTTATAAAGCACCTTAAATACCACTCACCCACTGAGTTACCTGAACAACACTGTTGAATTATCACATGGAATTGTAGGGGGAGATTTCTGATTTCATAATGTCCCAGGTAGTCTCCTCAAAAGCCAATCAATCACCAGCATTCAGTAGGTATATAATAAACCCATCTAGTAGGAAGGTATACGAGGTCTGTCCAGAAGGTATCCAGCCATGTACTATGAAAAATAGAGACATTTACTGAAGAAGATACAAGAAACATTGTATATAGGACAATGATGCTTCAGTCCCCTTCAGAGTAGGCACCTTGGGACCTCACACAGTTCTCCCAGTCGCCATCAGCTGCCCCATTGTATTTTCATCAGTCTCACTGATGGACTGAGATCTCTTCCCTTTCAAAGGTGATTTTAGTTTGGGGAAAAGCCAGAAGTCACAGGGCACCAAATCTAGGCTATAAGGGGGCTGAGTCACCTGATGATTTGATGTTTTGCCCAAAAAAAAAACAAAAAAACAAAAAAACAAAAAAAAAACTCTGTACAGGATGTGGTACATGAGAAGGTACGTTGTTATGATGAAGCTGCCAATGACCAGTTGCCCATAGTTGTAGCCTTCTGAATCATCCAAATAGTTTCCACAGAGGAATGTCCAAGCTTAACACAAAATTGGCTGCAGATTCATTGCTCTACTCACTCATTTTGAATGGGATGGCCACACAGTACACATGCTCACTCAATGCCATCTACCACCCCCACTGACTAGTACAATGAAGTTGTCATTGTTCATGCTTGCGCATTCCAGTCCACTCTCCTTGGCTGCCAAGTTATATCAATGTTGTGTAAACCATTCTCATTATATTAACAATGGCTGGACTTTTTCCGGACAGACCTCATATATTCTAGGTAACTTGAATTTCCTTTAACAATTGGTGATCGTTAAGTATTTAGAATTTAAACCAAAAGTTCTACCCAAGATAATTTGAACCAGAAGAATGTTCTAAAACAAAAGCAATTTCAATGGTTTCCAAGCTCACTAGGGCACCCCTATGTTGCCAAGTTGGTCCACTCAAAGTTCACACTGGGTATCTTTCATGTATTTAACATGTCTAGAACTGTCCTGGAGGTAAAAATTGAGACTAATGCAAATCCAAAGGACCCAGAGTTTCTCTTAGGGCCTGTATCAAAACCAAAGATGTTAGGGGCAAACGTCTTTAATTTGTTTGCCTTAATGTCTAAGAACACAATTTCATTCCTGCAATCAACAAAAGGACTGAATCAAACTAGTTCTCCAGAGCATCAATAGGACAAGCTTGCGCGCGCGCACACACACACACACACACAGCCATCTAGACCTACAAAAATACCACCTTAAGACCTATAGGCCAATTAGATAAACAGAGGTTCCTCTCTCCAGCCTTTTCCTACATTAATGCAGTCAAGCTACTCAGTCTTCCTCCTCCTGCCTAAGCTAGATTATCCACCACTGCCACTGTCTGGGTTAGGTCAGTGTTTGAGGACATTGCTGAGGATACCCACTGTGTCAGAAGTAGTAGATGCTATTCATTCATTGGGCACATCTAAGAGTTTACTGGAGTAGTTCCGGCTAAAGATAAGAAACTACCTTGTTATGGTTTTGGAGCAGTTGAGTGGAGGTACTTTGAGTTCAAGGAATAGACGTGGCAGGTGGGTCCTAGGGAGGTGTCCCCATTTCAGCTCCGGGTTATGAAATAAATGTCCTTGTAAATGAGTGGGGCTTTGATGACCACCACTCTTTCAACAGTTTCTATTTCCTCCCCCTCACCAGACCCACTAAGTTGTCCTTAGATTTGGTTCATTCTTTGCCTCATTTGCAGGTAATCAGCCATTCTTTTAAAATGGCCACTTGGGATGTTAGACAACAATATCAGAGCCAGTGATACCCATTTTAAAAATCAGTTTGTCTTCTGCTTCCTAGAGTGGTTTTGCAAGCTCCTGGCTTTACAAGAAGTTTGCTAAAATTAGCAAGGATTAATATGAGGTGGTGATTTTCCTGTGCTGGGGACCGCAAAGCAAGCTCACTGGTGCAGTTCCACAAAGGGGACTACACTGCATTAGCCACGTGGCTGCACTGCTGGGCCCCAGGGCCCGTGGCTAGCCTGTTAAAGATGAAATCTGTAGAAGGACCTGAAATGCTCTTTTGGATCTTGTCCACATGGACGTGCCCCTCCACCCCAAACTTTCAGCCTTTTACCCTTTACTGTGTGTCCTCAGGAAAACAACCTCACTTCTCTGAGACTTCAGGTTCTCATCTGCCAAATGGTGTTAATAACAATGACCATTTTTACCAAGTTGTTATGAACCTCTGTTGTATGTTGGTAAAGTCCAAATAGATGTTAGTTGTAGTTGCCATTCTTATATCTAGAGGGCAGAATCACAGGTAAACGAATAGAAAGATTATCCTTTCTAAAGAAAAATTATCCTTTATGAATCTAACATCACTAAAATGAAAGAATTAGCTGAAAACATAAAGGGATTCCCTGTACAAAATTTAGCTGTAGTAAAATATTGCCTAATACAGGTCATACAAAGGACTAGTTTTGTTTTTTCCCTTCAATATCTAAAAGACCAAAGTGATTTAAATTTCTTTGTCCTTGGAAACCTGACCTAGAATTATGTTGTCCTAACATGACTTAGCACTTAGTTCTACAGGATGATGGTTTATTATTGGTAAGGGTTAACTTTAAATAGATTGCAGGCTATAGGATATGTTCTAATCATCCACAAAAATGTAGATATTTTTCTTCATATGTTGCTGGATTTGAACAAATATGTCTTTGCAATGTGGTATAAATATCCTGGGTCAAAAAGACTTCGTTAATTATGGAAGACAAAAATCCCAAGAGGTTCACAAACAAAATGTCCCACAATGCAAAGCGCTTTGTGAAGTTTATGTGATTTTCATCAGGATTATGATGTATGTGCACACTCAGGGTGACTGTGCTGCAGATTGAATTCCACTACGAAACTGTGTTAGATCCTCTCATATTACCTTCTTTCCAGGTATGTAAAGGTCTAGCAAAGCCAGCTTTGTGAACGAGTGTCCCATGCTGTCACACTGGGCCCTACTTTAAATGGGCCCCACACTTGGCTTAATTCACCATTGTTGCCATCTTGAAATTCTTAGTTTTTGAACAAGGAAATCTGTATTTTCATTTGGCATTGAGCCCTACAAATTATGTAGCCAGTCCTGCAGTCTAGTGTAACTTTTACTGAGAAACAGCCTTAAACATAATTAAATAAAGAAATCAAAGGAGATCCTTTCAGAAGTTTGTTATTTAAGAGCAATAAACAAACTCATACTTACCCCAAGTCCACCACAAGGTAATGAAGAAAAAAACTTTTCAGAAGTGTCACCTACACAGTAAGAAGACATGAAAAAAATATATAAATTGGAAATGTAGTTTTTAAAATTTTAAATTTTAATATTCCTAAAAACTAATTTACAGAGTTTTTTTTTTTTTTTTTTTTTTTTGGTAAATGTTTAGCAGGTATTATGTCACATGGTATTTATCATTTAACTTGTGAGGAAAGTGGTCTAATTTTAGACAGGTAAAAGCTGATGACAAATGAATAAAAGTATATACAGGTATACTCTATTGCCCCTTATGAACAAATACCTAATGACACTTGAGCTTAACATTTGTTTTAACTGCCCTTATACATTGTATAGTACACTGCAGCACTTCTTAAATTTATACTGTATCATGAATAACTCGGCTATTCACTGACTATATCTCTCTAATGTGGTTTTGAAAGACAAGATTTATGAAATACATTGTCATTTTTTAAATGTTTCAAATATTAAAATATCTATTCAAATATACAGATTTATTTTTAATCTGTACTTCAGATATAACTAAGACTAAGTATACTTAGCCCCTCCAATATTTACAACTTTTTTAAACAAATAAGTCAAAAATACAGTACAAAGAAGATAATACTATTTGGGGATCTATATAATATAAATATATCTTTTTAAAAATATATACCCAAATCTTACTTGTGACTGCCTCATTTTTAATCATTTTGGAATTTTAATCATTTTGTTTATCTGCACTTTCATTTTCTACATTATCTACTACATGAATAGAGAAAACAAAAATAACTACTCCTAAAACTTCTTAGACCAAAATCTGCCTTGTAAAGTAACTAAAAGGGAAGGCAGTGGGGGTTTCTATATCATAGTCAAATGGCTCTGAAATAGCTCCGATGGGTTGCTCGGGAGATTAGCGGTAGAAACAGGTGCAAGTCTCCATTTCGCCTTTCCTGGTCCATTTGTTCTATTGATGATCAACGAAATAATAATAACAACTGAAAACAGGCAGGTGGTGGAATTCACAGGCCACGTCAATAAAAGATGAATTAGATTTTAGTGTCACAGAAAATATTTCAGTTTTGAAAACAATAAATTGTATGAGTTAATTTTTCAAATGCAATTGCTAACAGATGGAAAATGATAAATAAAAATCTAAGTACAAATGAAAAAATAATGTCTCATTATATATAAGGATCTTCACAAAAAAGAATAACAAAAAACAAGTCATGAAAAAATATTAAACCTGAAACACTGATATCAGTAAAAGATATATAAAAAAATTATGGATAGCTTGGGGAAGGGTAAAGTTTTCTTAAGTTGTTGCTCATAACAAAGATATTTCTACATTACTGAATATTTTGCAAGGATGTATTCATATGTCACATGCGAAATTAAAATGTATAATATTATATAGTTTAATGTCTGAACTCTTCATTCCATAGTGAAAAGGAATAAAGTTAATATTACAATGCAATAAAGTAATTTTTAAAAAGGATTTTAAACTCTAAGAGAAAAAGGAAAAGATATGCTGCATAAGGAGAATTGTATTTAGTAATGTTTACATAATAAAAAGAAGACAAATAATAAATAATTCAAATTTTGTAGCATGTAAAATATTTTAATTTACTGAATTGACTGAAATTTTTAAAAGTAACACTATATTACCTTATCCAGGAACTGAGCTCTGGCTAGCCATATGATCATGAAAACTGGCAGTAAGAATGACAGGAATATTAATGTTAAGGAAAACCTTGCACCAAAAAATGATTGGAGAGAATGTTTTTAAAGTGTCACCTTACAGATTGTAGAGTATTTAAGGAGATGAATGGTGTACATTTTCAAATCTCATTATTTTATAAACAATAGCTATCTTTCAAGATATAAACAACTATAGGTCTGGTCATAATGAGCTCCTATTTAAATCCTTCCCCCAAACTCCAGAACATAACTATCAATAGGACTACTACCAACTTAACTCAGAATTTCATACAATGAATGAATTTAAACTCAACATGTGTGCCCATTGACAAACTACCCCCCCCCCCCACTGACCACCAACCTGTGTTGGGAGGGAATAGGGGAAGAAGAGAGATATTTGGAAGTGAAAAAAGGGGATACACAAAGAGAAATATCTTGCTGTTTGTAAATTTCTGTACATTTGCATGTGGCAGTTTCAATCTTGTTTTTTTAGATATAAATAAAAAACAAGCCACAAGAATTCAAATTATATAAAGAACAAAAATGTTTGAAAAGTTAAACTTTAAAAAGGAGGGAATTATTCACTTAGATCTGAAACTGAGGACACTGTCCTTTCTGGATTCACATGAGAAAGTGAAGTAGTTAGAAGTGGTTATCAAAATTGAATTTTGAACTTGACATCAAGACTGAACAACACAGTATCCTTGTTCAGATTTACTCATGTAGCCTGTACCTAATATTGAAATTATTGCACTGCTCCCTGAGAGGTGCCTATGTACCCTCTAAAATCATCAATTGTATAAATATTATCCCACATTAAATACCCAAAATTAATGAGACAAGTGGCCAATTTATTTGGATTTAAACTTTAAAAATTAAATTATTAGTTCTTGCTGTTTTCGTTGCATACATACATAAAAAGGATTGTCTAACATCTAAATTACACATTGGAATTAATTTTAAATTATCAAAATTTTAAATGGTATTTATGTTGGATATCTTGAGAAAATTTTTGTGTGCAAATGTCAATTTTCGTTTTTCAAAATGGTGGCACCGCCATGTTTCATAAGTAACAGTTCCATTTAACGGTTCCAAGTCATCAAAGTTTAAACTTCATTTCTTTTACAAATGTGTCTTTTCTCTTAAAATGTAGAAAATGGTTGTTTTGGAACATCTTTCAAACACCTAAACTTAAGTTCTTCCCAGTTAAGTCCAAAATATCTAGTCCTTTGTCCAGGCTGATTTATAGTTTAAGACCATAGTAAAGCCCTGGCTGGTGCAGCTCAGTGGATTGAGTGCAGACTGCGAACCAAAGGTTTGCCAGTTCAATTCCTAGTCAGGGCACATGCCTTGGCTGCAGCCCAGGTTGCCAGTGGGGGCCACGTGAGAGGCAACCACACACCGATGTTTCTCCCCTTCTCTTTCTCCCTCCTTTCCCTGATCTCTACACATAAAATATTTTTTAAAAAAGACCATAGTAAAAAAATAATAAAAATAAAATAAAATAAAATGGGGAAAGTTGCTATTTGTTTTCTCTTCATTAAATCAAAAAATAATCAAAATTAGTATGGCTTCCTCTCTTCAAACATGTACATATTTTGACCTCATAAAAACATGGAAGTTAACTTTACTTTATCTTTGGGTAAATTACATGAGATTATTAATCTGTGTAAAAATAAGTACATTTATTATATAATATCCACAGCAAAAAATGTACTTTATGTAAAGAATCTATATGTGTAGAGATTCCTTCCTTCAACAAACAGAAAAAAATAGAGAGTATATATGTTCAGATTGACTTCTTTGCCTTTATATTAATATATAGATGTAATTCTACACAAGTTGTTTTTCATCATCTAATTTTAATAATGTTTTCTGAAAAGTGAATTAATCTCCATGTGTTGCCCTCTCTGTCAATTTCTTCCCAAGCCTCCACGACCTCCCTGCACGCACACGCATGTCCGCCCACAGGTCTTGGCCTCATAAATTTAGGGAGGCCTGCCACTCCTCTTAAAAAGGCAGATTGTAAGTATTATAATGGGTAACTGTTAATTTTCCCTTATTATTACTTTCCAAGATGCCTGCCTACTGCATGTCACATACCTGCTTTTGAACTGTTTAGAACCAAATAACAAAATCATTTTGAAAAAATATTGAATTAGGTGAGAGAGTCCAATGATTTAGAACTGACACAATAGGTTTTGTTGAAACAAGGAGAGAAGAAAAAGCCCTAAGATGCCTTTTTTAAAGTTTGGAACAGTTTTTAAAAATATCTGTTTGGCATGTATTGCCATGTTATATATTGTTATTCCATTTTATAAGGGGTTATTAATAAACTTAATGGAATTGTTTTAACTAAACTAAGGTTTTGGAATGAACTTTTTCCAACTCTGTTATTTCTATCTCTCATATAAAGTTTATATAAACCTGTGCAACATTCATTTTATTTTAAAATCTGATGGCAAAGGTTTGAGAAATATTACATTAACTAAAAACTATGTTTATTAGTTTTCTACTTCTGCCATCTACTTTACTGATTAATGCCACAGTTCAGACATTAAGAAGATTACATCAAGGTTTAAAATGCGCTCTCACTATAATGTGCAATCTTTGAGGCGCAGGGATGAGGAGTTCCTGCTGAAAACAGCTGCGCCACGCCCTCTGCGTGTCAAAGTCATGGAAAAAAAGAACTGAACGACACAAAACAAATGCAAAAGGTGAAGATAAATTTGCATAAGGAATGTAAAAACCTTTCTTCTTTTAGTCTAAAAATGCAAACAAACTCAACAATGCATTTATTCCTGTATGCCAAAACACAGTGAAGAAATGCTATACAAATAAAGATGAGTTCAAAAGTAAACTTCATGGTACTTGCATGGCCATTTTTCTAACGCAAGATTTTCTTAATCTACATTGGCTTCTATTGTAAACGGCTCATTCCACAGAGCAAGGCTGATGGAAAAGCTGATTTTTTCTGTCGCACTGCTTGCCAAGTATTTTGAACTGACACCAGCCTTGACTAATGACAGCGCTGGAATGTGCTGTTCTCAGTAGAAAGGGGGCCCATACAGACCTAGGAGTGTCCTGGGGTCCAGCTTCTGTCCGTCCAGGGGGTTGGTGCCATACAATAGTGAGTGATGTTCAGAATGAACAAGCTGTATTTCCTCCAGGCTGGCTTTTCGACCTTGAATCCGCTGAAAGAAAACAGCAGAAGCCTACCTTACTCCACTGACAACATTCAGAAGAAAATAAGGCTCCAAGTCACATTTAAGATGATTAATAATGGGCTGAGTTTCATCATGTAGGAATGTGACACTGATTTGCTTAGTAAAGTACCATGGTAGTATTTGAAAAATGAGCGTATGCAAGGTTCAGAACCAATGGCTTGCTTATGCCTCAATGGGCAACTGACACAAAGCATATTCTTCTGTAGCATAAAAAATCTATAACAAAGAAATTAATAGTGGCCTCCTTTATAAAAGTATCGCCCAAAACAAATGGGGCCTACCGTTTAGCGGGGAAGTAAACTCATCAACATTTTATTATACACTCACCTAAAAAAGTTGTTGAAACAAATTCCTTATCGTTTCTTAAAGGACTCAAGGCACTATATTTTAATGCATTTGATTTTAACAAATAGGCTAATTACTCCACGTATGTGCAGCTCACAGTAGTGTTAATGTAGACTAATGTTACTCGGAGTATGTCCTATGGGATTCGTAACAGTTCAGAATTGTTTCTAAATGGCCTGTGATGAGATATGCGTAGAGTTTAGAAACTTTTAGAGTAACTTGACAGAATATTTTTATGTCTGTTGAATCTAATATGATCTTTTACGTCTTTGATTATATTTTGCTTTTGTAATATTTCATTTTTAATGTATTTTATAAAAGCATTAGTTTGTGAGAGAATGGATAGACAAAAATGATACCCACTGCTTAACCAGACATTCTAGAAAGTCTGAGGCATTCTAGACTCAGCCAATGTTTTGACACACATGCTAGGCAGAGACTTTCACATCAATTAAGAAAAACGGCCATTCAATACAGACAAATCCATATGTTAAGTTAAAGCTCAGTTAATCAACATGCAAAGTGTTCTTCCTAGCCACATTTCTCGGTTCGCATTATCTGCAAGCCCAATAAACATCATATTGGTGTATGAAATGAATTAGCCTAACTTTTGAAAATCACCGTGTTCCCTAAAATTACCCAGACAGAATTAATATTTCACTTAAAACATACATCACAATAAGGGCCTTGTAAGGTGGTACACTAGAAGAGAACTGCGACAGTGAAATTCAAAGAGAATTTGTTCAGAGGATGCTGTCCTTTCGTGTTTCTGACCATGGAACGAACAGTTGACACAGAAACATCAGGTGACAACAATACCTCTCTCTGGACCAGGACAATTCCATAGTCACTCTCCCTAATTTAAGGTGATGTGGCTGCTTGCTGATGTGTGACTCTCTGAGGGAGCAGGCCAGGAAACCTCAATTTACTGACACTTCCTAGGGGGTGACTGGGTAGAGGGCAGAGCTGTGCTTGTCACTGAAAATAAGTCATGTGACAGTGAGAGAGGAGCAGTGGGAGACCCATGGGGTAGCAGGAACCTAACATGAAAGAGAAAAAACAGAAATTTCTTGACACTGTGCCATTATGTGCCAAAGAAACAAACAAATGCTTAGAGCATTTTCTTTGTCATAGCACTGAAGTTCCCTCTTTTTGACACCCAATTTACATTTCTAGAAAAGTAAAAATATGTGTCAGAGAAATTACTCCCAGATAGGTGTAGGATATTGAAATTCAACTGGGTAACTAATGCTAAAGACCAAGGCAAATTGAACAATGGCCATCTGGTCAGTCATTGCTCTGATCGACAAACGCACATGTTATTGATCTACATGCCTTGATGGTCAGCACTAATTCTGGAAATGTTTATGGAAGACCAGAACAACCAAAGCAATGGAATGACAAGAAATGAGATAAAATTAGGGAGCAAAAGTTCAAAGTCAGTATTAAAGGAAAACGTTTTAGCTGTGAGATTTCAGCTTGTGGAAAATCCAAGAAAAATAGTGGTAAATCTAGGGTCTGAGTCACCTAAAATTGGAATGAGCAGAGCCTTGGAAACCAGGCTGTGGCAACCAGTCCTATCTGGCAGAATAATGAACACCATGAAATAACAGGGCTTCCTGCTCTCATTTCTATGATACTAAGAAATCCATAGCCACTAACATTTTATACACTGATATAGTGAAACATCTATGTCTTAAATAATGTGAGTTCCATAGCTAATAATCAGACCCACATTTTGACTGATACCATAAATCTTCATTGATTTTTCCCTTTTTCCTCTTCTATAAATATATTTAGCTCTAAATTGAATTTCTGCCTCTAGTATGACATTAAATATCATTGACCAGAAATGTATCTTTATATTTTCATTAACTAGTCATATATATTTGCAACCGCACACTCCGAGCCTGCCTCAACTCCTTTCTCATTCTCAGTCGCACATTTGAAAAAATAATCTGCTAACAAGTTCACTTATTGACGGGAGCTCAAGTGCTGACAAACCACAAGAGTACACCTGCTGAATTGAATAGCAGTCACCCCCTTATGTAATATCAGCTGACCAACAGTAAAGATAGAGGATCTAGCCCAGCCTATTTGACATTTATTTATTCTTAGAGTATGCTGTTCTAGTTTACACTCTTGTCCTCCTTGTCGCTATTAAAATGTAAGTTTATTTTCTTGCTCTGATATCACTTTTCCCCTTCTTTACTTCCTTTTGACTTCCAGGAAGTATGTGCTCTTTTTATTATTATGAAACATATTTCTTTAAGAAATAATTACACTAAATATAAGGAATACTTATTCTTAACAAGCACCTTCTGCTTCTATGGCTGCTGGAGAGTAAGACCCACAAACAGGACATACATGTTTCTACAGAAAGAGCTGTGGGGAAAAAAATACGAAAAATGTTTCTACCTAGAAAAAGGATCTGGAGAAAGGATGCTTTGAGATTAATATCTCACAGGGGCCCTGCTATGGCAACCTGAAGGATGACTAAGCTAACGAGTCTGAAAGGGCCACAGCTCTCCCTCCTCCTCAACTGGGGGCGTCTCCTGGAGTCCTCCCGTGTTGCCTCACTGTGATCAGCTGTCTCAGATTTGTCAAGTTCACCTTCCCTCTCAACGTGAGGTCTCCAACAGTTTCCATTTTCTGGTATCATCACGAGTTCTTTGTTATGTTACGTGTCTATGTTTAAATATAGATATTTTTATTTAATCCCTCCCCGTATTTCTATTTCCGGTGTACCCTTTTTCCCTTCATTTCTCTCTCACAATGTTCTCTTAAGGCAAAGGTCAACAGCATAATGAGTCACGAAAATAGGATAAAGTGCTGTGATAATTGTAATTTAGGGAGATAGTGATTTCCGTTCTCAGAGCTATTTAGTCTGCAGGATGTCTCTCTACCGTCAGCCATGATTCCCACCAAAAGGCTTTTTGAGAATCCTGAGTACATCTGGAAACACAACACATGGAAGAGAGGGCACTCATTTGAGTATTTCTTGAAATCTGATTTGAGATCCAAATATAGGTCTTAACTACCTTGTTAACACAGGCCTGGGAACAAAAGCTTATAGCTCGTCTTTCATGTTCTTAGTAAAGAAACCCTACAATGCAGGATGCAAGCACTGGGATACTTCCATTCTCTGTGACTCCCACTTGGGCAGTGTCTTCCGATAGTCAGAGAGGAACTCGTGCGCACGCACAAGCAGAGGGCCTACTCCGTGTAAGCACCTGGGAAGCTTACTCTGTTCAGAACCCCAGTCTACATTCCTGTTTGAAGGTCGACCAAAGTAGCTTAAAACAACCATATCATTGAGTCTCACAAGACACCATGGTTTTTTCCTAAAGAAATAGTCTTTCTGAAATAAAGCCCATTAATGCAACTTGATTATAGTAGGAATTTTCTGAACATGGTCTACAAAGTCATACTGTGGCAGGATGAAATGCAGCCTACCCACACCCACCCACACACAGAGCACACACACGGTATAGATTCATGGTTTTTTTTTTTTCTTCCCTGCCAAGGCACAGGGAAAAAAGGAAACAGTTCTATTCCTTCCCCTCCTGTGTTCAAAGCCTGGATTGAGGCCAGTGTCCTAATCAGTTCTCATTGGCCCTGGAGGAATCAGAACCTTTTGTAAAATATAATAAAGGGCATAAAATCATGATAAAATGCATGAAAAAGCAGTGCCTTTGGTTAGGGAACTAGAAATAATTTAGCAGAACAGATGGGTTGCAGTGGTTTGGTATTATTGAGGACATGAAAGGGCTCATTTTGCGGCAGTTCCAAACTAAGAGAAAATGTCCAACTGAAATTTGACAAGTCAAAGTACCTGCCTGTGCTGGGGGAGACTCCATTTTCTTTAATCATTTTCAAAGTGGTGACATATTAGGCAAGAATTTCCATTGAAATATCTCATTTTCTGAAAATATTTCATCCAGTGTCCCTAAACAGAAAGATGAGATTTTTTTTTCCTACAAAAGTCTATAGGGCTGCAGACTTACAGAATGAAAGGATCATAAATAACTATTGAATGTCAAAGTTACCCTTTGTTACAAATTCCATACTTGATATTTCATGAATCAGTTCATGGCCTGTTCGTTAGTCTTCATACACTTTCTCTCTTCAACACATACAAAATCTGGTCTCGTGCATGTGCCCGGGTGTACCTACTGGAGTTTTCAAATACTACAACCAATTGCTTCTTTAAATATTACATAAAAGATAGTTTTTATCCCCTCCTCCCCAACTGCATTCTCTCCTTCCATGTATTTTTCATCGTCTAATAACCTGTGCTCCTCAGAACTTGCTGATAAAGAAATGGTGGTGAAAACGGGAAGCGGGCAGGCAGCCCAGCAGGCTTTGGTCCTTTCTTTTGGTCACATGGAAAGAAAGTGGATTGTAAGTCAGGAGTCCCGAGTTCTGGGTTCTGACTCTCCTGTGTCCTTAACGTGCCCAGAGTCAGCTACGAGACACCTGTCTGGGCCACTGCTGCTTCACACATAACTAAAAGGAGGGATGACCAAATTATTTCAAACCCCCCTTCAGCCCTAAAATAATAAGATTCTATGTGAAAGAACCTTAAACACAATAAAAACTCAATAAAATGCCCCTTATTTGATTTACAGGTTTGCCTTAGGCAAGCAAATATAATGATTGAAGTGATACATAACTATGGTGGAGGCACAAGAGATCTGACTATGAGGGTTTTCACAAGGACCCTATTCTTGGAAGCCTATTTTTATAAACTTAATTACCATTGAAAAGTAGGAGTAATTTTTAATTCTTAGACTGTGACAACTAAAATAGTGAACAATTTTCCCAATTAAAAAAATCTTTTTTAATGTATGAAAGTTTGGAGTTAGTACCACCATTGTTACTCAGGTAAACATCCGTGAGGCTCTATCTCCAAATAGTTGACTCCATTCACCTGTTTGTTTCTATTTCATTGAGCTTACGATGTTGAAACTTCATAAACTTCAGTTGAGTTTCTGTGGCGGTGGTTTTTAACACTGGCTGTACCTTGGAATCAGCCGGGGAAATTTCAACAGTACGGATTCCTGGGTCCCACCTCCAGAGCTTCTGATTACCTTTGGCTACAGCCTGGGCATTCAGGTACTTAGAACCACCCCACGGATTTTAATGGGAAGCCTAGGTTGAGACCCACGTGATCAGAGGGACCTGCCCATTTTTCCTGTTCATAAGTGAATTCAAGATGCTGACTCTGTACTGACTGACCAACATTTGGGTCTAAAAAGCAGTTAATATAAAAGGTCAGCAGAGAAACTTTTGAGGTAAAAAATATCTATCTGATCTTCAAAATGACAAGTCCCTTCTACTTGCCCGTAACACTGTTTGTTTCAGTCATTACAACTTAATTTAAAAATATTTCAGGGAGTAGAGCAATTTCAAAAGCTCTTCAGATAAACAGCAAATCCCTTTTGGTAATAAAAGTCTGAGTTCTAAAAGCATTCGTACTATCCATTTTTTTAAATTTTATTTCCACCCATTTCAAATCATTATGCTCATCAGAAAGTTAAAAAAGTTTTCCCTTATAACTGCTCCATTTGCACAATTTTTATCTCAACTGAATCTCCTACATTGTAATTATTTTTTAAACACCATTGTAAGTGAATATTTTAATGGTTTGAGTCAAAGTACTGTTCTTTAAATATAACAATCATGTGTAAAACAAACTGTCACAGCAAATATTTCATGTTACTTTAACACTACAATTTCCAGATGGTAGAGAAACATAACTGTTTTTGTTAATAAATATTTGGTTAATAAGTGGCAGTTTTAAAAAAAAAACCCTGCATCACTTTCCAAATTACTCACAAAAGTAGTGTGTCTTACTTCCTTTCATCGGTCATTTGCCATATCAATTCTTCCTTTTTTGAAGAAATAAAAATCAAAACAAGAAATTCCAAATTGTCTTAATTCTGATTATAGGCTGCACAAGCATTTTAACGTATTATCTGCCTGGGTTCACTCCACTGTGACCTACAGATCTCTCTCAGAACAACGCCAGTGCACCCTGGTTTACCCATCCCATCTGCGTCATCTGTACTGCTTCCTAAGTTTGCCATGTCTTTAGAGACAATTCACAAGACTCCCTGTTTGAGTTCTTTTTCCTGCTTTGTGGTTAGATTCTAAAACACAAAAACACATTTTTTTTGACAACTAAACAAAACAGTAAGCTGTTGTGTGCTGCCATCTAGTTAGATTACGCTATAAAAACAAATGTTTAATTGAATTTCCATTAACCTGCAGTATTCAGTGCTCTGTACCATTGATGTCAGAAAACATGCACATTCCAAAAACTGTTTCTCCAAAGGGTATTGTATTTCTTTATTTAGATTTGCAAAAGGTATTTTAAAATCACCTATGTGTGTGCAGGAAAGTGTGTTGGAGACTCCAGCCCTGAGATCCTTGGTATCCTAAGATTTTTACGCTAATCCTGCTCTCCTCTTTTCTCACTGGAACTGTGGAGAGGCCCCAGAGAGGCAGCAGTAGCATGGTTTTGTGTCACAGAATAGTTTTGTAATTACTTTGAGTTGGCACGTGAACACAAGAGTTAAAACATTGCAGCATAGTATGTTGCTTATGCTTTTTTACTTAGGAGTTAAGCAAAGCAAAGTTATCCAGCCCTAGTCACAAAGAAGCAATGCAAATTCCACATAAAGTGTAATCCAACAAAAGCATTATAAAATGTTATTATTCTCAAAACAAATGTGAGAGCAAGCGAATTGTCTGTGGGTGGCTTGGTGGGGCTGAGAGTCATGAGCACTTTTGGAAAAACAACTGCAAGTGCATTTCTAACAGATGATGGGTCAGTCTGAGATGTTTTAAGGACAGAAGAGTGCATTCTTTTCTTCGGGGGCACACACACTTGAGAAACCTAGTACACAGTCAAAGAGCTTGTTCTTCAAGAGGAGAGTAAATAACCCCTCCAGATCTATTTCTCACGGTGACAAGAAAGCTGCTGGTTTTGCTTTTTCTCTCAACCAAATCACTAAACTAAGTATGGATGGCTCAAGAGAGGAAAAATGGAATGATATTGGCATGAAGGACTACTAAGCATCTCAATTTTTTAAAAGCAGTGCCACCTCATGCCAAAGGAAGTTAATCCTTGCAACCACTACAATCTAACATAATGAGGACTCATGTTTTCTCCGGCTAATAAGCAGGACTGGTGAGCACAGCCGATTTACACTACTGCTTACCAACTAAAAGCAATGTGTTCACTAAAACAGCCTAAAAATTTTGTCTACACGTAAGCAAAGAAAGTGTTATATTCTAAATTAACTCCTTAGCCATCTAATTTTATACAATATGGAGCTGGAGGAGATCCTAGAAAATCCATCTTAGCAGCCTCATCTTACACATGGGAAAACCGAAGATCAGTAGGGTTAAATGATTTGACAAAAGTACAGATAATTAATGGCAGGACGAAGGTCAACTCTAATGTGAAAAAATAACCCTTGAAGAATCCCAGGTGGTTAATTTTCTACACTGCTAAATGAAATGACACAATACGTAAGTTTGATTTGTGGGTAAGGTTGTTGTTCTGAAACAGCTGAGGCCTTTCAGTGTTTTCAAATTGTCATCTTTTCCATCATCATCGTTTAACTGCAAAGCTGTCTACTCTTGTGGATTGAGGAAAGCTGACTCTTCTCTGTATTCCAGCAGAACTGAAGCTCCGTACATGAATGAAAGCCACTCACCTGGCCACAGGTTTCTGCTTGCTGGCCAGGTATGTATGTCCCCAGAGGTCTGTGAACTCCTTATGTCGAAGCACAGTTTGATCCCTGACTATGGGTGGCTACACAGACAATGGCAGGAAAGCTGTGTTCAAAGATGGCAAACCGCTGTCTGGATATTGAGAAACAATACATCACCCAACTTGTATATGTTATATCCAACCTGACTATACCCCTTCTGTAAAATCTAATAGAACAATTCAGTTGTTCTTATTTTCACGACCAAGAGAGGAATTTGCCTGTATTAGTCGAGAGAGTGATAACTTGACACCAGCGCTGGTGCTCAAGTCCCTAGAGTCCTACGCACATAGATTTTGCCTTCTCAGGAATGCTTGTTACAGACATAACCAAGGAACAGGGCTGGACTTTAACTTCCCAATAGTCTTACCTAGGCAATCGAGAAAGGCAGACCTGGTTCTCCTTAAGATCTTGGGCCATCATGGTAAATATTCATTCACATCCAAGCTGGTACCTAACTTCTTCTCTTGGACTGAAAATGTCAAGTTCAATTAGAAGATACTGTCATTGGCCTTGATTCCTTTAAAAGGCTCATAAACACTAACTAGGGAGCTCTTAAGCATAAGAAGCTTCTTTCCTTTTCAACCAGATAACGCATCCCTCTGTACCTGATCACTTGTTATTCACGGTGTACTTTCCTCCTGGCTTTTCACCAACTGACTATAATGAGTTTTGGTGAATTGTCGAAAGGTCTGTTGTATGTTTCTGGGGTTGTTTGTTTTTCTTCCCCTCCCAAGACTGATATTTTCAAAATAATTTGGCTTGAGATAGAAAAGTTAGTATCCATGCAGGAGAGTTTAATAATGTATTAATGGATGTGTACATTAGAATTAAGGTGTCAAGCCAAAAACTTTACAGGAAAATCCACAATAAACATGTATCAATTGTTTCAACTGTGTTTACTGGGGAAAGTACAGGCTAAGGGAATAGACTCACTATTTCTGAATGGGCTGAACTGGGTTGCAACAATCTTTGTGTTCCCTTTTTATTTCATTTCCTCCCCTACTCTCAGGTAGAAACAATCAGGAAGAAGTCATGTTTCTTTTGGTTCTGTGTTTTAAACCTTTTGGTACTATGTTTTATCTTCCATGGAAGCCGAAAGTCTCTATAAAAGGATTATATTTGTTTAGCTAATGATAATTTCCAAAAAGTCTACTCTGTGTTTCTAAAATCATTCACACAGAGGTAACAGGACATTACATTCCCAGATGTCTTAAAGTTAGTTGTTTTTTAGTGGTTTTAGAAATTCTATTTTATGTTTGGGATTAGGTCAGCATAAAGTCATAGATATTTTAAGTACAGCAGTAAATAAATACATATGGGCAATGATTTCATCACTTGAGAAAGCAAACACCTAGTGAACTGCTCCTAAACTATGTTAAGAAAGAGCGTGTTCTGCCTGCATTACTGAGAAGTTTTGGATCAGACCTTTGTGCTCGGCCTCCATTAAGATCTGGCCCACGGACACAGACAACAGTGTGGAGAATGCACTGGGGGAGCAGCGGGTGGATGGGATGGAGGAGGGCAAAGGGGGTAAACCGGGACAACTGTGACAGAACAAACAAGAATAAAAAAAGAGTAAATCTGCTGATCGGGGCTTTCAAGTGCCCTATTTGTTCATTGTGTCACTGTTTGCCAGAGAGACTCTGATTTAGCTTTCTGGTCTGGGGCTAGACTCACTCATTCTCGTCAGCCTCACAAAGCTTCTGACCTTCCCCCCTGGGTGTGCTCTCACATCAGTCAGTGTGATGTCTAAATGAACTTTTGTCGTTTCAAATAATACGTAAGTAAAATAATGTGATGTGTGAGGAACTGAAGAGGACGACTGGTCAGAAAGGGATGGTAACAGGTTTTTGAGATCGATATGGACCATATTACATTCCATATATTTGTGTGCTTCGCTCTGTTCACAAACAGTGTTGCTTTGGGCAGAAGATTTAAGGAATACCACCATCTAATAATGCACTTGGATGCTGTGATCAGCCACTACTAATTTGGAATGGTTGGGGGAAGGCTCCAGGAATGAATAAAGACCTGGAAGTGAAAAAACAGCAGCAATGCCTCAGCTGGCAAAAGCACAGAAAGACTGCCATGCTGGAAAACATTTACAGGAGGTGGGAAAGTGGGACGGGGATGTCCACATGAAGGCATGTCCATTAAGACCAGTCCACCCCAAACAGGTCCCCTTGCTGGTTTGTGTACTCCAAATGATACCATGGAGACAGTCTCCAAACTGCATTATCAAAACCAGGAAAACTTTATCAGTAACTCTAAAATTTACCAAAGAGTATGAAAGTCTCCTACCATACAATATGGATGCTGCCAGCAAAAGATGAAAACAACACTTCTGCTCAGGAAAGAAGCAGAGAAATAAATCTAGTTCAAATTCCTTCACTTTGGGGTTTTGAGGTAGAGAATACATTTAGTCAAAAGCAGAACTTCAAATATGAAAAAAATTGCTAATTCTATTATAAATATATAATAAAACTTGTAAAACTAAGTCTGTACACAATGTTCTGGTGTGTTCATTCACACTCTCAATTGCTGAATGACCCATAGACATTATCTATGAGTTGATGTAAAGAAAATAACCATTTACTTCCCCTGCAAGATATTATTTATCTTCAAAAGAGAAAATCAATGAGGAAAATAATTTATCATTAAAAATGAATGCCATGAATGAATGACTGCATCTTCAAAAGTCAGTTATTTTTCCCATTTTGCAGAGAAGGGTCAGACTGATGTAATTCACACTATCGAATACAAACAAGTACACCGAACTCTGAAAAACATTCTGTCCATTTTGACATTGTTATTTCAACTGAAATATTTTACAGTTTCGTGTTAAACTGAATTGGCTACATTCAGAAATTTTCTTGACTTCATTCTGGGTTGCCCAAAATTAATTAACTCAAAATTAGTCAAAAAGATTGTATCTTTATTGAAGTATAGTGAACTTAATATGGTCTCAATGTATCCGTTTCCGCATGATATAACTATAATCAAAATATTACCCATTTCATTTCTTCCCAAACTTGAAAATTGTAGTTTTTTGGAATTGTTATCAATTTTACTTTTAACCTTTGAAAGCCTAAACAAACAGATTTTTCTAAATAACCAATGGAACTCATCAGGAATCTACAGAAATGATCTAAAGAAGTATTGATAAAAGTATTCAAACATCTACTATAAAAATGTAAACACAACAGCAACTTCAATAAAAAGAAGTAACTTTTCTTGGTAAGAGGATAATTAATCTTTTAAATATATTCATTTCCATTGGACAAAACTGACCTGTATCTGAGTTCAGTATAACTTATAACAAGAAATAACAACTACTTAGCACTTAACAGTTTGCAAAGAGCTTCTCAGACAATTAACTCAATAAATGATTCCTATTTAGAATCAACAATGTCATCATGTGTACAGAAAAAATGCTGCAATAATAGCACTCACACACATCAGGCAGCTGCTCCGTCAACACTGACTGAGAACCTACTGTGTGCCTCACCCAGTCAGGTCATGAGCTCTATGCTACTTATGCCTACGATGGTTCCTCCATCATGGTGTTGGGGCTACAGAGTTAAAATTTTTCTACAACTGCTCCAGTGAATACTGGCCTCTTTACACGATTTATTTAAGTAAGTAAAAGAGTGTGGCCAATTCAGGATTACCTCACATTTATTTAGCAGCCCCGTTTCTTGCAGCCGTGACCAGATGCTCTGTATCCGTCCAGCGTGCTCGGGGTGGGTGGCGGAACTGCCACAAATGCACTGGTGTTTCAGCATCAGAGGATCATAGGCAATTCCTTCAGGACAAAGAAAACACAGCACAAGACTGAGTGTTGATAAACGTTAGATGACAACATGATTACTCAACAAAGGCATTCTTTTTAAAATAAGTTTACAAATAGAGAAATAATACATATCCACGAACTCCCAGGAGCACACAGGAGCTATTTCATACTGTGTATCTGGATAAACAGGCAAAAAGAGTCAGCCATTGGATTGATCAGTACGCAGGCCCTGGCTTAGTAAATCTGTAAGGTGCACAAAGGTGATAATATTTTTAGAAAATATTTTAAAACGTTAGATTAAAAAAACTAATTTTACCAGTATCTTAAATCATTATGAAGTATTTTTAGACAAATAACTCAATTCAGTAGAGGTTTAAATTTTATCATTGAAGCCATAAAATGAACTGACTCTTTAAACTGTGTATTTATCTCATGACTAATTCTAGCCTCACTTTAGATCCGGTTACATTTTTGTAGTAAAGTGGAAGGTTTTCCAACTGCCTGCCTGTTCTGCTTAGCAAGTCCTTCGACACTGGGCAGAAAGAGTTTCTCCTTTACTTTTCTCATAATTTACGCCAATCTGTAAGCAACATGGATATTGTAGGTCTTATAACATCATGGGACAATAAAAGTGTTTCTTTTAAAAAACGAATAAGTCTATTGGAATCCCTTTAGTAGAAATTAGAGATACTTAATGAATAAAATCTGCTTTTAAATTACCACAAGTTAACATATTTCATATTTTAGTTAGACCATATGATGGGAAAGTTATAAAAATTTGATGAAATGAACTAGTAGAGATACATAAAATAGTACTTATTAAAGAAACAAATTACATGATAATTATAACTGGTTAATTTTGAAAAGATTTGTACCCTTAAACCAATTTCTTGGGGGGAACACATGTTACTTACAAAATTGCCTAACATAAGAAATTACTTAAACAATATTCCAATAAATTACCATGAAAATACATTTTCTGGGGACATGAAGTGAGAGCAGAAGAATCCATGTTAATATATTAAAAAGCAAAAATAAGTACCTATTCAAGAACAGATAAGTACCAACTACTTCTGTTATAAACTAAGTTTAATTAATTAATGCTTTTTATTCTCCCTTTGATTTAGAGTATTGTATTAGAATAATGTTACTCAAAAATGAGAAATATTTGTCCCTGAGTATACTAATATTATGCAGAAGATTGACATAAATGTTTTAAACCATGTGGTAAAAATTATGTCTACAAAATATATTGGCTTGGCTAAAAAGTCCATTACGTTTTTTCCATATGATGGCTCTAGTAGTGCTTAGTTGTCTTTAACTTCATTTGAAACAATTTTGTTAGATTGTGTTGTGACAGCTGTCACATCAGCATGCATTTAAAAAATTATCAAAGTTGGTGAATTTTTATGCAGCCAGCTTAATATTGAAGGTGGAAGAAGATACACAACATTTTTGCCATATTATGCTTATTATTTCAAGAAGGTAAAAACTCAGTTGAAATACAAAAGAAGACTTGTGCAGTGCACGGAGAAGGTGCTGTGACCGATCAAACGTGTCAGAAGTTGTTTGTAAAGTTTCTTGGTACTATTGACATTTCGGGCAAATAATGCTCTATTTATGAGTCTGTCTTGTGCTTTGGATGGGTGCTTAGTAGCACCCCTGGTCTCTACCCACTAGAAACCACTGGTGGGAGATAGCTGACATACTCAAAATATCCAAATCAAGAAAGTTATTGGTGAAAATGAAAAAAGTGTCTTTTATTTTACAGGAAAAAAACATAATGGACTTTTTGGCCAACCCGATATATCATTTTGCTGGTCCAAATGATATCCATTCTTAAGACTCAAGTGGCTTCAAAATCTATTCCTAGAAGCCTGACTCTCAAATTTTCATCCTTAGTGCTATCTCTCTTCTGAGCAGTATACTTGCACACTTGTCTATTCAATTGCCCATTCAAACTCTCCACTTGGATGCCTTAGATTCGAGTTCATGACCTTAAGCTGCACACAGCATTCCTCATTTCAGGAAAGGACATGGTGATCCACCATTGCTCCTGCAAGAAGTCTCAGTGACCCTACGACACTCCCTATCCAGTCTTGAATTACTTCTTATCCCCGATGCCAAAACCACACACAATCAAGGTACTATTATCTCTAATCTGGGCTCCTGAACAAGCCCTAGTCAGGCTAATTGGCTACCTGACTTTCACTCTATTCCATTTGCCACTTAACAGTAGTTACTTTTGCTGAAATCCTTTGACACTTCACTGATGGGATTAAGTTTTCTCAAGGTCAGGGGATATATATATATATATATATCCCTTCCCTTTCCTCCAGCTTCATCTCATTTACACCTCCTTCCTGATCTCTGTTTCTCCCACAGAAGCCTGACGTCTATTTACAGGACCAAAATCATACGAGCCTTGAGATCTTTGGGGGACATACTGTCCCACCTATGCCAAAATTCTTCCTTCCAGCCCTCATTTGCCTAATTCCTCTTCATTCTTCAAGGCTGTTTTAATGTCACTTCCTCAACAAAGCATTCCCTGAGATCAGTAAATGAGGTCCCCTACTACATGCACTCATAGAATCTTCAAGGTCTTCAGAGCATTTATCACAATTATTAATTGTTATATAATCTTGTTAGTTGTATATTTCTTCCTCAGGTAAGATCTATGAAACACAGACTAGAAGTTGTAATATTTATCTCCGAACTCTTAGCATGTGCAAACATGCTTGGAATATAGTAGGTCCTCAAAAATATTTTAAAAGAATAAACAAAAAACATAAATACAGGGCAGGCAAAAGGAGGTTTACAGTTGTGAGTATGCAAAACACAGAGTTTATTCTTGTGTTATTGTTTATTAATTATTGTATTATTTTCCATATGAACAACTGTAAACCTTTTTCCCCATGCCGTAAATGAACAGATATGAGAAGTAGGTTGGACATCTCCCTTACAAAGCCTCTCTTGATGAGCCTAACTAGTAGGTCTCTTGGGTTCCTGAAGTTCTCGTAGGCTTATTTCTTTAGTATACTACCTTTCATTTTCTGTCTTATCTTTCTACTGGCAAGTGTCTCTAATACAGGCATTCATTTTACTCAACTTTATGTTTCTACATGGCATTTTGCACAAAAAGGAAGTAAATAAATATTTTAAAATAAAGTTCAACTGAAGACATGGAGGAAGGCAAAAAGCAGGCAGTCCTAAAAAGTAATATTTCCAAATGTAAAGATATGTAGGACATGTCTTCACAATTCAGATATATCTAGAATTTATGGGTTGCTATTATAGAACAGAATACCATATTAGCAACCACTGTTTCATAATACACAAAGTAAAAAATATATATATTAATGATAGATGGAAATGAAAAATATAGTATCTCCTTCATTTTAAAAACACATTCTTCAAAAGTAAAGATTCTAATCATTAAGTTGCTTAATTTTTTTTCACTATTTCATCTCCGGAGATATCTAACTTCACCTCCATAGTAATTGTTCCTCTTTTAACATTTTCTATATAAACCACTGCCAAAAAATTATGAAACAGGTTATGGTAGCTGGAAGTTATTGCCAAGTATCTGGAGATTATAACACAAAGTCCAGGAGCTCTTGGAAAGACATTTGAATTTAAGGGGAAATAAATAAAGACTGGAACCCTAAACCTCCACTTATTCATCTTAATGATGTACCAATGAGGTGTTAACAGGTAGACTGCAAGGTGAGACTTAAACCTCATCCTTCATCTCAGTTCTTTTCCTCTTTCTTTTTTTCTTTTCTTCTCTTTTTTTTTCTTTTCAGAAACAAAGACTTATAGGGTGAGAAACAATCCTGCTCTTCTCTTTGGGATTCATATGGAATTCTACTTTTCTTTGACCCTTTCTGCCCCCTGGTTACCTCTTGCAACATAAACCTATGGATCCATCTCTGTCTTGATCAAGGGATGAGTTAAAATTTGGATTTGGGGCAATACACAAGAGTCCTAAAGGCTTTACCTCTATTTTATAAACCCTAAGAGTTTATTTTCTACCAAAAACAACCCCTCAAAAATATTTGATCCATGTTTTAGACGTTGTGGTTTTTCTCACTTTTAGTTTTATTAAATAAGTATTTGAAGTACCTAAATTGTTTCAAGGGCTTTCACAAAAGTTGGTTTAGTTGAGCACCATGATTCTATTCTGCATTAGACACTGACTAAAGAGATAATATTACAAAAAAAGAATTTACTTACAGATTATATAAAGTAACCTAGTGCTGGGGTAAAAGAAGGCCTTAAGTTGTACTGAGTACTAGGGAAGATAAAGTCAATCACATTTATTGCCATTAAATTCTTGTTTCAATAAGTCCCATTTGGTATAAACAAGACAATTGCATCATCTACTGTCAGCGCCCTATTGTGAAGCCATGGCCAAGCCTCATTCCTGTTAGAAATAGTTAGATAGAAGAGATGACTAAGACAGAGTACACTGTCCTTCCCTTACTTATCAGAACACATAAAAATACCATAACTTAGCTTCAAACAGAATGGGAAAATAATCTCTTAAATTGAATATTATTACTCAAATTCCAGTACAACCTAAAATCCATTTGAAAATGGGCAACCTGACTCTCCAACATGCAGTCTTTATTGTCACTACAGCAGCTGAATGATCATGTGCTCTTCTTGTCCATCCTGGAAATACTTCATCCAGGATCTCTGTAGGGCCACCAGGTGGTTGCTACATCTCAGCCTCTGTTTCCTGGTCTATTCAAGTCCTCACAGGAAGTGAACTAAAGACTTCATCTTTCAACAAGTGGCTGAACTCAGATATTTTCCCTTAGAACACTGCTTCGTTCTTTACAATAAGGGGCTGGTATGGCTACTAAGAGTAGGATGCTGAGAAGCCGTGTGGAGGGTGAAGGTTTGAAAGGTGTACCTTGAAAACTATGTGAGTTTAGGACTTCTGACCAAGGTAGAGGAATAGGTAGATATGCTTTGCTTCCTTGCACAAACAAAAGAAGGACAACAAATTTCAAAACAAAAAACAACCAGAATTTCCAGAAAACTGAACTGTATGGAAGTCCAACAACCAAGAAGTTAAAAAAGAAACATTCATCCAAACCAGTAGAAAGGGTGGAGACAGGCAGCTGGGACAGAGAGGACATGCGACAAGGCAGTGGCTGGCAGACCAGGTGGTCCCACATTCGTGTGTGGATAAACTGAGAGGAACAACTGGGGAGCAAGACAGACCACACAACCCAGGGTTCCAGGATGGGAAACTAAAGCCTCAAAACCTCTGGCTATAAAAACCTGTAGTGTTTGCGATGGTGGGAGAAACTGCCAGCCTCGTAAGAGAGTTCGTTGGAGAGGCACCTTGTCTAAAACATACACAAGTTCACCCGCCTAGGAATAAGAGCCAGAAGGGCTCAATTTGCTTGTGGGTAGCAGGGGAAGTGACTGAAAGTGGGGCAAGAGCTAAGCAATGGCATGTTCCCTCTCTGACCACTCCCCCACATATAGCACCACAATGCAGTAAAGTGGGTTTCCCCACCCTGGTGAAAACTTAAGCCTCAGTTCCTTACAACTTAACAGGTGTGCTGAAACAAAGAAGTATGGCCAAAATGAATGAACAGATCAAAAGTCCAAAAATAGAACTAAGCAAAGAGGAGCTAGCCAACCTATTAGATGCAGAGTTCAAAACACTGGTAATCAGAATGCTCACAGAAAGGATTGAGTACAGATGTAAAATACAGGAAGAAGTGAAGGTTATGCAAAGTGAAATAAAGAAAAATATACAGGAAAAGGGAGGAAATTGGGACTCAGATCAATGATTTGGAGGAGAAGGAAGAAATAAACATTCAACCAGAGCAAAATGAAGAAACAAGAATTCAGAAAAATGAGGAGAGGCTTAGGAAACTCTGGGACAATGTTAAACATTCCAATATCTAAATCATGGGGGTGCTAGAAGGAGAAAAGGAAGAATAAGAAGTTTAAAACTTACTTGAAAAAATAATGAAGGAAAATTTCCCCAATCTGATGAAGGAAATAGACTTCCAAGAAGTCTGAGAAGTTCAGAGTCCCAAAGAAATTGGACCCAAGGAGGAACACACCAAGATACATCATAATTAAATTACCCAAGATTAAAGATGAGGAGAGAATCTTAAAAGCAGCAAGAGAAAAGGAGACAGTCACCTACAAAGAGTTCCCATAAGAAACCAGCTGATTTCTCAAAAGAAACCTAGAAGGCATGAAGGGACTGGAAAGTAGTACTCAAAGTCAGGAAGGCATGGACCTACATCCAAGATTACTCTCCCCAGCAAAGCTATCATTTAGAATGGAAGGGAAGATAAAGTGTTTCCCAATAATGTAAAGTTAAAGGAGTTCATCATCACCCAGCCCTTATTATATGAAATGTTAAAGGGACTTATCTATGAAAAAGAAGATCAAAACTATGAACAGTAAAATGACAATAAACTCACAACTATCAACAACTGAACCTAAAAAAAACAAAAGCAAACTAAGCAAACAACTAGATCAGGAACAGAATCACAGAAATGGAGATCACATGGAGGGTTATCAGTGGGGAGGGGAGAGGAAAGATTGGGGGAAAAGGTACAGGGAATAAGAAGCATAATTGATAGGCACAAAATAGACAGGGGAAGGTTAAGAACAGTATAGGAAATGGAGAAGCCAAAGACCTCATCTGTACAACCCACGGACATGAACTAAGGGGTGAATGCTAGGTGGGTGCAGGGCAGAGGGGGAGAATAAAGTAGGACAATCACAATAGAATAATCAATAAAATATATTTTAAAAAAGAAAAGTATGTGAGTTTAGTATTAAGTAACTTTTTAGTTGTATCAAAAAGTATAGCTCTTACGGTATAGATTTAAACACATAACTTTACAACACTTTCTCTTCCTTACTTTTAACCAGAACAACAGTTAAAAAGTAACTTTTACTTTCAGAGTTTTTGAATTTGAACTAATAAATTCATAAGTGTTTATCACTATATCTATACGTGTTATATATGTGCTATACAAATTATTTGTTGATTCAACTAGAATTTATTGCATGCCTACCAAGCACATAATCCTGTGTTTTTAAAGTACAGATTTATAAAATTTCTTATTAAGCAAGAAATATGCCTCATCAAATTACTTCTCTGCTTCTATTTGGAGTATAAAACCTGATAAATACTAGGATGATGACATTGAGAAAAAGAAACTAATGATCTGAAATGACCAGTGATTACACTGAATGATTTGGTTATGTTTATGTCATGATTATATCACTAGTACACCCTTTCACCTGGAATCCCCTAAGGCACAGGTGGCAAACACAAGGCCAAATCTGGCCCTCCACCTTGTTTTATCTGGCCCGGCACCTTGTTTCTACCTGGTGGCAGCGCTGACCTCCTTGCCCCTAGTTAAGGAGTAGTTACATTTATACAGTCCGAAAATGACATTTGGCCCTTTGAAGGCAACCACAAGGCTGATGTCGCCCCCAGTGAAAATGAGTTCGACACCCCTGCTAAGATCTAAAGCCTGTCCATTTGGCAATACTGTTTTCTCAAACTTCTAGGATCGTTCTAATATTCAGAGATATTTCTTCATTCATATTTAAGGAACATATAAAAAATAAGGAGACCAAAGCATCAGAAGCTGCTACTCTTAACCAAAAAAAGAAACCCTATCCTATCATCAGAATTATAACAGTATATTGCAGTATATGATGAGTACATGGAATGACACTACAAAAATTTATAGTTTAGCTCACTTTTAAAATAAGTAAATGATTTTGAGTGAATGGCATTGGCATTAGGATAAGATGGTTATAACTTTGTGCTCTCTAAAAGCTTATGGCTAAATAAAAACCACTTTCAGGAAAAGAAATGAGAAGTACCGGTATGTAATTCTTAAAGGCCATGCTCAAAAGTGTTTCTACAGAAAGTATTCCTCTACATAATGCATTTGGCTTTGAACAAAAACTCTCTGAAGACCAGGGATAGAACCAGAAATGACTAATCCAAGTGGCTTCCACTCACCCTGCGTGCACTGCAGCCCTGGGCCATTTGGGATGCTGGGGCAGGTCCGCTCTGCTCCAACAAATAAAGGGACCAGGGGCAGTGGCTACTGTGCTACAAGAAATATATCCAAATATACCGAGCCTGCGTTCCTACTATGGAATGCTGGCTTGTGGTCTAAAAGATTATAAAAAGTAGCTCCTATACATATTTTTAAAGATGTCTGTCAAAGTTAACTCACCCATTTCATTCATTGATTTTCAAATAAAAGATGCTATCGAGACTTGGGAATGTGATTTCAGAAAAAAAGTATTTTAACTTCTCCAAGCACAAAGGGTTGCATGAGGTCACAGAAGCCGTAAAAAGAAACTTTGAATCCTGAAAAAGGATTCAAAAATAAATCAGATAACCTCTGAGAGCCTCTAGGGGAGGGTACATGTGAATTCTCCTCTGGCTGCATCCACATCATGAGTCCCTCAGGGCTGCAATATCTTTTATTTGATCAGCCACAGTTTGAGAGCCTGGGAAAAAAATGGGGTCCACAAATAGAAAGGAATACAGCACAGTTCCTCTGTCGAGGGAATGGCACCCCTTTTTGTGCGTGTGCTCCAGACTTGACCTTCTTTTGACATTGGAGTTATCTGGTTTGTTTTCCTCCGTAGCTAGATTCTGAAATATCAAACGCAGCTGTAGGCAAAGGAATAGGTTAGTTAAATAGCCCACCCACAGGTGTGATAATAAACGGAAACGGAACTAACTACATAGAATTAAGTTCAGTTTGTTTGGCATTGTGTGTCGTGAGTCATTTGTATGGATAGTTAAAACAATTAAAAAAAAAAACAAGAAACACAAACTGGGGGAGAGATGCTCTTTAGATTCAAATGTAGCTGAGCATCATAAATTTCCTAGTGGCCAGGACTACTAGCAGGAAGAGATTGAGGAACACTGCTAAAAATATGTTGTAGGGATTTTTGTTTCCAAAAGGGACCATGCACCTGTTGATGTATTTTCCAGGCCCCCGAATGATAACAATTTATGAGGCTATTAATACTAAGCCCAAGATTTATCAGATGTGCTATTTGTCTGGTGGCCAGTATAACCTCATAAAATTTAGGTTGCATTGGGTTAAAATTAAGCGTTCTGCTATTGGAGTTATTCGGAGCATTTAAATCGGTTAATCCTACAAGAACGGTACATTCAGCGTGCCTATTAGGGAGAGCCTTTAGGGATTCCTACCGGTTGCAGAGCCAGGCTGAAGGGGGCGGTCCATTGCTGGGTGAGGTAAAACGGAGGCAGCAGGGGAGGAATGAGTCCTGGAGACAAGATGATGTTTCTCTAATCCTTCCACGCCAACCACAGCCAGCTGAGCTTGGCGCACTGAGAGCGCATGCGTGTGCTGGGGGTCCAGGAAGGGCTGTTGCCAAGAAAAAAAGCACAGTAGAAAGAAATGTGAGACAAGCATCGAGGGAGACACTGAGAGCGACATGTCAACAAATTAAGTTCATCAGGTCAGCGACATAATAAACGGTGTGAAGGAAAAAGAAAAAAATAGAGAAAGGGAGAGGAAAAAACAAGATCCAGTCAATAAATCCATTCAACAGATGTTTTCACACTGACAGCCAGGGCCCGTCTGCGTGGCTAAGGAGGAGCGATGGCAGGAGGCCTGTCAGTTTGAACTGATTGAAAGAAACAGACCTTTAACCCCAAGAGGAGCATGGACTTCGGCTCATTTCCTACCTTGATACCAACGTTTTAAATACAGCCCCAGAGTTGCGTCAACACAAAGTCGGAGAACAAGTCAACCCTTTTCTAACTGCCAACGAGCTGGATTCTGAAAATTCTACCTTCATTTTATTTCAGTGATACTGCTAATGAAATCTATGAGATCCTAAAACTTACCAAATAAGCTCTATTTTGAAGCCTTTCAGTCTTCGTATAATGATACACGGCAATGGAATTTTTGTAGGTTGTATAGTATAATCTCAATGCTACAAAAATCACTAGTTTCTTTTCTAGAGTATTAAATATAATCTCAGCGATTTAACAATGCTATCATTTTTCATGCTTCTCAAGTTATCAAGTCAAAGAACCAGAGTTTGGGAGCCTCGGGAAGATTCACTTAGCCTATTCCTCTGTCACCAGAAAAAGGGAATCACTAAAACACAGATAAAGCAACTGATTTAACTATAAATACCACACAGTGAATATTTCCTTTCTTTTCAACACCAGGGAATTCACCCTTGCGTTACTTTTCATGTGCCTTTCATTTTCAACATGGGAAATTGTTGAACAGTGATAACAAAAGATGATTATTACATGTCTTGGATAAGGAAACTGATACTCCAAAAGTTTAACAAAATCTTTTAAATGCAATTCTAATTCCTATAATTAAAAAATTTTACATGCCTTTCTGCTTAGCTCTACCTGGCTGCCATTTACTTTTAAAAGACTTGACGCAAGCATCACCTCTCCTTAGTGAGGCCTTGCTTTAAACTTTCTGTTAGGGTAGGTGTTCCCCTACCCCCCACCGCAGCCACGGTGTGCTATACTCATCCTGCACTCCTAGCACCAGGCTCAGTATGCCCTAAGGGTACCAGTTACTAAGTGGGAATGCTAACGTATCTACATACAACACAACTGTACTCAATGCATATTATCTGGTTTTATATCATTGTACAGTTCTCCATATGACTTAATGCTATGTATAACCATGAGTTATGATTATAAATATATATTTAGTTATAAATCATGGGTAGAGATTTTCCAATTTAGAACAATATTAAGAATCATTTAAAAGTAACTTTAAAACAGGTTATAATTAATATATATGCTGTTACTTCTGTTTTCATGTGCAGAATAACTGAACTATCAATCATTTGGAAGGCATCTGTCACATGCTTAGGCTTTGAGCATTTCCTTCAACGATTAGGATGGCTTGGTCAAGATCTAGTTGTAGCCCTGACAAGTGTGGCCCAGTTGGTTGAGCATTGTCCTGCAAAGCAAGGTTGACAGTTTGATTCTCTATCAGGGCACATGCCTGGGTTGTGGACCCACTCCCTGGTTGGGCTATGTGAGAGAGGCAACCTATCAACCTTTCTCTTCCTCTTTCTCTAAAAAATAAAAAATAAATGAACAAAAGTAAATAAAAAGATCTAGTTCTAGTTAAAATAGTTTCGACATTTTTACAAGAGTCTAATTCTATTTTTCTTGATTACCTCTATGGTTAATGCCCGGAGGATATACGAAGTCTTTCCAGAAAGTATCCAGCCACATATTATGAAAAATAGAGATATTTATTGAAGAGGATACAAGATACAAGAAACATTGTGCATAGAACAATGACACCTCAGTCCTCTTCAAAGTAAGCACCTTGGGACCTCACACAGTTCTCCCAATCAACATCAGATGCCCTGTCATATTTTTCTGAATCTCATCAATGGTCTGAAATCTCTTTCCTTTCAAAGGTGATTTTACTTTGGGGAAAAGCTAGAAGTCGCAGGGCACCAAATCTTGGGTTATAGGGGTGTTGAATGACCTGTATGATGGGACGTTCTGCCAAAAATCTCTGCACAAGATGAGATGCATGAGCTGGCACAGTGTCATGATGAGGCTGCCAATCACAATTTCCCTTGTTGTGGCCTTCTGAATCATCCAAATACTTCTGCAGGGGAATGTTCAAGCTTAATGTAAAGTTTGATGCAGATTCATTGCTCTTCTCACTCAGACATTTTGAGTGTGAAGCCACACAGTACACATGCTCACACAATGGTGTCTACCATCCTCACTGACTAGTACAGTGAAGTCATCATTGCTCATACATACACACTCCAGTCCACTCTCCATGGCTGACAGATTATATCAATGTCATGCAAACTGTTCTCATTATATTAACAATGGCTGGACTTTTTCCAGACAGACTTTATATCAGTAAGATTGATATAGTAGCTTCTTGCATGGGTCTTACAATCAGAGGGAATGCAAATATATAATTATGACTTTGTGAGTTTTTTTCCAGGAAAAAAGCAGCTTCTATGTGTATGATCTAAAACTCTTGGGTAAATATATACCAGAATGATTATAATACCCATCCCTATGTCTCTTCCTACTGTAATCTCCTTTATAACCCTCATTAAAACAAATGCACAAAGTCCCTAATTAATCACCCTACTCCTAGAAACAATTCATTCTATTATTTCCTGCAAGAATTCTCTTCCTGGGGCCCTTCTGTGACAAAAGTCGACACACAATTTCCTGAAGGTAAGCCAAAGCTTGAAGAACCACCCCTGCCTGACATTCGGTCTCTTGTTGACCTGAGACCAACCTGCCCCTGCAGCCTTAGATCTGTTCCTTTTCCATATTCCATCCAAAATATGATCTGCTGCATAACTGATTTCGTCCCAGGGCTGCTTTATGACTTTCATGGGCCCTGGGCACCTTCGCCTTCTTGGGACCTGCCATCTATTAAAAAAAAATTAAAAGAAAATTACATTTTATGCTTATATTGGCATACATTGGATCCATTACTATGTGTTATTATAATATTTTCTTCTGATCAAAAACTTAAATTTAAAATATTTTGTGGGCTCTTGAAAGTATTACAGCCTCTGGGCACAGTGCTTACTGTGCCCGATGATTACATTGGTCCTGATCATTCGTGCTCTCATCCATCTGTCTTTTCAGCATTGCCCCCTCGACATGTGTCTCTGAAGCTTCCCATTCGGCACTCATACACATCCTCAAAGGTCCACCTCGAAGTTTACATGGAACCTTTTATGAGGTCCCACCTTCGATCTGTTGTCACTTCCCATTAAATTCCCATCACACTGTTTTTTTCTCTCTCCTTTTCCCTGTCATCATCTTTTCTCTATCAGACTTACTACCTGCAATAACCACTCACGGCTCGTACTCGGTGCCAGATGCTTTGTCGGTGTGTGGGGCCTTTTTTTGTCTATTGTCTCTAGTGAGAAGACAGACACTAAATATTTCCAAGTTCAATGTAATTATAAATATAATGAGTGCTGTATAGGAAAAAAGCAGAATGCCAGAAAAAACTGTAAAGAAGAACCTGATGGCAAAAAAAGGACTTGGTGGAGAGGCTGAGGGAACATCTCAAAGAGATGTGACGGGAAAAAATGACTTAGGTGATGACAGGAGAGAAGCTCCAGATACATTTTATACGTGTGTGTAATTACCTTTCCACGTGTGATATTGAAAGATTTTTTCACCAGGGACTGTGTCTAATGTTTGTGAACTTATTCTTTTGCTGCATTTTATATCTTTTTCTTTGCTTTCTTGGAGCTATATAATTGTGCATTAAGAATATTCAGCAGATATTTGGAAATTAAAGGCCATTTTTTTTAAGAAAACAAAACCATGTTTTAGATATCTGGGTTACTAAATATTTTTATCTCTCAATGAACAGCTCAACACCCTAAGAATGCCATCTAAATAACGCCAGTATCTTCCTCCTTTTTAAACAGTGCACATGTATTGCTTTACTTTGGCTTCACTGGAAGACTGAGATACTGGAATAACAGTTCCTAACTGATAGGCATGATACAAATGATGTTACATTTTAGTATAGAACTTGACCATAAGGTAAGCAAAACCCTATTTATCCAACCTTGACTACTAGGAATATGACAGTGTAGATAAGAGATAAATAATTAATTATTCCATAGTCATTATGTATTTACACCATGTGAGTGTCCATCCAGCATCTATTGTGCATGCAGAAGGAAATATATCATAGGCAGAAAAAATGAATTAAGCATGGCTCCTACACTGGTGTGTTGACACCCAAAATTCAAGCACTTTATCCCTAGCAATTTTCATAAGGGTATGAGCTTTGCCCATTGACTCATATACTCCCACATAGTGTTTCACACATAGTAGGTGTTAATAAATATATGTGGAATAAAATAATGAATAGAAAAAAGATATACAGTCATCTTTAAGATCTCACTGTAAAGATAAAATAAACCAAGAAAGCATATTATAAGCAATCATAATGTAAAAGAACCAAGGAATGGCTAAAAAATATAAGAAAATAGATACCAGAGCAAAAAATCATCACAGGATGACAATACTCTGAAATTATATAGTGCTGGAGCCAAGAGATAATGAGAGAAATTAGTGATCTGAGGATTATTTTTCCTTTTTACTTTTATGCAGTTTCCAAATGTTTTCCATATCACCTATATTAAAACCTTAATTAAGAGAAATGGTAAGTTATTTAATAAACAGTTGAATGTTTCCAACACTTTATTAGGAAAGAATCAGAATTTTTGGCTCTAAGAGCAGACATGGACCAAATAGTTTTGAACCTTCTGCCAGAAAAAGGACTATAGAAGAAAGAAGGATATATTCAGTTTCAAAGAATCAACTATAATTATATGCTTTCACCAGTTAAGTATGGCTTTTCATGAATAGGGCAAATCTTGACACTCCAGTAAGGCGCACGTTATTATTGTGCATATTAGTCACCAAAGTATCACAGAATGGTAGGCCACTTTTATTTCTAATGGATCTTACTCCTCACCAACAAAAACGTTCTTCTTGAGGTTTAAAATTGAGACAATATTTCTTCATTTGTAGCTGGAATTGATTGAATAGTTCACTAAACCTTTTTTTCTACTAGCAATTTTAATGGGAGAGAATTTTGTCCATGGTTATTTTTCCATACATCTAAGTAAGTACAAAAGCACATGATTCTCTCTGCATTGTCAGAAAAACAAAATGTCAAAAAGGTCAGAACCTCCTATTAAAAATTAGATGGATCCCCAAATTAACTTTTCATCTCTTGAATGCCATTGGAAAATGTGTTTTCCCATGAAACTAATAAATAACATCCCCATCCTCCAAAAAAAGTATTTTTGATGAAAATACCTTTTAAGTATGCAATACTGAGTCTGTTGCTTATGCGTACATTAGTCTTTCATTTTCCAGGTGATTTATTTATTTATTTATTTATTTATTTTTAGAGGAGAAGGGTAGGAAAGAGAGAGGGAGAGAAATATCAATGTATGGTTGCCTCTCATGTGTCCCCTGCTGGGAACTGGCCTGCAACTCAGGCATGTGCCCTGGCTGGGAATCGAACCTGGATCGTTTGGTTCGCAGGCCCGCGCTCAATCCACTGAGCTACACCAGCCAGGGCCCATTTTCCAGGTGATTTAGTTGGGGACTTTGTTTTGATTTGTTGCTTTGTCACACTGTTCCTCAGGCAAGTCCCTCAGTCTACTGACATGCATTCAATAGAAGAAAACCTTTTGTTACATGAGGTGGTCTAAGGCTACTATTCCTGAACAGCATCTGTCTCCTCCCACTGATTAAAAATGCAAATTCCTTTCACAGAAGAGTTACTATATACCTATTTTATAAATTCTTCAAGGATGCCTAGTAAGACACCAATGTCACTGGAACCCAAATCCTCCTAAATTATGGGGGATAGGCATTGCCATCTATTTGGAAAGTAATTAGGAATAATTACTAATTATTCGTTGTCTTGAAGTTCTTTATATGATGAGCACAATGTCTTTGCATACAGTAAGAGATTTGTTTGAGGGTGACTTACTAGTGGTTATTATGAGTTCATCAAGCCCCTGGGCAGGAGAGACTTTAAGGTTCTTTTTTTCTTCTTTTTCTTTTTTCTTTTTTTCTGTAATAGCAGTCATTTTTGGTTTTGTTTCTGTTGGGTTTTATTTTGCTTTCTTCTTGCCTCTGCTTAGGAACCTATTTTATGGCCTCTGGGTTCTCACTTTGTTCTGGAGGGTCACATGTGCTTCCAGGCATGTGGGTGGTTACTCACTGTGTGCTATGATCAATATCATCATGCAGTTGCAGCAAGATCAAATATGAAAATCATCCATTATGGTGTTTAGTCCTTGAAATAATCAGAACTATTTGAAGTAGTTTAATAAAGGATATGAGCTCAAAGTAAAAGAAAGATCATGAAAAATAATTAGAAACAATAAAATTCTATTTCTAAAGCCATTTCTTTAAAGTATACATTCCTCCTTGTTTGGAGTTATGAGCAAATTGAATTTTCTTTTTGGTTTGCAGTGTTTTGAATTTCAGAAGTCTTGCTTTCATAAAAAATTAGAATCATAAAAATGCCTAAGGTTATCTTCTAAGATGCCAAGGGCTAGTGGGAATTTACATGTTCTAAAATCTTTGTATTATTCAGGGTGGGTGTAGGAGTTTTGGTCAATTTTAGGCTTTTTAAAGCTAAACATGCATGTTAATCATTTAAAAGTGACTACTAAATGAATAGAAATAATGTGCATAACTTTCCTATAGACAAAAGATTTTTGAAAGAAAAGCAAACCAAAAAGTAATCTATCTAAAAATAGAGAAAAAAATACAACATTTTTGGAAAAAGCTGAATATAATTCACAAGTAAAATGCTAAAACAAATCTCCATATATCACTAAACACAGCTGATGTGAATGTACTCAATTTACTAGTTAAAAGATGAAGACAATAAAACTGAATTAAAAAAATAGAGAATCTATATTCTTTGACAGAATAAATTAAAAGGTTCAGGAAAACATGTAAGGAAAATACTAATCTCCACCCCACCACACATACACACACAAAACAAGAAGCAAAAGCCTTGCATTGCCATGGTAAAAACAGACAAAATCAACTTCAGGTGAAAAATATTAGAGGCCATCTATGGACACATATAAAATGAGTGATACAAAAATTCAATTAACCAAAACATGTTTTCCTAAACCTCATAACATAGGCTCACAATGTGAAAAGCATAAATTAGCAGAACTCTAAAGAAAAGCTGAAAAATCCACATCATGGAAGAGAGTTATAACAAAACGATGGAGATTACAGACAATTTAAGTAACACAATTTACTAGCTTAGAGATATGTTGAAATTTGCAACCAATAAACATATTCTTTCAAGCACACATGTAACAAAAAAAATTGACCAATGCAATAAAGCAATGTCAAGAAACTTAAAAAATTAATATTTACAAATTTAAGAAAGGCAGACACATATATAAATGGAATTGGACGGAGAGCCCAGAAATGAACCCTTAGACTATGGTCACTCGATCCTCACCAAGGCTGCCAAGTCTTTGAACAAATGGGGCTGGGCCCCATTTAGCTGCAGAGCCACAGGCAGTGGAATGAAATCGTACCCCTTCCCCACACCACACACCAACATCACCGGCAAATGGACCACATCACTAAATGTAAGAGCTAAACTATAAAATTCTTAGAAGATATATAGGAGCAAATGTATTTAGATACAAGATTGAAAGAGAAATTAAACAAAAAAAAACCCAGATAAGTTAAATATCATCACAATTAAAATTTTTTGTGCATCAATGAACACCATTGAGTAAATTTAAAAATAACCCATTAATTACAGAAACTATTTGCAAATTATATGTCTGATAAGAGACTCATTAGTACCCAAAATACGTAAAGAATTCTTTTATCTCAATAATCGAAAGAACACCAATTTAAAAATGAAGTTTCTGAATAAACATTTCTCTAACACAGATTTACAAATAGTCTGTAAGCACATGAAAAGATGCTCAGCATCATTAATCATCAGGAACTTCCAAATCAAAACCACAGCGATATAGCCCTGGTGTGCTGGCTCAGTTAGTTAGCATGCTGTTGGCATAGACAAGGTCGTGGTTCAGTCTCAGGGCACCCACAAGCCGCAACCAATAAATCCATGAGTAAGTGGAACAACAAACCGATGTTTTTCACTTTCTCTCTCTCTCTCATCAATAAAAAAAAATTTTTTTAAACCACAGTGAGATATAACTTCACACCAACCAGAAGAGTTTATAATCAAAAGGCGAGAGGAAGAACAGCAAGTGTGGGTGAGAATGTGGAGAAACTGGAGCTTTTCCGACTCTGCAGGTGAGAAGATAAAATGGTATAGCCACTGTGGACAACAATGTTTGCAGTTCCTCAAAAAGCTCAACACAGAGCTACCATAGGACATAGCAATTTCAACAACATGTATACAACCAAGAAACAAAAATTTATGCCCCGTAAAATCTTATACCTGGCATAGCCACACTGTTCGTAACAGACCAAAGTAGAAACAACACAAATGTCCATCAGCTGATGGATGAAGTATGATTGATCTCTACAATGAAACACTACCCAATTTGTAAAAAGTAATTTTTGTTGTTTTGCTCATTCATAAATGTACAATCTTATTTGCTATTTTTAGGGGAAACTTAGGCACTATAAGCTGATAAAACACAGATACTTAAAAAGTCTAAATATCCTGTTAGAATAAATTTTAGTGAATTGAGTCTCAGTATCTTTACATTTAAAAAACACCACAAACCTGTCTATTATGTCAAAGTTGTAAATAACACTGAGCAGCCAGCAGTCGCCTACACAGTGCCCCACAGGGCCAACAATGGGTGCCCCCCTGCCTGCACTCCCCCCCCCCCCCCCCGCCGCACCCAGCTGGTGGCTAAATGCATCCTGTGGAAAAGTTGCTGTAAACTGCTGACGCCCAACATCTCACATACAACAGACCTGACACAAATGAGAATGGTAAGCCTTTTAGATGCTGGAGAACTTGCTTAAACAGGTTACTAGCAAAGGAAAAAAAGGCACAGGCAGAAGCTTCCAGGAGCTAATGCAACTAGATCTGAACCTCTGACTTACCTGTGGGCAGCCCATGTGGTCAGTGTGCACAGTGCCCCAGAGGCTGGAGGTCAAGAAGCAAAGAGCTGTAGGTCCCAGGCAGGATTCCCAGACCCTGACAGGGTCCCAAACCTGCTAAGGCAGGTCTGTCCTCACAGCATACAGACCGAAGAAGGTTCTAAGGGAATCCTAATTGCTCCATTTTCGTGTTAGGTGTGTAGGGTGAGTATGAAGTCTCAAGCCTTCCAGAAATATTACCGAGAACTGCAAAGCTACACAACATGAGAGAGTGGCCGTAAAGAAGGAGACATTTGTGATGTCCTGCGAACATCCTGTTTTCAACACGACCCGATGTTTAGGCTCCAGAAGTCAGGTGCACCATCCTCCCGAAGTGACCTCCTTCCCTGACGCCACAAGCAGGCTTCCACCACCCTTTCAGTGACTTCACAGATGAATCCATTTTAGGCAATCTCAGAAAAGTATAAACATTGGGTAGCCCATCCACACTGGAAGAGAAGGGCTGCAAAGCCCTATCGCCTGCGAATGAAAACAAACTGAGAAGCCCAGTCCAGGCCCAGGTCAGACCAGCGAGCCTGGCTCTGAGGAGGCGGACTCAGAACAGAGGTCCTGCAAGCAGTGAGCAAGTGGAAGGCGCCAAGGCAGCAGGAAGTTGCGGAGTGTTCACACCTGGAGGCCATGGCTTCCTGATCAATTGGCCAGGGCCTAGTGCACCAGCGGCACCCAGCTGACACCTGGCCCCCCCAGGGCCACGGTGCTGCAGCCACTTCCCACCAGTGAGGCCAGGTCTTCCTTACAGGCTGTTTATGTAGTACCAGGAATACTGCCGCCCTTTGATGATTTCCAGCGTTTAAAGCGGAGGGTCTGGAGCAGGTGTCTCGGGCAAGCAGCACATACAAAACCTGAACAGAGACCCCACAGGGATGCCCACTGGCCAGCAGCCTCCTCCGCGTGGGGACGCGGGCCTCCCACAGTGGCTCCCCTCTCCCGCCACACCCATCTAAGAGGAAGAAAAAAAAAGGATGCATGCTCAGCTTTCTAGAAAAACGGACAAAGCAGATTTCTTCTCCAGGCCAAGTTTCCTGACCATGGCAGTGCGTTGCATCTTGGGAAAAGGTGAACTGTTTCTTCAGCTGTCAGCACTGTCCCCACATCCTGGAACTGTGTCCTTGCAAAATATCGGTGTTCTCACCGAGCTTACTGATCGTATGCTCCGGGAAGTCGTGCAGCTCCTTGGAGATCATGCAGAAGAACTAGGCCTGCCCTTCAACCCCTAGTTGTAGGAGGAGCCAATGCTGATCACCTGATCAAACTTCCTGTCCTTTTGGATGCCATTTGCTGTCTTGTTCTTGAATTTTGTTCTAATTTTCTTAGTGAGGCAATACAGTAAACGTCTGCCTCCTCCAGTACTCCTTTCTCTGCAACGTTTTTGTTGGCCAGCTTTTCGAGACTCAGCGAGATCACCACTGGCCCCCCAATACGTGGGATCCCTGTTGATTAAAGTGTTATCTGTTGCACCCTTGTTTGAACCCAAGTGCTGGTCCACTGAGTACAGTCGGTACAGGAAGAATTTGCGGTCCAGGCACAGAGTGTGCCCCTTGGGGAGGAGGACGGAGAGGAAGGGCCTGAGGGGTACACTGAGCTTGATCTGCGTGGAAAGGCTGCCAAGGCCCTGGGGTTGGCGTGGAGGCTATCTCCAGCCCCACCCAGCGGCAGACACTGCTCACAGTTACTCTCTGCCACGATCCCAGCAAATCCCAGGGCCCGCAGAGAACAGGTTGGTGGTTGGGATGGGGTGGGAGGCAGTGCAGAATGGCTAAAGGTGCTCAAAAGATACAGATCTCCAGTTATAGAATAAATAAGTCCCGGGGCTGTAATGTACAGCATGGTGAGTATAGTTAATAATACTGTCTTGTACACTGGAAAGAAGAAAAGCAATGAAGCGGCCAAGCACGCTGCAGCATGGATGAACCCTGGAATACATTATGCTAAGTGGAAGACGACGGTCGCAAAAGAGCACATATTACACAACTCCATTTACATAAAATGCCCAGAATAGGCTAATTTATGGAGACGGAAAATACATTAGTGGTTCCCTAGAGCCAAGGCTGTGGGGCAGTGGGGAATTATTGCTGATGCACGCAGAGTTTCTTTGGGTGGGGGATGAAAATATTCTAAAATTGGCTGTGTTGACAGTTTCACGGCTGAGTGACTATACTGCAAACCATTGAATTGAATGCTGAAATGAGTCAACTGTACAGTGTATGATTTCTCAAAGAAGCTGTTAAAAATCACACTTTTTTCAGCATAGCACAAAAGGTTTCTATCCCATTAACTCATAAGATAAACTTTATTTTAAAATAATGTTCATTTCACTTTTGTCTCACCTTTGTTAATTTCTATTTTTGAGCATGTTTTATAACATAATACACCGATAACAGTGTATCATATGTTATAATATGTACAATTTTATAATTCATAAATATATATTTTATATCTGTTTATATATCTATATAATGATTATATACATAAGTACATGCTAAAATATTTTTATTGCTTGTGATTCAAAAAATTGTAGATCACATGGATTATTACTTGGTCATAAAAAGAATGAAATCTTACATTTGGAACAGCATGGATAGACCTAGTAAGCACAGGTAGCAAACACAAGGCCCACAGACTGAATCTGTTTTATCCGGCCCAGCACCTTGTTTCTACCTGGCGGCAGCGCCGAGCTCCTCACCCCTAGTTAAGGAGTAGTTACTTTTATACAGTCCTCAAATTGCATTCAGCCCTTCAAAGGCAACCGCGAGGCTGATGTGGGCCCTGGTGAAAATGAGTTTGTCGCCCCTGACTTAAAGGGTATTATGCTAAGTAAAATAAGTCAGTCAGATAAAGACAATTACCATAAGATTTAACTTAAATATGGTATCTAAAAAATAAATTAAATGAATGCATAAAGCAGAAACAGACTCATCGATACAGAGAACAGAGTGATGATGGTTGCCAGAGGGAAGGTGTATTAGGGCACTAGGTGAAAAAGGTAAAGGGATTAAGAAGACAAATTGGTAGTAATGCAATAGACACAGGGGTGTAAGGTACAGGATAGGGAATATAATCAACAATGTTGCTATACCCAGGTGGAGACTGAAAATAACAGGGGAACACTGTCTAAAGTGTGTGATTGTCTCAGCAGTATGCTGTGCACCTGAAACTTATACAAAATCACATTGGCCGTAAACTGTAATTGAAAAACGAGGGGGAAAAAGGAGATCAATGCATACAAATTGGAAGTGAAGTGCTTTTTTAAGTCAATATTTTGTAAGATGGAAAGTGTCTTTACCAAATAGGTAAGACTGTTTATTATGCCCCCTCTTTCCTATCGAAGGGCAGCATTTCCGAATTCTAGAGTGAGAGAGGCACACAGTCTAGGAGGGGCTGCACTAACGGGCTGTGCTGAGCAACAAGAGAAAGCACACACTATTTCTCTGCCAACCCTCCTTCCAGAGCCAGGGGGCTGCCTCCTACAGCAGAGGCCAGGCTCAGGGCAGAGGACTGTCATCTCCCAGCACTCGCGGGCTGCTCCCCGTGTGGTCAGGTCAGTCCCACTCCCTTCTTCTCGGGCTCTTTTCCAAACCAGAGTCTTTGTCTAGCATGGCTTTCATGCCAGCAAACAATATACAGAAAAGCACAAAGGATAAATAAAATTGTATTTATCAAAAATTATCCTCATTTTTAGATCATGAGGAATCTATAAACAACAATATGACTCATAAGACAATGCAGGGGGTAGGTGAGCACTGCAAAGCTTTCAGCTAAAGCATGGCCAGCAGAATCAGAGGTCATTGGTTTCGAGTGTAACCAGGGTTCGTGAGTACAGCCGGAGTGTGTGTGATGTGCAGTTAACCAGCGATTCTGGATTGAAGTTTAGAGGTTTATCTTAATTACTGTAAAACTGAGCCTATTTAACAACATTGTTCTCTAATCAGGTACAATGTTGGTTAAAGTTGCTACCTATGTACAGAATATGTAAATAGTTTCCAATGCATTTATAGATATCCTCAGATAGAAGAGGTCCAAGGGAAAATAAATGACTAATTCATTTGCACTACGCATTTATATTCGTGAAGGGTGGCTGGCTGAGAAATGTTTAAGATCCATCCACTTTGGAACAGGCTTGAAAAAAGTGACCGTTTTAAACAGAGATTTCACTCTTCTACAGAATACACAAGAAACCACATTCAAATTTTTTAATTAAATAAATAACTATTCCATAATGAGTACTTTTTCAATTAAAATACTAAAGGAAACAAGTTATATTTTGTTCTTTTATTTGCTTTTTAGCTTCTACAATTCTGCAATTGCCTGTGGAAAAAAATTGTCAAGAGAGTGGGTTGAAATTGTTTTAATTCTATCCCAGCCCAGAGGAAGATGGATTGTGCAGAGGCCCAGACTAGCACCCTCTGTCTGGGTGAGAGCCAGTGCACAGTGAGCGTGAACAATAGAGCTCTGGTCTAGAAATAACAGCCTAAAGATAAAGGGTGGGGAAGAGGGGTTTTTTTTTTTTTCCACCATGATGAATCTCTTGAACATTTCCTTTATTCCTCCCCTTTGATAATTAAAGTCCAGATATAAAACAAATTATAATGAAAGAAATGACAAGCAATATAAATCATTGCTATTTAACACACATGAATTAGATGGATTTATCCTGAATAGGTGTTCCTAGTCCAGGATCTCTGGAAGAATTCTAGTAGATATAAAACCTTTGAAATTGTGTGCAACGTTGTATGAGTATATGCATCTGTGAAATTTCTGTGGACACAGTCCATAACTGTCATCAAAGAGGTCTCTATTTTTTTTAAGTGTTATATTCCTGGCCAGTGTGGCTCAGTTGGATGGAGCGCTATCCAGTAAACCAAAAGGTTGCAAGTTTGACTTCTGTTCAGGACACATGCCTGGGTTGTGGATTCAATCCTGGTGTCGGGGCACCTGCAAAAAGCAACCATTCAATGTTTTCCCTCACATCCATGTTTCTCTCCCTCTCCCTGTCCCTCCCACCCCCTCTCTCAAAAATGAATAAGCATGTCCTCCGGTAAGGATTAAATAAATAAAGAAATAAATTTTAAAATGTTAAAAAATGTTACGAATCACAGTTCTAAGACAAAAATGCAGTAACTGGACAAAATAATGTCCCACTAATTAGGACTTCTAGGTTTCCTTATTAATAAACCAATTTTAACAATAATATGTTGTGAATAAATTTTTTGAACCCCATGGGTTCAACCATATCATGAGCTGAATCAAGTGAGCAGGATCCGAACTCTTGCAGAATCAGGAAGGAAGTTTTATACCCTTAATACTGAGTTTCCTAAGATGTTTTCTTGGGCTCAGAGGCAAGGGTATAAAACTCCCTGCCTTCTTGTTCATTCATTCACTATAGGAAGAGTCTACTACATGTTAGACACTGCGTCAGAAACTAGAAGGTACAACAGTGAACAAAAGTGGAACTGCTAGTCTAGTGAGGGAGACAAGTATTCACCAAAGTTCTGCACAAATAAATAGAGCAACTTTGGTAAGAGCTATGAAAGGGTCATATAGGGTCCTAGTTTAAGAGAATCAAGAGTTTCACCAAGGAAGGAGTATTTGAGCCAAAAGACGAGAGAGGATAAGAGTACAAGTTGACAAAGAAGGGAAGAAGATGCTCCATGTGGAGGGAACAGCATGTTCAGAGAGGCTCCGGGGTAGGACACCTGGTAAGTACCACATAACAGGTGCAGGTCAGCATGGCTATGAATCATCATGAGAGGAGGCTGTGGGGGCTGCATCCGAGGTGAAACCGAAGGAGTAGGTAGGGTGAGACCTTGCAGAATTTGCATCCTGTCTACAGAGACTGAATCTTAGTCCTAAGAGCAATGGCAACTCAATGAATGGTTTTAAGCACCCAAGAGTTAGATCTAAGGGTTGGACATCCCCTAGTGAGGATGATAAGAACAGATTTGTATTTTGAAATAATTATTCTAGCAGAATAACAACCCATATTAAAAAAATTAATACTCATCTGAGGACATATTCATTGATTTTACAGAGAGAGAGAGAGAGAGAGAGAGAGAGAGAGAGAGAGAGAGAGAGAGAGAGACTGACTCCCCAAAGCGCCCAAACCAGAGATCAAATTCACAACTTTTGGGTGTGTGGGATGATGCTCCAGCCAATGGAGGCACCCGACCAGAGCTGTAGCCTGTATTTTATGTAGGGTAGGTAACTTTAATTTTCAAGCACCTTTCTAAGAAAACTAGAGAACGTTATTAACAAGAGCATGGGACTCAGCGTATGTACCTCAATTTAAAATGGTACCTGGCATGTATATTGAGTGCTGTGTGATGTTAGTTGTAGTTATAATTGTTTGGTCAGTTTCACCATACCAGCAATATCAGACATCATTTGGAATTAATTTTTAACCTTGTATTGTGAAATTAATAAGTAAGGCAATGTTAATTACACTTCTGTTGCAATTCTTGGTTTCCCAGTTATATCCTTACACTTGACCTTCAGTGATTCTGTACTCCCTGAGATTGTCCTGTTTGTCATACTTGACTGTATTCAAATTGTTCTTTGATCTGCATTTACCCATATCTACCTCCATGACCATAGACCAACAGATTTCTTTTAAAAATTCAAAATTAAAAATTCAACTTAATATAAGCAAAAGAATCTTAAAATATCTACAAAGAATAAATGGATAATATAATATTATTAGACAATACCTAACAATTTAAAATCTTTTCTGGTATTATTTGATTTTAGCATAAATGATTCAGTTCTAAATAGAATGAGCAGAGTCAAAGTAAATTCCATTAAAATAAATTCCTCACATGAATAAACTCTTCTATTTAAAAGTTATTTTAGCTCTCTAAAAACATAAAATAATATGAGTATGCAAATTTTGCACATATTATTTATTATACATTATCAAAAATATTGAAAAATTGTATTTATATATAAGATTGAAAATATGCAATAAATATGAATAAGATATTAAAATTCTTATAGTCAGTTATCACCAAAGTATATTATATTTGATTTGTAACGTATCAATGAACCTGTAATACCTAGTGTTTACTGGTGTTATTTTTCATCTGCTTGGTTCTTCATCAAAAAGATAAGTAATAATATTAGTTAACAAGGCTCAAACAGTTCTCAATATTATCAGCTGGTGAATTCATTATTAGTTTTACCTGGAGATTTTAAACCTTGCTCTTAGTAAATAGTAGCTAGTTTTTAATTGACAAAAAAGAGGCATTATTGCTAACTTGCAGAATAGATAAATATGACATTCCACAATAGCTCCATGGACAGCTTTTAGCCTTTCCTACGATGATTCCACATGCCATAGCCCAATTTTTCTCTAGAACATAGAGTCTGAAAAAGGCTGATGGATGAGGTTGCAACACATGAGGGAAGAGAAGAAAACTGAAAGTGTCTGATTAATGAAAGACCATGTTAATCACTTTTAGGGGTTCTAATATCATTCCGATAATAATAGGTACTCAACGATATATTTTGAGGAGTTGAAGAGCATGATTACTTTTCCATTTAAGGAGGACTTAATGCTTCAGTTTAGTTGAATGGGGATTCAAAGACTGGCTCTCGGCAGAGCTGATGAGCCATGGCCAGTAGGCCATTGGGTGAGCCACATATCCTTCAGCCTGCCCACTTGTCCCCTTTACCCATTGCACATTTGCATGGCTTGATATGACTTCCCATTGTGTTTGTCTGGTGAAGAAAAAAGGAAGAATTCTGGTGAGATATGAGAGAAGAGGTGAGAAACTATGAGGCATGGAAAGGCTGAACAAGCCTTTGACTCCAAGAGTGGTTATTTGAGCTCCAGGAGGCCAGGCCTTTAGGCAAAAAGTAAGAGAGCTATTTTTAAATGAGGTTTTAGGGTACAAGCACTATTCTTTTATGCCTATTGTGGCAAAATGGGTCACAGAGCCTGAAGGGCATTCTGCTCATTCCGGGCAGAATGCATCATGGAGGACGAAAGGCAACGAGGGGCCCTTGGCACTTTGAGGATAAGAAAGCTGTCGAGCCCGGGAGGCAACAACACGAAGTGTGGAGGGTGGTAGGCATGGTGACTCATGGCAGGTGCTGGCAGTTCTCAAGTGAGCGCACACTGATTCCTGCACACAGGCGAGATCCTTCAAGGCATACCCAGAGCACCTGAGAGGCAGTAACGGAGCCTGCTTTCAGCATTATGGCATTAAGGACTATCATGACAGAGAAAGGCAGGTAATCAATGGTAACATGACCTATTTTGTAATGACTACCAGTCACAAGAGTTACAAACGAACGCACAGAATCAGAATACTAGAGACAGGCAGGGGACTCCGCACTATTCCTGTTGACCGTAGTCAGAGCTGGGATCTCGGCAGTGGGTTGAAGGGAGGAAGATGGACCCACGAGATATGTAGAAGATGGGGTCGACATACTTTGGTGCACTCGGAAGACGTTTGCTACCTGGGGGCCATGGGCGCAGTACCGAAGAGCACAGGCTCTGAAGTCAGATTGCTTTGCAAGGACACGCAAATCACTTAGCTTTTTGAAACCTTGGGTGTTCCTTTTTTTTTGCATTTGTAAATTTTGAATAGTAACAGTATCTACTGCATACAGATGAACAAGATGACCCACTAAAAATATTTAGCACAGTGCTAGGTACACTCTTGGCACCCAGAACATATTAACAACTGTTACTCTACTTGCAGAGAGTATTCAGATCACAAGTAAATCAAGTGTTAATTTTAAAAATCCTATTTGTAGGTAAATTGGAAATGTATGTTATTTACAATTGTTAGTTTAAAATTCGTATTTATTTGCATGTATAAATATATATGTGTACATACGTATGTACAATTGGCTAATTTTTACCATTGACTAGTAAAGCAATAAAATGTGCTACATGGACTTTATTCTCTATTCCATGTGCTCTTTGTTGTTAATTTAAACTCAGTGGCTTTCTTTGTTAGAGGCATAGCACATGATTTTTTATTCACTTAAGCTCATCAAAGAGCATTTGTTGTACATTCAACTCCCAGGTGTGAATTCTGGTAATCTGGTAGATGGACAGAGGTCTCGGCATAGACACTATCTCCAACATGCTGACTGTTGAGGGGCTGATATTCTGAAGAGTTCATCTCTTTTAGGACTTAATTATGCTTGAATTTTTTCCTGCTGGAGTATACATGTATGTGTCTATATATGCCTGTGTGTATCTATATATGTCTGTGTGCGTTACATGTGTGTCTCTGTGTGCATTTGTGTGAATCTGTGCGTGTGCCAGCATGTGAAAATACAATTTGGGGAGTCAGATTATAAAGTTGCATTCAAGGTTTTCAATAATTAAATAGGTATAAAAGTAACATACAATGAAGCATTAACAAATTGTGATCACACATATTCAACACCTTTTTTCCTGATATTTCTCAGGAGATGTATCTGTGTCTAGGAGGGTCCAGGAAGAACCCTGGCCTAAGTGCTAGGATGTGGGAAGGGTCAGAATCAGGGCAGGGAAGGTTCCCTATTATTTGCATGATAATCGCTTAAGGTTTCCCATTTGCTTCTAAACCCATTTGGGAGAAGAGTGCAGAAGTTTTGTTCTCTTTCAAATTCACTGACCACAGATACGAACATATCGTAGAGCTCAGTGAATAGCTGTTGGATGAGTGAATCAAACTGTATGTTTGGGGTTTCCAAAATTCTGAGATCTATTTTTAAATTTTGATGAAGTTCTTTTTTAAAAACCTTGACAAATAGATTTAATGTAACCCATTTACCACTGAAGAAATTGTTTTCTGATATGAAAGTGACTTGTTCATGACATAGAGCAATTGAGCATCTGGCATTGAACAAGGTCCAGGGCTCGTTTTCTTGCTTGGTAATCTCTTTTAACATCTACTTTATTTTCTTAATAATATTTCACATATACACATGTAGGTGAGTGTGGAGAGAGAGAGTACCTTAATCAACATGACATTTTTGTTTCATTTTGTGAGTTTCTGGGTTCCACACGTGACCGCAGGTTGCGTTTTCACTGTCCTGTGACCATTCTAGCTCAGAGAGCCCATGGAGACATTGGGTGACTTCACCTCCCACCTCCAACTAGTCATCTTTCATCCCTGGAATCTTACCTCCCAATACTCCACTCTTAGCTGAAACCTCTGAGTATTCAAGTTCTCTCACCGCCTTGTGCTCTTCCCTAGGCTTGCGGACCTCATTGTGACTGTCATTCCTTCGGCTTTCTTCTGGCTTTATTTCTGTCACTTTCCAGCATAAACTCCACTCTTTAGTCAAGTATTTAAAAGATTGGCGTTTCTGCAGGGCCTCCCCCCAAGCCTGCAACCCTCTGATCAGCCTCAGTGGTTGCTTTCTTTATTTCTAAAGTAATGTTGCAGAGTGTTGCGAGAGAAAGCTATATGGACACAGAAATTGATGCCCTTCATTAACAATTCAGTCTTCATCCTCAGCTGGCCTCTCAAGTCAGCTGGACAATCCGTCTACGTGTCCCAAGTCCCCATCCTCCCTCTTTCCCCTTAGCAGCCCTTCCAAATCCCCATCATTCTCCGTAAACCCTTGACCCCAATCAGCAAATGACCTCACCTTCTTCTTCACAGAGGAAATAGAGGCCAACAGACAGCAACTCCCCCAGCTTCCTGCCCCCTCCTCTGCATTCTTATCAGCACCCACATCCATCCTTACCTCTTTTCCTCATTTTTCAGTTGAAGCGATGTCTCTCCTCCTAGCCAAGGCTAATCCCACCACCTGCGATCTGGATTCCATCCCCTCCCGCTCCCTCCGGGACCTGTTCCATCAATCATCCTTGCTCCTGTATCTTCAACCTCTCTGGCTCTCTCCCCTCGACATACAGAAATGCTCTCATTGCTTCCAACTCAAACACACACACACACACACACACACACACACACACAGACACACACACACACACTCCTTTCACCTCCCTCTATTCTCTTCAAGTTACTGCCAAAACTTTCTCTTTTCTTTCTCAGCCAAGTTCTTTTTTTTAAAAAAGAAGCTTACTCTGATTTTTAAAGTAACACATGCTCATTTTAGACCTTTTGGAGGATAAAGATTTTCAAAGGAGAAAATAATAATTGCCTATAAGATATACGACCCAGGGACGACAACTGTTAATTTCTTGGTTTTGTTTATTTAGTTTAGTTTTGCTCTGCCTATTTAAAAATGGGCATTGTATTGTATAACGGTTTGCATCTTGTTTTTTACACTTATTGTGATCATTTTTCAAGTCTTAAATACTCTCCACCAACATGCCTGTTAGTGGTTGTACATTATTACTTTCTATTTGTAACAATGCAAATGTATTCTTTATTAGACTGTTTTCAGTTTTTCTCTTCTATAATCATAAACAAGCTTTCCGAAGATAAATCGAGACATTTTCTCTCCTCCCATTCACTTCTCTGCCTAAGACAATCTCCCTCCTACCTCCTGCGCTTGAGATGTCTCTTATTAAAGTTACCAGTGATTCTTTAGCAACGTTGGAAAGACTTTTCTGGTTTATCTCACTCAGCTTCTCTGAGGTACTTGACATGGTTAGTGATTCTCTCTTTGAAACTATCTTTGCCTCTGGTTTCCATTTCCCTAAGAAAGAACCCACCTCCCTGGGTTCCACCCTCCAGGGTCTCCCTATCGCCCCGTTTGCACATTCTTCTTCCTGGATCTGCCTTTGAAAGTTGGCTTCCCTGGAGCTCCATCCCTAGTTCTTGGCTCTACTTCTACACCGTCTTCCTGGGGGTAACTCATTCTTCACTCACATGCTTCTGGTTTCCAACCTGCACACCCAGCCCAGCTTATCTCCTCGGGGGAGCCTTCCTTATCTCTCAGTCACGCAGTCTGAATTATTATTCCTTTTCTTGTTCTCATATGGCATCCTATCCCTAACTCTTAGCATGATATACATCACTTTTAATGTAAACCACTGGCGACTTGTCCTCTTGCCAGGGTATCTCAGCCTCAGTACTATTGACATTGGGGGCCAGGTAATTCTTTGTGGTGGGGCTCTGTCCTGCGCACGGAAGGATGTTTAGCAGCACCCTGCACCCATACCAACTGCACGTCAGTAGCAGTGCACTCCGGTTGTGGCCACCAAAAATGTCTGAAGACATTGTCAAATTCCCATGGATACAACCCCCCTCCCCAGGTGGAGAACCACAGTGCTGACCCGTGAGCTTTTTGTCCAGCATGCACCCCAGCGTCCAGCATATAAATGAAGCCAAATAAAGAAATGGGCCCAATTACAAGGAATAACTGGAAAAATTAAAATTAATAAGAACAGGTTATTGTTTTACAAAACATTCACTTTTTATTGTCAATGATTAAGCAAATATTACTAACAAGTTTCCTTGATCCATGATAGTTATTAAAAATCAACAAAGTCCTTAACCTCCAAGAGCTTACAGTTGTGGAGGAAAGAAATGAATCAGACATGCAATCAGCACACCAGTGGAAATCAACTACACAAATGTAATGCTTAGGTTTCCTGGGGCAATTTGGAAACTTTATTACTACTCAGGGAGAGAAAAGCAAGAAAGGAAACCATCTGAGGGGCTAGACCTTTTCTTACATGTGAATAAAAGTCCTGGTTGGCCCAAAGGCAAGAGAGAAAAGGGGTTTCCCAATGGTGCGGGAAAAACTGGGAAACGTTTCATTCAAACAGATGGGTCAGGGTCTAGGTCTTCAATGATGCAAGTCTGGCCAGAGACCAATGAGATTACACTCTTCGATCTAGCTACTAAGCATAGGCTCATATTTTGCTCTGATGAAATACCATATAATGCCTAGAAGTCTAAAATGTTTTAGATTACAGTTGACCTTTGAACAACATGAGTTTGAACTGTGTAGGTCAACTGGTACTTTTTCTTCAATAAATATACAGTCAATCCTAACTATCCCCTGGTTTTGCATCTGCAAATTCAACCAACTGAGGATCAAAAACAGTGGTTTTTAATCTGTGGTTGGGAATTCAGGGATGTGGAAGGCTGACCGTATGCATATGCATTGTTCTACCCCATTTTGTATAAGGAACTTGACATTTGCAGATTTGGGAACCAATCTCCTAAAAATACTGAAGGACTATAGTTGAGTTTGCAGCAGTCAAAAGTCATATGCAGATTTTCTACTGTGCGGGAGTCAGTGCTGGCAACTTCCCATTTTTCAAGAGTCAACTGTAGTTCAATTCAACTAATAAGTATGGATATTAATTGATTAAGCAATTCAGCTGCAATACAAGTTCCAGATCCATTGAAATAAACAGATACGAGGAAATGAGAAGAATCACAGCATCCCAGTTGTTCTCATTGGGGGTGAATTTTGCACACCACAGGACATTTGACAATGCCTAGAGACATTTCTGGGGGCAGGGAAGGGGTGCTACTGGTAACTAGTAGGGAGCAGTGAGAGATGCTGCTAAAATACTAAAACGTGCAGGCAAGTCCCCCCTGACAAAAAAAGTATTGTGCTGTCATTTTGGAATGGCAATAGTGCTGAGGCTGGAAAATGCTGCTCCATCTCAGGCTTACGGATCCACAGCACCAATTAGCATGTTAAATGAGCTGGACTCCTAAAGCAAAATTGATTGATTAATTAATACTTAATGTCTTTAAATGCAGGATCTCACTGGATTATTTTATTTTGACTTTTGACAATATATTAGATATATTGAGTGGAGCATACAGAGCAAAATAAAAATATATGTTCAAAAATAATTTTACCGTTTTTTTATTTTTAAAGTGAAAAATATGTACTAGAAATCATAAAATCATATATGTGGATGTACTATACTGTTGGGTAGGGTTGATCTATCCATTGCTTCGTATTAATAAAAAAGGACTTCATTTCCTATAAAATGTTGAAATTCTTTTTTAACCAATGGGGATTGATATTTTATTCCTCTTTCCCATTCTGCCTTAATTTATTATATTGTAGTTTAGTATTTCACTGCTGCTATGGATTTTTAAAAAAAATTGTTATCCAACATGTGTTTGTGTAGAATACCTCTCCTGTTGCATGTTTAAAGACAGATTTCACTTTACCTACTGAAATCACTGACATGTTTAAACTTTGAGCAAATTCTTGACGTTATACTTGCTCCAAATCCTAGTTTTCTCCCATTTTTTAAGTAACTAAAAGGAATAAAAGATCAAGGTCGAAGCAAATGAGAATGTCATTTGAGAATGTGATTGTCACTCAAGAATGATGCTGTTAATGAGAATGTGTCAGTTATTCAAGGAGTATCCAGACCTACCAATTCAGCTGAGTACTTCAAATCACTTAAAATTTTGGAGGAAAAATAGATCACAGTAGGACATTATGTAGTACAGGGAAGAAGGCTGAATCTTAAAGTCACTGAAGGTAAGGAAGAGCTCACAATACTTCTAGTATTTTTAAGTAAGGAAAGTACAGAATCTTCTAAAGTCAACAAGTCGTGGAGGAAGAAGAGGTAAGCAACAGTGGGGGCGGCATAAAGGCGTACCTTTGTGAATCTAAGACTCCCTTTTTCTGTGTGTGGCAAGTTAAATCTTGCTAAGGCTGTGCTTGCAGGCAGGCCACACAGGTGCCACTGAGTCCTAACTGCCGCAAGGACACCCCTGGGCTTCCAAGGGGATTTAACAGAAGACACTTGCACTGAGGCAGTATGCTTCTGGTTTCGAAGGGCTGTTTCTGATATTGTTCTCCTGGCCGCCCTCCTCCCTGAGCCCAGGAGTGGCAGGGATGCCACATTAGTCAAGCAGGACAAGGTCAGGGCTTGGCCTAGGATCCGGCTGTGGAAATATGCAAAGGGAAGTGGCTAAAATTAGTAATGGACTGAATGTATGCCTTTGTCATGGAGAAAGGGGAGGCGTGGAGGAGCCACCGCCAATCACACTTGTATTGTTCTGTCTGCAGGAAGAAGCAGGAATCGGCACCGCGGGAGGGGCGGGGGATCTGAGGAGTGGAGAGCAGTTTTCTTCCCCTCATTTTTCAGACCTGTGTCACTGCATTGTCCCCCCCCCCACCCCTTCCTTCAACTTGGAACCCTTTGTAAATATGCTGCAATGTTTCATGCATTCGCTCACTGTGTCTTCAAAAATTGGATGATGGTACAAAGATGGGGTCGGGAACACAGTTTGTGCTCCTATGTGGAAAAGCAGGCAAGAGATTCAAGGAAATACAAACACAGACTTGCTCTGGCATACCTTTGTCTTCTTAAAGTTATTTGCAGAATTGGGCATCTGACAATGGATTTTTACCCTTATTGTGACTTGCGATTATTTTTTTAATTTCAAAAAGTAATTATTTAGGGAAGCTGTATATCCTGATGTATGAATATTCATAAGAATGTGATGGAAATAGGAAGTCAGGGATATAATTACATTACTGCTTACAAAATACCATAATACTTTAAATTTTTTAATTTCCTCTGAGCTTCTATTCAGAAAGAAAACATTTACAGTACTGTTTTATATTGAATGAACATTAGAAAGTCAGAACTGTGGGGTTTTATTAAGGAAAAATATATGATATACTCGGAGTTTCTGGTGGTTTCCTTTGATTCAATTTGGACAGTTTTAGGGAAGAGTAAAATGAAACAGGTTTTGAAGAAGAGGTCATTGAAACAGATGTTATCTACCATAAAAAGTTTAATATTTTCCTGAATTCTTCAAACATTTGCTGTTCAAATGAAATAAGCGTAGGATTCATATAGTACGTGTGGATTGCAAAATCTATAATTGTCATTCAACTAAATATGTTTAGGATTCATATGGGATGTGAGGATTTCAAAAGCTACATGCTTCCTCTACTCTCCGAGCAGGAAGTGCATGCCACACAAATGAGTGTTTCAAGTTAGGCAGCCGCCTAGTACATGTTGGGCTAAGGCCGCAGCTTTTGTTGCAGAGAGTAAAACATGGGCAGAGATTTTTGATAAATGTCAGAGTAAAATGTTAATTCTAATTGTTCCGTCGAGTTGTCCTTGATTTGTGACAGGTTTGTTACTCTGCAGATGTCCGAGCTGCCAGCACCTATGTGGGGATCTCACCCGGTGAAGTTACCCAGATACACCCTCTCCTCCATCTCACCTCTTTATTCCTAATTAGCTTGTCCCTGGGTTCTCTCAGGGCAGCCTTATGGTTGTCCTGAAGTGCTTTTGATTCTGACCCACTGGCAAATTAAGCCATCTAATGTTTAGCGAAAACACACATCTGAGAGACAGGAATGGTCCGGCCCAACAGGCAGTGCCTCAGACAGCCGTCAGCTTTCACCCTGCTCGCTCAGGTACTTTCTGGAGGTACCCATGTGTCCATGATCTCTCTTAAGGTTTGGCTTTTGTGTTTTAAGTTCTCATCATGGCCCCAGAGTGCCTTTTTCCTGAAGTAATAATAGTGCTAGGCGTAGGCAGCACTATTATTACTATTATTACAACCCAGTCATCAGTATGCAATGAAAATTAGCAGGTCTCTGAAAAAGCAGACCCAGGAAAATTGGAGTGAGGAGGAAACAGCCATGGGAAGATGGACCTGGCTCCAGGGTCAGCAGCCTGTTCCTTTGCTTGGGTGGCAACATTCGGACTAATCGAGAATCACACTGGCTGTCTCCTTCCTTGCTCACGAACTGCCCAACCTGCCACTTATCAGCAAGGCTTCAGTTGCTGTTAGTAGGTGAAGGAAGTACTAAGAAAACAAGTGAAAAAAGAGAGGAGGAAAAGCAACCAGCACTGAGTCTTTTCTCCACGTACCCCTTGTGTATGTTACTCCACTCCATCCCTCCAGAAACACAGAAAATTGGGGGGTTTTGCTCAAGGTTTCACAGTAATTAACAGAGCCAGAGCTGTAACCCAAGTCTGCCTCCGGTATGCGTGTTTCTACCTATACACACTCTACAGATGGGTTTATGGGAAACCGTATCTACAGGATACCACAGTTCTGCTGGAATCTGGAATGTCTCTGGAATCTAATAGATGTTCCCTATCTAATTCATATATGAAATAGGCAGGTTATGGAGAGATGCCTTTATCTACAAATTACCCAGGATTCTGTATTCCCAAAATGGGAAAGATCTTTGTAACTGCTTCTTATTTTTTAAAAATTAAAAATTTGAAAGAGCATTGCATTTTCTATTAGGCAAAACATGCAATGTGTATGTGTATATAATATCTAAGAGCTGCTAATAAAATGGTTTACCCTTAAGAAACTGCCTTCATCTAAAGCTACATATCACTACTGGTCAGGTGGATCTCAGAGCACTAGTGTACGGTAAACTGGAATTTTTAAAGCAGATGGCCTAACAGGATAAATTTTATGATAAATTGGAAAAGTAAAAATGGTTTTTTGGCCGGCAAGATCACAGTTGTGTTAAAACACATGTATCCATTATTTTCCTAACTATCTTTAAAAGATGAGAAATGAGAGGCTGAAGCTGGGAGAAATTCTATTTCTCTCACAGGGATTTTTTTTTGTTTTGCTTTGTTTTGTTTTGCTTAGGAGAAAAAAACACTGTTGTGAGTCTTTTCAAAAACAAGTTTCTGATTTTCAATATATTAAGGTTTATTGATCCTAATATGAACTAAGCAGAAATAGAAATGTAACAATTATTAAAAATTTTGAAAAGGCGGTCCTGTATGTGTCTAAGTGAAATGGATATCAGAAAGCAGAGAGACGATGATGGTACAGTGTAGCAATAAGGGCCTCACTGGCTCATTCCTCCTTGTACACAGGAGTTTAAGTAGTCCCCTCCCATGGTGACCCTGAGCTTTGCCACGTGATGTGCTTTGACCAATGAGATGATATATACCAAGTGTGATGGAAGTAGACACTTGGAAAGTGCTTGCCCACTGGGCCTTGTCCCTTCTGGTTACTGAGGACCCTCGTACCACAGTGTATGAGTGTGCCAGGGTAGCCCCCAGCAGATGAGAGACCGCGTGGAGGGACAGCATTCCCAGCCAGGCCAGCCTTCCCAGAGAGGTGACAGAGGCCATCCTGGACCACTCATCCCTTGCTGAGCTAGCTTAGAACAGAAGAACCACCAGCCGATCAGCAGACGCATGAGAAATAACACATGGTTACTCTTTCAAGCCACTGTGTTGTGAGTTTGTTACGGAGCAAAGGGTAAACAACTCAATACCACTCCTACAAAACTATAAACGCAAATCCAGCTAATGCTCAGAGTGACTGAAAAATGTCCCTAACTCAGAGCTAAAAGATAGCCTTGCCTTTGATCTTACCTTGATAAACAAATTAGTTATTTCAGTTACTTTCAGGAAAATGAATTCTAGAAATACAATTCCACTGTCACCAATCTTTATGCAAAAGGCTGCAGGGGACAATGAAGCGTTTCAGGGGTCGTCAAGTTGATAAAGACAAGGCAACCCATTCATAAGACTCTTGTGTTTCACAGAAATCCAAAGACTTCAAAAATTCTCTCTCTCTCTCTCTCTCTCTCTCTCTCTCACACACACACACACACACACACACACACACACAACAACACTGGGCCACGTAAGTGGAAGAAACTTCACGTTCCCTAATTGCTCTAAGATGCTAAAACTTTCAGGCTATTACTTCTCCAAAAAGGGGACACTTTTTCTTCTTCTTGAAGCTTCCAATGCTAGGACAAGCTTACCTGTTACTCTATCACCGTTATCTACAAGACTTATTGTCTTAAGTAGCTATTCCTTTCTAAGATATAGCTATACCTTTATAATATATACCTATTTTCTTATATAGGTATGAATTTTAAGGGGTTCTGGCTCTTCCAGCAAAACAAAGTTTTGAAGACTATTCAGCAACATGAAACAATGCTAATATATATATGGTAAACAAACCACTGTACAAGATTATACATTTAATATGAATTCAATTTTGTTAGAATTATATGTATTTTATATATGAAATAAACAAAAATAAAGACTTTAAAGAAAATATACCCAAATAGTAGAGGACATTATGAAACTATAAAGTTTTATTTTCTAGGTTTAATCCTTAGTAGTATTAAAATACACATTGAAATATTTATATTAAATATTATAGTAAATATAAACATATATGTAATATATAAATATACAATATTTATATATAATATATATAAATTAGTGTAAACTGGAAATTAGTGGGGGAAATAGCTAATATATAAAATAACATCTAAGGACCACTTGGGGAGGGAATCAAGAAATTTAGGTTAAATTACAGATAGTGAACATTCCCAGGAGTGGGTGGATATTCATTACACTAGTACGAGCATGTGCAGATTTTATATAAATAAGTAAATAGGTGGTAGATGATATTGCATTCCTTACAACTAACTACTTCTAAATTTTATAATCATGTTATTTTACAATGATTTTTTTAAACACACACTTCTTCCTTGCATTAGGAAGCTCTCATTGGAAACATATTAAATTGCTTCATAGTTATCTCTAGCATTCTACATTATTCCTGTCCCCCTCCCACCCCATCTTTCTCACTCTTTTAAGATTTGAATACAAAGAGAAGGCATGAAATGATTTAAAAGCAACTCTATCATTGGAATGTTTGGAAATGTTATCCATTATCCAGAGTTCCAGGCGAAGCCAGTAAGCCTAGAAATACATCCATGCAGCCCCCTGCTATTACCTGCACTGAATACTTAAAAGATAGTGTTGAGAAATGCAATTTTAAAATAAAGAGTGTGTCACAAGTCGAGGTCTTAGTAGTTGCCCCGGTTGACAACAGTTTCAGGACAGAATTGTCAGATTTCAGACTCCTAACACAGTCCAGTGCCAAATCATTGCATGTGCTTTTTAAGACTAACAGAAGAATTCATGGGCACTGTCAAAAACTAATCCCCCTGAAGGTGTAAATGGGAAGTTTACTTTTTCCCAACAGATAGGATGACTTTATGAAGCCTGCTGCTAACCTCTGCAGCTTTACTGCATGACAGAGTGTACCCTTTCTTGATGAAATGTATTTTGTAAACAGAATGCGACTTGGATTTTTAACTACTAGTGTGATGCAAGAACAATGAATGTGGTAACAGAAAGACGAGAGAAATCAGAGTTTCCTCCTCCCCGAATGCAATATCCACCTATTACTGACCACTGTGACCTTTCTGGGAAAAGTCACTTCCATTGGATGGGGCAGTGGCCGCAAGGCAGCGAAACACCACTTGGGGTAATTCTTTACAGATGCCAGGAACCGGAAGTTTCAAGGGGAAAAATGAAAGCCATTCACTCTTCCAATGACATAGGCCTTTGATAGCACAGAGCCATTTGGGCTGAGAGCTCCAAGGTCAGGAAGGCACATAAAGATTGGTGATTAGAGAAATACTATATCAGCAAAGTGTGGCAAGCTATTAAAAGAAACTATAGCTTTTATGATTGTGTCGCTGAAGCTCCCCAGGGCTATTTGTATTAGATATTGAGTTAAGCATAACTTATTTAGTCCCAGCATTCCAGAAAACATTTTGATGTCAGCTACTGCAGGAAAGTAAACACAAAGCAAAGGAGGAAACAGAGCTGATCTTCAACAGATAAAAATGGTGTAATTTAATTTTTGGAATCAGGGCATTTTGGAGCATTAAGAATGAGGAATTTCAGAAAGGTCCTTTCAACTTGAAAATAAAGTTTATTTAGGTGTTTGGTGGAGGGGGAGGGAAGGAACAAAGGGCTTATTTGCACTACTAATGACTTGTTGAGCATATATTACCGTTCGATCAAAATATATTTTAATGTATTTATTTTATGAAATGTTCCCGGGGTTATGCTCTGCATTTAGACAATGGGTGAGTTTCCCTCCTGCTCCCACGACTTAATAATCCTGTAATTTTTGTTCATGCATCTTTTCCTAGTGGGTCTAATTGCAGCATTATTCATGATATTGGTTCATGAAGCGTTCAGGGTTCAACACACTCTCTCAGGACTACCACCAAAATCCTTTTTTCAAGACTTTAACACTGACCACACTCACCATGTGATATCCAGCCCTAAAATGAAAATGTTGGCAGTGATGAGCATACCAAAAAATCTGTTTACTTCCATTTTGAAGCAGAGACAGCAATGCTTGAACTCCGAACTGCTGGCTCATGCCAGGATCCCTGAGAGGAATTTCCTCCCAGGAACTATGAAGACTGAGCACAGCTTGGTGACTCAGGGAACAGAGAATAGCCATCCGAACACATTAGCCAGATTACTGTCTAAAAGATTGACCACTTCCAACAGTATTAATATATGTAGCATGGCGATTGAAAGGAGTTGAAGGGGGGCGGTATTTTCCCCCCAAATTTTAGATGTTTCTCAAAGGAAGAACTATTTGCCATCTTTGCAAAACAGCAAGGTAATTTGAGAGACAGCGTCTAGAAGGAAACATGCGAAAATGTTAACCGTGCTTGCTTTGGGTGGTGAGATAATGGGTGATTTTTCACCTGCTTTTCATACCTATCCGTTTTTGCCAATTTTCTAAAAAGATTACATGCTCCTGATTAGAACATAAAACAGGGGGAAATGCATAAATGCATAGGAACACACAGGCCTTTTTAACGTGAAAGACATACCCATGGCCCTATCTTCTGTAGGTGGCGTCTCGCCGTGGTGGACATCGGCCTGGACATAATCTCACAGAAACTGCTCCAGGCTTTACTGGCTGCTAAAGGGAAACTGCTAGACAGTTTTTGGAAGGAGCAATGCCTACATTCAGTATTTGGGACCTTGAATGCACTCCTCTGTCTCTTATTCTTAGCTCAACTCTCAAAAGCTAGCATTTGCTTCTTCACTAGCAAAGAAACTCTCCTGTTTTCTTTTATTCCTTTCTCCTCCAAAAGTTGTTTCTGTTTGTGGGAAGAATCATAACTCCAACAAATGTTTGGATCTCCCATTTGTTGCCCAAGGCTGGTGATGTTCAAGGAGCCAGCGATGACTGTTGTTGCCACTCTCTGTTCGGTTTGATCACTACTGCCTGTGCCAGGAGCGGTTAAAGGTCGTGACTGCCACCTGTGACTGCGCAGCCATACCGTTCCTCATTTCAGCAATAATCAGAAGGACCTCAGGTTAATCATAATGGTTATGGAACTCCAGTATAGAACTACATGATATATAATATGTCCTATTATCCCAGGTAATAATTACACATATAATTATAATAGAGTTCATAATTATGCAACTGTAATAGTTTTATATTTTGTAGTGAAGTTTAAGATAACTTAATTATAATTTCACAGCCAGTCCATTTTAGTGAATAGTTTGAAGTAAAAGTCTGTTTGATTTAAAGAAGTTATCATTTTGAAATACTGTGTAAATATATCCAGTGAATGGTTACTATCTGATTGAAAATACTAAGGAAAAGACCACAAAAAATGGTATTAAACAAAAAAGTGTCCTATCACACTTTAACTATATGTTTCATTAAACGGCATAGTGTTATGACAAAAGATACTACAAATTTGCACTTTCAAAAATAAAGTAGCAGTTTCAGTGCACGCAGCAAAGTAGTCACAGGTGAAATAGTTTACCATTGAGATACGGTATATTCTAAAACACTAGCAAGAAAACAAATAAACATGCAAGAGAAAACCAAGATGTTCTTCAGATACTGGTTTTTCTCAAGAAAAGAAACAATTCCTAAGGTTGTGTGCTTTCCTTTTGCTTCCTCTTTTTCTTCAGTTGTTGTTAAAGAAAGTTCAGGTGAGGATAAGCTCCTGTTGGACAGTCATAAACCACCCATTCATTCTCGATTCCAAATACTGAGGAACACAAACCTGACATCAAGGTCAAAATAAATGCTGTATCTCTAAGGTTGGTAAGGTTTTCAAAACACCGGAGAGATTCCCGAGCAAACCTTCCGTGCGCTCTTTCGGCACCGCTCTCTACATCGCATTCTGGTCATTGAAAGTGTCAGGAGGCTGTACCACAGGCTCCTGCTCTGATCCCAAGGGAAGCATGCGCTCTCAAAAATCAGTCTCCTAAAATGTCGAGTACACATGGACTGTGTCCTATAATCACAATCCTCACCTGTTGTTGCAATTTTTATGTAGCTATTACTTGCGAAGTATCGTGGCAGAAAAGATAGGAAAACACAGAGCTCCCCCAGGATTCCAGTATTTCGTCTACATGCATTCCTTGTTTCCTTCCCCCAAAGACCACGTGCAGACATAAGAGGACTCTTTTCCAGTTTGAGTGGCAGTCCAAGTACATCTGCAGGTGGAATCGCTACTTGTGCCATCATTTTGACCCTGTCACCCTAAGGGACACCTGTTCAGGTGCGAGTCAGAGTTTCTTCCAGTTATCTTGGTTTACCAGATCCAGGAATGTGTGTGACTTCATTGGTTCAGAATGTTTATGCCTCACTTATGTCCTTACTAATTCCATACAAAGACCTCCAACTAAATACAGTGACACTTTCTTGCCTAAAACATCAAGAAAGCTTAGGGTTTTGATAAAATGAAAGGCTATGTACATTACCTTTCATGGCTATGTACATTAGAGAAAATAAGGAAAAGAAGGCAGGAGCTATCTAACCCATTTTCTTTTATTAATACTTTTTCAATAGTCAAGAAATTCTCCCCAATCTGCCTCTTTGAAGATAAAGGACCATTTGCATACACTGGAGGGGCCTCTTTAATGCAGTTTTCGTTATCTTGACTCCAAAGTGACTGATGTCAAGATCAAGGGAGTCGATCAGGGCAGATACACTCCAGGACACCAGGGAGAAATAAATCAGCCCATCCTCTGCATCCTGGAGAGTCCCGCCCCACGAAGGGGATTGGTGAGCATGTCCTGGCTGCAGCAGGAGGCCACGTTCCATTATTGTGAGGGCTGACTCTCATCACTTAGAAGTCTCTCATTCTTTAAGTTAATTGGGCCCCCCTGTATCAGTTATCTAATAGGCTAATGAAGTTTGGAGATAAACCAGTTCTTCACCACTTCTTGGCCTCTGAACACTCCCAGACACTCACCCCATTCAGCCTTTTATCTCATTATGTTAAAGAGAAAATTAACTCAGAAGAAAATGAGATAACTGCCCCTTGGGTGTTAGGTGAATGTGGTATGGGTCCTCTGGGGAGGCGGAAGGACCACATTGGTTAGATTCTGTGTGACAATTAACTCTTCACCTGCCTCACCACCTTCCCTATCTACAGCTGCATTTGAGCTGTGGAGGGTCTGTTCGTTGCCCTTTTTTTGACAACCTCAGTTTCCAGTTTGTTGAATGATGCAGCAGATCCACTTAGTCAGCATAGGTGTGGGCGAATTAAAAATGTCATCATTGGGTCTGTATTTCACAAGCTTGAATGAGTGCTATTTTCACTTGCAAAATACAAATGTGAAAACTGTAATTTATTATGGTACTAGCAATTCAAGATGTTTTGCTTGGATCTTGTCTGCGCAATCGGTTACCAACATTCCAGCTGGTTTTGCTTTAGTTGGCTACTAGTTTACTACCCTCAATTTCATTCTCTAAATCTGTGTTTAAAAACAATTTAACAACACTTTGATTCTGTTTGGAAATGCAGTTATGAGTTCTCCTCACTAGTGCAAAGCAACATTTTAAATGTGGTTTGGAAAATGTCATTTTCAGGCAGATGACGAGATGCAAATGACTTATTTAGTCATTCTTTAATTCTACCCATACTACTTTATTAGAATCGATATCTGGGTCCCTTTAGGAATACATGGTAAGGTGTTTTCAACTACAGACATTGACGTGGCCTTGAAATCCCAGTCTCCTTGAAGTCATGAAATGTGTAGCTGGAAGAATCAGCCTTATGCTCTACGAGCAGCCCCTACTGGAGAGCAGACCAGTTTATGCTGCTGCTGGACTGAAAGCATCTATTCTTCTTCCTTTTTCTCCTTCTCTTTCCTCCCTGGGGAGGTGGGGGGCTTTGGATTTCTTTTTACTTTTCTCTTTAAAAATTGTGACACTCTTTTCTAACATTGAATATTTAGCAGAAACAATTCAATTAAAAGTCTTACATTTAATTTATTCTCCCATTCAAGTTCTTTTTTCCTATTCTTCCCCTCGATGTTTTGTTTTCTGTACATAATAATGAAAGGATGGTGTTAGTTTTAATAAATGTAACTTAGACTTATAACTATTAGGGAAATGTTGCAGTGAACTTAGTTAAAAAGTAGAAAGAAAAATATTTTTGTTTGATTTGATTGTCTCTCCTTTTAACAAGTAAGTGTCTGATATGACCTTTATTGCCAGTTATTGTTTCTTCTGGGTCCCAGAGATTTAATAATATCTAAATTGATCTAGTTTTTATTCTTAGCTACTATTCAAAACACATTATTTTATATATTATTTCTATTTTATCTCAATAAAAATTTAAAATGTTCCCCTCAAAATTAGTATACAAAACATCACATTATAATGTATTTATCACCAGCTAGTGAATATGGCTATTTTCTTTCACTGCAAACATCTAGCAATAGTGTAGGATATTTTTTCTATGAAAAATGGTAGACAAATAAAAGTTCACTATTTGCCGGTATCCAAATGATTCACTCTTCATTTCAAAATAAAGTATAAAAATGTACTTTTATAAATTGTTTGCAGAAGATACTAGATGGTCAGTTCTGGATGCTTTACATTCCTCTTTTATGTATGAGACCAGCAAACAACCAAATGAGATGTACCATGCTGAGAAAGCATTATATACTAACCAGATCTCCATGAGTCTTTTTGGTTTTTTTGTGGGGGTAGCCCACAAAGTCTCTTTAAAGAGAGATTAATGAGGAATGCCAAACTTGGTCTAAGATAAATGGACTTAGACCCAAATCTTCTTTTTCCTACATAACACATACACACACACACACACACACACACACACAAAATAGTGAAGGGAGAGGGTGTGTTAAAGGTTACATTTCACTTCAGTTATATGTTACATAAAGACTAGGATGGGAGGAGCTTAATGTCCTAGGACACTGTTTCAAAAAGTATGTTTAGTAGAACCACAACATTTGGAAAAACACCATAGTCTTACTTCTTAATGTCAGGTTAAACAACATAAATAAATTGCTTTGTTGTAGGACTTATCAGAACCATTCATTTCCTAAAGTACATTGGGTGTTTCTAAAAATCTTACATAGAATTCAGAGTTTCCAAAATTTATCAGACCAGAGAACATCTCTCTAGAGTGATGGTTCAAAAACCAGTTTGGAAAATTCCCTCTGAAGTCTTTTGCTTCTCTGTGCTCTTCAAGGAAGTGAATCTTCATTGATTTCTAGCCTGCAGGTACCACACTAAGCACTGGGTCTGTGAACAGATCTGAAAAATGCTGTCTCATCTAAAGCCCACCATCGACCTCAGGAGATAAATGTTCTCAATTCCATCTCATAGAGCAGGAACTTGAGGCAGAGTTTAAGGGGTCTCAGGACAAATAGATGACCAAGCCAGGACTCAAACACAGCACATGCTCTCTGCAAAGTCCCAAATCTTTCCTGGATCCTGTGTTACAAAAACTGCTCTCTATACATGAAACTCTTCAGTGACTTCTGTGGGGTGTGTAGTTGATTGTTCTTCATTGGAATCAAGATGGTCTACCCTGCAATAGCAAACCTGATGATGTGATCTAGTACCATGGAAAACCACGCCTACTTGATTCCTCCCTAGCATGGAAAGATTAGCACATTTGATGATAATCGTATTCAGAATGCTCTCCTAAAGGACTAGCATTTATAACACACAGAGTAAGATGGAGGATGCACACATATTAAAATACCAATGAAAGATAAATTTGAAAACAACAAAAAGAAGTTTATGTTAAAATGCAGTTGGAGATAAGCATTCATGTCCAAGGTAGTCTACCTTTACTTCCCCTTTACCTACAAGCCAAAAACCATAAAGCACCTCCTTCCATCTTGTGGTAACAAGATATGAATAGCCCAAATCAACATGCAATTTAGTCTGTTCTTTTCAGTCCCTCTGCCCTTTGGTACTAAAATGAATATGAGAAAACCAGAAAGGGCAACGCAAAGTGGCCAACAAACCTACCAGAGAAGGTCTGGGAAAAGAAATCGAACTTCTGAACCATCTTCCATTAGCATTGATTGGGACACATTAAATTCTCACATTGCAGAATTTTTTTCCCTATCAGGTAACAAAAATCCTCACATGTGTAAAACGAATTTGAGTTCACAAATTGATCTGAATGGTTTGCCATTTCTCAAATTTCCTAAAAGTCTTATCTCAGTCACTTTTCTTCCTTCATTAATTATAGTGGTCCCATTCACAGGTAAGACCTTCTGCACCTGGGTATTGCAAATCCAATAAAATTAGCATTTTTTTCTCAGAATTCTCCAAGATTGAAGTCCACAAGAATAATTCTGAAATAAATATTCATTAAACAAATATTTAATAATATAATTTTTTGTTTGCCCTATAATTCCTTAGTGGAAAACTATAATCACATGGTACAATAGCACATGGAAAAAAACTATTTTTATGAGTGAAAACAGGAAAATTCCCTGAAGGACACAGAACCACTCTATTATCAAACCTGATATATCTTTTAATAGGAAAAAAGGCATGATGGCAAAATGTGCTATGTACTCTATGTATTATTTGTCAAATTATTTCATTACTGTCTTTATTTAACTTATTAAAGAGTTATTTGTCTCTAAATAATTACAATTGCCCCTTCTCTAGGAAGATATCAATGCATAGTATATATTATAGCAACTTTTTGCATGCATGGTACTCTAGCAATCTGACCTTGCTGAAAGAAGAAAGTTCTCCTTTTCTTTCAGAACAGCAGCAAGAACACAAAAAGGGTGCTAAGCAAGGAAGAGGGTGTGTTTGTCGACTTCTAACATGAGGGAAAGGCCTGAGGAGATTTTGTTCCACAAGAGATGGACTAGCTAAAAATCTGTGCTCACAGCTCCCTTTCCAGCCTAGTCTGTGGAGAAAAGTCAAAGTTTGAAGATAACATTTTCCAGTCAAAACAAAAATAAAATGCCTTGATATATATTTTTATCACACAATCTGGGGACAGTTGTGGCAAATATGATTTGCAAGTATCTGCATTTCACAAATGCACATTGCAGCCTCTGCATCTTTGCATCTTAGTGTTTTTCCCCTCACCTGAGAACATGCTTACCGATTTTTAAAGAGAAGGGAAAAGTGGGAGAGAGAGTGTGGGACAGAAACATCATTGTGAGAGAGAAACATCAGTTGTTTGCCTTCCTATGAGCCTTGACTAGAGACCAAACCCATAACCCAGGCATGTGCCCTGACCAGGAATCAAACTGACGACCTTTTGGTTTACAGGATGATGTTCCAACCAACTGAGCGATACCAGCCAGGGCTGCATCCTGGCATCTTATTGCCAGTAACGTCTCCTTACTTCATATTCTCAAAAACTAAAGTGCCCTTCAGTTCACATCTAACCTTCTTGAATAAACAGTATGAATAAAAATTCCTTAGCCACCATCAGTAAGGGAGCCCTTGCAGAAATGATTGAGAAGCAGGTAGCGATGTGCTGGCTGGAACAGAGCTGGCAGGGCTGCCCATGGCGCCTCGTCCTCATTCCAGGCATTGCCTCTGTGCCTTTCCCAAGGACGCTCAGGCCATTTGATGAAATACCTCTGTCTGATGTCAATAAATCATTGACTTAAGGTGATAAAATTACCCATGGAAGACTGCCTTGGACATTGTATACTGGAATTTATGTCTTCCCGTTGAGGATATAGGCAAGAATGTGATTCCTTTTCCTAATAAAATGTGGACAATGTGTATTATTCCTCCTCCCTAGATAGAGTTGGCAAGGACATTAAAGGTGCTTATTTTAAGTTTACCATTGCCACAGAAAAACACACCGCCAACCAAACCAAAGATAGGCTGTTTAAATCAAAGGAAACGAGGGCTGCATGATCCTAATGGGCGTAAGCAAAACACAGACCATAAATCCATCATGCTAAGCACTAGCCTTTATTGCTACCCTGGTTGCACAAAATCCGCTAACATCAACCTTGCTGTAAAACCAGAAATCAACAGGAGCTGTAACCTTAATGTGAATGTCTCTCCAAGAATATCAGGCACTGCCCTTCAGTTAGAACACTTTCAATATGTTTCTGAAACATTTTTGATGGGATCCTTCGGTCACCATTATTTTCCTTCCTCTCTGAATTTGAACATTCCACTCCGACCATTTTGATCTTCTACTGCAATTACCATTGACCTTCGTGACACTGCTTCTCAGCCATGTCCTGCTAGAAAAGCCTACTAGAAAATTCAAAATTTCTGAATTTAGAAAACTGTAACAAAGGCCATAGTACCTGAAATCTCTCCACAGCCTCCCGTGTCTTAGTTTAAATCCACTGTTTACCCCATAGAGGGAGAGAAAACTGTATTCACTGGGAACTTTTTACACTGTTTAGAAGACAAAACTCCTAAAAATCCAAATTAAGTATTTTTTTCCTTGAAGTTAGGGTAAGCTCTAGCAACAGCATCTTAAATATTAATGGTACTTGTGTTTATATGTATTTTTCAATGTAAGTCTTTTGTGAACTGCATTTTTAATTTAGCTGCTCTTATATATTAGTTTTAGTGTATGTGAAGGAATGCAGGTTTAAAAGCAATAAAATTGAAATCACTTTTAAAGTAGACTGTAATTGAGACTTCCATTAAGTTAGACTACATTATTATCCTTGCTTTTACTAAGTTGGAGATGTTTTAATTTATTTCAGTGGAAAACCAGTCTGCGTCAGGTAGCTAATAACAGTCCAAGTGTCTCCTGGAAAGACATTACTTGTCTTAACCTTTCTTTGCAACTGTTCGGGCCCTCGTCATTTTGACTTCCTTTCAGCTAGTGACCTCTGCCCTGCTCCAATTTAAAGATAAACTAAAAGACATTCCCCCTGAATGTGTGCTTCTCCTAGACTTTCTGTGGAAGCAGTAGGGTCTACTTGTCCATCAATTACCTCCTATTTGAAGAACTCACAGGGATGTAGTTGTGCATTGGAAGAAGGAAATTCAGAAAGAAGAAGACAGGAAAATACAATGTGCCAAATCTAGGAAGCGAGCCCAGAATTCAATACCAAAATAAGAAGAGAAAAACTGTGACAATAAACAAGAAGCCTTTCATGAGGTCGCATTTATCAGCAATGTGTGTGGTCATATGTGATAAAATTTCTAAAACAATTGATTTAAATATGGAACTGAAATTGGAATTAACCAGATCATTGTACAGTTACATATTATTAATAAAAAGTTTATAACAATATGCTAGAGCTGGAACATTCTTTATTTAGAAGTTTACAGAAAGGCATTTCCTGTGTCACTGGGAGCTTTATACAATAGCATTTTGCCTTCAGCTTTCTTGTTCTCTGAGAACATGGTACATCCTGGTGTTGTTTTGAAATCCTATTGTTTATTCTCTCTCCTTGTTGATAAAAAATCAAGGTAATTAAAAATAGAGTAAGATCAAAATGATGACTGAAAAAGAGAATTTAAATAATATATACACACACAAGGTATGTGTCTCTCTCTATATATATACACAGAATCTCAGACAAAATAATTGTATTGTCATTCAATTTTCAAGTTATATGGGCGGTTTTGGGGTTTTCATGTTTTTAGTTAGCTTATAAAGGGAAATTTGAGCCACCTCACTCTTTCACACATTACATTATGGAAAAACTCTACAATGTAAAGAGAGTATCTAGCAAGACTTCATGTAGATAATGAGGAAAATTTATTAGGTAAGGACTACAATGTTCTTTATCACCAGAGATCGCACTTCAACATACAATGGAGGAAAAGGTCTCCCTTGTGAGAGAAACAATAAAACATATCCATCTAACAGGCTGTGAAACCCTGAAGAAATACACAGCTTCCTCCCTCCCTCCCTCCCTTTCTGAATTCTATTTATTTTGAGTCAGGCTATCTTAGGCCATTAATTAACCTTCGAGCCCTTGAGGTCACCTCCATGGATCTGTTCCTCATATACTGAAAAGTTTTGTTTTTCAGTGAATATTAAAGATACCTGAATATTAACCACATTGGCAAAAAAATAATATATTATATATACTAAAATTCTTTGAGTGGTAAAAAAAGAAAGCATATGAAAGTCACTCAAATAAATTTGAATAGCACAGGTGTTATTTACCCTGATGTAGAAATTTCTATGTCACCAAGAAGAGTATCAATCATTAAACAGTTGTTGTAAATTAAGTCTTACATATTTGAATATCTGTTGTATTTTAGAATCTTAAACTACTCTTTGGTTTTGCATGCAAATATACACAAAGGGAACCAGCATGACCAGTGAGTTGAATGGAACATTTATTTAAATTATATCTACTTAAAACAATTGAGTTAGTGCCACTCACTAGCTCCTAAATTGAACAGAGTATCACCTGGGATGGAAAATGTGTTGCCTTAGGAAATGCTTATACATAGAAATACATTTTTAAAAGGTAAGTTAAGGATTAGATGGGATTAGAAAGTATAAGTATTCACTAACTATATTTGTATTGTTATGGGGCATTTGGAAAATTCTATCTTTAACAGTTATGTTATAAACAGATAACCCCCCTAAATACCACAGTTACGCCTATCATGTGGTACCTTACATCTTTAACCTAATAATTACCAGTATATGTCATTTATCCTTTTACTAGATTATAACCTTATTGGAGCCAGGCAGGAGTGTATTTAACACTCATAACAATGTCCTGTATGTTGTGAATAGATGGTGATCAATTAACAAGTAAAGAATTGAAGATACAAACTATCTTAGTTAATATTATTTTACGAGTATTTTTACACATCAAGAAGAGAGGATTCCAACCTTTCTTTTAAACCTAGTGTTTAGTATAATTATGAATAGGAGAGAGGAAATGATTTTGTATAAATGTTTGTATTCAGAGTTAAAAGTACACAATTCACTGGGCAGATTGAGGACAGATAGTTCATTCAGCCTTTTGCCAACATAATTCTCCATATTTGTGTTTCTTATATATAGTAAGAAACAAAGGAAGTAAACATATATTGTAAATCAAATATAAATACCATATGATCTCACCTTTAACAGGAACCTAATAAACAAAACAAACAAACAAGCAAAATATAACCAAAGACACTGAAATTGAGAACAGATTGACAGTCACCCGAGGGGAGAGGGAAGGGGATTTCGGGGGAAAAGGGGAAGGGTTTACAGAAACAAGTACAAAGGACACATGGACAAAAACGAGGGGGGGTGGAAACAGGAGGGAGGTGGGGAGGGCTAAGGCGGTGGGCTGGGGTGGGAGTAAAAGACACAAAACTGTACAAGAACAGCAATTAAAATAAATTAAAAAAAAATTTCATAGTACTACCAAAAAAAATCAAATACAAATTTAGTAAATAAAGTAAATCTTACATTGAGTATAAAAAGTAAGCACTGATGAGTTGAGGATCACATAAAAGACTATTTGCAATGTCTTCTAAGCCATGACCACTAAGTTTTATGAATTAGAATTAAACAGAATTAAAAGATGGTAGGGATGTATTTCATATGCAGAGAAAAAGCAGGGGCCACAACTGTAAAGCTATCCATAGAATGACTTCTGACTCTTAACAATTTTTTTCCATGACCTTTCCTTCTGCAAGTACTAGCACATTCTCATCAAAATAATTGGTAGGAGTAAGAAAGACCTGCTGAAAATTTAATGTAGTAGTAAATGGTTTTCTGATTTGAAGATGAAGGATGGATATTCTGAATTTATTCAATGGCCTGTGAGTCAGATCTGAGTCTCCGTTACATTACCACAAATTGGCTGTGAGGCTTGAAGCCATCTCTCAACCTTTCTGCATTTGGACTGGAGCTGGAATCTGAGCTCTGCTAATTTTTAGATCTATCCAGCTGTTTCACTATTCTGAAGCTTCCACTTCTTCACCTCTAACTAAGAGATGATGACTAAACGATAGAAGACACATAAATTGCTGGACCTGGTGTTTGGTGTTTGGCATTTAATTAACTCTCAAAGCAGACTTTTTTGTTGTTATTATCTAACATTTCCACAAATAATAAAATTTTATCATTCTGTACTATGTTTTTAATTTATTGATATTAAAGAGAGAGGCGAAGGGTAAGAGAAATACCAATTTGTCGTTCCGTTGATTTATGCATTCATGGTGGATTCCTGCGTGTGTCCTGCCTGAGGACGGAACCCACCACCTTGGTGTATCAGGACGACACTCTAACCAGCTGAACTACCCGGCCAGGGCTTGTACTATTTTTAACATTGCTTTCTATAAAACTTTAGATAGTGTCACTCAGTATTTTTCATTTACCTTATGACTAACTTAGTTGGATTATTCTGCTCATGAGGAATATCAAAAATTCTGTCAGCATAGAATGGGTTTCTCTTACCTTCCTCCACCCCTGCAGGTGAAAATCTATTTGTTCATTTTGGTTCAAAATAGTAAATGAGCATTCATTTGACTTTTTTAAACACTCTACAACAAGCCTTTTGTTTTTTTTTTTTCAGCCAGTTAGAAATTTGAAGGAAACCAAATGAAAGTAAAGAAAAGAAAAGAAATTTTAAAAGTAAGATGGATAGTCAATACCAGCCTACTTTCCTGATAGCATAAATAAAAGTGTAAAAATGTATCATCTTTCCATGTCAGATTGGGTTACATACATATACACACACATATAGACACATATACATACATACCTATATAGTTTAATGAATATCTATATATATGTGTATATGTGATTACTTTATAAAACAATGTCTTTGGGGTAGGAAATAAGATTCCCAATATATTGAACAATAACTAATCCATATCAGCTTTTAGGACCTTGGTCTTACGTTTATTTATTATTTTTAAAAGATTTTATTTACTTATTTATTTGTTTATTAGAGAGGGAAAGGGAGGGAGAAACAGAGGTAGAGAAACATCGATGTGTGGCTGCCTCTCATACGACCCCCACCCCCAAAGCGGACCTGGTCCACAACCCAGGCATGTGCCCTTACTGGGAATCGAACCAGCGACCCTTTGATTCACAGGCCGGCATTCAACCACTGAGCCACACCAGCCAGGGCTGATCTTGTGTTTAAATTTAAGAAATGCATCATTTAAAAACTGGATATAAAGGAAATAATAAATAGAGTGAAAGGCAATCTATGTACACATTGGAAGTAAATATTTGCCAATCATATATCCAATAAGAGATTAAATCCAAAATATATAAAGAACTTCTACAATTGGACCTCAATATCAACAACAATAAATAATCCAATTAAAAATGGGCAAAGGGCCCTGGCTGGTGTAGCTCAGTGGATTGAGTGCGGGCCTGTGAACCAAAGGATCGCGGTTCGATTCCCAGTCAGGGCACATGCCTGGGTTGCAGGCCAGGTCCCAGCATGGGACACATAAGAGGCAACCATACATTGATATTTCTCTCCTTCTCCCTCTCTCCTACCCTTCCCCTCTAAAAATAAATAAATAAATAAATATTTTAAAAAAATAAATAAATAAAAATGGGCAAAGGATTTAAATAGATGTTTCTGCACAGACATATACCAATGGCTGGGAAGCAAGTGTAAAATGCTTAATATCACCGAGCATCAGAAAATGCAAATCAAAACCACAGGATATATCACCTCATACCTGATAAATGACCACTAACAAAAAACCAGGCAAACAAAATGTGACAAATGCTGGCCTGGAGAGGATGTAGAGAAATGAGAACCCTTGTGCAGAGATACTACACTTGTAAAGTAGTCCATCTGCTGTGGAAAACAGTATGGAAAGTCCTCTGAAAAAAAGAGTAAACTATGCATGGTCCAGCAATCCCACCTCTTGGTACATATAAAGTTGGAAACAGGATTTCAAAGAGATCATTGCACTCTCCTGTTCACTGCAGCGTTACTCACAATGGTCAAGAGATGGAAGCAACCTACGGTGAATGTCCATCAATGGGTAAATGGATAAGAAAATATGTGTGTATATCTAAATTATTTATATATGTATATATATTTCTTATATAATATATGTATATTGTATATAATATACAAGTATATGATATATAAATATAAGTATTTTAATGATTGAATAATGGAATATTATGATTGAATAATGGAATATTATTCAATCATTAAAAGAGGACATTATGCTAGGTGAAATAACCCAACAGCAAATACCACCTGATTCCATGTACATGAGGTATGTAAAATAAACAGAAAGTAGAATGTGGTTACCAGAAACTTGGAGGGGATAAAATGGGGTGTTGTTCTATGTAGAACTTCAGCTTTGCATGATGGAAAAAACTCTAGAGATCTGTTGTATAACAATGTGCATCAAGTTAACACTATTGTACTGTACACTTAAAAATGGTTAAGATGTTAAATGGTTAAGATGTTAGATGGTGTTTTATTGTGGTGATGTTTTTCACCACAATAAAATGCCCCATAAACAGAGGCATATTAACATAACTCACATTTAGAAAATTCAACCCATATATCTTGACTCAAATATTGATAACTGCAGCTTGTAACAAGTAGAGTTACAATATAAGAATCAAAAATTTCACTCCGCCTACAATATCCTCCCACTTTACTGAATAAGCAAAAAAAATATGAAAGCCCTTTCTTTAAAAAAAAAGCCAGTCTCTTCAATAAATCTTCCTCATTGTCATAAAACAAATAAAAATGGCAACCATTATGATTATAAATAGACTATTTCTCGGAGTGACTCAGTGTAGCAGAGGCCACGCAACTGCTGTGTAGGATTCGGAGATCCTGCCTGCGTTCAGTCTCGTCTGCTCACGGCAGCAATGCTTACTGGAAAGAACCTACACGGTTGATACAGGTTTTAATCTTAGTTCAGCAACTTAGAAGCTGTAAGATTCTGGTCAAGACCTACATAGATTTTGCACTGTATATATATTTTTACCATGGCATAAATAATACTTTTTTTTCCTGTCCGTATTTCTAAGAGACTGCCCATAGAGAAGTCCACAGGGCTACCTCAATTAGGTCGGTGGTCTCTGGTCTTCTTCTCAGTCCCTGGCCAAAGTCCCAGGCACATGTCGTTGATCAGTACACATTTATGGAATTGGTCTGAACTATTACTGTTTATTAGGCTAAGCTGCAATTAAAACAAACGAACAAAAAAAGAGTGGATGAGGGACACTGGCCAATTTACACACATAGTTACACACTAATAAGAGTACGTTAAATAAAATGTATGGTGACCTGTAAAGAAAATTTGGGTTGTTTGTTACAAGCCCAATTAATTCATAAGTTTAATTACAAATGGTCTTTTGCCCCAGCTTTTTTTCCTAAATATCTATTTTAAATCACATAAGTGCCTTCACCGTAGTTAAACTGTTTGTTTAAAAAATAGAATTTTACAAGCGTTATATTTTCTAGAAGAAACCAAGTTGTACCATTTTAATACCTATATTCAAGGCCTTCCCTTTAAGTTAATGACGAATACCCTTTCCTTAAAAACTCTTAAGTAGATCTCTATTTCTGAATTAACTGTCACCTCATTATAATTTCATTTCAACCTCAGTCATGTTATAGTTCATAACATTTTCAATAAAACTTCAATACTGAAAAGCAGAGTTTTATGAAGAGTTACCGTATTTCTGCCATAAGTTTATTTTCTGTAGAAGGGTGTGTCTAAATGTTAAAAATATATTTACACTTAAAAAGCTACCAGCAAAGTGAATTTTCTTCAATGAATACTACTTTATTCACAAGTCAGTGTGTGCCTTCAGAAAAAGCACGCGTTGAACATTCACTTAAGAGAAAATAAAAAGTTAATCATATGTAAAACTAATTAATCATATGTAAAACTAGAGAATACAAAAATAAATCTGAAAGTAGACACAATGGTTGAAGATTGAAGTACAATTACACTGAGGAACTGGTCAGGAAAACCACTAGAAGATAAAAATCACAGCTCTCATTTTGTTGGTGTTTGCCTGCCCTTAAACAAAACACAAAGTCCATGCAGCTCACAGGTCCCTCGTAAGACTTATACGTTGCATGGGTGGTAGTGGCCACACTTACAATGGCATCTTTAGAATGTCTTCACTATGAATGTAAATTATGTTTAACAATTACGTTGGTTAAGAGGATTTACAAACTTAGGTTTTAACTCCTAACTTTTTAAAATTAAAACCTTATCAACAATGGTAAGGATCTAATTCACAAATTCTATCAACGTCAAATCTGCTGTTATTTCTTAAAAATTCTGAATCTATGGAAACGTAATAGATCTATAGCGTTAGGACAAGGATGTTTTCTTTGAGACTGATTGTCGTTTATTCAGTAAGGTCCTGTGAGTTGCTCCTGAGGTGAGGAGATGTCAGAGGGTAGGGCTCTGTCTTGGCACCTTTCGCAGTGTACTATGGGATGATGGGATGACGAGGTGCTCTGTGAGATTTAATTTAACCCTCTCAGCGCCTTCTGCAGTCCATGTGCAAATCCTCTGGAAATCCTAAACTGTGCACGTGTTTAAACTATTTAAGAATCTCAGATCTGGAACATCGAATGTTAAATGTGCAAATTCAAATACGTTTGTTGACTTGGACAAGTTGCTGCGATGCAGGGAAGTTGTTAATTCAGCTGGAAATTTAGGGAAAAGTCCTCCTTGCAAATCAGATTCCTAAATTTCAGAATATATATTTCTTAATCTCCTGTTTCTTTTAAAATATTCTTAACTAATTTTAAATTGTAAAATACATTAGAAATATATTAATAACTTATATGATTAAAGATAATTTTTAAAATTTGAACATATCAATTAAACAACTTTAAATACCTTTGACATTCTAATATATTTTAAAATATTGGGAAGAGTTCTTAAAGTGACTGTTACATGTGTTAAGCACTATCCTTTCTATGAAAACAAAGCAAAATATTTTCATGCAAAATATCAAAAGAAATACTTTCTTCTTTAACAATAAATTTACTGAAAGATTTAGGGATTTGTTACAGTGAAGAAATCACATTAATTATCTGCATGAACCAAACAAGGAGGCTTGATCTAAAGTGACAGTTTGTCAGCTAAGTTAGGGTTGCAGTGATTTGATGATGATTGTCTTGAGTTTCTACCAACAAAGTAGTAACCAAAATTTCTGATTAGAAGATGATAATATTCTCAACACTATATTAAACCACAAGAGCAACAGTCCTTCAGGTTCTCAATATTTATTTTTCACCTTCCCAAGGCCAAAATGTCATCTTTTTTTTTTTTGTAAAAGAAAATCAAAGCCAAATGGTAAAAATGCAAAGATTTGGCTAAACAAACAGTCCAAATTTCAGTGGTTTTATCTGCAGCATGCCCAGCAACCAAACAAAGCCGAGATATTGTCCATCTCTCTGACAGACAAAGAGCCTCAGAGGTCCAGAGTGACATGCCCGAAGGCCGGCACGTGATTGGGCTAATTAAATTAAATAGCAGGAAACAGCTTTTCTATATGCCACTGCCCGGCCACACACAAACTGTAACAGTAAATCTTTTATACTAGCCAAGGAAAATGTAACCATTAAAAAATATACAATATCAACACACCGTCCAAGAATCAGAAGCTGCATGTCCACATAAATTCCCTGGGTCTGGACTTTAAGGCCAAATGTCTAAGGGCTTCCCAATTCATTTTAGGAGCCATCTAAAAGCCCAGGGTGATAAAGAGCATGAAAAAGAAAGCCCCCTACCAGCACTTTAACTTAAGCCAATACTCTGATTGCTTTGATTTCTACACCAAATGAACTCGAAACCTCAATACTTCTGAATTCAAATTAAAAAGTGTTGCTCACTTTCCACCAGTTTTATATCCTACCTCCCCATTACCCCACTGGAAATTAAGAGACAAATTTGAAAAAGGCATGGAGCCTCAAGAATTTATGGAGAAAGCTCTTCTACTAGGTTCCCTACAACGTCTTACCCAGGAACATAATTTGCGCAGTCACTGCAGTCTTAGGCTTTTGTGCCATCAGTATTATTTTAAACAAATCCATACCTTCATGTATGTAGACGGACTTCTATGGGCTGGTAGATGCTACTCATTTTATCAGTGATGGTTTTCATTAGCATTGATTTCTAATGTAAAGAACGGGGACTCTGGAAATAGTAATTGTCATTTTAGAAGCATTATGGTGGAAGTATAAGGACAAGGAAACTGCTTTTGTTGGGATCCTGAATGAGAAGATGGCAAGGGAATTTTAATTTAGTGACACAGCAAATTCAGAATTGGTACAGACCATGGCTTATCTGTTTAAACAGAATTATATAATAGATATTAAATATGTAATGTAATATAAAATATAAGTGGTACTCATTATGATTTTTGGTGAAATTACACTTATGGTAGCCTGTATTCAGAGAGTATAAATATTCCATTATTCATGCTCTTCTAACTTGAACTTAAGAATTTTCACTAGATTCATCATTTCATTTCTTGACTTATGGAAGAGTTGACTGAATTATAGTATACATAATCTCTAACTACAAAAATATATCCAGTTCAGGGGCATTCACCGAGAAAGAGGGAGAGAGAATCTAATTTTCAGCTGAGATTGCAAGGGTTTTTGAAGATTCATCAGTATTAGTGTTTTTTGCTTGGTTTATTTCATATAATTATAAGGTGACAAAATGTTGTCCGATGCATATAGATTAGCGAGGCCCACGCAGTGGGTTTGTGTACCATGCCAGAAATCAGTACGTAATTTTTAATGTTTGCTTCCTGTATCTGCCTTCAACAGTAATATTTGAATGTAAAAATAACCAAATACCCAAGAAGTTCAAAGCCTAGGAGGAAATGGTTAAGCCATAGAAAAGAAGTAGCGTGGTAGGAGCCAGTGAGGGCCAGCTTCTAGAGTGAAGCCAGGCCTGAGAGTGAGCTGAGTGCTTCTTTCCCCTCCTGCCTCCCATAAATGCGTTTATCTCGTCACACCGTTACCCAATCCCTCCCCCCTTCTTCATCCTTATGCCGGGCCCTAGGCTAAAATTGATAAATACCTGGGGTCCTTCATCTCTATAAACACACAGGACATTTAACGGAGGCCAGGAGAACTCACAGATGAGAGGGAGTCAAACCAGTTCAGAGCCCAGGCTATTATAAACCTGCCTTAACAAAACTTAAGGTCTTGAAAGGTGATCAATAATCTTCAAAGGATGACGACAAATTTAAATTGTCTGATGTCTAATAAAAATTTATTAGATAGTAAAAGGAGCAGGAAAAATGAATAATATTCAAGAGAAAATTAAGTAGTAGACACAAAAATGGCAGAGACAGCAGAATCAGCTGAAAAGGACTTTAAAATGAATGTTATAAATATATTCAAGTATTTAAAAGAAAGCATGAATATAAAGAGGGTATAAATGAAAAATATATAAAAGAATCAAATGAGACCTCTAGATCTGAAAAGTATAATATCTTAAATGAAGAATTTATTGAATGTGAATAAACATTTATTCATTAGAAGAAAAGATGAGTATGACAATAGAAACTATATAAACTGAAATACGGAGGTAAAAAAAGAATAAGAAAAAAATACGGAGACTTACAGACTTGAGAGACAACATCAAGCCATCTAGCCCAGGTGTAACTGGAGTCCCAAAATAGAAGGAGAAAAACTAATATTAAAAGAAACACTATCTTACATTGTGCAAAAATTTAAAAGTGCAAACCCACAGATATAAGCAGCTCAGTGAACCAAAGAAGAATAAAGAAAATTGCAGTATAGCACTTCATGATCAAGTTGCTAAGAAACAGTGATAACAAGAAACTCTTAAAAACAAACAGAAAAAATACATCACCTGGTTTTAAGATATGCTATAGAGCAATGATCATCCGGGTCCCGTGGTATTGTTGCAAAGATAGGCATATAGATAATGGAGTAAAAGGAGTTCAGAAATTTGCTCACATATATATGTCCGATTGATTTCTAAAAACAGTGCCAGAATAATTCAAAGAAACAAGGATAATCTTTTCAAAACTGGTACTGAAAATGTAAGTACCTATGTAAGATAACCTCAGCCTTTCTTCACATCATACACAAAATTACCTGGCTCAAAATGGCTTTGCCTTAAATGCAGAAACTGAAGTAGAAGAAGAAAATATAAAAGCAAATCTTTCTCAGATGGGACACTAAAACACTAACTATAGAAGAAAAAATGATGGAATGGGTCCCATCAACATTAAAACATTCTGTTCTTCATCGTAAAAGACAAGATATGAGCTAGGTAAAAATATTTGCAACATATGTATCGAGAAATGGATTGAATACAGAATATGTTACTCCTGTAATTAATAATAAAAAGACACTCCAATCAAAAGACATGCAATATCGCTGGATCGAGAATTTGCAAAAGCGGATATACAAATGCCAGTAAGCAGGGGACATCAGGGAAGCACACCATAAAACCACAATGAGATTCTACTACACACCCACTAGAACGCATAAAGCTTAAACACCATTTGACATGACAATATCAAGCATTGGAAACAGGAATTCCAAATACATTGTTAATGAGAGTGTAAACTAATAAGCCATCAGAAGTAACTTGGCAGTTTCTTAGTATGTTAAACAAACGGTTAGCGTACAACTCCACAATTCCACTTCCAGTTATACACGCAAAAGAAACAAATGTCTACCGAGGCTGCACTAGGAAATTCGGAGCAGCTGAGGCTGCAATAGGAAATTCGGAGCAGCTGTACTCATCATCACCCACACCTGGAAACACCAAAATTCCCGTCAGTAGAAGAATGCGTAAACAAATCGTGGCATATCCATGTAAAGAAACACTATCCAGCGATAAAAAAGAGCTCAGTACTGATAGACACATGGATGGATCTAGAAGCATGTTCTGAGGGGGAAAAAATCCAACAGAAAATATCACAGACTCTTTTTACATGATTTATGTATATGAAATGCTAGAAAAGTCTAAATTAATGCCTAGGAACAAAAACCAGATGAATGGGGCTCGGTGGACAATGGGGGAACTTGATTAAAAAGGAGCAGGATGGCAACTCTTCGGGGCGATGTAAATATTCTGTGTCTAGACTGGGGTGTACACACGTGTGGAACTCCATCAAATGGACATACGCAGGGCGTGCAAAAGTAGGCTTACAGTTGTGAGTATGCAAGACACAGTTTATTCTTGTGTTGTTATTTATTAATTATTGCATTCTTTTCCATATGAACAACTATAAACCTACTTTTGCCCACCCTGTGTATTGGGTGAATTTTTGTATGTGAATTACACTTCAAAAAGGTAGATTAAAAAGTCAACATGATTTAGAGAGCTAAAGTAATCAAAATAATCTTATTTCAAAATTTTAATTCAAATTATTATGGAAAAACTACACAGGACTTTAGACATTAGATATTTTTGAATTCCCAGGAAGAGCCTCTTTCTGGGAAAATATTTTTTTACCTATTTCCATATGTATAAAATACTGTATTGAGAAATAACTAACCATGGTGCATATATAAAGGTATAAAATATATGGAGGTACTTAAAATGTGTATGACGTAAATAAAGTTAAAAAATACAGGAATCAAGTTAAATATTTAAAAATGTGTCAGATATTATAATAAAAGCAAAATTGATCATGTATAATAATAAATTATGAAAAATCAATTCAGTTTTGGTAATATCAAATAATAATTTCATCGAATAAACAATTTCCTTACACTAAGTGAAATAAGCCAATTGGTGAAACACAAATACCTACATCTCACCTACATCCCAAATACCTATGATCTCACCTAGAAGAGGAATCTAACGAACAAAATAAACTAAGGACCAAAACAGAACCACAGGCATGGAAACATGGAACAGACTGAAAGTGACCAGAGGAACAGGGGGAGAGGGATGATGGTGGGAAGAAGGGGAAGGGACTGGACAAAGAACATGTATGAATGACCCACGGACACGGACAACAGCGTGGGGACTGACTGTGGGAGTGGGGGCGTAGGATGGGCAGAAGAGGGCAAAGGGGGAAAAACTGGGACAACTGTAATAGAATAACAGTTAAAAATGATTTACTTAAGAAAATTTTAAAAATTTCCATCATTTTCCCATGGCTGAAAATGAAAATTAAATAGCAACTATTATTACTCGAGACCGCTTAAAGATATTACTAATGTGGACATTCAGCACAATAGTCCAACGAGTAAACAATGATTTCATATTTCACACAGAAAACAAAAGTGAGCCTGTAATCATAATATGGAAGAGCATGTCCGTTTGGCATTCAGAAATATGAATAAGAGAAAGGTAAAACAAAACTCATTCAAATGAAGTTTAGTTGAGCACTTCACACATTCCTTGCGTGGTGGCGGAAACCCTGCGTGGTGTATTTGCCCTGGCTTCACAAGTCAAAAAGACATAATGACACATGGGTAATGATTAAAAAAGACTTCTTTGGTAAATTGTATAGAGCCGATTCCAGGTTGACTGAAGAGCTTGGGTAGGTTGGAGAAATCAGAAATGGCACTAAGGAGAAAAGCAGACTAGGGTGGGAAAAGGAAGTTAAAGTCTTTTCAGATAGGAGGGAGGCTCGATGAAATCCACGAGATCGGAGCCCCAAGTTGAAAATGTACTGCGCGTGGTAAGTGATTAAGTGAGATTGGGAAGGAGTACAAAAGTTGAATTCTGAAGGCCGCAACTCCACACTGTTCCAATGAAATAATTAGGAAGACATTACGGTAGGCTCTGCCATAAAGAATGGTAAAATAGTAGTGGTAGGTTACAGTAAGTTCATTGAATTAGTAGTATAAAGAACATGCTAATGCATAAAGAGGCTAATGCAAAGATTAAAGAATAAATTCACTTCAGTATTAATTAAAGCACTGACTAGGGAAAGCAGAGCCAAAGAGAAAGTGAAGAGATAGGAATAGCCTGAAATAAGAAATAGGAGTGCCAACTGCTGATAAGAAATAAAGAAGAGGTGATAATCAGAGATGATTTCATAATTTATCCAGAGTCTAAATGGTGGTTCCATTGACAGAAATGGAGAGCTGGAAAAAAACAGTGCATTTCACAGATGATGAATTTACTAACTCAGAAACGAGAATGGAGCAGTAAGTGAATGGTCCTTACCACCAGCAGTATTAATAAAACATCTTGTAGACTTCGAGTTGCCTTTAAGATAAAGAAGAAGAAAAAATTTAAACCATTAAGATGCCACAGATTGCCAGCACTGTTTTATGGCTTTATCTATGTTAGATTAAGTAAGAGCAATAGAAAGATCCTGGCAAGAGAAAATACTCTTTTGTTTTATAGCCCACTTATTTTCAAAGGGATGTAGGAGAGATCTACTAACATAATATAAAATGAGAGGCAGAGATCTAAAGCAGCACCCTACGATAAAAAAATGTGAGCCACACATTTTCTAATAGCCACATTAAAATGTAAGAGAAAACAGGTAAGATTAATTTTAATCATGTTCTGTAACCTAATATATCTGAAATGTTACCATTTTACCATGTAATCAATGTATATATTTGTCACTCAGATATGAATATATGTTACATACTATGTCTTTGAAATCTGGTATGTATTTTATTCTTCAACCATATATTATTCATACCAATCACATGTTAAATTCTCCACATATACATGCGGCTACCAGTTTAGACAGTGCAAATACAGAGGTCTCTGCAGAAATTCTGTCAACAGAGGCACAAAGGTCATAGCAAAGACACCAACATTAGTTCAACATAAAACTTAAGTGCAATGTAGACAAAAAGAAGAGGGTAGCCAGTGTAGAATTTTAAAGCCATAAAAATGAAAAATAACTCTCATTTCATTCTTGAAAGTTCACAAGAATAATAGGCATTTCTTAAAGAAAAAATAAATTTAATACTTCTTTGGTTAATATTAAATAAATAAACATCAAGATTATAGACTTTGAATGGTTCATTAGGAAGAAAAATAAAAGAAATAGCATCAAAAGCTAGGAAGCAATAAGAAGCAGCACCAGGAAAGGCAGAAAAGCAAAACCAAAATCACCTAGAAATAGGGAACACAAAGCTCACACATGAGGAAATGGAGTCCAACAATTATTACATTCTTATCTCTTTAAAAATAACTCTAGCGCATGGACAAGTATTTTTTAAAAACAACGCAGATAACCCTAAATGGATCAAAGACCTAAAAGTAAATGAGGAAATTGTAGAACTCTTAAAGGAGACATAGGTGCTAATCTTTGTGACATTCCACTAGGCAACAGTGTCTTAAATATGACACCAAAGGCATAAGTAACCAAAGAAAATCAGATCAGGTAAACTAAACTTCAACAAAACTAAAAATACTTGTGCATTGAAGGATACTATCAAGAAAATCACAGACAACCCACAGAATGGGAAAATATTTGCAATTCGTATATCTGATAATGGTCTTGGATATAGAATACATTTAAAAACTTTTGCAGCTGAACGACAAAAAGACAAGCAAGCCAATTTAAAATTGGGCAAAGGACTTCAACAGACATTTCTCCAAAGAAGATATACAAACATCCAATAAGTAAATGAAAAGATGCTCAACTTCATTAGTCACTAGTAAAATAGAAAACAAAAGAGCAATGTGCTAGTACTTCGCATCCACTAGGAGAGCTACAAAAAAAATGAAAACTACAGGTGTTGGAGAGGATGTGGAGAAATTACAACCCCTCATATATGGCTACTGAGAATGTAAAATATTTAGGCCACTGGATAGAGCAATTGGGGGGTTCCTCAAAAGTTAAATAATTACCATATGACCCAGCAATTTCACTCTTAGGTATATACACCCAAGAGAACTGAAACCATATATTAACACAAAAACTTGTTCACCAATGTTCATAGCAGCACTGCTGATAAGAGCCCCCAAATGAAAACAATCCATCAGCTGATCAATGGATAACAAAATGTAGTATATTCAGATAATGGAATATTAGTCAGCCCTAAGAAAGAATGAAGTACTGATACATGCTATAAGGCGGATGAACCTTGAAAGTGTAATGCAAAGTGAAAGAAGCCAGACACACAACAGGCCACATAATGGATGATTTCACTTCTATGAAATGTCCACAACAGGCTGATCCACAGAGACATAAAGTAAATTAGTAGTGATCAGGGGTTGGAAGGAGAAGGGAATTGGGAGTGACTGCTTAATTGGTACAGGATTTCTTTGAGTTGATAAAAAATGTTCTGGAATTAAATAGTAGCAATGACAGCAGAGTATCATGAATATACTAAAACCCCTGAATTGTATACTTTAAAAATGATTAAAATGGGGAATTTTATGTTATATGGATTTTAGCTCAAAAAAACCCCCAACATATTTACAACAAATAGCTCAGAACTTGTGAGGAAAAATATTTTCTAAGTTTGGCAAATTAATACTCTACAAATAGGTCGTGAAAGTTTTAAATTAGAAGAGAAAAATAAGCAAAAGGATACCTATTATCAAAGAAGAAATAGCAGTAAATATAATGGGAATAACCTATAGTGAAGTTAAAATGCAGACAGAATAGAACAATATACAAGAAATATGAGATCTATTTTAAAAACTATGAATCAGAACATTCAAGAATCTTAGGTAAAAGCTATGAAAAATCAGGCCGTACTGCAGGAAGTGGTCTAGGGCTCCAGGCCATCTCCAGAACACTGTTTCTGAATCAGATTTTCCCAAAGGGTTTGAAAAATGTGGATTCCTGAGCTCCCTGTCAGGATAACAGAATCAGAACCTCTAGGGGGGTTTTTATCAGAATCTGAACTGTCAACAGCTTCCCATGAAGAGGATTTTTATGCACCTTTCAATTAGACAACCACCCAGGAGGTCTAGAAACAAATGTCTCTATTTTTCTACTTCGCAACATTTTATACCTACTATTTTAGGTCAAAATGATTATCAAGTGCATCCTCAACAGTTCAAAAAAATTTTAAAGGCAGAGTCCCAATAGCTTAGAAATTGGAGTTTCTTAGCCTTCGTTGGTGAGTGAAGGTAGAAAGTGGTGAAGAAAAGCTGAGCGAGCCGGTTGAAATCTTTCCCCTTCTCTCCCACCAAGAGTTAATTCCAAATGCAGTCCATCTTTTCCATGCCATCCCAGATCTGTCTTTGGTGAGAAAAAATAAACTCACAAATTTTCATGATTTAAAAAGATCAAACACAAATGTGTACAAGAAGTGGATCTCTCGTCTGTGAATTTTAAAAAAGGGGTCCTAATATCCCAATTTGCAGCAATGAATAAAAGAGAAAATTGATTCAAAACTGTTTGAAAGCACTGATGGGCACAGATAGAGAGAATAATGATTTAATAAACCTGGACGTGTAAAAAGAATTGTTGCGCAACACACTGTGGAGGTAGAGCTTGAGAACAAGGATTCTGGTGCCTGAGCTCCGGGGTTCAGATGAGACTTAGAGCCTCACTAACTGGGTGGCCTTGACCTTGTTTAACTTATCTGTGCCCCAGTGCCCTCATCTCTACAATGGAACAATAAAACCTACCCCATAAGGTTGTTGTGAGGACTGTTAATTAGCAGATGTCAAGGCTTAAAACAATACATGGTACATTGTATGTTTGCAATGGTTGCAAGTACAAGTCTTTTTGGAAATCAAGATGATCCCCAAAAGTTGCATTGTCTAAACCCCACAGTTTATAAGCTTTAAAGAAGTTATTATACAAAGAGAATAGAAACCTTTTTAAATCAGTAACATCCTGTTTTATTTGCTTGATTGACCTCCTATACTTTTCCTTTAAAATTATTGATTATAAAGGGAACAGTAATCTACCTCTCAAACTCCTTCTCTTGCATCTCTGAGTTCTGATTATAATTGGCTGTAATTTGAAGACCTTGATTATTTATCACCATCAACCCACAATTACAATACCCACAATTGCATGTTTCCATTATTGAAAAAAATCACGAAGAAATGCCAAATTAAAAAACAGTCCTGTTGTCTACGTATCTGTTGAGAGCTAGTTTTCAAAAAATGTTTAGTGTCTGAATTCCTTTTTATAACATTCTCTAGATGAAATGTGAAACATAAAAATATCTTAAAGGCTGTCTTTCTCAGATCTATGAGAAGCAACAATCTCCATTTCAGCAGCTGCCTCCATGAAGAAAGCCAGTTGCTGGAAGAATAAATCTAATGGATATTTATTGTAAGTCCAGGCAAAACCCATCTTTCTGAAGAAAAATTTTCTAACATGAGATTGATATTTTTTGGTCAAACAGCTACTTTACACTTTGGAAATCAAATAAATACATAGTATAAAACCATAAGCTAATTGATTCCTCCCACTCTTTTGTGAGGATGTCTAGTACCTAGTTCATCTTGTAATTTTATAGTCCAAAGGTAATTCTCAGGATATTATGCCTAATATCAAAGGTATTTCCCCAATTCTGACCAAAGTATCAAATGTTTGGCATTATGGAATGATAATCCATTTTATAATAGTCGATGATATTAGGTCCAGCATTCTTAACAATCTAGTGCAATATTGTTGTGACTTAGGGTAACTTTGATTTGTATGACACTATTTAACTTTAGATTAAGGGAATCAAAGAATATAAAACCAATATTTTTCACCTCTTGAACCAAATACACAGCAACATATTATGAAATATTGGCTAACAAGTTTTGCCAGCAACTGACCAGAAGAGGAACAAAGTAGGTCACGACCAATGGGATGTGTTTGTCCAGTTCCCTGCACCTGAGTCAGGCTCCTTGCTTTCCGCTGTTGTATTAAGTAATTATTTCCATATAAGGGGAGGCCATTTAATTATGCTTTTCTCTTTAAGTTTATGTACTGACACTTTACACTTGTAGGTCTGGCTCTCACTGTCCTATATAAAACTTAGGACACACTGAAAATTATTTATTTTACTATTTATTGAGTGCTGGTTATAGTCAAGGGATTATATTAACCTGTTTAAAAATAATTTTTTTAAGTTGAGAAAAGTTAGGAATTGACATCTATTTACATAAAATTTTATATTGACATCAAAGATGTTAACATATTATGAAAAAGGCCGCACTGGGGAAATGAAAATGCAACAAATTTTACATGTGTTTGCTATTTGAAAATGGCTGATGTAAATACTTAAAAATCATTATTGTTGGATTTATTATTTATAATGGCATAGAAGTAACTGCTCAAAATATCTTTATTTTCTTGTTTCAACAAAGAATGGCAATATGTTTTGGTATATAAGACCTAGTGCATGAGTTTCGAATTCGATTATATATCAAGTTTACACAAAGCCATATGTATGAAAGGGGATCTTTTAAAAAAAACTTTATTTGAGAAAGGAAGAGACTTATAACAGAAGGCAAGAAGAGAAACATACAGACAATATATTTACAACACAAAACAAGAGATCACCATCGAGGGTGTAAATTATAATAAATACAGTAGATTTTAAAAGAGACAATTATCAATTAGCTCTAAGATTAGTTAAGTCCAGCTTTTCTTTTCACTGGTTCCAGGTAGTTTCTTGATTAAATTCAAAGGCTATCAAATTCAAACAATTGATGTCCACCAACTGTACTGATGAAGCTCTCTCAAATGACATTATAAAAAATAGGTTTATTTTTGTTTGTGATTACATATTTTTGAAGTAATATTATACAAAAGTCTGCTCAGCCACATGTTCCTCCCCAAATAAAATGTATTTTAAAAGATGCACTATCCCTTTTTATGAGATTGAGAAAAAGACTTTAAAGAAATGTATATTTATGAGATGGAAAAAATATACAATTTTATCTTAGGAATGCCATATTTTTAATGCAAAAAAAAAAAACTGACAAAAGTCATTTAAATCTGAAGGAATATACTAACCAAAATATGTTGGTAATAGGAAGTGTTATAGCTATTTGTCAAATTATCAGAAGGACTTTCGTTATATGGAAAAGTTTTAAACTTTCTAACTACTAGTTATATTAATTTAATTTGAATGGAGACTTTTTAAAAAAGGATAATGTATCTTTAGCAGTAACCTTTTTTAAGAAATATTTTTAAATGTCACAGCAAAATGTAAACAACACGTGCCAGTAACATACAATTGTACAATGTCTACATTTGGCAAAACTGCTATATCTCCTTTGAAACAGGATACTACACCTTAAAATACCTCGGATTTAGAAATATAAATATTTTAATAGAAAAAAAACTTTACAAAGATTCTAGGTCAATTTGGATTATTCGTATTAAAGGGGTCTTAATACAACGAATCTTTAACTAGCTTAACAAAAGTAAACCTATAAAACAAGGTAAACATATCAAAAGGGAGTATTGAAGGAAATGTTCCAGTGAAAAGCTTCCTTAACAATTTCCCTACTTGCGGTGTTATTTTCTTAGACAATAAATCAATTCATAGAGTGCCCTTTAAAAACAGAAAGCGTAAAACACTATCCTCCGTTTTTTTCCCCTACATTCCCCAGTACATGAATCACTTGGACTTCCTGTTTCCACAAGGCATTTCCTCTTCAGCCTCAGAGAATCAGTTTTCTGTAGAACAGCAGGAACCTGACAAAGAACTGACTTAAATAAACAGTCTTCTGTTGCCTTCAAAGTTGTTTGTATTTTAAAGCATCAAAGGACACAGTCCTTCTGAAGGTGCATTATGTACAAGTAGGTTCTTTTGTTAAGCCTCGCTCGCCTAATTTTTTATTTGCCAAAATGATATGGTGTATGCTGTGTCATTATGGAATTATATTTAAGACACCCTGTGGACAATGATTATATAATATGATACACCTTCTCTTTTAAACATGATTTTGACTTCATATCAACACTAATCACACTGTCACTATTTTCTATGATAGCAGATGCAGTAGAATATCTGATTGGGCCGTAAGGCTGCACATTACTTCTTGCCAACGTTTGCATCTGTTTCATTTGATCTTATTTTTGATAGACAACATCATCAAATAACACAAGATAAAAGTAGAATGAGCAGTTCTAGATGAGACATAATGTAATATTTAAAATAGTGCTGTACTTTGCATCTATATAGTTAAAACCACCTCTACTCCTAATATTTTCAATTGCAATCTATACAGTAACCTAAAACTACTGGTATGGGAACCAGAACATTTCACTTAACAAAAATGAGAGAAAAAGGAAGGGGCAGTCTACCTTTAACAGTATTCAAGATTGTAGTATGATATATTATGTACAACGATGTGAAAATTGAATTCTATATCTCCAAAAAAAATCAAGAACTAATAGAATGTTTCACTGATCAGACTGGGAAACTCTACCCAGAAGTCACTGATCTCAACAGATAAAGTAAAACAACAGTGAGTTCGTTTTCCTTAGAAGTAATTGATGTGGCAGGCTTTGGGGTGAATTTAAAGCCTATTAATTACTACTTGGATATTTATGTAGTATAATATTAGTGTACCAGGTATTTTCTTACCAGTGAAGTTTCAATGAAACCTTGATATCTATATAGAGATCAGTATATAGAGAGATCTATATATAGATACATGTACATTAGTTAAAGTCCTTAAACACTAAAACCAAATTACTCAGAAATAGGAAATAATACCCATTTATCAAAACCTGCAGTGCATTTCATGTTCAGATAATGACTTTAATTACAAATCCTGGAGCTAAATCTTTGCCTATTACCTGTTGCATAAAAGCAGCCTGCTCCCCAGATTCCATTTCCTGGATCTGAGCATCTTCATCACTGTCCACTGGTTCCTCCTTGACCTTCACAGCCCCAACTTGTCCCAGGGTGTCCTCCACACAAGCACTGCTGTCACTCCTAGTGCTGTTGCCACTAGAGGGCGCTCTGTCTTCCTGCATCGCCTGGTCCCCCTGAAGCTCTTCCTCGGCTTCCTCCAGGTGACTGCCTGGTTGCTTCAGTTGTTCAATAGATTTCGAAAGCAGCTAGAAGAGAGTGTGGAGGGGTTCAAAATTCAATAGTTCTTGGTGGCAACAGAGCAGCAAAATACACTTTGATTTCTAATGACTCTGTAACACACTTGGAAAATGGTGGAAAAGAGGTAAATAGGAAACATTTTTCCTATGGAAACCATAACATGTTCATAAGAACAAGTTGGACTGAGTGAATTTAATCCAAATACACATGGACATTTTTTTCTCAAAATAGGAAATGTAATGAAAATAATGGAAAGGTAATCAAAACTTTCCGAAAACCTTTTTTCAACAATCATCAACCACTGTAAAAGACAGAGCACACACGCTCACAGTTCTTCTTATCCTCCTAACTTTCCTCCACTTCAGTGGTCCAATGATAAAACGCCTTCTTGTAAAACCTACAAATATTTTGAAATTCTTAGCTTTAAAAATATGGAGGAATTAACAAAATTTTGACGACAGTAAAAAATATCCAAAGGTAAATTAAAAACCAGACATTAATTTTAATTTGAGAATTATTATTGAGACCTCGTCTTGATCTTATGAGTTGTAAATTAAATCAGACTTCCTTTTCAGAAGCATAGGCATTAACTGCTCACTGATTCAAAGAGATAATGGACAACATAATTTAAACTGCAAAATACCATAGTTTTGAAGTTTGAAATATAGTTTAATAGTTTGAAAATCATCAAGATGAGTTCACCACACACAGGCCTTTTGTTTTATTTCATGACGACTTGATTGACTGACCATCTGGGGATCTTGAACTGTGTTTTCAAAAGTGGTCAGTTTTCCGCTGAGTCGGTGCCCACGTAAGCAACATGCCAATTATGTCATAAGCAGCACTCAGAAGAATTCCACCACTAAAGTCATCAAGACAGACTTTTCCTTGTAAAATTCAAGTTTACCTCCCACTCATACCTACCTATATTTTTAAAACTAAATACATGCTTTAGCGTTAGAATACACAAGTATTCAAACTTTGAAGCCTGTCATAACCTCTTTAGGCAGAAACCTCACATGGCCCTGCGCACACTGATAAACCCTTCAACTGCACTGTAGGTAGAACTATGGGGAGTTTTCATTCATTTTTCAACAAATATTTATAGAGTGCCAACTATGTTCAAGATACCATTCTAAGCATTAAGGAAACAGCATTGCCCTGTCCTTGTGGAATCTATGAGTTAGTGTGTTAGAAAGGCACCAAAATGATAAGTAAACTCATTCTTGTTTTCAAACAGGATAAATGAAAAAGGAAGAAACACAGGGAGAGAGAGAGTATATACCAGTTGGAACAGAGTGGCCTGTGGAGTGTTAAGAAGTTTGCCCTGAGAAAGTGCTGTGTTTAGCCTGAGATGTGAAAGATGAAGGATGGAGAGGAAGAGTCAATGACCTGTGTGTGAGGGGTGGAAATACATGTAACGAGCATGTCTGGCAGACAGCACAGTGCGTGCATGGAGAAGGAGCCCCGTGCATCTGTGCTACTGAAATGCCAGTGGGGTGTGAACACAGGGACCGAGGGAGAATGATGGGAGATGATGCTGCACAGAGAGACACAATGTGTAATATGCTTGGGTTGAGATTCGGATTCTAGCAAAAGGAAAGATAACTTCGGGGAAACTACATATAAGATCTAAATATCACCAATTGTGAGACATGATCAAGCTAAAAGAATATATACCAATCAACATTCATATCAAAATGAACAGGCAAATTTAAATATTAATTTTCTTTATGTCCACAGTCTAACTGCTATTGTTCCTGGGCAGTCAATGTAAGGAAAACATTCATCCCATCATGCTTTAAGTGCCTATAAGTACTTTTCTGGGAACCATTTGCAGGAATTTTGTACCAATTCTAAATACTAATCAGCAATGGAATTTATGTATTTATGTATTCATTTATTTTATTTAGAAACATTGATCTACTACTCCACTATCTATGCATTCATTGGTTGACTTCTGTATGTGCCCTGACTGGGGATTGAACCCACAACCTTGGCACATGGGAACAATGCTCTAACCAACTAAACTATCCAGTCATGGTTCTTTATGTCTCACATACAAAATACCTGGGACACTGCTAAGACTTTGGAGAAAAGAGACAATGTAAAATTCCTGAACTTTGACTACACAATTGCAGAATCCTATAGAACTGGCTATTTAAAAAAGAACATGTAACACCAGAGAAAACAAGCAGGATTTTAATGGAAAAGTCCCAGTTTTGGCTGGGACACCAGGGAAAAGGACATCAAGTAACACCCACTCATTTTCAGAGAGACAGAGAGCTTATCACTCTGTCCTGTACCCCTACCTCCATCACTCACCTCAAGGCAACACTGAAGAGCAGATTAGAGAATCTTGTGGGAAAGAGACTTATCTAAGAAGAGGTACTGGACAGGTGACTAGGGCTGCAGGTGCCCCTCAGGACTCTCTTCAAGAAGACTGCTGCTATTCATCTGGTTGGTTGCTTACTGAGCTGGAGAAAATGCTCCCTCTCACTACCGAAGCTTAGCTGGGCAAGTTCATGGGAGCTAGACCATCAGAGCTGGTGGGCCAAGGACAATTGTGAGCCAGACAGACACCACTGAGAGGTGTTCAAAAGATCCTGCCCAGAAGAATGGCTATGAGGACAAGAGAAGAAGAAAAGCAATGATATGGCCTGTGTAGTCATTGCCCAGGAACTGAGGGCCATTCATGAAAAGTTAGCCGGAGAGCACACAACCAGTATACAGGAAATGCCACGTTAAAAGTCCCTGCTTACTAAAGGGTGACTGTGCATCTTATCTAGCTTCTGGGTGCTTGACTACAAGAGTATTTAATCACCAAGTGGAAGCTACAAATACCACCTGCTAAGGACAAAGACTTTACTGTTGCTGTTCCTCTCGCTCCCAGTTCCCACATGGTCTCTCACACCTTGTCCTCCTCACCTCCGGGGGTCTCGTCCTCCACTGCACCTCAGCTCCCAACTTCATGAGCACACGCTACACCTGGTCTTTATCCATAACTGCACGCTCACCTAAACCTCAATTCCAAACATCGTTCTTTTCTCCTGGCTCATCCTCAGAACATTCTGACCACAACCCTACCTCATCTCTGGAGGGTCCTCAAAGCCGCTGAACCAACCACATTTTCACTGTCCATCCCCGCCACCCCTCTTCCCTCACTGCCCTCCTTGCCGGATGAGGTTCCACCCTCCATCATTACAACTCCCTCCTGTGCATCATCTTCAACACTTCTGCCTTTTCAAAATTAAGACTTCTACCTTTGGTTACCAACAAATCTCTGCCAAACTCAAGCAACTGAATACACTAAGGACATGAACAAACAAACTGCAATCAGGCCAGGTGTTTGTCTTCCAAGTCATGATCATCACCCTCAAATGGGCCTTTGGGCTACCCGGCAATCCTACATTTCTCTCGTTCATTTACTCCCACTCCTTCAGTGACTATTTCAAACTCCTCCTCTCTCCTCAAACTTCTAATATCCGGACCTTTTCCTCACTCCCTGCTGATACCTTTGCTTCTTATTTCACCGAGAAAATAGAAGTATCAGTAGAGAAACTCAACTGTCCCACTCACCCTCCTCCTCTTACAAAAGCAATGTCTTGCACTCCTATTGCAGTCAATCCCTCCACTTAATGCCCTGGATCTCTCCACTCCTGCAGCAGTCCATCCGTGCTGTCTTCCACCACACCCACACCGCCCTCTGCTGGAGTATTCTGTCTGTACACTTTCAGTAGTTTCATCCTTCTTAAATCAAATCTCCCTTGACCCCTTCCAAAACTATCGTTTACCTTCCTTCACAGTAAAACTCCCTGAGTTATTTCTTTTCATTGTCTTTATTCTTTTCCTTTCCTATTAGAATTCACAACAAATATGCTTTGGTTCAAACTATTCAACTGAAATCTCTCTTGTTACAAAAGTCAATGAGTGCATAAATACTCAAACCACTGGCAATTTAAATAGAATATTAATACACGTCAGTGAGGGTGACACATTTTAGAAAGGAAAACAAGATACCGTCATAGCATCTTTGAAAGTAAGAGATTAATATTACTAGTGTTGGTACAGCCAGAGGTTAGGCAAACTGTGTGAATTTACTGGAATATAATTTCCCATAGAAGCAAGTATGTCCAAGAAAATCTCTACCACTGACAAAATGCTGAGTGTTCGCAGAATATATCAGATGTTCATTTTAACAGAATGCCTTCTAAAATTTGACCTGTGAATGTACTTCTGAGGTCACTGAAATCACATTTCTCCCACGAATCAAACTGAGTCAGTATTTACAGCTTCACTGACAAACGATGTTTAGTGCGCAATGTAGAAACAATGTCGTTTATTCCAGCGGTCCCCTTGGCTTCATCTTTACCTCTGATGCACTAAAGGAACCACAAGGGAGAAAAACCCAGACTGAACAATGTTGTGATAACTGGACAAGAAGTTCAAATGGCAAATTGATCTTCTTCCAAGGGCAGAATTCCTTAATGGTTTGTAAAAAGAAACATTGCTTGACATAAAACAGTAACTTAGGAATGGAGTTCATATAGGTATAAAATGTTGGTGTTGGAAAATTTATAACATTCTTCAAACCTGTATTTTATAAAGAAGAAACTTCATGCCCAAGAAAAACTGAATCATCTCCAAAATAGAGTAGAAACCTAGAAGGTTTTATACCCTTCCACTCTGCACTCTCCTCTGAAGCAGCTCTTTCTGATGACAACTGAATTAATGCAAGCAATTCCAGTGTCTCCCCTGAGCTCTAAACTTGCATATTCAGCTGCTTGCTCAGTGTCTTTGCTTAGATCTAGAAGAGCTAATAGGCACCATAAACTTGAAGTAGCTCGAAAAGAATCTTTATTCTCAACCCACTCAAATGTATTGATCACTATTTTCTCATCTGAGTGAACAGTATTACCCAATTGCATGAGTCAAAAATCTCGGATTTATCCTCATTTCTTCCTCACTGTTCTTTTTTCATAAATATCTGAAAACTTAGTGTTTAGTAGCAATGCTTTGACACTTTCCTTCCTAGGTCATGAAACAAATGCCAATGTCAATTTGAACAATAACTACCACTTTTTCATCATCTCTGAGACAAGATGTGCTCTTTGTTAAGTTTCACAAAACATAAGAGATAAATGGGACCTCCTGGAGCCAATACTGCAAAATGTAAATGCATAGAGGGAGCTAACCTGCACTTCCTATTTTATTTTAGGTATTTGACAAAAGCTGTTTTTGGTTAGACAGTCAAATGGGCCAGAATGGAAAAATTAGCAATTAACATCAGCAAAATCTACAAACAAAAAGACACAGAAAATCTGCCTGCCAGCTTTGACTTCTTTCAGATATTTAAAATAAAAAGTGACTTGGTGTTATCCGTAAGTTCATGACTATTTGCTAAGAACGTCGGTGTTCGAGCAACATCGTGTTCTACGTGCTTCTGAACTCCGAGTGTGACCATTAGGAAGATGGTACAGCCTAACCCTCTTCCAATTTGCACTGTCGCTGAGTGGCCCCAGATGCAGGGAGGAGCTGTCTGCTTACTCTCTCTGTGGGGTGGCGGGGTCTCTCTTTGGTTGAACATCTGGAGGTGATCCCCCAGCAAAGCTGAGCTGTTGCCTTGCTGGCTAGAAAACACAAGACGAAACATCTGCGTGACAGATAAATGTGCAAGCCTGTGTGAATCTCGGCAGAGGCCCCGTTGGTAAACCACACCGTGTGTCATGCGTCTGGCACCAGGTGAGCTCCTTTGGCGGGGAACCCAGCTGAGATAAAGATGATGGCTGTACAGCTTCCCCTGCCCCTTTTATCTGGGCTCTTCCTCATCCTCAGTGGGTCCCTGTAATCTCCAGGCTACTGGCCTGCAATTGTACGAACGCTAAGAATGCTACAGGCAACCTGTGACCATTCTGGGTTCATAACACACACACTTATACATGCAGTCTATAGGCCAGATCACATTATTTATCCAAATTTCTAACACTTCAGGTGTTACAACTCAACCTTTCAATTCTTATCAATCCCTAATAGGATCATATTTATGTCCTATTTTCAAGTCCATAATTTCAATGTTTTATATTCCACGTTAAATATCTTATGTCCTATTGACAAATGCTGTAAAATTCATTGAATATTTAAAGGCTGTGCTGCTAGTCTTTACATTAACCCATTAAGCTCATCTCCATGTAAGTTACATTGTTTGATAAAAATCTGGAAGTCATCAAGCATTAAGTGTTTTTGGACAAAATATCTCTAAATTCTAATTTATAACTTTTGCCACAGAAATCCTTCATGTGCCCACAAATATCTTCAGATTTGGAATGGAAACTAAGAACAGGAGTGTACAAGGAGCAAATCTGCTTCTGACAGACATCTGATTTTCTGAAATTATCAACAAATCATTAAGCGCAAGTGTTTGAATGTGATTATTAAGCCATGCAAAATGACCTTCCACCCAACTCATTGCTTTCTGACTTTGCCTCAGATTTTAAGGCAGATTTTACTTGGAACATGGAAATAGCACACTTTCTTTCTTTTAAATAAATGTAAAATTCTCCTCTTGGAAAATCAAACCTTTCCCTTAAGCTCCAAGGAAACTAGATTTAAAAATAATGATAAAATTCTGTCTCAATTCACAAACAGATTAGGTATGTACCAAATGTTCTCAAAAACAACATGCAGAGCTTGGAGGGCTTTCAAATCTAGAGGTCTACTTAGAGAAGAACTCCGCCTTGAGCCAAAATACTCCATGCTACTTCGCTTCTGTGCATTTTAGGAAAATAACCAGAAGAACCAAAATTAAAAAACAAGAGAGATTTTCCATATATCGGTTCATTAGTCACATCAATTAAAAGTCTAAACTAAAAAACATCCTTTCTTACCAATACTGAAGATACATAAAATTAATCTAGGGACCAAGTAAATTCTTAATAAAAAACATGTTTCTCTTTATAGCTCTGGATGATTGTGTAAAACAATACCTGAAATTTAAATGTCCTTTCTCTGGCTCTCGAAATATCCTAACATTCTTGCAATAACTGAAACGAGTGTTTACTTCTGAGTAGGAGACTGAAAACTTCCTTCTGTCAGCTAGTTTGAGAAAGTTGCCCACTCACACTTTCAGTCATTCAACAGTTTTTGTTGAGCACCTACTATATGCTAGCTCCTATGAAGAGAGAGGTCAGTTAGGCAAGCTCTTTGTGGGGTGAACAGAAAATAAGCGACTGGAGACTGGAACTTCACGTGATAGAGAATGATTGGGGAAGTGTTGTCTGTCTGATTTGTCTGGGCAGGGAGGGCTTCTCTGAAGACGTGAGGTTTGAGCTGGCGACTCCAACACCAAGATGGAGTCACGAAAAGGCCTGGAGGTTGACATCCCATACTGAGCTGTGGCTAGCACAGCTCTCAGAGGTGGGATGAGAGTCCCCACAGACAGGAGAGGAGGCCAATGTGGCTGCAGCTCAGGAAGGAAGCGAAGGGACTAGGAGATGAGGTCACTTGGGGGACAAGAGCCAGATCGGGACAGCCTTATAAGTCAAAGATGTTTGAATTTCATCCTAGAAGCAGTAAGGAGCAACCAAAGACTGCTAAGCAAGCCTTTGACATAATTTGACTTGTATTTGTAAATGATCATGCTGGCCACCATAGAAGATTGGATGTAGGTGGGCAAAAGTGGAAACAGGAAGATTGACCTTTCAGAACATAAAATCCTCAGCAAGAGAACAAGAGCTATCGGGGGTTTCTCTTAACTGGAGAACAAAGGAATTATTTTTAACTCCTGTTCCAGCACTGTGTAATTTTATGTCCTTTTATATTACATAACAGGATTTTCCCAATAATCTCCTTTCCAATTTTCAGCTGAAAGTACACTTTCTTCCAGAGTTTTCTTTCTTTGCCCTTCAAGGGTAATGAGTAGAAGCACCATGAGGAATGGCATCCTTATTTATTTATTTTTGCTAACCCTTGGTGATTTTGAACTGTCCCAGAATGGATAAGATCTCAAAGCCGATTATCTTCCAATCACTTGACCTGTGATCATCTCAGTGATCAGTCCTTTTCTTTGATAAACTGGACAGAGAAGCAAACCCTGTTTAAAAGGGACAACCAAGAGTAAACCCCAGCTGACGGTATTTGCCACGTGGAGATGCGGGCCCATTGTGGCTAAACTTCTTAAGTTTTCAGATGACACCAGAAACCCAGAATTGTGTTTGAAATCTTTCTATTTTTAAAGTGTTACCAATAATTCAAATGCTTTTTAGGATACCACACAGGCCAAAGACTACAGCTCAATGGAATAGATCCTGTCCATGGCTGTCAGCTGTGACCTTTGAAAATCATCCTGTGTGTCCCTCCTTGATGGCGCATTCTGCAGTTTAGATCATTTAGGGCAAATGTCTGCGTGGTCTGAACATACACCATCCTTCACAACTGTGATTTCTTGTATGATCCTTGCATAGTGAAAAATTCAACTACTTTGCCAGGGGTTGGAAGTAGGAGTAGGGACTGATCACAGAGGAGAGCAGAAGGGAATTTTGGAGGTTGAGGAACCTGTTCTGTATCTTGATTGTGGTAATTATATGACAATATTCATTTGTCAAAACTCACTCAACTACACAGCAAAAGGAATAAATTTTACTGTGTGTAAATTATACCTCAACAAAAATTCAATAACTGACCATGATATTTGTTCCAAAGAGAAAAACACGGTTGGCTGCATGATGAATGCAAAGACATAAGAGAAAACTGGGAAAGAGAAAATTTAGTCATTTGGTTGACAACAAAGTAGCCCGATGCGGTACGGAGACAAGTAGGAAATGTGTGCCTTGGAAACAGTCTCGCACTTCCAGACTACCATCTTCATTAACACACGAGGAAAACGGAACTGTTAGTGCCGTATGGGAATGCAAACACTGAGTCGGATGTCAGTACTGCTGATCATGTTTAACTGCACAGAACTTGCAGTACATTTGCTCAGGTAAGCCTCACTAGCTACCTCTAAAATGTGCAGGTTGGAGAGTTTCTGGAAAAAGAGGGTCGGCATTTTGACCGAAGATACACAACTAATAAATAAAGGTGCAGGATACCAGAATCTTCTCTTGGAAAGAAAATCAAACATTCTTGACCTTGCAATTCAAATGTGCTATATATTAGGTAGAAAGCACTATCTGTTTGCACGTCTGTGAGCCCATTCAAGGGAGAGAACATGCTTTCTTTATTTTCATTTCTAGTATGGAGCATAGTGGTGGCTAATAAATCTCCGTGGAACATCATAAATTATTCCATGCCAGGAATGCTTTTGTAGAAGTGACTTTTTATTGCCGGTTGATACAACTAATTTGATAGCATGAGAGTAACAATACAATCAGGATATGGGAGCATGGCCCTGGGTGCATTTCCGCTTGAAAGAATGGGACTTCTCTAGCCCGCATGACATTTCAGGGTCACTATAATCCCTCAGATTTCATGAGTATTTAGAGAAAGAGCAGAAAGCTAGAGAGAGAGAAAAAATCAACAGTCAGGAACTTACAAGCAACCAAAATCCGTAACAAAGAGACGGCTACACATTGGTGGTTTTCACATCTCCAAATCATTTAGCTATATTAAAAATTCCTTAGTAAGACTTAATTACTTCATCCTGTCAAATGAAGCCATTTGTCAAGGTTGGGAAACAACCAAATTATTTCGTTTCCCTCTGCCTTTGAACTGCCTGGAATCAACATCAGTTAAACTACTCACGTGGTTTAATTCCCCAGATATTTTTCTTTCCCCTATTTTCTTACCTCATTGTCATGTCCAACTATTGTTTTCTCATTCTGTAAAAGCGTCTCTGACTAGATTAACAGTGTGGAGTGATACAGAAAGGTCGAGGTCCTTCCCTTCATCCTCAAGTTATGAATGAAGGAATGTTTACGAACGCTGTGCATTAATCCACTGAAACGGTCATTTAGTTTCTTTTACAAACACACGATTTCATCACATCTAATAATAAAGCAGCAAGCCATTTTCTGTATATTATAAACCATCATCTTGTAATTATATAGTGAAATGCGTCTATATGAATTCTCTGTGCTGATGTAAGTTGGCATTGCAGTGTAAGTGGGTTTTTTTTTTTTTTTTGAAGCTGACTACATACTACACAGATCTATTTACATTGGGCTAATCATGTCAGAATAGCATCTATTTAAGGGTAAAGTCAAAGTTTCTTTTATAAACCTCTACAGATAGATAAATAATCTAGGAGCCTTTTTACTGTTATAAAATTAAGACCGCCTTTCAGGGCTAGCTAAAGTTTTTGGACATACTATCCATCTAATGGGCAGAATGTAATCCGAAATTGGTGATTAAAGACTCTGCCTGGAAACCAGCTGTCAAACGGACAGAGAGAAATTAAACCTGACAACAGTAATGCCTACTTTCCTAAATGAAAGCCCAGTTCAAATTTCTACTCATCCATTTTTCAAAACTTAAAACAAGGCATTTTCCAACCACCCATAGATGAGATGCCAACATTTGCATTTCAGTTGAACTTGATGAAGTCAGTAGACTTTCAGCTTCAGGCTTGCTGGGAACTGCGGCGGGATGTGTGCCTGATGTTAAACAACGGCAACCTTACAACGTGCGAGAGAGGAATGACCCCTGGCCTGGCTGTGGTGGGCTCTGGGCTGCAGTTTCATTGCACTGTTGGAAAGTCGTTTCATCCAACAGCATTATCTAAACGGCCTATTATCAGGTCAATCAAAACAAAACAAAACGAAACGAACAAAACAAAAACCCTTCCAAGCCCTTGCTGTTATGGCTCATTTGGCTGCAGTATTGTCCTGTAGAACAAAAGGCTGGGGGTTTGGTTCCTGGTCAGGGTATGTATGGAAGGCAACCAACTGATGTTTCTCTCTCTCTCCCTCCTGCCCCTTCCTCTCTCTCTAAAATCAATGAACATATTTTAGGGGGGAAAGACCTTCCAAGATAGAGGGCAATGCATGGAAATTGGGAAGTAGGGCCAGGAATTGGGATTTCTCCATCTGACAAATCCAAACACCAAAAAACAAAGACTTTCAGCTTCAAACAAAAAACCCCCAAAACATAAGATGACTTTCCTTGTTTGTTTGCCTTGTTATTAATGGTAAGTTTTCTACTGTTTGGCAAAAATAAAATTAGGAGATCTTGTCTCCTGCTTGGTGATAAAAACAACACTAAAATCATAAGCACAAGCTTAGGTGAAGGACAGGCTTTTGGGTTACACATCCTCTTGTCAAATACCAGCTCTGTGGACTGCTGGCCCGGTCACCCTGTCTAATGTGCATGAGCTCGTTCAATTGAAGTTCTTGATGTTAAAAAAGAGAAAGGTGAGTTAACTCCCATAAGAATGTAAGCATGGTGTCCCAGGTAAACAGTAGGTCCTACAAATAAAAGGGAGCCAGTATTATTTAGATGACCTTGTCTCCAGCCGTGCCAGTGGAGAAGGTGCTGGGAATTTGCGCGGTGCAGAAAAGAAAGGCAGGCGAAGACACACTGGGAGAGAACAGGTGCAGCAGCAAAGCCAAGATCACTCCCTGGTCCTCATCTATTATACTTAAAATTCTAGTCTTCCCACAGGTAAGCCACAGATAGCATTGCCTTTGTTAAACTAATGTGAATATGAAGTGTTCACTTGTTTGATGCTATGAAGTGTGACTCAAAAAATGTAAACATTTCAGAATGTCTATGCCTAGTAGTTGTTCTTCAAATGAATCTTCTTGGGGAAATACTTGTTTTGCACAAAACAGCTGTATTGCAGGACTGCCTTCAGAGACACTTCATGAGGAAAAGGGCAGCCCCCACACATGCATGCAGCGCTTGTGTGTGACCACGGGCGTGAAGGAGTGGACTCCCTTGAGCTGCTGTGGAGAGATCGCTGGGGACAAGGAGTGGGCATGAATCATGAGAACTTGGGGAGAGTATGTAGCAGTTATATTAGAGATTGTGCCAAGAAAAGGAATATAACAAATACTATTCTCATGAAGGGTCAAATTCTTCTCTAAAACTTAATGAAAGCTCCCATCTGCTCTGTTCCAGCATTTGAGCAAAATTATATTCATGCCTTGCTTGTCAGACACAATATCGACCTGTTTGAATAAGGGCAACACAGGACATCTGCTTGGCCTGCCCTTTACTTGTCTTGTCTTAGATATATTTTTATTATGACAAAATAGCACTCATGTCAAAATGCCTAAGTATCATGGTAATATACATATAATAAATACTTGTATCTAGAGTGAACCTTGACATATATAAGATATCATCTCATGACTTATGAGTTTTTTTTTAAAGTGTTGGCTGATACCCAGTCATAGGAATGCATAAGATATTTATCACCAAGCATATATAAGAATGAAAAAGACAAAAAAAAAAGATGGAAAATGAATGAGAGTATCCAGAGAAGTAACCAAACAAGTCTCAAGTCTTATTTCCTCAAAGATAATTTCCTTCCCTCTACCCTAATGCCGAACACATTGTATCACTGTTTACTTGAACGCTGCGCTCCCCCGCACCCCACACCGCAGGCGCCACGAGGACACTGAAGGCTGTTTTCTCGGTGCCTGAAATAGGGTCTGGCACAAAGTAGGAGTTCAGTATGATCTGCTAAATGGATCCAAGCACAGACTAGTACTTAATTCAAATAAGTATTGAATGAAGGAAAAGGTTTCTTTAAATTTCTGCTCCTACGGATTTGGTAGAATGAATATGAAAATAGGTGTTAGAAAAGATACTATAATTCTAGTTAAAAGAGAAACCATTAGGCATGAATCAATGCTATTTTATTGATACTGCAACGATAAAATAATCCGAAGAAAATATCATTGGGCAGGGAGCGGAGAGCTACATCTAATGATCTCATCATAAAAATGTCTGAAGATATTTTGGAAAATTTCTATATTATCATTTGGATAGTGATGTGACTAGAGATTTGGCCTTCATTTAAATATGCAGTGGTTGCCCTGGCTGGCATAGCTCAGCTGACTGGCGTATGTACTGTATATCATAAGTTGGGGGGTTCGATTCCCGGTCAGGGCACATACCCAGTTGCCATTTCAATCCCAGGCCATGGCATGTGTAGGGAGGCAGCTAATCAATGTTTCTCTCCGGTCTCTCCCTTCCTCTCTAATATCAATAAACATTTTTTAAATAAATAAATATGCAGTGGTTGGAATACTTCAAAAGTCATAAAAATATGTAAGTAACTTGGTGTACCTTGTTTTCATATACCATGGTTTATTTTACCAAAAAGTCTATGGCAATATTTAAAGTTGAAACAGTCTCAGAAGAAAATTACCAATACTCTCTTACTTTTTTTATTTGCTCTTTAGTATTTATGAAGAAAATTCTACTTTAGAAACCATTTTCTTTTCTTCCAATAAAAAAGAACAAAAGATACTGACAAAAGCAACAGTCTTCCTTTAAGGCTAGTATAAAGAAGCTCTTGGTTTTTTGTAGAGGCTCGCAAGTCACCCTTGCATGAAAGTACTATGCATTAGCAATAAAAGTTGTTTAATGTACGTCTGAATTTTATCAATGTCTCAAAAAGAGAGAAGAACAAATGTCATAAGCCGTGAATTTCTTATGGTTAAGCTTCTAACAACACTTTCAGTGCAAGTAGAATATTCACACTGATTAGCAGAGATAACTCATCCTGACAGGGCTTCCACTCACCTTTCTAGCTTGCCCCACTATGTAGATGTAAAATTACAAATATGTAAACTCATCCCAGGAATATTTCTGATAATCTATTGAGTACTTACATCATAATTATATGAAGCGAGTAAGTATTTCAACACACAAATTTTCCATTTAAATGTCATAGTAAATCAGCCAACAAGCAGGTAAATTATTCAGTATAATTAACAACATTTATATTGTATAGTTATAACAAGCATGAATGACTGCTTTCATAAATGCATTCAAGTTATAGAGAGATCAAGAAAGTCTTCAAAATTTAACAAATAACTCATTGTATAAATGATGGTCTGAAAAGCGCAGAGCAATTAGAATATATTGTTAAAAATTTCATCCCATGAAGGACAATCATATTTAATGTAACATAGGTTTAGAAATAAACCTACTGCCCTGGCTGGTAGAGCCTAGTGGAGTGAGCACCAGCCTGTGAACCAAAGGGTCGCCAGTTCGATTCCCAGTCAGGGCACATGCCTGGGTTGCAGGCCAGGTCCCCAGTGGGGGTGTGTGAGAGGCAACCACACACTGATGTTCCTTTTCCTCTTTTACTCCCTCACTTCCCCACTCTCTACAAATAAAGAAATAAACTCTATTTTTAAGAAAACTACTTAGGTTTCTTCTTTGTCACTCCATTTTTGCTCTCTTCAATTCCTTGAAAAAAATTTAAAAGTTGAGGAAGTAAAAGACAGAGACATTTTGAATATCACTGCGCATCTATGCCTTCAGTCTACTTCCTGCTCTAATAAGTACCTCAGGAGCAGGGTCCGTGCTCTTATGATGCCAACTATTAGGCTCCAGTCTGAATGGATTCAATACGGGTTCATCCAAGACAACAGAAAACAAATGACATACATTACAGTTTCTTGTTTACTGTTCATCAGTGGGTAGTCTAAATAGTTGTAGTGTGCATAAACATATTATGATACAGACACTTGGTAGCTTTGACGTCCAAGTTATGGCCCTCGTCTAATGTGAAATAAATGTTTTCATCACGGGGAAGGGTGAACTGTAACAATTTGTTTTTTGATGGTTCTGTTTTGAATACTTGAGAATGGGACAGAGGTTTAATATGTTCTTTAATAAGATTTTTCTCTGTTCTCTTTGACAATTGAAGGCAGGTGAAATCCTTTCAAGGATCTGGAGAATACTCAACGTGCATTTGCCATCTTGATTAAACATATGGAATACGTACTTGGAGAAAAGCCAAATGGAGACCTGCTTGAGTAATCTAAACACCCAAGCTGAGAGGGGTTAATACATAAAGATCAGCTTTGTACTTTGAAGTTTTCTGGACTTCATTTTGCCTAATTAAGACAAGATTTCATAATCAAACCACTGTACAAACATGTACCTAAAAGTATAGGTTTGTTTCTAATTTTGGAAAGAATTCTTAACAGATTCCAAAGAATCAGCTCCACATGGGAGAGTTTCTGATAAGACTTGCCTTTCTCGTGGCTAAAATGCAAATACCTGCTTTCCGTCTTAGTTTCTGCCACGTGACTGAGATTAGCATCACCTATCAAAATCTCAAGTGTGATAATAAAATATAAAGATTCTGATACTAGCATACCATCTGAGTTTGAAACAGCGGCAACTCTAGGTCATAAAACATATATTCCAAAATAGTCTTAAAGGTATTCATAGCAATCTAACAAATCTGCTACCGGATCAGAATATAACCAGGCGGAAAGTAGGATTCCCAATCTTTCCTCCCACATAGATTTTTTTCTCACTAGACACCAGGCAATTTTTCACAAATACCAGCCAGTTTTAAGGAGTGCTGAGAGACCACAAAACAAACTTAACTCTACCCTAATCCAGCAAACACATGCAGAAGCACACTCAGGTCAATGAGTATTGTGCCATTACACAAGAAGGAAGCTGGTTCTCCTACGATGGCACTGATTTGGAAATGTAGAGAAATGCTAAAGCAACAGAATAGGCATCCATCTGATAATAGATAAGGAGTCTGAAATACACTGAAATATAGTCTGTACCAGACTGAAAGTTGTCAGGAGTGCCAGTTATCACTGCCTGCAATCTTCCCCCCACGCCCATCCACACACGTCATCCTCGAAAGCATCAGAGGGCTGGGCTGGAAGAAGTTCTGTTCAGGAGAGTGCTCTTCAGCCCACGTTCCCTTCATGGCTCTGCCTGGTAAGGTGGACGCCAAAGGGAGGAGAAAAACTCTCCCCGCACCTGCAGTCAGGTAAGCAGGTGATAAAGACTGCCCGCCTCCCCCTGCCCACCTGCCGGTCTCCTACTACTATTAGAAAGATGATTAGACCTTTGCCCGGGAAGTTTTACTTTCTTTACAATACAGTAAAACATTGTAATACTAAGCCAATTTTCAGCTCTCTAAGAGTAAACAGGAGATCATTTATCAATATAATACCTCTATACGATACTTGTAGGTGATATAGTAACAAAGGCAAGTGGAGAGAATCTTAACATTCAGGACCTTAACATTTTCCAGGAATGAGAAGATTCGGTTTGATAAGCCAACCCTAGCAGACAGCAGCAGCAAGACTGTGCAGACCAGTTTTGCTTACAAATTCACTGAACATGATTTACCAGCCCGTCTGCTATTGTTAGATTGTAATCGCTGTTTCTTTGTGGTCACCCAGCAGGAGAGTGCCTAAGGATGTGGGGCGGTAACAGACATTCGCTCTCCATTTCAGCCACAACGGGGCTGCCAGAGAGAAATTACCACAAGGTTCTCAGAAACTGTTTTAAACGCTGTTTGGAACAAAGTGGGACGTGCTGGAAAGTAACTATAACATGGAAACATACAAGTTGCTGAAAAATCCCTCCTTGGCTAACCTTGTCCTCACTGCCTGTATCTGTGCAAACTGCTGAGATGTCAACCTGTAACATTCAACTCTGCCCCAAGCCTTTCCTGTAAGCGCGAAAAATGAGGTTGGGCACATGTGTGCCTATGTGACTTTATGTATTAAAAGAGGTGCTCAGTCCTGGCCAGATGGCTCAGTTGGTTGGAGCATCATCCATACACCAAAAGGTTGCTGTTCTAATCCCCAGTTAGGGCACAGACCTAGGTTGTGGGTTTGACCCCCAGTTGGGCCACATATTGGAGACAACCGATCAATGTTTTTTCTCTTCTTCTCTTGCTGTCTCTCTTTCTCCCTTCCCCTCTCTCTAAAATCAATAAACATATACTCAGGTGAGGATTAAAAAAAAAGATGCTCTGGCATAAATGACTTTGCTAATCTATAATGTCAAAACTGCTCCAAATGTCCAGTGAATGTAATGATGGTGAGATCCCTGATGCTAGGATGGTGTCCTTGACCCCTGATGGCAACCTCCTTTTGACAATGACAGGTACCAACGTTTGCCCTTGAATGCCTAGGTCAGTGAAGAGGACCTCAATTTCCACAGTGGTGGTTATAACATTTCAACTTGGCGGGGGGGGGGGGGCTTACTTTGTTCATGTGGATCTGTTGCTGGTATTGCTTCTGCTTCTCCAAAAATTGCTGGTGTTGCTGTTGAATGACCAGCTGAGCCAGTGTGCTCTGAGGCAAAGGTGCAGACTGGGTTCGATTCAAGGGTCTGTGACGGGGTAATTTGTGGGTACCTCTAATGCCAGGTGAGATTCTCTCTTTTGTTGCCAAGGGAGACTGAGGATGTAAGGGAACCCCACCTGAAAAAAGAAAAAAAAATATACATGTCCATGAACAAACACACACGCACACACAATTTTGTTTAAGAAAAGACAATAAGCCATGGAAAACAGATGCAGGGGATGAAGTTGATGCAAAGAAGTGACCCTGCCAGGCGGATGTCAGAAGAAGGCTAGGTTGGATGGGGTAAGGCAGAAGTACTGAAGCACTGGACAGGCACGCATCTGACCAATGAATGACTCACCATTTGTCCACCCTAGCATGTGAAGGTTAAATAAGGTGAGATTTTTTTTTCATGGATCTAGGGAAATAACTGAAGATAATAGCCTTTCCCACAGTGCCCGGTATCAGGGAGAGCTTGGAAAATGGTAAAACTCTAGCAGTGTCTTGAGTTAAAAAGATCTTACATTGGATCACTGACAAAAGCCCCCGGATGATCTAGAAATGGTGCCCTTATTAATTACCAGCCACAAGGAGCTTTTGCTGTCGCATCTGTTCTTTCAGTAATAAATGCTGCAGGAGAGCTTGGTGGCTGCTGTTGGGCTTTCCCTCTAAGGCGACGTGGGGGTGGCTCGAAGACGGCGGGAGGGTGCCCCCAAACTGCCCAGGCAGAGGAACGCCTTGCCTGAGCGGCTGCGTCTCACACTTCTGTTTCTCTTTGAGTGAATTCGAAGCCTGTGCCAAGAAATAATAGAGATGTGAGTCCCCTTTCATCTGTATGGGTCGTTAGGTCTGTACATCATTCCATTAGTTTTTTATCCCATATCCACCCCACTTGCCCCTAAAAAAGGCCCATCTTACCCTATGCCCGAGTAGGGAAATGGATAACAGCAAGACTTTTAAACTAACTGCCTTAACACAGAAGACATAAAAGCAGAGGTGAAGCACTGGAGGCAATTTAGTGTTGGGTGTCATTGTACTTAGAAAGATCTTTTAACATTAAAAATGATGCTAATTTCAGGCTTAACAACTAGGAAATGTATTTCTTATTTTAAGATACTGGTTAAGTAAGAGGTATATTGGAAAAGTGAAATGTATGCAAATTGCTAAACAAAAGATACATCGTAGCAATCAAGAAGCTGGAGAGGAAACGGTCTGTGATCCTGGAGTCTCCAGCACAAGAAGAACTCGTCCTTTCTCCCCACATCCTCTAATAAGTTCGCAGAGCTGTGTTCCCAATATTTAATCTTTAAAATAAAATTCTTCAGCTAGCTCATTGAGAGGCTGCACAAAACATGCAGAAATTTCATTTAAACATGTATTTTATATTAATTCGTAACAGATCCTCAAATCTCTAAATATTGAAAATGACACTCCAGATACTTTTGTTTAATAAAGTAAACTACAAGGGGAATTATATCAAATAAAAATGCTATTAAGAACTTGAAATGTATGATAACAGTAATAAAGCAATAATAATTACACCATCAATAGTAATAATGAATTATCCTATTCAAAGGGTTTAATGAATGGTGGTCATTTTAGTATTACAAAAGCAGAAGTCTAATACCTCAAAATTATGTGGCATGTTTCTTTTCAAAACTCATGTTTCATCTTTCAAAATTGCTGTGCACCAGGGAAGCAAAGCAATTTTCAGTGATGGAGAAATTAAAGGACAAAGAGGTAAATGGTTTGTCTTAGTCACACAGCAAGTCAATGCAATATTTCATCTCGAAGTGATGCCTTCTCTTGGCCTCTGTTCCTTAAAATTTCCCACTGCTCAGTGGGGAAATGGAATATTGGAGGTCCCTTTGCCAAAGCAATGCTAAGCTTGAAAAATTAATTGTGATGGCCTCATCCACACCAAAATGGAAGCAACGAAAAATGAAACTTCAATCCAAACCACATTGGTTTATTCATCCAATGGCACCAAATTGTATTACCATCAAAACATTAAATGGTCTGGCTTTAGTACTTGGTCCTTTGAGAGAAAAATTCTCCCTGACCACATTAAAAGTGGTGTATGTTTGTGTTAGCTGGTGGGGTGGGGGGACTTAGGGCTTGCAAAAGGGAGTGAATATAAAATGCCTATTCATGTGTCATTAGAAGTTTTCGTGTCAGTATCTGCTTATCATCCGAAGAGATAGGGAAGAACAGGAATAGAAGGGAAATAGTTTTTAATAAGTGAAGATCTGAAAATATCATTCATGAATATTTAGGTTTAGTTTCACCCTTAATTCCTTTTTAATTTTCGTAGAATCCACTGTTTACAAAGGCTTCATGTGGAATTTCAAGGACGTGGTCGAATCTGGTATTTGTAAGCCTTCCTTCTTCAATCCTCAGCTATATAACGGCATCCAAATTTTGCTTTCTCCTCACTGGCATAAGATTATTGTATCACATAAAACAACATTCCACTCTATTAAAAACACCAAATATATAAGATACCTCTTGGACTTGTTTTATAATATATATTGAACCTAATTATCAAATATATCACTTAAACACATTGCTCTAGGTGTGCTCATATATAAATTAGTATACCATATACAGAGAGTATATTCTGAAAATAAATTAGTCAAAAGATGGTCCACTTTTTATAATTTCCTGATTTGGGAATATTGTAAAAAAAAATCTGAGTTTGACAAGTCACACCCAGGGAAAGGCTCACTTCTAAACACGGGCAAAACGCTTGCCAAGAGGGACACACATTTCTCTTCACACCTAACATATCACAAGACCTTTACATAAGTGCAATTAATTTAATTTCCACGCATTTCATAGCTGAACTATTCTAGGTGAAGCTTACAGATCTTTTACAATGACAAAAATATTTTTTAGGGAATATGTATTAAATAATCATTGCTGTCTTCTGCTAGTCGGACAATTACCTCCAAAAGATCCTATTTCAGTTGTCAGGACTTTTAAAGTAATTTCTTCACTTGAGTCTCCTGGGAAGAGTTTAATATTGTTCTTAAAGAGGTTTTCCAGATATGTGCTCTCCAGTATGATTGAGTCAGTAACTTACATTCTCAAAATAAATTCATTCACAAAATGAATTCCATAAACATGTGCTGTCAGGCTTCAGATAGAAGCTGCACCTCTCAGCACTTGGCTGGGTGGAGTCCCAGGTCTGCTACGTACTGGCTCTGGGATCTTGGACTTTTAAAACAGCAGGAGTCTCAGCTTCTTCTTTTGTGAAACTGTGGCTCGTAATCCCTGTTTCATGGGATGGTCATGTGGAGCTAATAAAATATCTGGAGAGTACTTTCTTTTATAAAAGCTATGAAGCATTTACAAATGTTAGTTATTATTTTTATACATTATTATAGGAACCAGCATAAGTCTTTAATTTGAAATTAAACTGAACATCTTTGAACAACTCAGTAAACAGCGAAGGAGACTCTCCCAAGTTTCCCTGAAGTCTAAACATGTCAGAAATGAGCGCGCCCCGGTGGGAACGCCGCTCGGGCTGCTGCAGGCTGCTGCTGCGTGGCCACTTACACTGAGCTGGGTGGGCACTGCCGGGAGCCCCAGGGTGATGTTGGGTAGAGAGGGAGAGGTATAAAGACTCAGCAAATTCATGGAATCTTCGTGAATTAGAATGCGTTGCTGTGAAACCATGTGCTGTAAAAAAGAGAAAAAGGAAAACAAAACAAAACAAAACAATGAGAGGGTTGTCTCAAGAGATGGCAATACCAAAACTTTTACTGTGAAATATTCAGATTTCAGACAATAGGGTTTGTATTATTGTATTCAGTCAAACTAATTTTAAATAGTTTTATTATTTATTTTATGATTTCTGTATCCAGATGTTATATGTAAACATTAAATTGACATTTCCTTCCACAGACATAATTGTAAAATCTGAAAAAAAGGACTGCCATGTTTATTTTGCCAAATTCCGTTTTATAATGCTGGCTTTATGGACCCCAAATCAGTGTGTTTGTCATCAGTTGGTAAAGCACAACAGTGAAGCTGAGTAATTCTTATGGATATATGTACTTCTCTGTATTATTGAGTGATGATTTTATATATAGTCATCACTCATATACACATATGAATATATAGTAATGAATATACATATTCATTACTCAATGAATATATGAGTTAAAAATGATTTTACTGATGGGAAAACTCACACAAGGAAATCTTAGATTAAATGTCACCATATCAGACTTCTATAATAATTGATCATATGTTTTACTACAAAATTTGTGAGTAGACAACTCTGGGTGGTGCTTTTGGATCATTCACACTTAGAAACCGAAGTGAATGTTAAAGTGTTACGAGTTCCTGGTGCCACAACAGCCTTCATTTTCACTGCATACCCAGAGCGTTTTGGCATCACAGTCCTTCTTACAACAAATACCTTTTTTAAAAATACAATACTCAGAGTCACGTTTTCCCACATGTGGCCTAATATGGTTGCTTGAATTACATTTTCTGTTTAATTCTTGCTTCCCTCCCAGACCTCTTATACAAAAAGAGTTACAAAGGTCTTATTAGACTAAGGAACTCTGGCCTGATATGGTCCCCAAGGGAACAACATCCCTGAAAAAGAATACTCCATGTAACAGTATGACACAGTGACTGCTTTCTTCCCAAACAAAAAGCATATGGGACTCCAATAATAGACCACCTCCAAGAGGGATACTGCACACACGGGCCTTGACTAAAGTAAATATAATAACTTGTCAAGCATGTTTGGGGGAGCTGTAGATTTTCCCCTGGACAAACCTGGGATATCAATTAACTGGGGGAAATATCATGTGCTAATACAATGCAACCTCAGAATGTCACTGAAGAGTGATGCACCAGCAAAACACAGGATGTTATTCCAAAACATCCCCTCAATCATGCGTTTGTTTGGAGATGAGTCATATAGCCTTAAGATAATAAAGGGAGAAGGTTAAATGTGGATTTTTCTCATTGCAACTTGAAATTCCAAGCTCACTCAGATTTTGTGTTTTCTGTAAAGAAAAGTCAGATATTTGTGCATGAAAATCAAACCTTTAACATTATGCTGACTCTATATGTAAGTTTTTATAAAATTATCTAAAACACTGTAGCATAAAGATTGTTGAAAAGAACTTCATCATTACAATACATGAGACTGCAATTTTATTTTACTGTGTCAGAAACAGTTCCATATTTGCTCTTATTAAAAAGATAAGCTACTACTTTGCTTACACTAATATTGTTTTAACCTAAATTTTAAATATAAAAATATACCTGCACAAGAACAGAAAGAATGTATGAGGAATTAAAAATTTTAACTAACAGCAAGTGGTCATTTGTAATAAAGGGATTATTTCATTCATTTATCCTTATTCATAGAAGAGACCTAAATGTGGAAAAAATAACACTGTGAAATGATGTCTAGTATTCCCTGAAGGGCGCATCTGCCGCTCACAGCACTGAGACTGGACATGCACCTTGGGCAGGACAGCAAAAGATACCACAGACCTCACAAAAGGGGTGACTTTTGCTTCCTCTTTGCTCTGTGATATCCTTCCATGCCCTCACAGGATGCAAACATGCACTAAGGTGAGAGAAAGGTTTTTTGTTTTTGTTTTTTTTTTTTTCTCAGATGGATGAAAGGCAGTGGCACACTGGCTACTCACACAGACTTTGAGCAAAGTGAAAGAATTTGGGAATATTCTCACTGTGGGATTTCAGACCCCTGTAATTTCATATCAACATTGAGCATCTCCATTTCCTATGGCAGTGTACGGGTTCTCAGCACCTCGCATGTGCCAAGCCCTGTGCCAGGGATTTTGGGGGTGATAGCCTATTTTCCACAGGCGCTCTCCAGCTACCACCATGCTCCTGTGATGGATGAAGAACCTGAGTGGTTTCCCCAGGTCTGGTTCCCAGTGGGATCAGCAATAAAACTTTAGAACCGATCAAGGCTATACACTTTGCTGTCAGGTTCTGCTGCAGAAGCTTCACACCACTCTGCACCATTATTGAAGGATATGGAATCATTTCAAAAGTATGAGGAACAGGGAAGCTTTAGAGAAGAAAAGGAAGCAAAATCAGGCCCTATGGCTTATGGAAAAGAATACAAGTTTCCAGCTGACATGGGCATAAGAAGAAAGCAAAAGACCTGGTGACCTTATAGACATGAGTATCTTGAAGTCCTGGAGTCAACTCCTAAGAAAGCAAGGACAGTCCTGAGCTCCCCAAGTTCACTAAGTATAGTAAGCTCTTCCCGGTTGTTCCCACAGAGACTGAACTGCAGGGATAGGATGTTATATAGTTTATTTCCTTTGATTGCAGGTAAGAAAACAGGCAGCACTCATGTAGACTTGCAATGGCTAGAACGTGAGCAGTCTATCGGTTCCATGTCAGTGTTTCCTAATGAGAATCTGGAGCTGCATTCCACACAGCTAGAAGAATGTTGTAGATGCACTTGAACGCCAGAAAATCTGGTGGTGAGAGGTACCATTTCACTCAAACAATGAAGGATCTTGACTAGCATTCTTACTATTCAGTCTGAATGGTTACCCCACCTTAGCATTGTGGTGAGCTCGCATTTATTTTCAGACAAAACCAGGATTCTTCCAGGAAGCAGTTTTGAAACTGAGCCAGCCCTTAAATCAGTGCTGTGCTAAGTAAGATGTCAATGTTTCACATCTTAGAATGTGAAGAAGATGGTTTAAATCTAAAAAGTTTTCAGAACCACAAACTATTGCTGTAGTTAGATAAAATGAAAAAATAAGTATATAAATAGATAACATTTAACATTCACAAAAAATTAATGAATAACAATTAAGTTAAATTAACCATGTGGAATTAGGTGGTGGGCGTCTAAAGATATCCTATATCACCTAAGTTCACATGCCATTCAGGTGCACAGAGAAGCAGAGAACTAATTCTCTATAGTAATCATTACTATAGTTAGAGCAGGGTTAAAAACTTAAATGGCACAGAGCAGCGTGTCAATTTTAAACCAGGCTTTGATGAGTAACTAGCATTTCACCAGAAAGAGCATGATCCTGAGAAGAGGGATACGACTGAGCCAGGTGTTGGGGCAGGCGAGGTCTCCTCACATTTTAATCATGATCTTCAAAATTTCATTACTTTTCTCACCATGGTAACTGGAAGCCCATCTTATGGATACTATCTGCAATTCACGTCAATAAAAGACACACACCCTGAAAAATTCTATGGCTCTCAATAGAGCTACGTATTTTGCCAGTGAAATTAACAAGTTCTTGGTTTGAAACAAAAGGTTCAAAATCTCTTACAAAATGGACCCTGGCAAAAAAAGAAAAATGTACGAGGTCAGCGGTTACAGGGATTTAGAAAAGTGAAAACCATCACACACTGCTGGTGGGATAGTAGACTGGTATGGCAATCCTGGTGAACAACTCAGCACTATAAACCAAAATAATCACACTACACACCATGACCGAGCTGCTCTTCTGCTGGGTATTACATCTTCAAGAAATTCTCTCACTAAAGCTGTAGGGTAATGTTGGTGGGAATACATTAAAGCACATTCTGGTGGTGTGTGAGAATTGGAGGCCACGGGATCATCTGACTAGAAAATGGGTAGGAGGGCCCACCACGGATTTTTAGTGACTAAAACCAAACTATTAGGTACATGCATCCATAATGGCATGCTGGGCCTAAGAACACATGCTTAGTGGTGAAAATAAGAAATGGACCAAGACTGATAACATCCTGCCATTGATACCCACTAAAATTCATGGACACAAAGCAAAAAAACACATATGATGCAAGAACCCATGCAAACAAAAATACAGGAGAGTGACTGCTTACAGGCCCAAGGAAAATAGAAGTGGGTGAGACAGGACGGCTGGATTGGGGTTACCACCCCACCTCCCTCCCCTTCTGTAGGGAAACAGGCTTGCAAGGAAACATGTAGAGGCAAACAAGGATCATTTCTATCCTGCTGGGCCAGGTACCCTGACCGAAAAGTGGCCAAGAGCCAATCATAATGCCATTATGATTTCAATGGGTTTGTAGATAGAGTAGTACCCATCATGCACCAGTGCCATGACAGTTCCAGAAAGAACAGAAACTCCCCTTCTGTGTCCCTCCCCCCTCCTTTTGTGTCCCTCACCATTAACCCTAAATATTAGGCTTAGCACCTGGACCCTTTTGCAGGACTCACTTCTTGAGCTCACCTGCTCAAGAAGTGTGTACTTCCACTTTAATTAGACCTCTGGGCTTTACTGAATCTTTCTGGCTTGCTACTGAATTCTTTCTTGTGCAGAGACAAGAATCCAGGCTGAAGCCTTCCCCTGGCTTCCCTGTGAGCCTCTGACATCATGGGGATAAAAGACAAAGGAAGGGAGAGGGGGGAAGGACACCTATTTCTCTCAAGAAGACAAGCCAACAGATGACCCTTGGCAATACTAGTTATGTGAATAATCATCTACTTTTTAAGAAGCTCATAGAAAAAAAATGGATATAGAATTTTCAATTTATTGCATGTTCAAAATTACTTACAATATGCATGAGCACCAGAAAAAGAATGTGAGTAACTGCAGTTTGGGTGAGAGGCAGTCAGGACTAGTGAAAAGAAATACGGGCTAAGTGTTTGCCCTGGGGCTCTACCACTGCCTGGCTTTTAGCTCTGGGCAGTTGCTACCTTCCCCTGACGTCAGTCTAAGACTGACGAATCTCTGACCAGCTCTATCAGATGATGCCCGTGTCTATTAGAACAGCCTGCAGGAAGACGTGCTTGTAAACCACAGTTTTGGCTTCGAAAGGTCCCTTTCCCCAAATCTAGACCATCTAAAAAGAGAGCCAAACAAATCTCCTAATCTTTTAATGGGTGGCCATGGCTTTCACACTGTTCTCAAGATAGCATTTTTGTTTCTACTCTCAGATGGCTGATCGAAAGTTAAAATTTCCATGTGATGAAGAAGTTTCTTCAGGCAGTAAAAATCTCTAAGTATTTTTATCAGACACACACAAGACTGTATTACTATAAAATGGTTTGGAGACAAAAATAATCATCATTTAACAAGACTTCCCCTGCATTTAAAAGGCATTGATGTTTTGTTAAAGGTCTTACTTTACAATATTGACTCATGTTATTTCTAGTAAATGATTCTTTTGTCATAGCAACCTCTTTTCCCTGAGGGGAGGAAAGCGTTTTATTTGCTGCCATCCAAAACCATGGCCCTACACCCACTCAGAAGAGAGCATAACATTTACAACAAAAATGTCACAACAACTATTATGAAACAATAGGCAGATGAATCATGTGGAACTGGAGCAAAACAGCGACATTTCAGCTGACTTGAGAGTACTTAACCTTATTATTAGAATCCTTTTTAAAAGTTGTTTCTATCTGCTGGAAAAAATTATTTAAAAAATAGCACAGGGGAGCCAGCTACTAATGTTCAACTAGAAATAAACCAGCTGCTTGGCTACTGTTAAAATAGCTATCAAATAAATCTAGGAATCTGAAAGAATGGTGTTGATATTCATGGAAACACATTTGAACCCACAAGCCCGCAGTATTAACAATAAAGTAACCAGATAGGTAAAGACATCTCTGACTGCAGTTGGAAAGAGAAACTCCTTAGGTTTCAGCTCCGCGACCATGTTTGCAAATGAGTAAAGGAAGTAGCTCCAACAGTCTGAGTTTGGGACTGAGCATATGTGAGAAATAGAAGAAATGGAACAGAAGTGGTCATAGCAGATGGAGACTCATTCTCACATGACATTTGCTGGCGGGAAGACAAACATGCTAATGAGCTTTCCCTAATAGGAGTCAGTACTGATAACTACAACAAAAAAATGAACTTGCTTCACACTTCCAATTCACCACCTGCCTTACAAACACGGATTCCTCCCAAGAAGGCCTGTAGGGGTAGGCATCACCACCTTCCACTAGATCTGAGGTTCGAGGCAAGTTAAGGACTTAGCCAAAGACAACAAAGTGGTTGGTTTTGGAGCCAGGTACCTGGGAAACCTTCTTAATGGAAGACCCATATATTTGAATTCACTGTGCTGTTTTCTTATTCTGGACTTAGGAGTAAATTCTCCTCCTACTCTTGGCTTAACTTTATCTGAATTATGCAGGCCATGTGAATTACAAGACGGAAAATTTTCTTTTTGCCTAAGCTTCAAGATCAGCCTGATATACAGGCTTACTGCTCTATTTCCTAAAGGCAGAAGAGGGTAGAACCCCATTCATTTCCATGGGCTCTGAAAGAATTAGGTGACCGGCTTTTCTGCTAACAGGTCACAGAATAAAGAATTCATTCAAATGAGCCCTGTTCCACTATTTTAAAATGAAACCCCATCCGTGGTGCTTAAGCAAAGATGGTAGAATAAGCCTATTTCGTAAATGGTGAAGTATGCAACTAACTCGGTTTTTGAAAGTGTATTGCAGGATGTAAATTTTTCATACCTGCCAACTATTTGTTCATATGAAATTACATGTTATTACTCATCTGAGATGTCTTTTAAAATCATACGAAAGTCAAAATGATTGTTAAGCAAGAATTGACTGAAAGTATTTTTTCATCTTTTCTCTAGGTTAAGTGGCGGTGTTGAGTGTTGCTGAGCTAGGATATGATTTGCTGGGAGTTTCGGTCTGACTAGTGCTGTCTCCTCGCCTCTCTGGTGTGAATTACACTGCAGACCTCTGTAAATGCAACGCAGCAGAAAACCACATGTTAGCCATCAGGGCTGGATTTTTTGTTCTGGGCCACAGAGAGGCTACCCATCAGTGCATAAAGGTCTGCCCACCTGGCCTCTGGGTTCATAGTTCAGGCACACAATTAATTCATTATGAGGTCACTGCTTGCTTTTGAACTAGTCTTTCCAGCTTTGGAGGTGAATGTCCTGTCACTGACCTGGAGAAATAAATACCTCTACTCTTTCAAACTCCATTAAATCACATTTCCTTCTGGTTTTTTGGTTTGGTTTTGTTTTGTATTGTTTTGTTTTGTTTTGTTTTTAGTGGTGGAAGTGGAAGGAAAGTCTGTGGTTACAGAATATGTTCAACAATGAGCTGAAAATCTTGGGCATCTAAACAATTATATGTGACAGCAAACCTTTGAGGAATATAAAACAGACTAAATAACATAAGCAAATTCCTTTGTATTCTCTACTGTATAAATTTTGAAATTTAACAATCAGATCTTTAAAGTTACAACCTGGGACACTGATTTTAATTTAATAGGTCATGAAAAGCTTGAAGTAAAGAGAAAAATCTCACCTTTTCCATTTATTTCCCATCGCATGAGTATATAATATTGCTTGGTTGTTCCTTTATCTGTACTAAGTACTGTATGCATGTGTGTGTGTGTTTATAATGAATGAATATGTGTATCTTCCTCCTTAGTAACCAGCCATGTCACTAGTTCCCCTTCCCACCTAACCACACTAAATTTTGTGTTCATCACTCCCTAGCCTTTTAAAAATATACTTTTACTATATATGGTTTCCAGATCAATTCGTGTGCTGCTCTTTCTGAACCTATAGAATACTATCACGTGGGAAAGTGGCCTTCTGCAGCTTTCCACACTAACAATGAATTTCCAAGAATCGTGCACACTGTCGAACGTAGTTCAGTGTGTCGTTTTCATTTTCCAAGGAGACAAAATTCACCCAGAGCCAATCACCTTACAGCCCCCCCAGCACTCCTGCTATCACATCCCTTAAAATGAGCTCAAATGAAAAACTAAAGTTTTAAAGAAATAATTGTTACCAAGTTGTTCTTTTCCTGTAAATTGACTGAAGGATTGCAGAAAACTGACCAAAGCTGTAGATATTTTTGTGCCAATAAATATAATACCTATAACCAATAGTCCAAGAGTCCCACTTACATCTATGGCCACGAATATAGGCAAGGTGTTTATTCCAGCAGGTATAATGTTTTAGAAAAGGTAACAAAAAAAAAAGAGAAAGAGGAACAACAATAGGGTGATAAGAAACAGATGAAGGAGCTGGAGATAATGTAAAGGCCAGAATTGCTATTCTTCACATAAGAAGATAGTATGAGCAACAGAACATCTATCCACTCTGCTCATTTTCCTTGGAAACTTGAGGGACATTTCTGAAATCTTGAATAAAGTGTATTTCCCTAGAGAGTGTTTATATTTGCTTTCTCCAGAAACTCAGGGGAGCTACAAATCTGGGGCACTTTAAACCAAATGTCCATAGCTCAGGTTATGGACATTTAAGCTACAACCCCATGCAAAGATTAGCTTCTGGTTACCAATTCTAAGGGAAAGATTCAGCCTCACTGCGGGTCCCATCAGGATACCTCTGGGGGTGGGGGCTGTCAATGTAGCACAGACATGGGCCTTTGGGATCCCAGCTTAAGGTGCGGAGGATCTCCTATTTGATGGGCCTCCTTGGTCAGTATTGGCCTTGACTGTCTACCTCCTGAGTTTTGTGTGGCCCTGAAAACTGAAAATCGGGCACATACACATCCTCACAGCAAAAGTGGCTTCACTGGCTTCAGTCCTTTGCTTATCATGGATAAGTTCTGGGTTTCTACTTTCTATTATAGTATGACCTAATAATTTTATGATTTATAAATAATTTATTATAAATGTACATGCATATGTGCACAAAATTACAGAGACACAGATTGTGCCAGAAGGTACAGAAGACATTTCTATCAGTCGCACTCCCTGTACTGAATCAACAGGGTTGCACTGGGGGGCAGTGAAGTGGGTTCCCTGTTCAGTAGGAGCGTTCTAGTAGAAGGTTGATAATTATTATACATATCAGAAAAGCTATTCAGGTGATGCAAGCATCAGAGATCTGATCGGTCTAGTCCAGCCCCAAGGAACCATGACTGAATAAAACACAAGGAAAGAAGCACGGCGCACTTACAATCGAGAAGCTACTGCACCAGCTTTGCCTGCAGAAGGCAATGCGTGGGAAGGAGGCATTATAATGACAGAGAAGAAAAATGGAGAATTTCATTCCGTTGATGGTGACTTCAAAACAGCTGATTCCATAAGAGTAGCTATTTCTGGACTGTTGTCATGGCTTAGCCTAATACAGAAACTACATAGACAAATTCTTGCTGACTCCTAACTCACTTTCCTCTATTCTTATTATCACTGGTTTCGATAAATCATACATTGAAAAACAACGGTTAATAAACCTGACTGTATACAATCACAATAAAATGATCAAATTGTTTAGATCCATTTCCTTTAATATTTCATTCTCGAAGGACACAGTCCATATCTTATTCATTTTATGTCCCTACTGCCAGGCAAAATGACTGGCACATAGTAGGTCCTCAGTAAATGTTTGCTCAGTGGAACACCCTGTTCCTCAACTATAATACTCCAATTCTTTTTTCATCATTCTTTGGATCAAGTGAGTAAAACCCACTTCTCTACGCTGTTCTTCTTTCAGGTTTGCAGGAGGTTGTTTTTATACTTACCGATGGGTCTATTCCCATCAGAATAATCAAGAACCAAGCAGAAGGCCTACTGAGCTGTACAACTGGGCACTTTATACTCAGCATTATTGTGTGTGTGTGTGTGTGTGTGTGTGTGTGTGTTGAGAATTGCATTTCAGTATTTTCAACTCTGACTGACATCCAAATGTTGTAAACAAGATCAAGTTTACTCAATTTGACACATTATAAATTTGTAAGAAAAATCACTAAGAACAGGTTGCTCTAAACTTCAATTCAGAAATATCACTTTGTTTTGGGGGGGCTCATTGAGGAAGATCTAATTTTTAAAAGAACCAAAATAATAAGAGTCTTACCTCAGGATGAGGAGCTGGTGGCAAAACTGAAGTCTCATTTTCGGTAACATTTCCAGTTGGCCCATTGTTTGGTGAACTAGGACCAGACCCTGGAGAACTGCTACTGACAGAGGATTCTGAAAAACATCGTGAAGTACAAATATAGTCACAAAACGCATAAAAATAGAACTCTAGTTATTCGTTAAGGCACATACAGCATTGAACATTGTTTTCACCTCCCAACTGAATGACAAGTTCCATTTCAGACAATAAAAAGAATGGTGAAAAATTTTGGGAATATTTCACCTAAGCTTGTAGCCTTATTCCTTTTCTCCCCACCTTGTCAAAATCATTCAACATCGTGACATCCGCTATCAACTTCAGGCAGAGTACTCTCGTGAAAGTTATATTTCTTGCCATTAACCTCTCATAAATTCCAGCCTGAATCCCTTTGGGATGCTGGACATTCTTAACCTCTCTTTATATGTGAATCAAATTCAGTGTATTCCAATATTACATGTACTCTGCTTATCTGTTTATCACTAACATTAGAGTCACTCTCACTTTGCACTTTACCCCAAATCTAGTCAGTTCATTTTGTTCTTTACATCACCTGTCATCTACCTCTGACCACAGTCATTTCAGTTTAAGCCCTCAACACTCGTTTTTCTCTCAGGGACTCTAGCAAAAGTCTCCTGCTATTTCTGAGTTGCTACAGTGGTCTCTCAAAATTTTCCTCTACCAGGCATCTCCAATTTATTGGCATCTCTGGGCTACACTGGACAGACTAACAAAAACAGATGAGCAAAAAAAAAAAAGGTTCTAAGTAAATTTATAATGTTGTATTGGGCCACATTCAGAGCCCGTGGGCCACGGGTTGGACACCCCTGCCACTGTTACCAGAGAGACGGATCACAGTGGGATGAGTTTCACCACATTCCTACCCACTGATAAAGGTCTGAAACTGTAAAACAGTTTTGAAGTTTACTTGGAATCTAAAAAAAAAAAAAAAAAAAAAGAATCTGGGAGACACAGATTTAGAGGAAGACCCCAACTGTGCCCCAAGGAAGACAAAGACAGCCAGAGCTTACAAAGGCACAAACCACAAGCCAGAACCAGAGAAACTGGTCCTATTGGCTCCTTCCTACGGCTGGTTCAAAACGGTTTGGTCAAGTCTGGCTAATGAAACTCTAAGGTCAGAGGGAGGGGGGCAAGTTCCAGAATGTACTTCTACGGCAACACGAAAGTCCAAAAGCCCAAACCTCGTCTGGGTGCAGACACGCGTAAGTCTGACTTCTCTAATGACTTTGAGGCTTCATTTTGGGGCCCTCTAATAGTAGCGCTGCATTTTAAATAGTTCAGTTCACATTCCTCAGTTTCCTAAAGGAGGCTATAGTGATTTCCGGTTACCGCCCTTCCTGTGCTCTGCGCTCAATTCCAAATCGCCTGCTCCACGCTAGGGGCCACTTCCCCACTTCAGGATTTCTCATTCACCTTCTCCTCCACCTCTTTCATGGCAGGTCCAAGCCCACCTCTAAGATCAAAGCCTGGCTCCTCACCAGGGGAAAGGAGCTCCCAACGTGCAGGCAATACTTGCTCACCTCCCTTGGAAAACCTCTGAATTTCAACTTTCTGTTACAAAGGTTTCTCCCCACAGAGGTACCCTGCCAATGGAAAGAACGTGAGATGGATGACAGAACTCTGATCCTGCCCCTCCTTACTGAGGATTTCATCAAGTCGTGGGTATCATAACACTTTAAACACATCTTTCTCACTTTCTCTCTATATATCTTGCAAACATTTTGATTAATCTGTTTTTTTTTTTTTTACCTTTGCCTCTTTCTTAGTTTCCTTTAAAAGAAAATGCACATTTAAAAAAATTCTCCTAGGAGCTTCTATTTCCCCCCAGACTCCTAACTCTCATCTTTCCTGTATGACTAAGTGCTGATTTTTCGTTGATGTCTCATTCCCATATCCTGTCTTTAAAAATGGCAACAAAAAACTATTGTCTTAAACATTCTGTCTTGTGATTTTAAAATTATGTGATCTATATTATCAAATGTGAGAGTCAGAAGGATTTCCTTACGTAGAAATCACTGCGATAAGCCCTAGAATTCAAGCAGCAAATACTGGAACACCATCCTACAACTTCCCGCTGGAAAGGGTCTGCGAGGAGAGGGAGCAACTGATTTTCTGGGAACACTGAGAAAAATCTCAGAAAAGAAGAGACTGCAATCGGGGCTTTACTGAGAGTTCAGGAAATGGGGACAGTGGAGAGGGGGATTGGAGGAGAGGGCACCCTGGAGGAGAAGGCTTAGAATCAAAAAATAAGAAGGCCTTGGTGGGGAGAGGGGCAGAAAACTTGAATTTGACAAAAGAGGAAGATGGCAAGTGGTTCCCATGCCAGCTACCAGGAGCAAAGCCATGGTTCTGGTGTGACACAGCTGACCTTGGCCTGTGAACTGGAGAAGAGAGACACAGAGGTGAGAGCAGCACCGCAGTAGCAGTTCAAGTGCTGCGATGCTACCATGGCTTCTGACTGGACTGCCAAAATAATTAGCATTAAGACCCAAACAGAGCTCATCCAAATGACACAGGAACTGGCAGAGCAAGGACAAGAACAGGTGAAGGAAGCTGTGTGTCCAGTGGTTCGGAGTCTCCAAACATATTTAGAATAAGTACAACAATCCAGTTCAAAATACCTGCCAGAGCCCCGCACGGCCCCGCTCACTGACCGGAAGTGTGTGTCTCATACATGACAGGCCTCTTTGAATACACATTATTTCCTCAGAAAAGGGGGTCATTACCTCACAAAATTAGGAAGAGAGAAACATGACATTTCAAAAGTAAAGAAACTTGAGTAAAACTCTAGCAAATTGTAACCCTCATAAATGAGAATCAATCATGACTCAGACAGGTATTAAGTTAAATTCCACTGCAATTTGTTAAGAAAGAAAATGTGACTGTGGAGAAAAGTTACGATCAAGAAAAGAGATTAATTGGAAAATAGAAAAGAACATTGGGCTAAATAAATATGACCTCAGATGATAAGATTCTAAAGCAAAAAAAGCAATATATATGGATTTTTATTTACTTCAAGTTCTTCTGTTATGAAAGAGCTTACTCTCTTCAATTAGAAAAATTACCTATATCTATTTATAGTAGATGATTGACATGCTCATTATTCTTTGTATTCATTAAAACAGATTCACTCCCCAACTCTCCACCCCCACCAAGGACCTCTATTATGAAAAAACTCTATTAACTCTTAATTTAGAATTCATTTGGCTTAAATCAGTGATTGTATTTGACATTGTAAAATAAATGTAAACTCTAGTAAAATAATTTTCATTTATTTAATATTTTTATCCCTCAAGGAAAGATTTTCCCACTAACACTTTTCTTCAGATAAACATATTAATCTGTCAGGATTGATTGGGAGACTAAACTTTTCCACCCTATATAACCTGTCAAACTAATATTTTCCATTAGTATTCTGTACTTCCGCAATATATGAACCCCCAAACCAGACACCATCATTGCCAAAGGAGATATAGAAAACAAATATTTTTTTTAATCTGCTAAGGATGAGATCTGGTCTTGGAGAAATAATATATCAACTGACTACATTGCTATAAACACATTTTTCCTTGAGAATGGAGAAAAATGGTTGTAGATTACCACTTTATTGATGCAAGCAAAGGAAATGACCAGTCACAAGTGTGTAGCTCGAAGTAGGTACTCAATAAACAGTGGTCGGTATTATTGTTTTGGCTAGCCTTTTTGGGTCTTGTATCCCTAGGTCTTCTCCAATTTCAGACCAGGTACAACTGGGACTAGTGGGCTTTGTAAGACATCAGGTTGAATTTCCTAACCTGTTCACCCCACTACTAACTGGGCAGCTAAAAAAATAAGAACTCTTCCATTTGAGACTAGTGAATATGACAGATTCTTTCCCTTCATAAAAGGCAATGTATCCCCCTCCTGCCATAAGTCCCAGCTCACTAGTAAACACATAAAGTCATTTATGAGTTCTGTAAATTTGTTGAAAAGTCAAGGTTTGCTGCTCCATGTAGTTTAATTTTCCCAGATGTATTTTGTACCTGCATGTCTCAGTGTGGGGGGAAGTGCTCCTCTCAGACCTCCCTCTGCTCATTTCTCATCAAATTTCATTAAAAGTTATATTCTCCTGGTTGGCATTCCCCAAATGGCCTGCCCGTTTCTGGAAAGATTAAGGTGAGCGTTGGCTTCCCTAGTTATGCCTAGACTGACACATATTTCTGTTTTTCCTTCATTTCCTGTTTAACACAGTTGGTGAATGCATGGCAAGGTTTACTGAACTACTCGTGAGTTTCAACATAATCTTCTTTCAAGAAAGGTTCCTCCTCAAAATAACTTTTAATATGCAACAGGCATATGTATTCTAAACTAATTTTTTTCATTCCTACTACCAGCATTTTTTTAGTGTGTATCTGCCCAGTCCTCAATTACCTGTCACCTCAAACACTCGCTTCTTGAATGAAGTGACAACATTTCCATCCTTCCGCCTGAGTAAGGGGCTGCTTCTCCTCTCTGCCACTTTCTGTTTTAACCTGGACCGCACCTTCAAGTTGGGCTCAGAGGCTGGGGATTGAGACAAAGAAAATAGATAAAAATTAAAAATGGAGAGCCAGTTGCTCCTGTGTATAAAAAGTGGCTCACCCTTTATTTGGTCCCTTATCTCAAATTAAAACCCGAAGCATGTAAATAAGGCATCGACCGTGAATTAAACAGACAAATATAGTAATTATTGTTATGAAATGTGTGCAATGCTTTTACACTTCTCTAAATGTTAAGTGAAAAAAGGAGTTAAAACATAAGTTTTCTACTTATTATATCTAACAGCATTGGATTGTTAGTGGGAAATTTAATCACTATATATGTTTGGGTCAGGGTAAGATTTATTATGCCCTCATCGTCAGTCCTTTTAATTTTCTCAAGGGTGAAACTCAATAGCCACAAAAGCAGTACCCTGATGTGATCTTAGAGACTCCGGCCTGACTTCTGGTAATAAGAAGACACCTCGGTAGCATGTAATTTATGTCAAATTCTGACTTCTGGAATGTTTCTTTGTCAGAAGTTTCTAACCAGAAATCCTGGGAAAATATACTCACCATAATAACACCAAACCAAGTAGAATCACTTTGAATAAAACCTCTGTACACTGAGTATACACTGAACTACAAAAGAGGGGTGGCCAAGTCTTAGAGTAGAACAGCTATGAGTTAGGTTATATGTTCCAAAATACAAATGCACATTAAATATATATATATACATACATACATATATATATGTATATATATGTATTTGATTAAACTATTCTAAACAGTGATGCTTTATAATTAATCATTATTTATTAGGATTCAAAGTAATTATATTTAGAAGAATAGAAACATTGGATTAAATTTCTGTGTAGTAGAAATCAGTGACAATGATAATGATGATGATGATGATGGAAAGGATGTTTCTGATGAGAACATTTTTATCGTGATTTCTATTTTCCACTACTGTTCTAAACACTTTGTTAATAATAACTTGTTTAACCATGAAACTCCATATGGCATAGACTCTATTTATACCTTGATTATATTATACCAATGAGACACCAAAACACAGAGCGAGGGTAAGTACCTTGCCCAAGGTCACATAGGTACAATGGGATAAAGCTGGGATCTGGAACCAGGTAGCGCACATCTTTCTTACATCTGAACACCATAAAAATCATAAAAATTTTCCCCTGGAGTATTGCTAATCCTCTGTGTCAGATACAATGTTATAATATGGGTAGAGCTGTTGATCGGTGAAAGTGCTTTCTTTGAAGGAATTTTATATTTTGCAGACTACAAAAAGTATCAGAAATAGAACTTGATATTTTATTCATCTCTTCATTTATTTTGTTTTTAGACTTCAAATATCTTTACTTAAGTTTCTGTCTCTGTTCTCCCCACCCTGCTTCTCTGCAGCTTCTCCTTCCACTGAGAACGCCTGCATTCCAGCTTTCACGGAACTGGCCAGGTGAAACGAGAATTTGAAGGAAATACTCAGTTACAAAAAAATAAAACAAGTTAATTTTTTATGTCCTAAGACTTATTTTATGCCTGAAAATATTTTAAAAAGTGAAAAGATGGGGTCCTGAAAATACAGTAAAAGTAGAAAATGGGGGAAGAGCAGAAATTAGGATGCAGAACAGAAAGCTCAGGGACTGCACCCCTGAAACGTATCACTTCCTGGGCTCCCACTTTGAAGCAAAACAGGTACCAGTTTGGGGGAAGGATGAAGGTTCCTGGAAGACCTTCCAGCAGTCCAACCCACTTTATATTAGTGAAGAAGTCTGAATCAGAATTACAGAAATCCAATTAGTCTAGGATTAAAGGCAGAAAATGGGAATGTATTAATTTAGACTTTTTTCCCCTGGATACATTTATTTTAAAATTCCCCTAAGCACACCAATTTTGTCTCTGAAAAGCTATAACTAATCAATATATTTATCTAAAACCTAGAAAGAGAAAAATGAGGAATCCCTAACTATGTTAGTATCTGCTGTCATCTTGCTTATAACCCTAGGAAAAAGATCAGGCTCTCAGAGTTGGGTCTAGGCATGAAGTCATGATGAACCCTAATGGATTAAACCTCGGCATTCATCATAAAGACTGCCATAGACTGCCTGTCCAGAGGGAGTAAAGCAATGGATTAATCCCTGCAAAGGATGGGGCAGAAAAGGCTCTGCATTTTCAGTGGGAACCTGTGGAACTGAGTCCACAGGACACCAGTTCCCAGCTGTGGGGTTTTCTGTGAGATGCTAGTGCTCTCTGAGCCTGACCCTGCATTTGGAAAACATGAACGTCTAACACCTTCTTTATGTCACAGGGCTCTGACCACCTGGTCAGATACCTGAGAGTAATTGTGAAGACCTGGGTGAAGAAAAAGGAAAAGGCAAGGCTTGTAGAATTTTCATTATCGCTCCTACTGCCCAGGAATGAAAGCCAGGAGTGGGCCCCAACCCCCTAGTTCTCATTCCAGGCTTCCTCCCTTCACCTAACCCATTACAGGGGCTGGAGCAGTTTCCAAAAATCAAGGCAAAACTGTGCCAATAGCTTGGAAAAACAGCCTCTGCCACTGAAACATTCTACACAAACCTAGGCTTCCACAAGCTTTTCAGGTTGGCAGATAGCTTTCATTCCTGTGTTTGTTTGAGAGTGGGCTGGATAGACAGACAACTCTTAAAGTTCTTTCCATGGATCAACATAAAAGAAGTGAACGCCAGATTAGGAATGAGAACTGGGTTCTCCTCTTGCATCTGTCAGCCACAAAAATCAATAACCTTGAGTAATTCATAGTCTCAACTGAGAAAGCCAGTTTATTCATGAAAATTAGCTTGAGGGATACCTTTCTAGTGCACATCAATAGATGTGCATGTAAATGCCCGCCCCATGCATTAGCTACTTGACCTTGGACAACTTACTGTGTATCTGTAAACCACAGTTTCCCATGTTAAAATTGGGGATAATTTTTCCCCTACTTCTCCCAACAGATTCTATTATCTGTCTGTATCTGAGCCCATGGAGGCTGAATCCTAGGGTTGCATCACTCCACTCCTGGTGGGATTTCATTTGGGCTCAAGCTACTGCTAGGACCCGTTAGTGATCCAAGGATTAAGGAGGAGGGTGGGGTCAGGGTGCCCTCTGAGCTCTCTGCTTCAGTGTCGCATCAGCTTTCTGTCTTCCTCCTTCACCCTCCAGAGGCCCTCTGGTCCATGGCTCCAGCACTCCAAGAACACTGTTTCCTTTCCTTCTTCAGCCCTGGGGGAGGGAATGGCTTCCTGCTGTTGCTATTTTCTGGGTTCCTCCACATCCCTGAGCATCCCAGAAGTCTATGACCCAGACTGTGTAGTTCTGTTTCCTGCCAGGACTCTGATAAACACAGTCCTACATATTTTGCAAAGTTATGATAGAATCAAATGAAATAATGTCCAGTAGAAGATAAACTAGTGGTTTTCAACCAGGGAAAATTTTGACATCAAGGGACATTTGGCAATGTCTGGAGTTTTTAGTTATGTTTGGTTTGGTTTGGTCCCGAGATATTTTTGAGTGTCATATGCTACTCGAATCTAGTGGACGGAGGGCCAGGAATCTTTCCTACAATGCCCAGGACAGCCCTCACAACAAGGAATTCTATGGACCCAAATGACCTTATTTCCAAGTGTGAGAAACCGTGGGTAAGCCATCAGTGAATGGCAGTTTGTCCACACTGGGATAATCAAAGCAGGTGATATCTGTCAGAGAGTCTCAGAGGATGCGGAACAGAATAAGGGCAGAAAGTGAAGATTATCAGAAATCAGGGAGTGCTACAGGTAGCTTGAAAATACAAAATATTTCAATACATTTCATCCTCAGAAATTTATTTTAAAATATTTATAATACCACAGTTATTTCTAAAGAAAACAAAGTTAGCCAACTTCTATTGGTTATAGAGATACACAGAAAGATGTACTTTCTCAGTTTGGAAGGATAATATGTGAGGCATTGTGATAATTTTTTTCTATATCAGCTGTGGACATAGCTTCTTAACATGAGGAATTACTGATCGTCTATAAAGTGCAACATAAATTAATTTCCTTAAAATATGCTATATATAACTTTTCTAAGTGAAGATCCATAGCCATTGGTTTTAGGGAAAACTTTTGCCTACATTTCAATACTGGTTTTGAGTCACAGGAGATATTAGAATATCGGTGGTGAGGGTGAAGGTTGGAATGATAGATAACCATCAGTTGTTCCTTGCAATGCTTTATAAACTCACTGCTAACATTTCAGAAGCCCACACACCAAAGCTCAGCATGATACATACCCAAGCGGCCGAATTAATGAGTGGTTGTGCTGACTCAGTTTGCAGTTAAAGTTAATTCCATCTTTTTTTAATGTTCTGGCCTCTCTAAAGTCTGAAGATTTCCATTCCAGTGACTTACTAATGGAATGCAAATCCTCCAGGGCCCAGAAAGAGACCACTAACTGGGGAGACATTCTGCTTGTGTTAGAACGTGTTTCATGCCCAGCTGCACTAATTGCATTTCTATTTTTACCCCATGCCCATCACTTTCTGCATCTCAATTAATCACAGAAACAGAAACTAGCTTTTCAGTGTGCGTACCCATCTAAATGCACTTGTCTGCTGAGATGGAAACCTTGCATGAAAAATTAATTGTCATTATTTAAATAAAACAATCAATATTAATATAGACAGAACTAAAAACTTTTTTCTCCTTTTACATAACAGAGAAAGTGAACAAAAGGAAACAGAAAACACATGAAGAAGCCTCAAAAGCTCAATTTATTTCAAATTTTTCTTCCAATACTGGGCGTGCCCCATGGCACGGAATTAATTAACTTAGGTGTGGCAGGGTATGAGAATAACAATAGCAAGTAAATAGTAAAGTATACAGCCAATTCCAAGGCGCACTAAGTGACAAGGCCCAGTCATTTCACGGAGATTGGTGCATGTGAGTGTATTTTCACACACGTGCACACACATACAGACATGGAAACTATCTTCTGTAGAAGCGAGGGGGCCTCTCACACAAACAGACCAGACTCAGATTTCAATGCTAACTTCGTCATGTACTAACCGCAGCCCTGGGGGAGTTGCTGGACCTCCGTGAGTCATTTCATCCTCTATCACAGAGGGGGAGCAGCGCCTACCATGCACCCTGGTGGAAGATTAGAGGGGTGGAACAAAGCTGCCAGCTCCACTGGCTGTCAACAAATTAAGTCATTCAATAGATAGAATGAATGTTTAACGCAGCCAGCATGTAAGATGAAGGGACTTATATTAAAATAAAACAACTAAAATATAAAGATAACAAGGTTAGAAGGCTACAAGTGGTCTACTCCCTCCGCCTAGTGCAATGCTACCTATGATAACAACGAAAGTGACAGCAGTCCTTTTCCGATCTTTTCTTGGATTATTTAAAAGACGTTTTGGTTAATTAATTGACTTTACATATTCCCCTCATTTTTTGAACTTTCCTGTTTATAATTTCTACACTGTTCAGTCCTATGTTGTAAATACATGACCATCTACTAAGAATGATTACTTACTGTGTTTGTTTTGTTTTTGTTTTAATCCTAAATTATGAATATTCTTTGCACCAGAACTTAAACAAAAATTAATACCACCTATTGTGTTACGCAGAAGTTCTTCATTCTCACTGGATATGGCCATATGGAGAAAAGGAATAATCTTCCATGGAGTCATGGTTAATAACATTATGAATTAAGACCAGTGATATCAATCAAGATTAAGAACTAGCCTAATCTATATATTAATGGATATTTGTGATATTCAACAATTCTGCCTGCAGTGCACCTTTAGCCCTATAATCATCGGTGTAGCTCCTGCTGCCGACCCTAGCCTCAGAGGCCTTGTCTGGCATTGTCTGTTCTTCTGGGCTACGCCAGACAAGTGGCGCTTTATCGGCCCGGCCTCTTTCTCTCCTGGACTTCCCCTGCTACTCCCACCCACGGGGCTGCCTTAGGAGCTGCCGTATTCTCACACTGTGACTCAGGACCAAGCACATAAAATCTATCCCCCATTCTCTCTCCTCTGAATGTCCTTTATAAAGATTAGGTTTCCTGGTACAGTCGCTGTCCAAGTCACTTCTCCCTCTTAGGCTAGCACGGCGGCAATCCATGTCAGGTGTATACTGTTCAACCATATAACCCTAACGATTATGAAAAGACACTTTGGGGAGACAGTAAATTCTTTAATCAAATTGATCTGAAGATGTAGGTTACTCTAATTTTCAAAGTTCATAACTGAACAAAGGTTATGTGTTTTCAAAATTAGCATTCAGAAGGACAAAATAAGTCTAACACAACTTGTGGTCTTTCTTGGCTTGGATAATGTGACTCTCACTGTTATAAGTCAGATTTTATACATTTTAATATTGAAGAACAAAATTAATTTCTTTGGGAATTATACCTTCTAGTAATATACAAATTCAATTTCCTAGAGAAATTACAGTATTATTCTTTTTGATTCAGAAATATTACTGTAGAGATCCATCCTTTCTATTACTGAGAATATACCAATTACATCCACTTGTTAAAAGAGAATTATTCTTTTTCATAAAGCATATTGTAAATGTTACTGACATTACTCAATTTATATTGTGTTCTTCTGAAGTATTTACTTTATAATGATTTATTGCTTGCTTCTGATTATGTAACTCATACATGTCCAACATTTTTAGAAATGCGACAACTTATGTATACCCTGTAAAATGTTTCTTTTGTGTTTTGTACGTGAAAGCATTTGAAAATGAGAATCATTATATGTGTGACTGTGTCCTATCCATTCCCTTAAGAATGTGTTATCAGTCTTTTCCCAGGTAATTATACACTCTTTAAAACGATTCCATTTATTGCTTCACTTAAAAGACAGTAAGATAGAGACTCACTGGCCTTGAGGGGAGATCTCGGGGGCACAGTGGGATTCTGACCCACAGAGGTGGGTGGCAAGTGCAGTTCTACGTAGAGGGAACCACTGGTCCAGAGGAAGGGGCTGACAAATTCAAAGAGTGAAGACAAGATATGCTGGCAGGGTAGGGAAGGGATTCTGCGTGGAAGTTAAGGCTTCAGAGATGTATTGTGTAACAGGCAAAATGTAGCCGCATTATGCAATATTAACAGAGGCCCTTCAATCTGTACCTTCAAACTCCGAACTTCCTCTTTCTTCTGGCTTTCAACTCAGCACATAGACATGCTCAGATCTTTCCCATTTAAATAAAAAAGCCCTCCCTGCCGTACAGATTTTATTGGCCACTTCCTGCACTTACACTTTAACTCATAGTCAAGTTTTGTTTTGAATTTTTACAGAGCCCTACACTGGCCACCACCATTTCCTAACCTCAGACCACCGCCATGGGGCTCTAACCCACCCTGTCTCACTACACATCCTTTACCACACATAGAGTGCAGAGCACTGAATGAAATAATTAATTTTCTGTCTATTCTCTGTAGTTGCTGACTACACACGCTCTGGATGGGTGTCGATAAACAGTTGCTGAATGAATAAATGCATGCTTGCACGTATCCATGCATGGAAGAGAACTTACATCAAAAGGCTGGGTTTCAAATGTTGAGAAGTGAACTGGCTGAACTTCAAATTCTCTAATTTCTAAGAATTTCTTGATGTTGAATGTATGGCAAGAGGTATAGCAGACGTAGAATGGAGAAGGAATTTCATTTTTCTGGCAAGCATCAAAATTGCCATGTTTGGGAGTCAAGGAAATCCATATCCTATACAGTCTAGAATACATTTATATGTTAATTCCTTTATTTGTTTTAATTTTTTAAATATAAAGTATATGCTTACCTAAGTAAAGATAAATTTGGAAGATCTATATTTTAAAAATGTAGCAAACTTTGGAATGATCACTTCAATAAAACAAACTAGATTAAGAGCAAGTTTCGTTTTTCTTCAATTCAGTCTCTAAAATGTGTTGTTTTGGCCTGAATCCTACGGGATTATAATGCAGTGTTACTTCTGAGGTAATATTTTACAACTTAAATAATGTACTGCTTTTGGGGAAGTCTGAATTTATAGATACATTTGTATCTTTTCCAATAATTCTCTTCAGTTCTAAAATTCTATACTTCTAAATAAAAATTTAGAATTGCTCAATTCTATAAATCTTTTTAGTAATGAACTAATTCCTATCTACATATGAAAAAAGTACACCGTGTATTTTACAGTTTTAGTTTACCTTCTATTGGATGTATTCTTTATGTACTCTTTGAAATGGAAATGCCATGAACGGTATTATTATTTGTGGGTGTAGATCTCTTTAACGTACTTTCTACACAGACGCTTCAGAGCTACATGGATAAACACAAGTGTGAACGGATTCCATGACCAGGTGAGGACCACCTTGGTGGCTGCCCTCAGGCAGCCCCGTGTTTGATAGAGACACGTGATAGGCCAGCTCACAGGTTCTCATTCAGAAAATGGGTATCTGTTCTCCTGAGAACTCCCTGGGTATCGGCATAAATTTAACTTTTATTGGGCTTGTTTGTGTTCTCAGCATGAACTTCACCGGTTACATCCATGAGAGTCTGGATTCGATTTCCAGTTTCGATAAACTGACTTGGGTACAGTATTATCCACACTGTTCCTGTGCCTCAATTTTCGTGCCCACAACTGTGGACAGTGATGTCCTTTACCCTGATTTTAAAGAGTTCAGAAGTAATGGATGAAATGACATGCACTAAATATAGCAAATCACTGTCTAATTTAACTGTCATAAGACTTTTTTTCCAAATGTATGGACTTGCAACGTTTTTGTCTCTCATGTTTACCTGAAAGTTTTCTGTTCATTCTCGTGAAACTATAAACATCATTCTAGCTTTGTCTGTTTCTTTTGCTCTATCCTGACTTGCCCAGTGTACAGCCACGCAAAAGCAGTCTCTCACTCTCTTTCCCGTAACGTATTACTGCACATTATCCAGATCAGTCCAATATAATCACAGGGATCCTTTAAAAATATGGAAGAGAGAGGCCTACGAGGGGCCTGAGAGTGGTGCAGGGTGAGGAAGACTGAACTAGCCAGTCACTGCAGGTTTGGAGGGTGGAAGGCCGCACACAAGAGAACGTGGGCAGGCCCCCGAGGCCAGAACAGACAAGGAAATGGAATCGCCCTGGAGCCTCCAGAAAGGACCCCAGCCCTGCTGACACCTCAATTTCAGCCCGGAGAGACCCATTCTGGCCTTCTGACCTCCAGTACCGTAAGGGAATAAACATGTGTTATTTTAAGCAACTAAGTTTGTGGTGATTTATGACACAGCCATAGAAACAGTCTAATGAATTCCAAGGTTGGTGTTGCTTTGCAAACCCGGATACTCTGAAATACTGGTTCTGACAGAATCAAGTTTTACTGCGCTGTATTTTTTATTGTATTATTTTTAGATAAGAAAGTAGGATACTAAAGAAAACTATTAATGATATATGCCCATCACTTATTAACAAAAGTACCACTTATTTACTATTTACTGCTTTATCAGATATAATTTTCTATAAAAGCCAAAAGAATTATTAATATATTTGCTTACTTGTAAAAAGATCCAATGGAGGAAAAAACCAAAAATTTAGGTTTTCTTTTAAATTTTTTGGCTTAAGTTCCATATGGGTGTGAGTTAAGGATCATTTACTTTGGACCCTGAAATGCTAAGATCTATTAAATAGCCACAATAAGCAAGCACTTTCCAAAACTCACTGAAGTGGGACCATTTCACTGTTTTGAAAAACAGATTCCATTTGAGATATTAAATTATTAAGCCAAATAAATGTATGATAAGGCCCATTCCTAAGAACAATTTCACATTTTAGTGCAATGTAAGTAATAGGAGGGGAAGAAAGTTTAAACCTCTAATTAGCCATTTTCAAACTGTAGTTAATTAAAATATTTTTGCTTTTACATATGATCTTTATGGTATGAGATGCAATTCCAGTCTTCTACAACTTAATCAGCTAAATATAAAATGTAACCTTCCATCTGGTAAATCAATTTAACAGACATAATTGTGCCCCACCATAACTCAATAAGACACTGAGGAAAACCATTGAAATGCTATTTCCTTTTCTTTAGAAGAGAATTATGTACAATTTCAGCATGCTTTGCATTTCTAAAAGTTAAAGTCAACAGGGAGGTATCACTCTCCTTTACATGAGTTTCCCATGAGAAAATCAACAGCAAAGTATAAAGCATTTGCTGTTATTCATGAAACACTCCATAATACTAACTTGGCTTTAACCAGAACATATTATTTGGCAGCTAAAACCCTTAATTAGAGTTGTGGTTTGATCAGATTTTCACTGAATTTATGTTCTACAGGGGCTCAAAGAACAACTTTGTTTTTCTAACCAGTCTATTCTATTTCAGGTGGTTTAAATGTTGTACTTGAGCTAGGAGTGGAAAAAAAGAGAATGCTGCTCTGATTCTCCTTTTATTGGCTTCAGTTATGCCTCAATGTTTCTGAACAAGTACTAATAGCAGTTAGATAACAAGAAGAATGAGACACTCCTTTTTACAAATATTTACTGAGCACTTGCTCTGCGCAAGGTTGCATTCTTCGTACTATGTAAGAAAAGACACCTAAAATGATGATTCCTACTCTAAAAAGGAAAAAGAGCTGATGGGGGGAAGTTCTTAACTTGATGATGGACTGGACAAGAGGAAAGAGATGATGAGGGAGCCGAAGTGGAATCCAATGATCTAACCTGCATGCACAGGGGAGAGGTATTAACGGAACTGAGAAAAAGCAAGTCTTGAGGTGGAAGCTGGGAGGGTGAACTTTTAAACCAGGTAGGTTAAAATAATTGCAGGACATCTTGTAAATGTGAGCCTGGATTCTATGTAAGGGTTGAACATTACACATATGGCTTTAGACCGCAAATAAAAAGGAACTTAAAAAAAGGAAGATGGTCCTGCTGAGTCTGTTCACCATGTGAATGAGGAAGTACCTGGGTTGAACCCAAGCATCAGAGCTACCTACTGATGAGAATGGATAAGAACTAGAATCAAAGCCTGTAAGATAATGATGATCACTAAAACTCGGGAAAACTAATACGATGGAACAACACTCTAAGAAGACACAAATGAACTTTGAAGCCTTATGTTTCCTGGGCTGCAGATGTAACAGATATATTAGTGGACATTAGAGAGGAGAAGCTGACAAATGTTTTAAGTGCAGCACGTAAAGTTCAAGTTTAAAGAAGGAAGAGTTGGTCAATGGGGTCAAACGACATAGGGATAAAGAGAAAGGAAACCTTAGAAAAACCAACGATTTGGGATTTGTAAACCATTGGTATCCCTTGAAAATACTGTTACAGAAGAGAAAAACTGCTGAATCAGATATGCGTATTTCATTAACATCATAACCTAGCAGAATAACTAATGCAGAATGGACCGCAATAGACATTATCCCGAACTCCATCGCCAAAGTGATGATGGAATAGACTCAAAGTTTGACAAAAGTATAAAAACCAGAAAATTTTAAATACATTTTATTCCCTTTTAATTTTTTTTTAAGGAGAGGGATTGATTTTAAGTTGAAAGCATTATAGAAGGAGCTTGGTAAATGGGAGATTAATAATCCTTGCTTTAAGAGGATAACTGAACAAAGTCTCTTAAAAACAGACACTTTGAAAGCAAAGACGGTTTCTTAATCAGCTCTATGTGCTCAAAAAGAGAGAAGCGATAAATAAATATTTGCTCAGATTTTCCTTATTTTTCATCCCATTCAGCAAAATTGAGAGGGACAACTTTGACATCTATCTCTTTGGAAGAGCTTAAATTAGAAGACTGCTCACGAAACTCTGAGAAGAATGACAAAATTTAAGAACTGATCTTCCCAATATTTTCATCCTTTGCTATCTTCATTCTGTGAAGTAGCCAAAAGGCAGACTGTATTTAGTATCTCACTAATCACCTGTCTGAATTCCTTCTAATTATAAATTAAATATATACAATTTTTATGTTACACATTTTAATGTAACTTCTACCCACAAGTTTAAAAAATATTTCCTTCAAATCAACCTAAAGTTTCAACCTCAATCTACTGAGATTCTTTTTAAATTCAAAAGTTCCCTGTGAACTAAAGTTCCTGATTTTTGACATTCACTTTCTCCTCTTAGAATCCGCACCCGAATGGAGAGAAGAGCCCAGGTAGTCACAGTGTTCCCTCGGATGGAGCATCTCAAATCCTTCTCTCACAAAATATTTTCCTGTGTCTCATGTCAGTCACCTCTGGGATTTATCCAGTACCACCTTTGGATTTTATGACTGACTTGTTTTTAAACAAGTGAATGTTATTATGATTTTTCCAACACCTCTCCTTGAAATATGCAAAGTCTCATTTCTCTTTTTATCTTTTGTAGCACAGAACCCTCCATCACTGAACTCTCCACCTCCCGACCTTCATTCCTACCCTGGAGTCCTCCCTCAGACTTCTCAGGTCTCCAATTCTCTAAACCAGGGGTGTCAAACTCATTTTCACCAAGGGCCACACCAACCTCACCATTGCCTTCAAAGAGCCAAATGTAATTTCCACTTCTTAAGAGTTAAGGAGTAGTTATATTTATACAGTCTTAAAATTATTTCAGCCCTTTGAAGGCAACTGCAAGGCTGATGTGGCCCCCGGTGAAAATGAGTTTGACACCCTGCTCTAAACATTCATGTTCACATTCACTCATCTTCTCCCTCTGCCAGCCCCCCCCCCACCACCACACACCTTTATCTACTAAAGGACTCAAAGACTTCCAAACCTCTCTCTGTTTCCGATGTGACTCCAAGAACACTCCCAATTCCAAACTTTCAGTCTGTTTATCTTTTACTTTGTATGTCTCACTCTTATTTTTCATCGGTATAATCAAAACACAATTCATCAACTTTTTTCTGAAGCTGGAAGGAATTACCTTCTGCAACACCTTCACCTCCATTGGTTTTATCCTTCTGTCTCCAGTGAAATCTACATGCTGTGGTAATACCCACACAATGTGGTGTCAGAAAGACTGGAATTAGAATCCCACCTCTGTTGTTTACTGTGTGAACCTGGATACATTTATAAGCCCTCTGAATGTTAATTTTTTACAAAAGCTAGTTAGCTAAACTGTTTTCCATTCTCTTCTTTTGTTCAGATTGGCACACAATAACCCAAATATATCTTTCTAAAACTTTCATTGTTTCATGTTAATCTCACACATAAAAATATATTGTACTGACTTCTTTGATCTTTTTTTTTTAATACCAGATTTCAAGAGAAAGTGAGTTTCTGCAAACTGGATCTTGCATGGGCTTTCATAATCTAGCATTACCCTACCTAGCAAAAATTTCTCTCACTGCTGTCCAAAAGAGGTCCTCCACCTTAAGATGCTCACTCTATCTCTTGGCCTTTTTCCTTTCCCTAACTCTTGACTTAACCATTGCTCAAGATATATTGTGAACCAGTTCACTTGACTAAGACTTCCCTTAATATTCTAGCCTTCATTCTTTGTTTATAAAACTAAAGAACTTTAAAAGCCTTTGTGCACTCAAGAAATATCATGCATGCCCATTACTTTGGTGTCTTTTCCTCTCCTCCTAATGGCCATTTTCTAATTTAATTATTTATCTTATGCCACATTTAAAAGAATTTGAAGATGCTCTCAAGAAATGGCATAAATTAAACTGGAAAACTTTTTAAAATAAAGATTTATTAAACCCATGGTAGGTTAGGTTCCAGGAATACAGACATGTTTTTATTCACTGCAGCTGGGGGTGGAAAGTGAAAAATATTTTATAGAGCAGATAGAGTTTGAACCAGAAAATATACCACAAGAAACTATCCTGTGGAAATAATAAGCAATTTGCCCAAAATAAAAACAACTTTTATAATGTTTACTGTGCAAATTTTTAATTAGGAGACACTGGAAATACTTTAAATGTCCAAAAATAGAAAAATTATAGTACAGCTGTATAATAAATTATCATATACCCATTACAGTGACATTGGAGATTTATACTTGAATGTTATACTTAATAGTACCAACACAGAAGTTAATTTTGTTTCTACTTCTTTAATTGATATATTTTTAAATAATTATACAGATTTCTTTTTAATAAAAAAGTACAATCTATGTTTTTTAATAAAATACAAGTTAGGAAAATCTCTGAGTAGGCTAAGAATAATTACTTCTATCAAGCAAGTTAATAGCTTAGTTTCTAACATAGAAGAAAAATTTTTAAAAAGAATTGTATAGTTGCAGTAAATAATCACATTAATTCTTCCAGAAAAACAAACATTATCCTAGTAATGAATCCACAGGAAATTATTTTATATGTATGTATATGGAGAACATAATAGTCTTTAAGAAATATTTTTTAATGCCGGGGAAATATTCTACATGTTTTTTCTCATAACTGTATCATAAAAGTGATATATATTAAAAGTAAAATAGATTCTATATGGATTATTTAAGCACACACAAAGTATATCTTAATTCTTAGTTCTTACATTTCCATAAGTTTATTTGTATCCCTACAGAAATGTTGCATGTTGGGAAAATAATATTATCTTGTATAGTGACTACAAAGTATCATATTTGGGCACTAATTTTACATTTATGGTCTCTCAGAATTTTGTCACTGATCAATATATTAGTTCATATTTGTGGCAAACATATTTGTAAGATCAACTTAAAATGATAATTTTTTATTTCTGGAAGAGATTTTTTTTAAAGAAGTAAATACATGCAGAAAGGATATATCAATTTGTGGTTTTAAATAATTTTCTTTCAGTGGAAAATGTCTGTAGTAGTAGTAGTTGGACTTATAAAGAATAATCCAAACTCATCTGTAATTTCTAAAATAGTTTAACATTATTTATCATTGTACTGAAATTAAATTATAATGGGTACAATCTAAATTGTTACAATTCACTACTTGCAGTAGGCTTGATCAACACAGTGCTTTCACTTCAGCAAAACTGTCTTCTTCAATACTAGATACCACTTACTTATGTACAAAACATAGGAGTTGGAAGAGCAGGTTGTGAAATAAAACTTCTTGTTTTCACTTGAAATTCAGGGGAAAATGGAAAGGGTTTACAGGAACAAGTATAAAGGACACTTGGACAAAAACTAGGGGGGGTGGAAATGGGAGGGAGGTGGGGAGGGCTGGGTGGGTGGGCTGGGATGGGAGTAAAAGACAGAAAACTGTACTTGAACAACAATAAAATAAAAAAATAAAATAAAATAAAATAAAATAACTTCCTGTTTTCAAACGTGGCATTGCATTACTGCTCATATAAATAAAATGAGACTGAGGAAAATTACTAACTTCTCTTTGCTCCCTTTATAAAACTGGAAAGAAATAATGCAATGTATTTCAAGGGTTGTTGTATGGAGTCAATAATATAGCGAGATGCTTAAAAAGCATCTATCACATAGTTACTCATATTATCTCTTACCACCTGTAAATCTAATTAGCTGTTAAATCTAATCTAGTTAGCTGTTAAAATGCATGTTTAATAAACATATTTAAAATGCTTACATATTTAAATATTATTCTTGCCGGTGGTAATCTAAAAATTTATAGACTGCCCCATTCATTCATGATCAACTATACTACAACAGAAAGGTAACTGGATGTTCTCTCGTTTACCAATGTTTTACTGTAGAGCAACAGATTTTATGAAGTAGATAAATACTGCCATCATTAGTGAATTAATCATTATGCTTCTCTTGATATTATATTCTTTATTCCCAAAACATGATTTATATCACAAAGTTCCCAGTGCATTTCTCTGGCAAATATTCAACTCATGAGATCATTGCATAATAATCCCCAATGATGTTTCACAAAATGAGGGATGTGATATGAACCTATTGTGTTGTAACAAGCATTTTAAAATGAATAGAATAGGAAAGAAACCATTATCTATGATAAAGGCATTGCAATTTTTTATTTTTCAGCTGTGTGTATGTTCCACATTGTATGGCAGTCAGTCACAGCCAAAAAAATTTGAAAGACACTAGTATACTACATAAAAATACTGTGATCTCCATAGAGACCATAAATCTTGCCACCAAATTCACTATTTCATTATTATATAATAATTTCATAATAATTTTATTATTATAGAGAAGCAGTGTTTACATGGGAATAACTACAGGCAGCAAGGACAAATTAAGCAAGCTGAATTGTAAAAGATTTCAACATCATTGCTTCTGGGTAGGGAAGGTAAAGGATTTGGAAAAGCTTCCCATAAATTGTAGTATCTGAGATGGCTTTTGAAGATGGAGTAGGCAGATCAGATCTGAAGAGCCCATTGAGCAGGGGCCCAGGGTGTGTGTGAAGACCCACACAAAATTTCGAACAGGAGAGTTAAAGGGATCGATTGGGGCTTCCCTTTGGAAGGATAATGCTAGTCAGTTTTATTCTCAGTCCAATTCATGTGAGAACCACCGTAAACTCCACCCAAACATCCAGGCTGGCAAGTGAGGCAGGCCCTCGGCCTCCTCACCCCAGTATGACCAATCTCTCTGTGAGTGAGTGATTCAGGATGATATGTGACCCAAGCTGTTTGAGTGAGTTAGTCCTGGGAATTGATGAACTGTACTGAGGGGCAAGTTCTTGGTTTTGCTATTCTTGTTAAGCAGTTAGAGGTAAGCCTAGGGTTGTACTGCATTATCCTAGTCACCATTTGGAGGGAGCGTTACTGCATGTAAAGTCCAGCAGAACCAGGACAGGGACTCATATTTCTAATAGCAACATGTGAACACATTGCACAGACATCATTTCAGCAGCGGGCCACTCAAGAAGTCAGGTAAATCCAAATTGCCCCCCAACCTTTTTTTTAAAACTAATTTATACAGGGGTAGTCAAAGTAGGTTAATTGTTGTGAGTACATAAAATACAGTTTATTCTTATATTATTTATTAATTATTATGTTATTTATTTGTATTACAACTGTAAACCAACTTTACCCACCTCTGTCTCAGTTCCTTGCTACTTAAAAATTAAGAATCCTGAAAAATAGAATGTCTGCTCAGACATTCTATTTTCTTTGGCTCATGTGATTTAGAATGCTTCTAAGGCCAAGTCAGAGGGAAGAGTTTGCTGTGACAGCGGCAATGGGCGCCTTGGGCACCGAAGGACTTCTGTGACACGCAGGCCACATGTGTGCTGGTCCAGGTCTGTACCCGACCTGTATGATAGCCTCTAGCTAGCAAGTTGTGAATATTTAAATTTAAATGAATTAAAATTGGTCAACAAAAATTTATCTCCTCCAGTACACTAGCCACACTTTGTGCTCAATTTTAAGTGACTACATCTGCCAAGAGTGCACTGAATTGAACAGTGTAGACTCAGAATTGTTCCCTCATTCCAGAAAATCTATCTGGGCAATATCCGTCTCTGCTTATTTTCAAAGGGCCCCCCTATGTACGACTGGTGCAGGCTAATACATTTCTCTCTGAAAATTTATTGTGTTACCTATTTTAAAATAATATAATATAATTAAAACAGATAATTCCAATGAAATATACTAAATGCCTATAAACTAAAAAATTAATATCTCAGTGTCTTCCCTTATCTGCATTCTTCAGGTGGTTTGAATCTTTGCTTTCACTCAAGAATGTTTATAATCTGGAAATGTGAAATAGTAGTTCCTCAAGGAGCAAGGTGGGTCAGATGCTAAATTAAATTAACTTTCAATCAAACTTTTAGGAACCCACCACATGTCCCTCACTATCACGGCTGCATGCTCTGTAATGGCACAAACCGTTTTACACTCCTATGGATTTATTTAATACCCGCTAATAGGCCCAGTGCAATGTGTGATTTGTCAAATAACGAATGAAGATGTTACAAACACTCTCTTCGAAGACATTTTTATCATTCAGTTGGGAAGAATAAGATAAAAACAACAGTATAAAAATATGACATCTAACAATTGGCGTATGATTATCAGATTTTATAGTAAAAATTACAGTGATATGAAAATATAGATAAGGAAAATGTCAGAATAAAGCTTTCATAGAAAAGGACTTTTGAATGTATCTCATGCATGGATAGGTGGTAAAGAATAGAGGAATCAGTATAAATATTGAAATTAAAAAAGCTCTAAAGTAAATAGTTTTATAGAGACTGGTAGACAGAAATAAAGATAAGTCTGCATAGGTAAATTAAAGCCACTTAATGAAAAATATAGCATGCCAGTATAAACTGTTACTATGTGCTGAATTAATACTAATAAGGCCTTTGTGCAAATGGTTAATGGTTTCTCCCAGACTTCTTTGCCATAAATAACACTTTCATTGCAGAGTAGCTCATTGGTCCGCTAAAAATTTAAAGAAAACATAATCACAAATATTTCATCATTTATTTTGTCATCTTTCAATTTATTCATTAGATATGTCTATAGATATATAAGTATATATATTTGCATTGAATGTATTTCCAGTGTTTCAAGTTATAATTGTGAATGTTACAAATTAGAGGCATTTTTCAATGATTCTCATAATTATAAAACAGATGGCTAAATGCTTTTAAAAGTCTTAATTATTATTTTTTGCCAATTTCTCATTCCGATCTTATGTAAAATGTCTTGCCTATTTCTAATTGAGCATTTTATGGGGAGTGAAAAATATGTCATTTGACTTTGCTACAGTTAGTTAAAATGAATTTTAGATACAATTTTACAAAAGCACCATCTTTCATTTCTTACTTATACACTCTTCAAATCATTAACATTTTCTTATCTTGCTTTTTATAAAACATAATATATTTGCTGTTAGACTTGTGTACAATCTTAGGAATTATTTGATCCAAATCTTTCAATTAATTGAGAAATCTAAGATCCCAAATTATTAGGAGCTATGTTCAAAGTCATATATTAATGACAAGGTTTAAACCACAAATCTACACTCTTTGCACAACTTCATTTTTTTTACAAGTATACCATGTGGCTACAACAATATTGCCTACTACTAATGCCACAACATTTTTCTTAGTAATGCATACTGGCTACATATACCAAGGTTGTTTTATGTCAGGCACTGTGCTGGGCACTTTCATGCAGTAGCTTCATTATTCACAATAACCATGCAAGGCACATATTTTCCTTACTTGACACTTGAAAACACTGAGGCTCAGAGAAGTGCTGAAATTGCCCATGGTCACATAGCTCTGAGCGGCAGCAACGTGGTGGAATTCTCAGTCATATCTAACTCCAAAGCATGATATTATTTCCTATGCTTTGTCTTTCTGCTCTAGGCTAGCTTTTTCACACTAGATGCCCCCACAAGCAAACAGCTTGAGTCAGATTTTCAGAGTTTTTCCAAGGTTGATTAATTTTCCCACAAGTCTCAATAAACACTTGCTCTCGGCACCAGCAGGCTGCACAGAATGCACGCACAATCGGCAAGACCAGCTTCTCATTTGTCGAGCTGTGAAACTTGAACCGCTTTGCTCTTCAATCCTAACCAAATCATACCTAATTTTTGAATAAAAAAAACTCAGGCACATGATTTTCTATTATGCTTATTATAATTTTTAAATGAAAAAATCACATATAAATATGTGTTCTTCATCACAAGGAATCTTACCATTTTAAACCATTTAATTCTTGGGTAAATAATATAGTAATTTATCAATTGTAACATGCACAATTAATCACCTGGTATACTACTTAAAAAAAGCAAAATCATTATTAGTTAAATTACGAAATATCCATTAGACTTTTCCATATTTCAGGTATGTTGTTTTTAAAAATAAGCATCTTAAAAATCAATTAAATATGATAGTTTAAAATAGCTAACTTTTAATAATTTACATGGTTAAATATATCAAAAAGCCTTCTTCTGAGAAGAAAATTTCTGCAAAAAAATCCTTTTTTAAAAAGGAGCTGAATTTTCTAATTTTTGGAGGGTCACAGAAAGATTGGTTTGATTACCTTAGCTTATTGAATCTCTAGTATTTGATATTATGAGAAAAGTAAGAAAACACAAAAATTCCTTATAATTACCAAGTCTTGCTTTTGTAGAAGTTTATATGCTATTCTAACCCAGTATCTCATCAAACTTATTTGCAAAGTAGCAAAAATCAATGGAGTGTTGATCCCCACTGGGGAGAACAAGATGACACCCAGAAGAGGTAATAGAATAAAATACCATAGAACAAATCATTAGGCAAAACCTTTAGTTTAGCACAAAGTGTTACATTCCTTTCAAAATGTGATTTAAAATAATTTCAGTCTATTCTACTTCTGTCACAGTTTTTGTTTTTAATTCTCACCTAAGGATATGTTTATTGATTTGAGAGAGAGAGAGAGAGAGAGAGAGAGAGAGAGAGAGAGAGAGAGAGATCCATCAGTTGCCTCCTGTACATACCCTGACCAGGGATTGAACCTGCAACCTAGGTATGTGCCCTGACAAGGAATCAAACCTGCAACCTTTTTGTGCACAGGTAGACACTCTAACCAACTGAGCTACCGTCCAGGGATCTATTAAAGTTGTTAGGACACATATTTGTTAGTCATGATCAAGCTGAGCAGAGTCAATCATTAATGTTAACCTTTAAAAATATTTATTATAATTAATTAATAGTATTCTGACACCTCAAATAGTTAAAAAGTCAGGTAAGCCAATGGTAGACTTCAGGTATGAGCTCCAATATGTAAAGGGCTTAAGAAGTCTTTATTCCCAACTTTACCACAGGGAAAAAGCCAACAAATTAAAAATCAAAGCAATTTTCTTAGCTCCATCAGAGAATTGAGGTCTCGGAGCAAATCACCACCCTAATCTAGAGACATAGGAAAATACAAGTAATCACAGCTGAGATCAGCTTACCAGGAGCAGAAGCCACTGGAGTCAGTGACCGGTAGGAACATGTCTATGTTAATTTTGATGAATTGCCGTAGGCTGAGTGTGGACTACCTTGAAAGTTAAGGACTCCAGGGGCCCGGTCTCAGAGAGGACCCTACACATTCGTAGGTTTTGTTTACAGAAACCCAACCAGCTTCTCTCAGCGAAGATCGGTGAGAAGTCTGGTCTTGCATATGTGAGGCTAGAAAGTCAGGGTATAGGAGGAGAAAAAAGTAGCCACTTGGAAATATGCTTAGGAGAAAAGTCACAATTTTAAAATATACCCAGATTCTCTGCATAACAAAATTTGGCCTCCAAAAGAAAATATTTTACCAGAGCTTTGGACCTGGACGGAAGGGCAATTAGTCAACAATTGCCTCTCTTAGCCATCATGTTTCACTTAAAGGGAAGATAAAAAAAAAAAGAAATGCTAAGAAACAGTTCAGTAGTCACAGACCACTGGCTGACCCGCTAAAATGCTGAGATCTAATCATAACATCATAGAACACGACCCCTCCCTGACACCTTACCGCCACATCATCAGGATTCCAGCACAGTAACAGTGGATTACAACTGAGAGGGCTGCAACACACTGACTCTATTTCTGAATGTGTTCTTAGGGAAACCCCAAGAAACCAAGAAAAAACAAACAAACAAACAAAACAAAACAATGAAACTAAAGAACATTAAAGCCTCTGGAGCCTACAGCTACAGCAAGCATTAAACACAACCCTGTTCCAGCCATATTAACATAAAATCTCACACAAAAGCCTAACCACCCAATTTCAATTTTCTACTATATCATGTCCAGCTTTCAACAAGCAATTGCAAAGCACACTAAAAAGCAAGAGAAAGCATAGTTTCAGGAGCAGCATACCAAAATCAGATCAGACTCAGTTACAACAAAGATTTTAAAAATATCAAATAAGAAAACAAAATAACTATAAGTCACATATTAAAGGCTTTAATGGAAAAAAGTTAATAGGATGCAATGACATATGGGTAAACATTAGTAGAGAGATGGAAACTCTCAGCAAGAATGAAAAGGAAAATGCTTGGAATCAAAAGCACAGAAATAAAGAATGCTTTTGATAGGCAAATCAATAGATGGGACATAGTTGAAGAAAGAAGCAATGACCTTGAAGACAAGTCAATAGAGACTTCCCAAGCTGAAAGGCAAAGAAAAAAAGAATAGAATACCCCAGAATTCTTGGACAATTACAAAGATGTAATATATGCATGATGAGAATCCCAGAAAAACAAGAAGATAAAGGAGCAAGAGAATATCTGAATATGACCAGAATCCATAGATACAAGAATCTAAGGGAACACAAAGGAGTATAAACACCAAAATCAAGCCACTTAGGCATAGTCGGCTACAGAAAACCAAAGATAAAGAGAATATCTTCAAAGCAACCACAGGAGAATCGAAAGCAACTTGCCTATAGAATAACAGGGACGCTAATAACACCAAATTTCTTGTCGGAAATGATGCAAGCAAGAAGAGAATACAATGAAGTGTTGAAAATGTTACAAGAAGAAAACCCAGCAACCTAGAATTCTGTATTCAGTGAAATTATCCTTTCAACAAGAAGTAGAAATAACAATTTTTGCAGATAAACAGAAACTAAGGAAATTTGTTGCCAGTAGACTTGCCTTGCAAGAAATATTAAAATAAGTTCTTTGGTAAGAAAGAAAGGATATAGATTAAAACTGAGATCTGTATAAAGGGAGAAACAAGTGAATGTAAAATATAATATTTTATTTTTCTTATTTTTAATTGATCTAATAGATTATTTAAAATAATAATATTAACAATGTACTGGGTAATTTTAGGCTGTGGAACACTGAAATCAGCAATAGCAACATTATAAATGATGACAGAGAGGAACTGGGAATACTCTGCTATAAGGTGCCCATACCGTATGAAGCAGTATAACATTATTTGAAAGTGGATTAGCTGTGAATGTGTACTTCGGAACCACAAAAAAAATTTTTAAAGAAATACAATTGATATGCTAAGATGGTTGAGCACATGTAATCATATAAAAGGCTAAATTAAAACCAGACAAGTCAAAAATAGAGAGGAAATTAAAAAAGAAACAAACAACAGAGAAAGTATAACGATTAGAAAACAGTTACAAACTTGTTCTAACTATATCAGTAGCCACTTTAAATGTGAATGGTCTAAATACACTAATTAGAGAGACTGTCAGAGTGGGTTAAAACCAACAAGCAAAATAAAACACGGAAGACCCAGCTATATGTTGCCTGTTAAGAAAACAATTGTAAATATAACGAAGACACAGGTTAAAGTACAGGGAACAAGATATTCCATGGTAACACTAGGAAATTTCCAATTAAAACCACAATGAGAAACATTACGTGACTATTAGAATAGATACGATCCAAACAACTGAAACGGAAAATCCCAAGAGCTGGTGAGGACGTGGAGCAACGGACTGGGGTCCACCGCTGGTGAGTGTGGGAAATGGTCCAGCCACTTGGGAAGGCGCTTGAGCGGTCTCTCTCTTCAGCTTCAGCTGTAATATTTCTAAGTATTTACCTGAATTGAAAACCTGTATCCACACAAAAACCTACACAGAAATGTTTATAGCAGCTTTACAATTGCTAAAACTTGGAAAGAACCAAGATGTTTTCCAACAGGTAAAGTTATAAGCTGTGGTTCATCCATATAATGCTGTATTATTCGGCATTAAAAAGAAATGAGCTTTCGAACCATGAAAAAGACATGGGGGCATCTTAGGTGCACATGGCCAAGTGAAAAAAGCCAGTCTGAAAAGGCTACATACTGTATGATCCCAACTATGGGACATTTTGCAGAAGACAGCACTAGAGAGGCAGGCTAATCAGCAGTGGCTACCAGAGTTTGGTCGGGGGAGGGATGAACAGATGGAGTACAGAGAGTTTATAAGGCAGTGACACCGTTATATTGTAATAATGGATAAAAGACATGACAGTAGGTGTTTGTCAAAATGTACAGAACTTTACAACATGAAAAGTAAAACTTAAATTGTGTACTACACTAATAAAATGTATCCATAGTGGTCCGCTAACAGTACCGAATGTACCCCACTAATTCAAGATGTTATTAAGAACAAAGGCTCTGAGGGAGAGGGAAGAGTAATATGGAAACTCTCTGCTCTACTACCTACTCATTATTTTGTGAATCTTATTTACTTAAAAGTGCAGTCAACGGCAGAAAGGAAGATTCCATTTGGCCCTAGGGAGCATGGAGCATCCCTCAGAGCTCCTTCTATGGGGAGGGGGAGAGGCAAGTCTGCTGCTGCGTTTGGGCATGGTCCTGGGCTCCGAAGTGCCAGGCTCTGTGCCCTGCTTGACATGAGCACTGCAAGTTGCACATAGTTTAAAATAAAAATATATTTCACTTTTTCCCAAATTCACTTGTTTTATCAATAAAGGTTACAATGTAAGACTTTAAAAAGACTTTCCATGACAATAGGAGATTTAGTTTTAACCCGATGAAAATAAAGGAAACTCAATTCCTTATCAACTAGAAGGGGCAAGTTAAGATTCAACACTTCAAATCATAGGTGTGATCCCAAATGCATTCCATGCATTACTTTACTGAATTCTCCGAGTAACTGCCTGGCCCAAGTACAATAACTACCCCCATCTTACAGATGAGGATTGTGGCCTAAAGAGGTCAAGTGTATGTCCTGAGACTGGGATCTGTATTTCAAACTGGGAGATGGATTCAAAGCCTGGGTTACTGTGTCACATTGCTTCTTGATTCTTGGAAAACTGGTGTAAATTTATCACAAGGAGCATATTTCAATAATTTTAAGCAGGAATTGCCACAATGGTGGAAGCGAGAGTACTAAAATATATAAATGTTTCAGTTTTTGTCAATCTGGATTAGACTGAGTGAATGTTTTCCTAAGCAGAAGTGCTACCGTAGTGCTATCTGTGCAGAAATGTGTGTGTGCATGCATAAGGAGAAAGTGAACTAGTGAGAGCCCTGGCAGCGTAGTTCACTTGGTGAGAACATCATCCCTAGAAGCCAAGGTTGCAGGTTCGATTCCAGGTCAAGGGACACACAAGAAGCAACCAATGAACATATAAATAAGTGGATCAATAAAACCGATGTCTCTCTCTCTCTCAAAATTCAATAAATAAAAAAATTAAATAAAAACTAGAGAGAGAAGAAGACAGAAATATTTTAAAACATTAAAAAAAACTCCTTGTACTCATTCTGGATTATAATAATTTGAACAGGTTACCAAAGTACCACAACATAAATCCTAACTACTACACTAAGGGATATATATTTCATCTCTGCCTTCTTTCCGATTTACTCAGTGTGGAAAATGACATTGGCCTTCCAAAGCCTTAACTTACAGTTGGACCCCTTCCATCTCTGAGTCTTATTTTAGTGGTGCTGGCCATTAAAATGAATATTTCAGTGGGCCTGGAACGGTCCTATTAGCCTAAGCCAAGCTTTATATGACTTGTGCGCTTTAAGAGGTTAATCTTGCCAGCCAGCTTCACTTTGTTCAGAAGTATTAAATGGAAACACTGTAACATTCAAAGAAAAGCAAAGTTCACTGGGTAAGACCCCAATAATATAATGGAGCATAAAACCTCTAGAACTTTTTACCATAATATTTTATGAAACATATGCACATACTCACTAGAACAGAATCCAATTCAAATGGTTTTGAAGGTCAGTTCAAAGTCACCATGCATGTACTATCATTGTGAGAAATATGTACTCTTTCAAAAGTGCCTGGACCCAGAAGCTTTCTTTCCCTGTTTTATAGTTTATTATCTGTCCAGCAGTATACTATATTAGGGGGGGAAGGTCACCTGCTACAGCATGATACAACTTGTAGCCAAACCATAAAGTTCAGTAAAATCTTTCAAATTTCAGTATTAAAAAAAAACCCTTGTGTTATAGAATGAAAGGAATCACAGACTATACTTCTGAAAGGAAGTGCTACCTGAAGTAAAGGGAATAAATAAAAATAATTTAAAACAACTATTTTATTCTTAACTTTATAACTAATTAGGAAAGTCTTTGATGTTCATGGTTATGAAAGGAGCAAAAAGACTCAATTCCTACATTTAAGAGAAGAATGATTTAGAAATGGGCCTGATTACGGCCAACTATTCCTATTATTCTGATGATTCCAAAAAGCTCAAACGCTAGGAGCAACTACGATTCTCCTAAGGGGAAGGAAGTGAAGGTCCAGTTTGCTTGACAAAGGTCAGATTTCTGCAGGCAAATGAGACTTCATGGCTGACTGTTTCTAGGTTGTCACTATTTGGCTGGTCCAAGAGGTCACCAGAGGTTCCAAATTGTGTGCGCTGCTTCAGGGACACCCCTGGGGCCACTTTTTTAAGGTCATTAAGGTTTTCTTACTCTACTTCCAGCTTTACTTCCTTAAATCTTGCTAATCCACACTGGCAATTCATTACTGATGCAGGTTTAAAAGAAACTGAAAGTATTTAGTATTATATCAGATCAAAAGATAGCAGCCACTTATTTAACAACTTCCTCTAAGTCTAAGATTCAGTTCAATGAAATCCAAGTAGACCACAGAGGGTGATAATCAGGCCCAACAGAAAAGCTCCACTCTGTGGTAGCTGTCCTGGTGTTTGCACGGTATGGTCAAGGCCGCTACTCTAAATTTCTTTTAAAGTGATGTCGCTGGCTGCAAAACCCATCTTACCCAGTCTCCCCAGTCATCACCTATGTTTAATTATGGTAATTTGTTATTGATTACTTTTTTGTAATAACTCTTGAATCACTAAAATACAACAAATGCTTAATTAAAGTTATCATTTAACTGTATTTCGATGCTCTTCTATTTAGTACATATATATGTCTAAACATTCTCACAGGGGATTGCAAATACACCAAATGGATTATATTTATAAAAGTTGTAAGAGTTCTGCCTATTTGTAATTAATGAAGGGTATCTCTAAGTATTTTAGATAACGTGTGGAAACATCTGTATTTAATTATGTCATATTTTTCTTAGGCAATGGGAATTGAATTAAGAAATATTTTGAAGCCCCTACAGAGATACAGAAGTATTAATGGTTATTCAAGAACTTTATTGGTACAAGGCTAGAAAATGTTTGACTTTACAGATCAATTGCCTGATATTTCATAATCATCAGGAAGAAACTTAAAACACTGGGCAAACAAGAAAAATAGAAAAGACAAGGGCTGTATCTTTTCACTATTATTATATACTACATAGACACAGAAAATGTCTTTCATATTAATACAGATTTGCATAAAATTCTATAACATACGTCCTGAGCAGGATTTCTCTTTGAATTTTGTTGCAGGTGAGAATTTCTAAAAGAATAAATTAACGGCTTGCTTATTCATTCTTCACAGAGGAAAAATCCTAAACTGTTCTCATGAAAACAGTGGGGCACAACGTATGGGGTTTTAGTACTTGTCCTACGGTATCAAAAAAAAAAAAAAAAAGCCCACATTTTCTTTCTGGATGCTCACTGGTTCCAAAGGCCACTTCTTCTGCAGTCAGTTTTCAATCTCCCAGTGGTAAGAATACATTCAAAGGCTGTGCACAGCAGGGTAGAAGTCTTTCTCTGTGAATGTAACTGTATCACTCATCAGTAACCTCCTGCCATAAGGGGACTTGTGTTTTCTTTCCTTTTAGTGACTCCATGGGCTCTTGAATGCCAGTCACTGCCCCGAGACCTGGGGCAATATTCACATAATCTCTGTCAATAGTTCCTCCACATGCACTGGTGCAACTAAATGTCAAGGCTGCAGATCAAAGACCACACGTTCTAAAACTCATGTCCTTTATGGATCAATTTTCATAAACTCTACTCTGTGTTTGAGAAATACATGGAGGCTCACTCTGTGCTTTCTTCCTTTTATCCCAGAGATGTTTATTTATATAAAAGGCAACCTGATTTGTAGATAATAGTGTGAAATTCCAATGCAGTACATAAAACTCATTCTTCCCTTTGCATGCCCTTGAAGTATTTTACTATGCCTATTGTTTTCATAATAGAAATGCAAAAATCTTTGGGTTATTAAAAAAAAAAGACAGGGATTGCTTTGCAATACTGACCATCCTTCCCCAGTTTATGGTACAATAGATATTAAATAATAAATTCTTGCTCAGGATTGATTTTATTTTTAAATCTTCATTATGCTACAGGTAAATTATTCTTCATTATGCTGCAGGTAAATTATGTGAGGGAAAATAACTTCAGCATGTGTTTTCACAATGTATTTCCGTTGTAATTATTCAGCATTGCTTTGGAAAATAAGTATAATTATTTAAAATCGTTTTCTCTTGGTAGATTCCATATATAAATTACATCGATCTATACTTCTTCGAGTAGACCTGAGTAAAATACAGTGAAGCAAATTATCTTTTCTGAATACCTTTTCAGATCAGTTGTGGACACACAATTTTTTTTTTTTTTTTGATTTGCCACTTTCTCTAAAGAACCATACTTGGAAGAAATCATAAGATGTAGAACAAAATGTCCACAAATGCTATTTATGCTTATATCTTGCTAAAGTTTTGAAATATATTTACTATAGGGATAAGAGTGTATAACATGTTAAATATGTACATATCAGAGGGCTAAAAATAAAGATGTAAAAATAAACAGGTCTTAGAGCCACAGGACTGCTGACTAAATTCCAAATAGAATCTTCATTGTCCCGGTTCTCCTAAGCAAATTTTAATGTAATTACATGAGATTATTAGGTAGAAAACTTCACTCTGAGTTCTCCTGGAATCGTGAGACATTAGGCAAGTCACTTACTCAGAAGGTAGCTTTGGCCTTATCTGTTTTTGCCACTTAAACAACTAAAATGTAAGGTTTTTGAAATGTGTGAGGAATGAAAAACTCATTATTCTCATTTTGGGGGCAAATGATTGAGGCTCATCAGAAAATTAGATAAAGGGGGAAAATTATAGAGGTCCTAATTAATGGAAAAGATCAAAATTTTCTGAGAAGTCAAATTTTTATTTTCCTTAATTCTACTGTTTACTGCTAGTAAGATAATCTGACCAAAATCCAAATATGATAAAGTTTAAAATTAGAAAAGGCACCTCGATTATATACTGAATCCACTGATGAAAAAATAGGTGTGTGTGTGTGTGTGTGTGTACCTGTGTGCACATGCCCGCAACCACACACCTACTTGTTAATGCAGAGGGCATAACAGCTCTGAGTCCAGTCCTCTGACTTCCTTCTACAGGCCAAGCAAAGTACAGGAATGTTATGGAAGAGCAAACCGACTTACCAGTTTTCCGAAGGGGGAAGTCATCCTTTGCGTCTTGTGCTCCTGGTAATGTGTATTTGTAGGACGGAGATGTTCCACTCAGGGGTGGAGAGCTTTGATCCAATGACGTATGGTGGGCAGCCCTGCAAGAGAAAAGGAGGGTTCACCATTTGCACTTGAGTTTTTACTGCACGTTGGTCAGCAATAATCAGTTGCACATGCTGTACACGTGTCTCAGCTGTGTTTATGTTCTTTCTTTTTTGTGTGTACAAACCACAGCCTCATGTAACCAAGTTCACGATCGCAATATGTTATGCAATGATGTAGGATTCCCAGGAACGCCCACCGTGTGTTGGGTCACAGTCACACAGAAAAGTTTGTTTTATTGAAAGAGACAATTTACCAAGAGCCTGAGTCACGATAATCTGAGATTATTGTGTATGTTTTCTTAAGAGCTATACTAGTGGAAAAGTCATCATCCGAATCCTTTTCAGTCAACAATGCAGATCAACTAAGGTAAAAGTAAACATATAGAAGCATTTCCCTTTTAAAAATTTGCTAGCTAGTGAATGAAAGTACACAAGAAGGTTTTCTGTGGAAAAGACAGAGCTGGCTTTGGTACCAATGGCTTCAAGTCCCCTGACGTGTAGGGGACCCAGGTAAGGACCAGGGATCACAGCCTTCTTCACTGCAAAACTGATTTTGCAGAATGTTTCCTCTTTCCTGCATGAATGCAGTAAAGCAGATGCAATCATGCTAGTGAGGAATGGCATACAGGACTGAACACAGACTAGCCAAGGGACAGAAACATCTTGGATTATTAAATGTGAAGAAAACAATGGGCAAGGCATGTATCACCAACTAGGGTATTGTTCTACCAGTATTCATTTGAATCACTTTCTCAAGAATTAACTGGTCTTAAGATAGTTCATCTGGGTCTACTGGCAAAAAAGTAGTAAATTCAGGTTTTGTAATTAATGATTTAAGGTCATCTGGAGTTGGAGCCTACTGAAGTTCAATTTAGTACCAAAAAAAATTGCTAACTAACATTCGAGAGTCATGATTAATAAACCCAAAGGAATAGCTAAAGAATTTTCAGCTGACAAGTTGTTTACACATAGTTGTCTCCCATTTTAAAAAAATGTCTTCTTAAAACAGGTTTAGGAACTATATGAATTAGTTATAAATTATGTTTTCAATTTTAGGTAATAAAACTTTTTTTAAGACTGTGATGTTGATTGAATATATGAACATTTTCTTTAGGGATTGGTTTCTCAAATGAACTGATCTGCATGACAAAAATTATGAAATCCATTGTAAAGTATTTATATAACATTTTGGAAACCATCTCAGCTACTTTTTTTGGATGCTGAGAAGGTCAGATACTTACAAAACAGAATTGTAAGTGTAAGTACAATAATACTTTAAATAGAACTCCTGGGATGCTTACAATTTCATTATTGCAACAGAGTAATTGAATATTTACTCCTTTATCCTTATGATGTGAGGAGTTAAATATACATAAGTATAAAATCCTATGGTCATTCAGCAAACACATTTATAAAAATGAGGTAAATGTAACTATTATCTATTAGTTTATTATCCAAATATGCTCTGCCTATAAATTTTGTCCTAATTTTTAAAACCACTTCCTGCTTTATATTTGCAGAAAGAAGGACTGTGGATGGTATAGCATCCCTTTACAGGACTTGGGGAAACACAGTTCCATAAGAACTGTGACATCACAACATGTGTGTTGTGTGCTTGTGTGTCCAAAGCCAACCTACCCCCACTTTACAGGGCAGGAAGACATCAGGTGATGTGAGCAGGGAGAAACCAGTCACGGAAGACTGAGATTTACACGGTTACCATCCTTCACTTTCTTTCCCTTCCCTCCCTTGTCCTCCTTCCTTTTTTGTTTTTGAATAAAAAATCTTCTCGACTTTCAAAAATAGCTCCAATCTCCATCTTCTATCAAGCCAAGTAAAATGAAATCTCAACCTGTCAAATGTTCAGAAATTATTGTGAAGATATCAGATGCACCATTGAGACTAGAAAAACGCAAAATATGAATTCATTTCCATGCCCCAGTTCCACTGTTGTCAGTTACTTATTGAGTGAAGAACATATATCTTTCCTCGCCCTTGAGATGATACCTGCTAACATTTATTAAGCCCTGCCCTCTGTTACACACTTTACCACATTATTTCATAGAACTTTCCCAGCAAGCCAAGAGGGCTGGGACTATTATGGTCCTTTTTTACAGAGAAGGAAATGGGATGTTAGAAAATTCAAAATCTTTACCCATAGCCACATAGCTGAGAACTGGCAGGCCCCTCATTTGTGCCAGGTGGGCTGAATACACAACCTGTGTTCTTTACCCCAGTAATAAAAACAGCCAAACACTGCACATACGTGTACCAGAGCTTGGGATGGCGGCTCACGGAATGATTTTTTCCATTAGTTGGAGTGTCTTTCGTTGCTGATTTACTTAGAAGGAATTCTTGAAGCTTCTGCTTTACTTCTGTACTTGCCACTGCCCCTGAAACATACACATACAGAAACAAATGCGACTTGGCGTGTCATCCTTTCATGCTTCTAAAGTAGTTAGCAAAAATTAAGATGTACCACCACTGGTCACAGCATATGAAGTTTCCCTATTAAAAGAAGAAACCAGAGTCTAAACAGGCTTTAGAAAATGGCATAGTAAGGCTTTGTAACTACTGATGAAACTGCCAACTTTCAAAAGACCTTCGATGATATCCTTAATTGCTTTTACAGAAAGGGGGTCCCAGAATTAACACTATTTTTTTCTAAGCTTTAATAAGGCACTGCTAAGAAACAAAACACTGCCTTTTAAAAATCAAGAATTATTGATGTGAAACCATATAAGTGATTAAACACATGAAATGGTCATTTTTGAATCACTATTATGAAAAACTAACTTTTTAAAAAACTCTTTTGAGCATTAAACAAATAAATACTGCTGACAATTTCAGTTCAAGTAACTCAATTTTAAACCTTGCTACACAACCTATTTTGAACTGACCTCATACAGGGGAATTATTTGGATCTGTCTCCCTCTTGTGGATAGTTATTTTTGTTGTTGTTGTTTTTAAACAACTGCTCGGCCTTAAATCTTCCCAAGGTCTTGGTACTCAAAAACCAAATGGAGGCAAGGCCTGACTAACAGAACAAGCATTACTTGAGCTGGAGAAAGGCATAGTGAGGAAATATGGAAGTAAGTTCACTATTAAACAATAGGGCATAGCAACATTGCTTTACTGTGACATTATTTTTGAAATTCAAAAGACAGAAATGAGTATCTTTGCCAACCAATGTTGTGTTTACTTCCTGAGATGCTTTGCAGACTGAATGCAGAGAGCTGATAGGTGAGGTCAAAGCTTTACATTTGGGTCCATAATGTATTCTTTTAGTTAAATGCAGACAATTTGACAAGTTTAATTCCACTCTTTCTCAGGCTTCTTTTCTGTGTGGCGAAGGGCTTAAAGGTGAGGGAAGAGAGTCCATCTTTGCCCCCGGTGCCTCTTACTTTCTCGTCCTCTGTCTTTGCCTCTGAGAGCAGGAAGCTGCTGTTCTCTGCGATGCCTCTCTACTTCCTGTTCTTGCCTCTGCTGCTCCAGTTTCTGCTCCTTTTCTAGGAGTTCTTGCTGCTGTTTTATGGCTAGAAGTTCCTGTTGCAACTTGCGAGAAGAGAAAGACATGAGAGTGTGCAATTTCTTTAAGCTTCATTGTCATCACCGACCAAAATCGAAATGCTACGAGCTTTTGGAGCTTGTTTGAATTTAGTTTACATTTTTACCCACCTTTTTGATAAATTATTAAAATCTAAAGACAAGCACCTAATATTGTAAATGGTCTTAGTGGCATCAATAAGGCAGTTTTTAAGGAGCTTTATTCCCTGTTCTGCCCTGTCAAACATTGTTACCAAATTCACTCAGATCTTTAGTTCCCTGAGGAATTTTCTTTGTAATGTGAAATATATAAAACAGGCAAACAGCAGAACTGTCCAGAAGTCTATTTTACCACTCCTCTCACATTATAAATTAACCATTAAAATCTTCATGTTCTATCCTGAGAAATGGTGTGAAAATAAACTGATTTGAATGATGAGAAATGAATTAATTGCAGGGAAGTCTACCTGAAATAGAATAAATGTTAAGAATTTCAAAATTTGACAGAGATGGTTCTTAATAGATTAATGCAGTCTATTATTCCTAATAGGCTCTTATCTCAAAACAGCAGACTGGTTTGGTCATCCAGCACACAAAAACTTCAGATTAGAGAGGCTAGTCAAGAAGAAATCACTTCCATTAAACTGCACTTTGATGCACTGTGGTTTCATTGTCTGTATCCCTTGAATTTATTTCCAAACAATGAGTAACATAAATATGAAGCATTCTTAATAACTGTTGTGAGATGTCAGTTTTCTCTCAGACAGAGAAACGGATATCTATGAATCACAGTCAATGTGCCCCTCTGAGGAATAACTAAAGACTCTGAGTTCTACTGAAATTCTGACATTACTGTATATGAGACCTAGACAAGTTACTACACTACTTAGAGCCTTGGTTCCTCATGTGCAAGACAGAGAAATAATTGCACTTGCACCTCATGTCCATTAAGTACATGAAACAGTCTGTAATTTTCCACCATACTCACTTTAATTATTATTACTATTTTCAACTCTCAATACCAACGATGTTAGTGTAATGTGCTTATTATATTAGATAGGTATCTAAGGATATAAAATTTATGCTCAAAAGTAATAGAATAAAAAGAAAAGGCACTGTAGAATGGCACCAGAGTTACTCTGGAGTAACTCCATCTGTTAACCCTGGTAGCCTCACTATGAGGGTTAGGGTAGGAAGCATTTCTGGGTATTCTTGATATTAAAATCTTTGGCATTTTGGCTTTGATACACTGGTCCTTATTGTGTATTTTTAGATATTCCATTGTGACAGAAAAATTCATAACTTTGCTTAAATTCTGCCTTGAATGTTAGTTCTGTACAGATATTGGGATTGGTCAAATGGATTCAGTGCTTCACCCAAAGCCCAGATAGAATTAAAATTTAATCTATCTTAGGAATCTAGAAACACTCAAAATGCAATTTCCACAGCCAGCATTCATTAATGAAGACTTTAGGAATGAGGCGGAAAAACCGGAAATAGAACTTCACCCCTCCAGTTGCAGATGTTTTGGTTGAGGACACATGATGTGGAATAACTCTGGAAACAAACAAGGCAGGACCACAAACACTGGAACCACCACTCACTGGCTGTGTGGCCTTGGGCAACTTAGAATATTTCTCTCTGTCTTAGCTTACTACGTGAAAAAAATGGGATAATAGCATCTAACTCAACAGATGTTCATTGTAGAAGCCAGATTCAAAACAGTAATATGAATGCTAATAACATCACTAGTGAAAAAAAAAATGTATAGCCCTGGTGGGGTGGCTCAATTAGTTGAAGCTTTGTCCCAGACACCAAAAGGTTGTGGGTTTAAACCCCAGTCAGGGCACAGACCTAGGCTGCACGCTTGATGCCTGGTCGAGGCACACACAGGAGGCAACTGATCCAGGTTCCTCTCTCATCGATGTGCTTCTCTCTCGCTGTCTCTCTCTCTCTCTCCCTGACTCTCTCTCTAAAATCAATAAGCATATTTTCAGGCAAGGATTTTTTTTAAAAAGAAAAATTTGTTACACTTTTACATTAGTTGTTGAAGAATATTATCTTGGAAAATAAGATAAAATAAGCATTTTAGTTTAAGGGTTTAACGAAATACCTTATAAAACACGGGGCACAGGGAAGAAGACATCATTTTACCTTCTTAGATATGGTAACATTAATGTTGTACAATCATACAATATTGATACAAATTAATTATCTATGTGAACCACATATAAATGTGTTATTTGATATGCAAATAATTGATCAAGAATCTAAATAAAATATAATATGTGATAACAAGGTAATTTATCATATTAATAAATTAGCATATTTAAGTCATTTGAAGGAGTTGAATATAACATGAATTTTTAATTAAAATATTTGCTGCTTTATGGTACTTCTGTAAGAAACTCACATTAGACATCTATATAATCAGACCAAAATAGTTTTGTTTTAAATGTCTTTGTCAAGAAGTTAAAAGACATTTTAGAAATAAAGCTAAAGTAATAATTACCTCTGAATATAAAAGAGAAGAAATAGATACACAGACATCTAAAATGACCTGACAAGAAAAGAGACCATCATAAAAAATTCCAGGGCATGGACATGTTTTTCCTCCTAAAATAATTTTAAAAACTTGAATCTGAAATTGTGCACTACTCCCAACATTCTTTCAATAAATTATTATCTATAGTCTATTAGACTCATAAAAAGTATGTTTCAAATATATACAACATGAGGTCTTTTCCATAAGAAATATTAGGGGAAAAATTAAGTGACAAACCTATCCTTTCTCATCATGAGCATAAGCAGATTCTTTAAAAATATAAAATGGGCCTCCCGAGGCTCACGGTTCCCCTTGATGGAAAGTAGGTAAGGCAAATGAACAGCATCATGCAGAGGAGAATCTAAAAACAGGATGGGAGGTTCCTATTCCTCACTAGCGATGCTGTAAACTGAAGGGTAAAAGAATGGTAGAGGCCCCCAGGAAGCAAAGCAGGTTTTTAGTCAGCATTCCTACCTCTTGCCCAAGGTTTTCACCAATGCAAACACAATTCCCTTCAAGCCAGACTCCCCTGTGTTAACCACAACGAACCTTCCCCACTCCCCACCTCTCATCCCCCAGGGCTCTGTCTCATGCCCACGACACAGTGCAGGCTCCCTGAGTGAAAAGGTCAGAGGCAAGAAAACGTTTGCTACCTTGATGTGCTCCTGAAGCTGAGCCTGGTGCTGCCGTGTCAAGTTCTCGTGCTGTTTCTGGAACTCTGCAATCAGGAGCTGCTTCTGGATCTGTTGCTGTTGCTGGATGAGGAGCAACTCCTGCTGCAGCTGCTTCTCGCGGACAACAGGGTCCACCACGGGCATCATCATCCTGAGGTCCGTCCTTAGGTCTAAGGGAGAGATGGGCTCCAGGCCCACAGGAACCTCTGACTTTACATCCACTGGAGAAATGGGGGGAAAAAAGAAAGGGATGATAAAGATTAGGAAATTAGCCCATTGACTGGACACAGACACAAAAGAAGACACTGTATATACCCTGTACAAGAAATTTTACAACAACCAGTCTAGTCCTTTTTTTACCATACTGATCAAAGGTTGTTAGCATATACATATGATAAAATGTGCCATATGCTAATTTTCTCCCAGCCATTTGTACTCTGCCAAGAATCTTCCATATTTCCCTCTTTCAAAGAGATGACTCCAACTATTTACTGCTCTCAAAGTTGTTCATAAAACTTACTCTCCTGAACCACTTACAAAAGTAAAGTCAACTTAGGACCAAAAAGCCAACTCTACTGAGCAAAAGATATCATGTTTTAATAGAGAAATTCTAACACAACCCAATTTGTGAACTTGCAAACATTTTTGTTTGTAACTAGAGTCCGAAGACACATTCTAAGATACATTCCATAAAAAGTTGAAGCTTTGTACATACTGCATTTGTAGGGCTATTGAACCCAGCAAAGAACAAATCCAAATCTGCATGTGAAAATGGGCCAACGGTGAGCTGACTGATCTACCATGGCAAAGATGGCCAGGGCCAATCATGAATGGAAGCAGCCAAGCTTCTGTGTGCTGGTTTTCAAATGGCGATGGTCTGCATGGCCATCACCGTACTCCTAAACTAAACCAGCCAGAAAAACCGTGAGGAAGCTTAAAACAAATATTCAATCAAGCTACTGGATAAAGAGAGATTTGATAATCTGAAAATAATTATAGACATTTAAATTTATAAAAATTAAATTAGATAGTGTGCATAATGTTCTTAGCACAACTTCTGTTAGATGACTTCCAGGAGTGGCATAAACACAAAAGCACACCGACAGGGTACATGGGCAGACCAGTTGTTTATGGCTGGTGTCCACTTTGATTCGTCAGTCTGTGTGCCACACTGGTTGTTCAATACTGCGAATATTACCTTGCCTACGGGCATCAGGAAAATTATGTCGTTAAAAACAAAGGAAATTACACAGTTGAATGAAACAGGTTTAGGTAAAGATAATAGGGATTTTGCAGGAAAAACTGTGGCAAACTGGATTACATGGCTTCCCTAAAGTGGTCAACCACTATTACTGAGATCCAGACAATTGCTGGTGAAAAAAAACAACAAAGAAAGATTTACGGATCCATAGTAGAGTAGAGAGATGTCACTTAAGTTTCAGTGATAAGTAACTTATGAGATCTAAACACTATGAGAACAACAACAACAACAAAAAGCTTCTGTAAATGAACTTTGACATGCAGGATGCTAATTGTCAACCTCTGCTCTAAAATCTAAATTCCTGCTCCCATCCTTCTGTCCCGTTAAATGTGTTAGCTGAGTACGTTATTTAAATTGTCTAGGACTCAGTTTCCTCCTATGTAAATGGAGATAATCACTGTAAATCAACATAGAGTTGGTAAAAGGATTAAATGGGATAATTCACTAAAAGACTTACAACATTAGCACACCAGTCAATAAAGGCTTTTGGTTTTTTTACTGACATTAAAATGGAAATTTCCTGTATATGAAAATAAATCGTCAATACTGTGTGGCTAACAAAACAGAAATATTAGGAGCAAGTATGAAAATAAAATTGTATGTGATTTCTGTTACATATCAGAAAGTAAAAACACTAACAGAAAATGGAGAAAGAAATACAGAAACATAGCTAAACAACTCAAAAAATCTCACCTTCTCTAGTAAAGAAATGCACATTTTAAGTCAAAATAAGTCATCATTTTCTAATTATTAAATATCATATGTATGATTCATGTATATGCATATGTGTGTATACTGTCCCATTGTAAAGGGTGGGCATGTGACCAAGTATATAATTGTATATTGCAAAAGACACTGTCAACTGGGTTCAAAGTTCTAAAATAAATTTGGTGACTTGTATCGAGAGGCGTTAAATATTTCTGCCATTTGATTCAGGTTTGCCAACTGTAGGAATATATCTTAAGGAGATAACAGTAACAGAGAAGAAACAGTTCAATGCTATATGTTTACTGAAATGTTATTAGTTTAATTGAAATCATCAACTACAAGGAAAATATGTCATGTCCATTTGGTATAAAAACATTCAATCACCAAAAATAGTGTATATGGGAACATGAAAAATGCTGTTAAACACTAAATTTAAAAAAGTAATAAAAGTAATGTATATCCTATGATACCTCTTTAAATTAAATAGTTTAAATTAGTCAATATACATTTATAGAGAATGTTAAATTCCCAGGCATGATTCTAGATGTTGGGATTTAGTATTAAAACAAAAAAGAAACAAATTTCAGGCCTCACACAGCATATCGCAGCTGCTGGGGTTTTAATAATATTAGTTTCTGAATTCTACCAGCAAAGACTGGTGAGATACTGAGCAGAAGACAGTTGTATTTAGGGTGGAAATATGAATACTTTCCCCCTCGACTTTACTGTATTTTTCCAAATTGCATCTAATGCCTGACTACTACTGTAAGTAACTCAGATTTCCAGATTCCAGGTTGGGAACCACAAAGTTAATATTCCATATGGATTTAAGAGCTATTTTCGGAGAGTTGAGAAAGCCAAGCAGAAATCCTGCCTATAAAGAAGTTAAAGCTGCAAATACTAAAAGAAACTATTGCCCTTGCTTATCACTTGAACTGCGTGTGTGCACCTGTGGATTGGAGTGGGGTGAGGGACTGGTATCAGTCTTGGGGTGCCAACACAGGTTTTTTTTAATGTACTGATCAGAATCTTATGTTGATGGTAATGCCATTTTAATGACAATGGTAACACAATTTATTAATATACCACAGTTTGGTGGACAATGTCTTTTAAATCATGTTTGTGAAAGGAAAGCTATTCACTGAGCCAAGCCAAGTCTGAAACTAACTGAGGATGATGCTCGTAAGCTTTCTAGTTGCAGGGTCCGGTGCGGAACTGGCAATCAAGGCACCGGCGTAACATGAGATTTTGAGCATTAATTTATAGAGTTGGCATTATTCCAATCAAAGGCAAAGCCTGTCAATGATATATTTCATTTTTACATTAAAAAGGCCAAACTGCAGTCTCCGGTTTTTACATGAAAATGCCAATAAACAAAAATCAGAATTTAACCCTATACAAATTTGAAATATTTCAAGAGACTCTGGGGTCTCTTCTTGTTGGTATGCTTATTATCTATGAACTGTAAACATTGAACCCCTAAAAATCCTCTCCCCAAAAGATAAGGAACAAAAGTCCCAGAACCCTCCAAAGCAGCTATTGTAAACCTCAAAGGGTAATTTGACTTCTTAACCTGCTATCCCAACAGAAATGATTGTGCCTAACTGCTTGCCTTTGTTCAGAGACTAATCACTAAATTGTGAAAAATCACCCTCAACTTACAAAAACTGCTCTTGATTATAAATAATTGCCCAAGACTGAGAGAAAGCGGCAGGCAAGATCCCAGTCTTTCATCCAATTTATTCAGCAGCAATCCACATTCCATTTGTCTAGACTAAATATAGCAGCGTTTATACAAGAAATCAATAGTGCTTGCAGAGAGGAGAGCGAAGCCATGAATATTTCATCAAACTCAGAGAGAAATGGCAATCAGCGAACTGATGGTTCTGTGTAGGTCATCTTTGGCCTGCTGGATTAGTGCCTGCTGCTTGGACAATAGCTCATCTCTAGCTAATCATAATCATATCATAGCCATTCTTTCTATTTTTAACATTAATTGCACTGTGGGTGACAAAGACTCATCGTATTCCAAAAGGAATGATGGATTTTTCTTACGTCTTTGGTGACAGGCTAATAAGCCTCCCCAGGAGCAATAATAGTAACACAATACCAGGACTGAGTTTTAACCAGTTACAGTTCCTTTCATATCACAGAATGTGAAAGAAATGGCACTGTCCACAGCTGCTGTATTATCATAATTAGAAGTAATCAACTTACAAGGAATAATTAACAACCCATTTTAACAGCAGGGAAATGGAATCATCCCTGTTCACGACACTTCTTGTCTGGAAACATGCAAATTCCTTACAAATTACTTGGAACAGGTGGCCAGTGATACATAAATTAGAAAGAAGCTGATGACAACAAATATTAGTGTTAGCATTACTTACAAATGAATCATGTTTTCTTAACAGATCTCAAGACCTCCAAGCTTTATTTGAACTCATCCAGTTTGTCTGACATTTCAAATACATGACAACATATATGTTATATTACATGTATGCTATTTTCCTAATACCAAATGTCCATTCAGAACACTTCCACATCATATATTAACTCGTCTTCATTACCATTTCACAAAGTCCTGTTTGTTCTTTCTTCTGTGTCTTTCTTAATTATTCTTTGAAAAATTTTCCATTTAGCATTTACCAAGTCATGTAATTTTTTTGAAAAGTTTTTAGTTTTTAATGGCCAGCGATATAAAAAGCTCCCATTTCAAAATAAAAATCTCAGGCCATAGAGATGCATATTTACATTTATCTAAACCACATGCATACCTGTTCATCTGAAATTAAATGTCTGTGACTGATGTTTTTCTTTTAAATATCAAGGCTCTTAAAGAGACAGTTCGGAGTAGTGAGGGTAATCTAGTATCCTTGGAGTGTTCCTTATGTCTCTGCTGTAGATGCTGGTATGTATAGTACAGGTATATAGGAAGAATTTTCCTCTGTTCCAAAGCAGGGACCTTTGGTTGCTACCATACCAGCTGACTTACACAGGAAGCCTTCCATTTTAAGAATGTTTTAAGTTAACAACTTGCAAAACCCATGGGTGACAAAATTGTAAAATGCACAATTTTGACCATTTACGACAATCACAACTGTGGCTGGAGACTGCTCATGTTGCTCCTCTGAAATGAGATCTATAGTCAGTGTAGCAGAAAATACAAGTTTCCATACCAAAAAAAAAAAAAAAAGCCATAGGCACAATCTCACCACCAATTTTTTTATGTACTAACTTAGTTAAAAAATAAAACTTGAAAAAATGCATAAAAACTAGAACCATGTTTCACTCTCTCAGTTCCTCATAGTTACAACTTGGGACACAGCTTCACCGGTGCTGCTCAGAGCCAGTTTATACGGAAATTGCGTTCTTTATACCAAGGGAATGGCTAACCGCACCACTGGCAGGAGGACACTGCACTACAGATTCTAGATCTGGGAGAAACGAGCATTGGTCTCATTGTCCATTACCTTCTTCGGCTCCTGCTTTCACGCCCAGAAACCTGTGACCCTTTGGGCCTGCTGACTCTGGCCATGGGATGTGGCTGCCTGTTGTGCTTTGTTCTGCTTTAACGTGGTCCAATTGACCATGCAGTCGTATCGGGAATTCAGAGTTCAGAAAAGAATGTGGAAGAGCTGCCTCAGATATGGGTAATTAGGGCTTCCTCTAAGAGTAGCCTATAAGAATAGTTTAAGCTACGTGGCATATTTTGCAGGGCTTTATGTAAAACTTCGGCAACTATAGGTATATTTCACTCACCTCCTCATATTTGTTTCTCTCAGCCTTTCCCAGGGGCAGGCTGGTTCTATTAAAATACGTCAACGGGTAACCTAATGATACCACAGCATCTCTGAAACCTGCTCAACTCCAACACATGCACCCACGCTAGCTTGCCAGGGAGTGCCAGAGAGGGGGCATCATCGTCTCCCTGCGGCATGTGCTGGCCCTCCCTCTTGTTTCTGAATCCTCTGGACAAACCAAAATCAATAAGGAATAACAAAGTGACACCGCCAATTTCGGCATGCTTGTGTGTAAAACTCTTTGTACGCATGTATGCAATTCTGCCGATCATCTGGTCAGTCAACACAAGCAGTTTTCTAGTGAGCCTTCCTGAAGAAATTAGGTCTCGGGGGCTGAGTGGAAGAAGATCCCTCAGTAGCACATTGGTCTTAGGCCTAACCACACCACTAAGTGTGGGATGTCCATCTTGCCTTGAAGAATGTTATAGTTCACTCTGGTACAGCCGTGGTGGACGCGCAGCTTTCCTGACTTGGAGTCACTGCCACCTACCTCCTCATCATTGGGTATGTTGATCGCTGGAGAGACTTTTTCAGGTTGAAGTCATGGGCTTTGGGAAATAAATAGAATGAGTTTTTTTCCCCTCCTTCAACTCCTTGAAGTTGATTTAAATTCTTTGAAATCACCTTGATGTGTCTTTTCTGAAACCCCGCTACCTCCTCCCATCTTAAGGATCCCAAAAATACAATTTTGTCATTTTATTTACATTTGTATTCTTTAGATCCTGTTGGTTATATCATAAAGCTAACTGAGGACAGGGCTGCACCTGATGCTTGTTTGTGTCTTATTTCTCTTGTTCTTTGCCTCATAACTGCACTGCAGCATAAATTCTTTATTATACCATCTAAAGAATGTATTAAAAAATGTACAGGAGACTGTTTAGCACTGTATGTATCTAAAATAATATTGAAGTCATTGTTAAAGTTCCTTCAGGATGGCCTACTTTCTCATCCACCGCTTTATTCAGCAAATACTCATAAAGTGTTATCAAATGCAAAAACTGTTTTTCATCAATAAGAAACTGCTTTCAAGGAACTCGTACACTGATGCAGAAGGCCAACCCATGAACCTATGTAGCAAACATGATGCATGAAGGGCGATGCAGTTGGTGTTCCAGAATCCCACCTAGGCCCTCCTCTACTTGCTCTCCAGGAGTCTCCATGGTGATCTCTTCCGTTCCCAGGACTGTATTTGCTTCCTATATGGTGACAATTCGATCTCCTGCCTAATCATCGATTCCAAATTTGCAACTCGTATATACAACTACTGTTGGCCTCTCCATTGAGCTGTCTTTCCTGTTGCTCTTTCTCCAGTTCCTCCATTCTCAATTATTGTAGCTAGAGGAGAATACGAAGTGATTTTGACTCCTTTCTCCCTTTTATTATCCATATCTACTCAACAGAAATGTTTTCTCCTATTCTTCTTATTCAAACATTTTTTTTGAATTCATTGAGATCTGTCTCCCACCACTGCCTGTTTTGCTAAAGCAGTCCTCAGTCACTGTCCTGGCTAAAGCCCTTCAGTGGGCCCTGTCTTTAATCTGCTGGCCTGCCCCTCTATGCTCTGCCTCCTGCTTGGCTTTCTAGCCTCAACACCATCTGCTGTCCCTTCACTGGAGTCATGCTGATCTTCTCTGAGCTCCTTAGACACACTGTGCTCTCCTGCATCCTGGATATTCCTCATACATGTCATCTCTTGCTGCAGTCCATTCCTACCCCGTTTTTCTAGACTGCTTCTTACTTAGCCTTCATAGCTTAGCTAAAAATGACTTGATGGAGGATATCCTTCTAAGTCCTACTGCATTTTCCTCTTCTTACATTTTGCAAATCTTTTTAAAACATTTGTTAAACTATCTCCCTTCACCATTATTCTAAGTTCCATGACAGGGGGGATTATAGTTTCAGTACCTAGAACAGCATAAAAATAGTAGTGCCACAATGCATGTCTGGAATGAATGGATGAGTAAATGAATAAATGATAGTCATAAGAATCACATGGAGCCCTGGCTGTTGTAGCACTGGCCTGCAAACCAAAGGGATGTTGGTTGGATTCCCAGTCAGGGCACAGGCCTAGGTTGCAGGCCATATCCCCAGCAGAGGGTACATAGGAGGCAACCACACATTGATGTTTCTCTTCCTCCCTTTTTCCCTCCCTTCACCTCTCTATAAAAGTAAATAAATAGAATATTTAAAAATAAAAATTAAATTGAAAGAGAAGAATCACATGGAAATAAAATTTGAAACCCCTGTGCACATACACATACACACATAGACACACAGCCAATTAAAATTTTAAAGCAACTGCTTACTAGATTTTTGGGCTGTCTGAATTTTAGATAAATATTACTTGACTGCTGAAATTATTGACATGCGAGTGAGTTTCTGGCAATAGTGAATATTTATTTGAGAAAAAAACTCAAAAAATTTTTCATCTAAGGTATCAATTTCACCTTTCCCAGACCCCAATGTAGCTCTTAAAACCCAGTGTGCTGAGAAGTCACAACCACCAAAATGGGACAAGTGGCACCGGGTAAAAGGAAACCAAGCTGTTTGCCTCAGTAGGGATAACCAAGAAGAAGCCACAGTCCCACATTAATCTAAACAATAGGGCCTAATTCATGAATAATTACCCCCGTGCTAAGATTACTAGAAAATTAGACAGTGACTGACAAACTATAAGCTAACAAAATTTTTTATTTCCATTTTGAAAATTGAAGGAATACATTACTAAATGTAAATGGAAAAGAATAAACCCTTGTAAAGTTATTTAATTGAAATGCTTGAACATTTTGTGTAAAATAACCAATAATTGATTTTTTTTAAATGCTGAAGCACTTTTTATTGAAGGCTATTCATAGAAATGTGTTTTATCATTTAAGTCCTGGAAGGTACAACATTTTCCGAACAAGTAAATTAATAAATTTAAATGTGCCTAACATCAAAACTGGAAATGGAGAAACTAGCAACGCAAACTCAGTTTGATAACAATACTCACCAAACTTCACTTTAGTAATACACTATTCTTCGCTGATTTTCCACTATTAATATTTTTTAATTTTTTCACTATTAACGCTTATGATTGCATCATTATGAAATAAAAAGAACTAGTAAGTTCTCAAACATGAAAAGCATACTTTTTATAAGAAGAATTATTTAAATTGATTAATGCAGAAATACAATTCTCCCTCAAAGTGATTCTGTTCAAGTTGTACATGTCTTCAGTTTCTTTAAAGTGCACTAATACATGGCATAAGTGAAAAGAAAATAAATGCAAGAAGCAATCTGGGCTTTGATTTACTATTCTCTTATTTCCCAGGGGCCTGAACAGGAAACAAAATAACCACAAATGACTAAAATATCAGTAGGCCTTGAAATATCAACATTTAAGTTAAAGCAAGCTAACTTTTTAATCAAAGCCTTACTATTTTGATTTACTTAATTCAAATTCCCTCTCTGCAAATATGCTTTTGAATTAAGCAGTCATAACAAACCATAACACAAACATGAATTGCCAACTCATTTGTAATACCCACTTAGTTCTAAAGTATAGCAGTGTTTGCTAGTTCTTTACTATTTGAGAAACAGGTAAAAGCTTCATTGAGGTTCTTGCAGTATGGAAACAAAATCAAACCAATTTATGAGACTTCAAGGTAATAGGAACTAAGAAACTAATCCATATTATTTTTTAATTTGAGATAAAAATTTAATCTGATATGATAACTGTAAATGAAACCTTTAGTAGATGTCAAATGTTAGTGTTTTAAAATAGTAAATATGAAAGAAGTTATTTGTTTAGCCAGATATAATACTCATGGATTTGGAGCAGAATTACACCTCTAAGAACCACAGTGAAGGTGAAACAAACTCTCCTTCCCCATACTTTTTCTACAATTTACAGTTCCTCTAGGTTAGAGACGAATACTTAATGATTACTATTTGCAATGCCTAACAAAACTTCCTTCTCATTATGAAAACCAAAAATTTGAGGCAGGGGATTCCCTTCTAACTCTAGAATCTTGTCCATCATCTGACATGTACTGTAAATTTAATAAATATAAGCTTAATGAACATTGGTTGAATAAACAAAACTTCTCAGTAGATACCTCTCTCTAACAACACTCTTTCTGAACAAATCACATCTGTTTATTCAGCAAATAAACTTTTTTCAAAGACACGTTACCAGTCTCCAATGAGGAAGCTTTGCTTGCAGAAGTATGTGACTGCTGTTTTGATAGAAAAGAAAGAGCTCTTATTGGCTCTTGTGTCCTGCCAGCATGAAAAAAAAATTACCTTTAACCAATAAAAAGTATTCTAATATTTTCTGAAAGATCTACTCAAGATGATGGCACATATGAAAAGGTGCAGGAAAGTAGGAGAAGAAAAATGGCAGAAACTGTCATGTGCGGCGCTTCCCTGTCCTTCTCTCTCTGTCATTCAAACCACGTCTTTTCCTTGGCTGCCCTCGAATCTGAGCCCTGATGAATGGGAACAGGGCCTCAAACAATGCACATCCCCCCCTAGATTTCAGTTGTTTCCTAAGTGCAGAGGAAATCTTCACTACGGAACAAAAAGTCTTAAAGTCCCACAAAAACCTCCCAATATAGACTGCATTGGCTTTTACAAAGAAAAACAGTTCTTGAAACAGCTATACGCTTTCTTCGAATAAAATCTTACTAACAGTCCCAACACACAAAACCAACACAAGTGATTCTGTGAAGGGGGAACCAGCGTCCCATCCACTCAATTGCTCTCTAGTCTCTTCCCCTGGGAATCCTGACTCCGTGGAATTCTGTTTGAAAATCATTGTTCTAACTGCAATATGCTGTTCTTTGTCAAATTCAAATTCAAGGCAAATACATTATTGCTGTTTCAAAGAACAACGCATTACTGTTTCATGGAATTATGAAAATTTGGAAGTTTTGAATAGGAAGTCATTAATTAAAGTTTTACTTCATACATAAAATTTGGGGGGGAAGTAAATGTTACAAAATAAAAATTCATCTAGTGCTGCACAATTTCAAACCTAGGCAGACAAATGCATTGGCACCTGTGTTTATGTTACTACCACATGGTGGCCCCACTTTTGCTCCTAAGTAGAAATACCCACTATCCTTGGTCAGGGAGAGCTTTGGGTATGTGAGTTTTACAATAATTATGCAAGCTTGGAAATTATGCAGAGTTTTGGGGGCTGGAGCATTCAAATAAAATGTGACTGCCCTATGCCAATTCTAAATTTGGCTTTCTAAACCTGGGTAAGAACAAGGACTAATACCATAATGCCAGTCTGCCTGGAAAATTTTCTTTTAATGTAAAATATGAAGCCAACAGCAATATGGCACTTATTCTGGGCTGAACACTGTTCTGAAAGCTTTATAAAATAAATCTTCATTCATTCGTTCTTCTTCAGAAACCATGAGGTTGTACTCTCTGGGAGCCTAGGGAGAAGACACAAGGATGATCCTCATTCACAGATGAGAAAAAACGGAGGCCACAGAGAAATTTGTCAAGGTCGTTAAGCTACTGAGTGGCACAACAGGAACTGGAGTACATCATCCAGCTCCCGAGTCCATGATCTTATCGACTCCACTCTCACTCTTCTTGAGTTCCATACAAAAGTTATCCGAGTTAATATCTATGCAGTCACGTGGAGTCAGGGGTGTCCAGCCTGTGACCTGTGGGCCCCATGAGGCCCAGGATGGTTATGAATGTGGCCCAATACAAAGTTGTACATTTACTTAAAACACTGTGAGATATTTTTGTGATTATGTATCATAATGTATTTAATGTGTGGCCTGAGATAACTCTCTTCTGCTTTCAGTGTGGCCCAGAGATGCCAAAAGGCTGGACACCCCTGGAATATAGCTTGATATAAATGAGACTGGAAAATGTTTTGTTAAGACAATATAACATATTTTTTATTTTTAGAGATAAAGAGAAGCATTACTTGTAACCACCAACAGAGATCAAACAGAGATGTGCAATGGGACAGATTTCTGCATATTTTGAGACAACTGTCTATTTTCAGGTGAGTGCAAAGCATCTTTCTTAACATGTATATTTCAATGTTCTTTTTAGAAACAATTCTGTATTTACAAATTGAAAATTTGGTATTTTCTCCTTTTCTATTAGATATAGAAAATTCTGTAGTGTCTATACAATTCTTAAGATTCACCTTACTCTCCAATCTGAGGCTATTAATCCATGGTAAAGACTGCCTAATAATAAAGTCATTGATAATACTGGATTAACTAAATCCCCTGAGGCTGAGGCCAAGGTAGAGAGCCTCAATCATGACTGTAAACAGTGTTAACAGGGTTTGAATGTGTTGTTCATAATTTTTTTAGATTACTTTTTAATTGAAGAAAGGAAATAGTAACAAAAAGGAGGAAGCAGCTGTTTTTTGACAATATGAGAAAAGATTTGACAGGATAGACTTCGGTGGTTTAATTTCTTCTTATTTCAGAGCTTTCTATTTTTGGTTCATAATTCCCTTGCATTACAAGAGATGATCCCCAGCCAGTAAGGCACAATTTACTATGTAAGTGGGAGGGTTTACCTCAAAGAAGAGCCCAAAGTTGTCCGAAAAATCTAACTTTTAAAAATATATAAATAAATAGAAATCAATGTGTCTGTATCCATGCATTAATTAAAGACATTTATAATTTGGCATAAGAAAATGGAATAGTTTTTCTCTGTGGCTTCTCTTTAATTAGACTGTCATTAAAATTTCTATTTTGGGTAGAACTCCTAGTGTCTGTTTATAGAAATAGCCTGTATTCAGAGAACTGTCAGCATTACAGAATGCTTCTCAATATTTTAAGCATAGTTTTGAGGTGATCACTCTATAATTTGAAGTGGTACCATTTGTACAAACAAACGTATGAGAAGTTATTTAAAGTATTAAAAGTGAACTGAACTCCACAGAGCAGAGGTCAGCAAACTATAGCTCAGAGGTCAAATCCAGCCTTGACTATTATTTTTTTTCTTTTTCTTTCTTTCTTTCTTTCTTTTTTTTTTTTTGGTTTGTTTGTTTTTTACTACCTGTTACCTAAGAATGATGTACATGCTCTTAAATGGTTAAAAAATAAAAACCATTTCATGATGTAAAAATTATGTGAAATTATTTAAATTTCAGGTTCATAAATAAAGTTTTATTAGAACACAGTATTGTCCAAGGCAGCTTTCATGCTACAAAGTCAGATTTGAGCGTGACAGAGGCAGGCAGTATGGCTTGCAAAACCTAATATATTCACTATTGGTCCCTGACAGAAAAAGTCTGCCAAGCTCTGCTGCAGGGATCTACAGCCAATTTTTATTCTCACATATGGTACTTCCTGTGATTTCCTAGCCACCTCTCTAATCTCTATCTTACTGGTTTAATGTAGAAGGTTAAAAATTACCGTAGTTTATTTCAGCTAAAAGAAAACATAATTAAGTTCCTCACTGGGTGATTCCGTTGGCTGGAGCGTTGTCACTTACACCCAGGGCACATACCCAGGTTGCGGGATAGATCCCCGTGTCGGGGTGCACACAGGAGGCAACCAACCAGTGTTTCTCACATTCGTGTTTTTCTCCCTCCCTCCCTTCCTCTTTCTCTAAAGTCAGTAAACATATCCTTGGTTGAGGATTAAAAAAAAAAAAACCATAATTAGGATGCAGATTATGCTGACAAAGAAAACATTATATAAGAGAAGCTCTAAGTTTCTTTCATTGGACTGATATATTAATTTTAGACTGTTGTTAGCACTTTGCATTAAGCAGTAAACTGGAAAACTGAAGTATAAATAAGAACTGTGGCATTTTTAAATAAGCAAAATGTGCTTTTTTGGCATAGCTTTTTTTTCATTTAATATGATGCTTTATCATCATTCCCATTTTACAGGTGAGGATAAGTTATACTGGACAGGTTAGTGCTAATTTTTCCAAGGGCACATACATATCTTTTTTAAGTATTATTACTTTTTAATCTTGCTTACTTAAAATCATGGTAAATATTAATTTTGAATGACAAATAAAAGTCACTGTATCATATTCCATACAAAAAGATTCAGGTGTGTTCTCCTCCTGATTTATCTATCTCTTCCATGAGGCATGGATAACATCCCCTGCATGAAGCTGGGTATAGGACAAATATCTGGTCAATTAAAGTCTCTTTGAATAAAATAAAGAAAAAACATAAACTGCTCTCATCTGTGTAGTAATTGCTTATAATTCCATATTTCTTATATATAAGTATATTTATATATATAACATAAATTATATATAAATAATATATATGCACAAAAGGGCAGGACATGTTATGGAAATCAACATTTGAATGAGTTTCGGAAAGGAATGTTTGGAAATTTCAGGATATTGTGTATATGTGACATTAAAATTTTTGTTAACAATGTGTGGGTTGATTTAGTTCATACCAAATACTTTAAAACCTTGAAGTTTTAAAGAAACATCACATGTACCTCTCAACACTGCAACAATACTACTACAAGGTTGGCTATTATACCCTACTGATAGATCTGTAGCCAAACCACTAAAGAAATTTGGTGCCTCAAACGAAATTGCCCCAGTATTTAGGCATTGTAAGAAAAAAAAAAAAACTAATGGAAAAAATAGTTACTCAACTTTTCTTCCAGATATTAATGTAATTTTAAATTAATGTAACCCAAGATCATAGGAAATACATGGCTAATCACACAGCTTAGCAAAGCCATTCTCAATCCAATGGTTTCCATTTTATTTTCCACAGAATTTATCATACAACTTAGATCAGACCAGCAGAGGAGATTCTACAGCTTTAGAACCCATTTGTTACACACAATTTTAAGTTCTAAATCAATGGTTTGGAATTTATAATCTTCAAAATTAAAAAAAGGAAGTATTATACATTAAAAATAAGAGAATAAAAATAGAAGCAATTTTTGCTTTATCCTTTGAGAAATGCACTTGTTTAGGGCCATATGCGTTTCTTCTCCCTACCTGGGTCAGGGGAGAAGTAAGGAGACAGAAACCCCCGTCAGGAAGGAAATTCAGCATTCCACGTTAGGCACGTCTCTGTTAGGTTTATATAGGCCACTTGGTTGGGTTTATTCCTCTCAATGTAAATTGGGCAGGATGCAGTCAAAGCCAGGGTTCAGAAATTTCTGGGCATATCTGAAGAGCAGGTGGGGCTGGCCTGGTAGATGTCCATTTGCATAAATAACTAAGACATCTCCTAAGAAAAATTCACCTTGGGCAAAGAGGAAGCCAGGCCTGACACACTTGACCTGATAACCAAGCCTCGGGGCCTCAGAGATTCTGATTCTAGATATACAGGGCATCCTTCCAGTGCTCTGTCACCTCTAGGGCCCAGTGTGCAAACCTAATTTCCACTTTCTGTGGTGCGCTGAAAGTGCTGGCTCCAAACTCATCAGTGACATCTGATTGTTAAAACCAAGTCTTTGTCTTACTCTGGTTCTTCTCAATCATGGGACACAGCTGTTTTGGAAGATGGAAGGATGGATGGATGGATGGATGGATGGATGGATGGATGGATGGGAGAACAAATAAATCTATTGATCCATCTTCCTTCAGTCACTGACTAATGTCCAATATCTTGTCATATGAAAGAAACAGAACATGGAAGATAGAAAACTGAGTCCCCTTTTCTAATTTTGATCATTCTACTTCTGTGGGCCTTGGGTTCCTTGTGTATGAAGCAAATGAACAAGCTGAAGTACTAATACTCAAATCTCTTTCTGTACCAAGGTTATTCTCTCCTCACCCACAAATTATACAGAGTATATATTAGTCCCTATCAGAAAGTCTATCTCCTGAGAGAGGCAATTACTGTTGGCTTTCACTGACCTCTATGGGTAAATCAATAATCAGGAGAGCAGGTTCTAACCGTAGAGAAAGCAAGAGGGTGTAAGAGGGAAGGGAGGGACTCCTACCAAGTAGGAGAAAATGACAGAGAATGGAAACCAGGAACTCCTCTGGAAAAGCTTTATCTAATTAAAAATTATCCTAGAACAGGCTTTACCTGAGATATAAAACTCAACTATAGTCAACATTGTTTTATTCCTCGATTGTGTTGTTTGTAAACTCTCCTCAAACCTTCCATTATAAACAACAAAACAATATGTTCCACTTTCTGTTTCAATGAAAACATATCTTTTAAAAAATATCTTATTTATTTATTTTTTTAGAGAGAAGGGAAGGGAGGGAGAGAGGGTGAGAAACATTGATGTGAGAGAGAAACATCAATTGGTTGCCTCCTGCTGGTGCCCCTACCAGGGACTGAGCCTGCAACCCAGGCCTGTGCCTTGACCTGGAATCAAAGCAGCAACCAATCACATTGCAGGACAGCGTGCAACCAACAGAACCCCACGTGGTTGGGGTGAAAACACACCTTTCTGTACAAGAGATGTTTCTACGTAGGGTGGAACAGACAAAAATACACATTTTGTAATTCATTACTTATGAAAATAAGAATAAGCATTTTCCTCATGAAGTGCTACTACAGAACACTATAATATCCAATTTGAGAAAAATCAGAAATACTATTCTGATCCCATGAAAGGTGATGGATATTCAAAGAAACCCACATTGCTTAATAAAGTAAGAGAAACCTGCCAGAAATTAGAAACAAGAAAATCAACTACAGTGGAAAAGTAAAATGAAAATATTTATCCACTATTAAAATATCTTAAAATTCCCTTTATTGGTTAATGTAACAAAATAACATCACTTACAAAAGCTTACATAAAAAATTAAAGCCACATTGGCAACTTATTTTTACTATATCAATGCATTTAGATATGAACTGAACCTTTCCTTTGGTGGGGGGGGGTGCTAAAAGTTCCCCCCTTTTTAACTGAAGAAGCACCCTGTACTGTCCAAAGCATTTGGTCCTGTTCAATAGCTAAAGCACCGTCCCCCCACCCCCACTCCCTTTAGCTTGGCTTCAAGTCAATACTGTTTTTCTCATTCCAACTGTTTTGGACATATGCTGGCCCGACTAACAATGGTAAACACAGCAAGCTGTCTCTGATATGGTGCTGATTAAGTCATCTTGTGAACAAGCAGAATTTGGATGTTAAGATGCTAAGAAAAAGAAATTACTTTCAGAAATTCTCCCTTTGAACAATATTTGGATTCTCAATTTTAAATTATATGATAAACAAACCATGGGACACTTTTAAAAATACATTCACTGAATGTTAGCCTAGGCATTCGAGATACAGAGAAAGCTGACATGGTGCTTTATATTCATAGATTTTACAGTTCCAAAGAAGGGGAAGCATAGGGAACAGTGGAGCTCAAAGGTGAACTTAAAAATAACTTTCTAAAGAATGGCACTTGCTATGTCTTGCAGGGAAAAAAAAGTATAGAATTGAAATTGTGAATACTGTGAATTGTATTTTAATATCTGATTAGTAAATTATTAGTAAAAATGTATCTTAAGCAGAAGAATTAGAAATGGAGACCCAGTGAATATCATAAGCATGTGGTAAAAAGTAATTGGAAAGGATATAAATATTGTAATGCACCTAATTGTTATTCAGAGTGAAAAAATTATTTTTAAAAATTGGCATCTTAGATTCCGTTTTTGTACATTTGAATCGAGGACTTATTTTTTACTTAGCTTAGATTACTATATGCCAGCTTCCCCTCATTATGCACATAGAACTGATAAAACCAAATTTTAAAATAAAGCCAGGAATACAATTCTTCTTTAAATATACATATACAGTTGAAAGATTAAGAGGAATAGGCAAGTCAAAAAAATCACCGCCTGAAAATTGAGAAAACTATAATATTTCATTTATTTATCACCAAATTAACACTATACATACTTTGACAGGAAGAGGAGGAAGAGGAGAAAATTATTTGATAGTTATGACTAGCAAGCACAGAACAGAATAGAAAAAGATGAATATAAGAGATATCTTCGAGTGATCATAAAATTTGAAGATCAATTGGATGAAACGAGTAGGAATTCTTTTTAAAAAATCACTGATAGATTGAGATTGTGGTAGAGCTCTTACAGCAATACTGAACTATTTTATTAATTTTAAAACTGGGGCAAAAGAACATACAATTTTTTTCTTAAAGAGGAAAAATCTTAAATGGGAGCATATTTATGTCAACTATTTTCTTAGTCATTGCAAAAGTTTTCTGACTGTATGAAACTGCATTAGAATGTATTTAGAAATCTTTGGAAACTTTTGATCAGTAAATACAATCGAACTAAGAGGTCAAGAAAACATGACCTATATGAAAAATATTAACATCCATGGGTATTGCAACACATATATGCTGAAATTATAAATCATTTTGGAAAGAAATTAAAGGAGATCTAAATACCACATTTTTAGGACTATAAGATGCACCAGACCATGAGATGCACCTAGGTTTTAGAGGAGGAAAACAGGGAAAAAAATTTGGAGCAAAGGTAAAATATTTAATAACATAAATAACATAGGCTGCCCTCCTCACCCCCCGTGAGCCAGGTAAGCTACATTTGGACTACAAGACATAACTCCTTTCCCTCCCAAATTGGGGGCAAGTGTGTCTTATAGTCCGAAAAATACGGTAAGTGAAAATGCATTCCATGCTACCAGATACTCCCCAGAATTGATCTACACGTTCAGCACAAGTCCCATCAAATGCCAGTTTTGTTCTTTTTGTTTTGCAGAAACTGACACGCTGATCTTAAAATTCATATGAAAATGGGAATGGAAGGGACCCAGGATAGCCCATTCAATCCTGACAAGGACACACAGTATGGAGGACGCACAGGTCCTGATCTCCAAATTTACTACAGAATTACAACAATCAAGATGGTGAGGAAGTGGCATAAGGACGCATGGGTAGCTCAATGGAATACAACCAAGTCCAGAAACAAAGCCTCACGTTTTTGGTCAGTTGTTTTATGATAAGACTTTTAAAGCAATTCAATGAGGGAAAGAATAGTCTTTTTAATGAATGATGTGAGGGCAACTAGACATCTAGAAGTAAAAAAAAAAAAAAAAAAAAAGGAGGGGGGAAATTCTACCTGTCACCATATACACAAAAAATTAACTCAAAATGTATTGTAGACATAAATGTAGAGGTAAAACTATTAAATTTTTAGAAGACAATATAAGTCAAAATCTTTGTGACCTTGGATTATACAATATTTTTTAGATAAAATCAAAAACACAAGTGATAAAGGAAAATAGATAAATTTGCCTATGTCAAAATTAAAACTTTTGTGCTGAAAATAATAACATTCGTCCATAGAATGAAAGAAAATATTTAGAAACCATATATCTGACAAGGGTCTAGTATCCAGAATATCTAAAATAAAATTGCAAGACTATAAACTCAACAACAAAAATACAAACAGCCCAATTTAAAAAATTAGCAAAGGTCTTGAAAAGACATTTCTGCCGAGAAGACATAGACATGACCAATAAGCAGTTGAAAAGTTGCTCAACACCATCAGTCTTCAGGGCAATGCAAATCAAAACCACAATGAGATATCACTCACACCCACTAGAATGGCTATAATCCAAAAAATGGTATAAAACAAGTGTTGACAGGCCCTTATGACCCCAGCTATTCCACTCCTAGGAATATTCAACAGGAGTAATGAAAAACACATCCACACAAAAACGTGTACATACATGTTCATATCATGTTATATATTATCTATTCAAGTGAACGAATAATCAATCAAGATAAAAAATAAATGTAAGAACATAAAGATTTGGGTCATCTTAGTCCATATTACATATCTAAGCTTATATTTAAGTATTGTAGCCAGCATTATTGCCTCTAACAAGCAAACATAAAACAAGTAGACATTAGAATGTGATATTTGAATGAAAAAGTATCATGTAGACTATATAAAAGTTTTTTTAAGTTATATTCCCAAAGCTGTTACTAAATAGTTGTCTCCGTTTTGGCTGAGGTTCCAGGAAAAGAAGTGTCAACTATTCCCACATTCTAGCCCTCCCATGCAGGAACAATGAAGGAGTCCTGAAAACCCAGTGGGGGGACCTTGGCTTTCCAACACTGGTATAATGGAAGGTGTAAGAGAGCTGCGGTAAAACTGGCCAAGGAGTTGAAGAAAAGACACAGAGAATTTCTTGAGGGACAGTGACAATATATCCCCACCCCCACCCACCCTCTCCTCCTACTGATGGAAGGTTGGTTTGTCCTTCACCTTAAGATTGATTAGAAGCGCCTTAAACAACACATACAGAAAACTCGGTAAGTTTTCTGAAGTTTTGGACACAAGAGAGAGTGGCTTCTAACTCAAAGAACTCTAAAGGATGAAAGCCAAGGCTGAGAGGCTGTGGTATATGCACTTGGGAAAATATGCTGAGCCTGATGAGCAGGTCAAAGGTGTAGGTGTATTGTGTGGCCCAGATCTGGGCCAGCCAGGAAAAAAAAAAAAAAAGAAAATGACGAGGCTGATTTAGGACTGTGTTACAATCCACCCACGAGGGACACTTAATTGGTCAAGGAAACTTCAGCAGGAATATTCAGAAGTGTACAAGTCGATGCCTGAAGCGTGGAGGGGCAGCTATAATCGGCCAGTTGAGGAGTACTTCACCTAGTACAGGACTGTGGGTGAGTAAACTCCGATAAACACCCACAGGAGAGAGAGCCAGCTTTAATCATCCATCCAAAGCAGGGATGTCAGCTCAAAGGAAGCTCCAACACACTATACCCTCCCTGCCTTTGCACTCTCCACGGCTCCACACTTTTTTTCTTCAGGCTGGAAGAAGAGGGACTGAAGCTAAAACCTGGGGAAAAGGGGGGAGCTGACCACACCATTCTTTCTATTTAATGTGTATTCATGCAGCTGTTCTGAGCTGAGTTGAGAAATTTTTACTTTGACTAAAGTTTGACTGTTATATTCATAGTTACTGAACTGACACAATCTAGGGTTGAAGTGCCTTGAGGACATTCAATCCCCTGAGGGTGCCCCGGAAAGTAACAGCAGCTCCAGGTCTTCCCAGAGTTGGGCCAGGCTTCTCCCCCAGGACTGGTCTGAGTGGTCAGAGAGAAAAGAGATTCGAGGTGGTTTTCTCTTGGCACCTACAAATCCCACATGTTTAGTATAAGTGACGGTAGTTGTAAGAGAAAAGAATGAGCCCACAGAAGGACTAAATCTACAGATGATCCATCCCAGTATTACCAGCATGGACTACTGGTGTGCCGGCAGGGCACAACCTCAGCTCCGCTCTCTAGTAGGATTTAGGGGATTAGTTCTAACATTCAGTCTGGAAATGAGCCCTGATGTATGTATAGCTCTTAGATGATATTGACAGAACAAAGTTCTCAGGAGGCCACTTCTGTCACCTTTTACCCCTTGTATCATCCATGTTTCTTTAATTATCATGGCCTATGAAAGAAACACCAATAATTGCAAATACACCACACTTAGGAATAGATTGTATGTTTATATTTAGCAGTAGGAAAATGAGTGTGTTTCTGAGGATTCTGCAAATGAAATATGTAAAATATGAGAAGAATAACAATTAATGATTGGGTACTGATCATTAAAAGAGTACTGATTATATGAAGTTCTCCATGGCATATACGGTATCCAATAATTTTGGTTCATTATGAAAAGAAACACTTTCGGTTACTGGAGGCCAAAGCTTAACAAATCTTAAGAATATTCTTTAAATAGCTTTAAAGTGTTTGTGCCTGTTTATTCCAGGTCTCACATATTGTTAAAAATTTTTGTAGTGCTAGATTCTTTCAAGTTCAGCAGGTGGTAAGCACACTTTTAAAAATAAAAATAAATTCAGGGAAATGCTGAAACATAATTAAACATTTATTAAGCTCATAATATGCCAAAAGCCTACTATAAACTTAAATGTGTGTGTAAATAAATAATTTTTATCTTTTTGTTTTAAATTATAAAAGTAACACGGTGTTCATGGGAAACCATCTCAGCAGTACAAAGGATAAAGTAGAAGGTGAGAGTTTCTCTTTCTCACTCCATCCTCCCACCACTCCTCCTAGAAGAAATGCCTACTAAGAATTTGTTGTATCGTAGTCATCAGTCTATCTTTCATGACAGGTTGTTTCTGTCTCCGTGTATTATAGACCAAACAGATACCATTGCTGAAATTAAGAAGAAACATGATAATGTTATACTTATTTTGACTTTTAATAAAGAAAATTTAGAAAGCGATGATTGCAAAATATACCAGGAGGTTTTAACTTATATATAAAAAAATCTCACCATCTTGCCATTGCTTTAAAGTTGTCAAAGCCCCAGGATAAAACATTGAAAGTGTTTTCAGATTCTCCTTTGACCTACATCTGCTTTTTAAATTTTAAGTCAATATCATATGGAGAATAGATCTAGAATGTTAAACTAATAAGACTCCAAAATAGCTTCTACTGGGTTTAAAAATAACCATAATCATACTATTCCTAAAGTAGCTGGGAATTTGAGCACAGAATATTGTCTCTTAACTTAAAACTAAAATGTTAATGAGATCCATTAAAATTCTTCTTGAATCTATTGGATTCCCTAATTTTCTATTACCTGATAGATTTTTCTCATTAAAAGATGCTAGGAAGCCCTCTGAATTAGTAGTAATGTTAACAGCCTTCTAAATTTACAACAAAGAAGTAAATAAAGATTGTTAACCAAAAAAAAAAAAAAAAGAATCAAACAGTGCATATTATATTTATTTAATTATCTCAAAAAATGATTTATCACATTACCCCTAAAACTAGTATATATGAGGTGGAACCCATTTAGTTTTCTGCTGAATTATGTAGCATTACCAACAATTTAACAAACACATGAAAATGTGTGGGAAAACACTGAGAAACAGAAGTTTTATTGAGTTAAATATTAAGATAAGTGACAGTAAATTTTAAAATATTCAATTTACTTCCAGAAGAACATTTTTCCATATGTGGAATTTGGCTGCTGACTTCCACACTGGAATGAGACAGAAATCAGGGAAGCAAATTAAGGAGCTGAAAGAACATATGGAAATTTAGTAAATATTACTTAGTGAAGATGCTTTGGACTTCTGATGACAGATGATAATGCTGTCATAGAATTTAACCTTCTTCCAACTTTTGGCCAAATGATAAGACAAGAGTCAATTTTAGGTATAGACCCTCTTAAATTGTTTACTTTTGAATCTCTAGGATCCAAGTCTACATTCTATGCATAACTGTTAAATGAATGATTTAATGAAAAGTACTATTGAGGAAATTACCTTTATGCTGAATTCATATAAATTTTATAACCATTTTTTTTTTTGCCTACAAGAAGCTTGTAGGATCATATCTTATCCTTACAGAAGACATAATATAATCCCCTCCTAACATGTATTTCTATCACAAAATGTTACTTTTATTTAAATACAGTCATGATTTTCAACTATAACTTTTTTGAACTGTCTGAGAAAATATCCTAAAACTTTGGAAACACATAGCAGAATTCTTCTAACAGACTTTTGATGACATATATTTTCTTCAAATAAAAACTAGTATATATACTCATTATAGGAAAAAAATTAAAATACAAGAAAATCACTGTAATATCTACTTTTGGGGTGCAGACATGAGACCAAACTATGTAAACCAATTTTTCTCCCTGCTGCCATTGTTAATATCTTCATATGTACTGCTGGTTCTTTGTGTATATAGTATTCCCTCCTTCTCTGTGGTTTTGCTTTCTGAGCTTTCAGTGACCTACAGTGACATTCAAAAATGTTAAATGAAAAATTCCAGAAATGAGCGATTCATATGCTTTAAATTCTGTGCTGTTCTGCATAGCGCGATGAAATCTCATGCCTTCCCATTCCATCCTGCCTGCGATGTGAACCATCCCTCTGTCCAGAGAATCTACCTTGTATACATGTCCCTCAGCCTTAGTCACTGAGTAGCCACCTTGGTTATCAGATTTGATTGTTAAGGTGTCACAGTGCTTGCATTTAAGTAATTCTGATTTTACTGAATAATGGCCCCAAAGTGTAGGAGTATTGATGCTAGCAATTCGGATACACCAAAGGGAAGCCATAAAATGCTGGTTATACTATCATCAGGTCAACAGCAGTCTAATGCTATGTCACAATGTCTGTGTCACTCACCTCACTCCATTTCATCACATAGGCATTTTATCATCTCATATCATCACAAGAAGAAGGGTGAGTACAGTTAAGTGTTTTGAGAGAGAGGGAAGGAGAGAGAGAGAGACAGACCACATTCATACAACTTGTAGTATATTGATATAATTGCTCTATTATTACTTACTGTTGTTAATGTCTTACTGTGCCTAGTTTATAAATTAAACTTTATCATAGGTGTGTATATATAGTAAAAACATAGTATATGTAGGGCCCAGTACTATCCTCGGTTTCAGGAATCTACTGGGGGCTCTTAGAACGTGTCCTCCCTGAATGAGAGGGGACTATTCCATAATGTCTGTGAGTATGTATTCGTGTGTATCTGTGTACTAAAATGAGATCATATACTCACAGTGTTTGTACCTGTGTTTCTGAGTTAACAATCCCCACGATTCTATTTCAGAATAAATTCATTTCATCTAAATGACATCATGTTCACACTCAATTCCCCCAAATTGTCCATTAGAATTAGTTTGTTGAAAATTAGCAAAGTCCCATTTTTATTACCCAGACTTGTTGAAGTCTTTCCAATATTTTGCTATTAGTAATGGTGCTGAAATGGAGACTTTTGTGCATAAAGCTTTTTCTATAATTAGAATTGTTTCCTTAGGAGAGGTTCCCAGAAATGGAATTAATGAATCAAATGCCATGAACTTGTAAATCTCTTGATACCTACTGCCAAGTGACTTTCCAAAAGCATTGTACCAAATTACATTTCCAACAGCAGGGCATGAGAACTTTCTTGAAATGAGCATAGTTAAAGGAGGCTTCTGAACACAAAACAATTGGTAGTCAAGAAACAATGAAACTGTACAACTTTATGTGCTGCAATCACTCATCTGCCAAGTTCAAGTCAGTTTATTAAACATGTGATACACCAGTAGAATTTAACTAAGTAGAAAGATGTATACCACAGTTTCTGCCCACAATGATCACACAATCTATTGAGCAGCTACAACTGACTCATAACAGATGATGTCAATATAATACTGGAAGACAAGAGATGTGCGCCCAAGGATTTGTAAAAACACTGTCTAAGATAAGAGAAAGTTAATGAAGGCTTCTTGGATACTATGACAATGTAGTTCTGATGATTAAGTAGGAGTTAGCCTGGAGAATAAAATGTAAGGGAGGAAAAAAGATAGTCATAGCTGAAGGATCAGCATGAGCTTCAAGAATAATCTGTAACACACCTTGCTATAAACAGGGGAAACTGTCTCAGCCCCTTTCCCTACAGTTCCTCAACATTCATGATACGATACGTATCATGCCTAAACATAATTTCAACAAGGGAGTTCCATAATCTCCTCCTATCTGTGGAGAGTATAACTCAGCCTCTCTAGCTGTTCTCAGGATGAAGGGGTGCTGCTAACAGCCACTTTGCAGGACATTTGATAAATATATGAACATATTTTTCATTGTCACAGTAACTAATGGTACTAATAACATCCAATGGTCAAGGGCTAGATAAGCCTAACTTCTAGCAATGTGCTAAAGATTTGCATATGACAAAGAATAGTCCTGTCTAAAATGCTAATGGTAGCTCACCCTCCCTTTCTTAAATAATACTGATTTAGACTGTAAGTTCCTTAAAGAAAAGGTGGTATTTTACATATCACACCTAGAACACATGGATGGTAGATATGTAATAAACATACATTGAATACCTCTTTGATGAATTAAAATGAAAATTAGTAAAATTTCCAAAATAAGCAAAATGTTCAAAGCACTTTCCCAACTGTCTTATTATTTACATTTTGTAATTCATTACTTATGAAAATAAGGATAAACATTTTCCTCACTCACAAAGTGCTACAATAGGGCAATATAACACATAATTTGAGAAAAATCAGAAATATTCTGATCTCATAAAATGTGATGCATATTCAAGAACACCCACATTACTTAATAAAATCACCAAAAAAATGCCAGTGATTAAAAATGAGAAAACCAACTACAGTTGAAAAGTAAAACTGAGAAAAAAAATTACCATAATTTCAATATCTTAGAATTCCCTTTTTTTTCTGGTTAACAAGATAGCATTATTTGCAAAGGCTTTATAAGTAAAACTAAAGCCACATCAGCAATTTATCTTTATTATTTCAGTGCATTTAGATATGAACTGCACCTCCATTTTTGCTTAAAAATCCCCACTCCTTTTCTATAGAAGTACTCTATATTATCCAAAGCATTTGGTCCAGTTCAGTAGCTGAAAAACACCTTCCCCCACTCCCTCCATCTTCAAATCAATAATGGTTTTCTCATCACCATGGGGGGCATTACCAGAAAATGATGAGATTGTAATTTACCAGTCTGTAAAATAAAATCAATGGCAGCCACCTATCTAACCGTTTACATTGACAGAAAAAGCAAATCAGCATTAATCCCCTCTATCACTTGCCATAGATGAAAAAAGTTCCTAGAGACATTCAAGATCTGTGAAACCTTCTTTTTAAATAACCATGGCTCTAACGCCCTACCAATAGCAACCTGGCACTAAAGTATAATCTTCCGAAGCTGAAGACGTAACATACTATGGAAAATACAGAATACAAATGATAAATTCAGACAAGTACACTTTGTTCTTAATTGGTTTATTGGACTTTTTGGAAGTCTGCAGCATGTATTACCTTTAACTTGTTCTTCTTAAAACAAAATTTGCCATGATTTATTTTTTACTAAATCTTTACACACCATTAAAACACAGTCATTTAGCCTGCAAGACAACCATACTGTTCCTGGGGGGAGAAACACCCTGAAACACAGGGTTCTTAAGATTTTAATTTTACAATAAAACAGGCCACAGGCAAATAAACAAAGTGCTGAGTTAAAAGTGGCAGGAGCATTAGGTTTCAGAATTATCGTAAAACAGGAAGGTTGTGAGGGTGTAACGGAGGATGAAAGCAGCCTCAACCCCGGAGCCTTCCTGCTGACGTGGGCCCTGCCAAAATCCACAGTGGTGCGCACACCACACAAACACGCACGCAGTGCACACACTCACAACACTCAAAGGGTAGCTTATTTGGGATAGCTACTATCTTTCGAAAAGTCCAGTGAGAGTAGGAGATAATACAATAAAAGGTTCAAAGAGCAATTCAACTACTTCTGAAAATCATACGCTGCCAGGACATTTGGAAGAGAGATGGTTTTCACACATGTGCCCATGAGCCGTTTCTCCCAGGGCAATGCCATCTGGGAGAATGATCTTCCCTCCTAGATGATAATTTTGCAAACATACTTCCACACACTTCCACGCCTGGAAAAAAGGTTGTACCTCCAGTGCCGGTGTCAAATTTCTGTCTGAACAATTGCTTCGAGACCACACCTCAGAGAAAAACTAAATATCAGCATTGGTCAATATGGCTCAAAATACGCATTGTGGTAAGGAAGATATACATGTGGTTTAGAGTGCTGCACCTCCAGATATAGCCGCGTTCTAATAAAGGAGTGGGAGGCTCTGCCAAATGGAGGTAGCAGTTAAATTGCTCACCAGAAAAATAAAGAAACCCAGGTCATTATTTTTCCTTCCCTGAAATAAAGAAGCAGCTTCTGCTTAGTTTGGAACAGTCACTGCAAAAAGGGAAGCTCGTGTTTATTCAGCTCCATTCCTCTCAGCAGTCTGGTTCATGGGTTTGTAGTTTTTTGTTTTGTTTTAGTTTTTTTAAAATTGATTTTAGAGAGAGAGGGAGAGAGGGAGAAATACCAATTGTTGTTCCACTCATTTACGCATTTGTTGGTTGCTTCTTGAATGTGCCCTGATGGGGTATCAAACCCACAACCTTAGTGTATCGGGACGACTCTCTACCTAACTGAGTTACCTGGCCAGGGCCTGCTTAGTTTTTTATTACTTCGTTATAGTAATTTATGGGTACTGTAAAGCCTATTCAAAAGATAGCAACTAAGAAGAATATAATGCAGATTTTAAGCAAAAGGCCACATAAAGACACACAAAAGACATGCAAATTAATTTCAAAATATTCTGAGGGTCAAAAAATTTTTTAACTTAAAATCTAGCCCTTTGCCTAGATAGCAAAGGTGCATTTCTAAAATTCTATATTTTCTACCTATAATCCTTCATGTTCTTGGCATATGAATACTTAATATATTTGAATAAAATATATGGAGAAATTCAATAAGGAGAGTATAAGGTTTCACGTATTAGTCACTGCTTGAAATTTTTAATCACAGTTATTATAAAGGATTACTTGATAATTCCAGGTGAAATGCTTAATCGTCTAACATGCACAGGCTGGAGAGAAATGTTGCACAAAAAAGTGTTATTTATAAAAGATGCTAATAATATTAAACATGATCATAACACAGATAAGCAGCTTAATTTCCTTTTCCTCAAGTGATTACACAAAATCCATTTCAGCTCAGCCTCCCAGAGTAAGTATAATGAGCGTGTTACCAAGCGAGATGTCGCAGCATTATCTACTGTAAATAATGGGTCAAATACAGAACCACCATAGGAAAATTATTAACTCCTAACCCAGTTTTTAAAGCAATTAAATCAGTGTTGATTCTCTGTTTGAAACCTGAGCAACAATAGCTCAAGAATTTGGCATGATTAATTTTCAACAAAACATGATCTTGTTTCCCAGTATAAAAATAGAATTTCATAAAACAGGTACAGAAAGACTGAGTCACATTGCACTCACCTGCACTGACTGTGACATATATTTTAGCAATTGGGTTCCTTCTGATGGATATTCACCACTTGGTTTAGAGGACACTCAACTCTTAGGTTTCCTCCTACAGGACTGGCTGCTTCTTTGGGGTCCCATTTACTGGTTCCTTTTCCCTTCCCTGATCTCTTAATTCTGGAGTTTCCAGGGTTTAGTCCTTGGTCCTTTTCACTGTCTATAGTGGATCCCTTCAGAAACTTATCTAATTTCATCGTAAATATCACTATGTGTTGTCACCTCTAAAATATTTTCCTCCCTGTAGGTCTCGCTCCTGAACCCTAGATTCCATCGACCCACCCACTGACAAGCAGTGTCTTGCCTGTATGTCTAAATCATATCTCAAAGTCGCCGTGTTTAAAAATGAACTCCCAATCTCTCCCTCGAACCCACCCCACCTGTGCTCCTATCCATAGTCACTGTTGGTAACTCTCTCCTTCCAGCTGCTCAGGCCCAAAACTTTAGAGGTATCATTTAGGTCTTCCACCCTCTCACACCTTCTACATCAAATTCATCAGGAAACCCTTTGGTTCTTCCTTCAAAACACTGTATCCTGATTTTTAAAAAAATGTTGATCACTAATATCTCTGCTTGTGAACCTCCCATACTAACCGTATAGTACTGTGTAAGCCAATGTCTTTCTCAACGAGATCACCACAGTCCTACACTAATTCACACCACACAGTCCTCTTCTGGCCCCTCCAGTAGTTGGCCATTTTGTTCAGAGTACAAGTCATGACCCTCACAAGCCCCATGTGATCAGACCTTTCTTTTCCTCTTTGACCCATGCTTCAATTAATCTCCCCTTGTGGCCTGTTGTAGACATAGTGGCCTCCCTGCTGTTATTATACTCAAATATTCCATGCACTGTCCATCTGAGTTCCCAGAAAACTCTTCTCCCAGATCAGTTATGGCTAAGTCCTTTCCCTCTTCACAGTCTCTCAAATCTACTCTTGTTTGGAAATTATGACTTTCCCTTAATCTCCACTCCATACCTTCCATCTGCCTAGCTTTTTCTTTTTCTCCATAGCATTCACTAACTTACTTCATAAAAATTTTTATATAGTATGTCTATTTTATTTTATGACCCTTTTGGAGCTATAAGCTTTAGGAGAGCCACAATTTTTATCCATTTGTTCAATGGTGCATCCCAAGCCATCTAGAATAATACCTGGCACATAACAGATACTCAGTAGACATTGGTAGGATTAAATGAATGGAATAGAATAGGGGAAATCACACAATAAAATAGAATGGAATAGAATAGAATGGAATAGAATAGAATAGAATAGAATAGAATAGAATAGAATAGAATAGAATAGAATAGAATAGAATAGAATGGGATAGAAGCAACTGGCTGTTCCGTTTTGCTACATACTTATTATCATAGACTGTTTCTGCTTCTAATCTATTTTTAAAAAGCCTGAGTATGCAAAGAACATTGAAATAGCTATGAAACGATCTGGACTTTTCAACAGAGACATAATAATGATAAATTAAAGAATTGTAAAAATTATGATTCTAAAAACCAAAAAGGCACTAGTAAAAAGGCCAGAACCGGTGAGAGCATATTCCTAAATGAGAAAAGCAACAATTCTGAAAATCCTATGCAGAAAGAGAAAAGAAGGTTTGGCCAGAACAAATGAAATGCCTGCACTCCCTATTTATTTCAAAGCAAGCCATCCCCAATGATCAGTAGTGTGCGTACAAATTCTGGCTTAAAAAGCTTTTTATTTTGAGATAATTTTAGAGTTACAGAAAACTGCAAGAATAGTACAGAGAAGGTCCATATGTTTTCTCCAATGGTTACATCTCACATAATTATAGTACAATGTCAAAACCAGGATGTAAAAATTGATACAATAGCACATAAATGGAATCAGACAGAACGTGTGTGACATTCCTGGATTGGCGTTTTTCACTCAGCCTAACGTTTGTGAAATCCATCCAAGTTGTTGCTTGCATTGCTAGTGCCTTTATTTTTTATTGCTGTATAGTATTCCATGGTGTGGACAGTTTGTTTACTCATGCACCTGTGGAGGGACACTGTGGAGGTTTACTGTTTTAAGCTCTTACAAGTAAAGCTGCAACAGACATTTGTGCATAAATTCTGTGTATGTGAATATAAGTTTTATTTTCTCTAGGACAAATTCCCAGAAGTACAACTGTTAGGTCATACAGTAAGTGTACTATTATATATTTTTAGGAAAGAATACTTTTTCAGAGTGTCAGTATCATCTTACATTCTCATCAGCAATGTATAAGTGATCCAATTTCTCTGCATCCTTGTCAGCATTTGATATTGTCACTATTTTTATTTTTAGCTGTTCTAATAGGTGTATATTGATATCTCATTGTGGTTTTGATTTCATTTCCCTAATGGCTAATGATTTTGAACATCTTCTCATGTTCTTATTTGCCATTTGTTTATTTTCTCAGTTAAATGCTTCATTTTTTTTGCCAATATTCTAATTAGAATATTTTTTTTACTATTGAATTTAGAGAGTTACTTAAACATTCCATCTATGAGTCCATTGTCATATAGATAGTTGTAAGAGTGTTTGTGTTTATATAGTCAGGGTTTCACTCATAAATTCATATTACATATGCGTATTAAAGCAAAAATCCCAGGAGCTCATTACAAATCACGTACAGTTATGTTGAAATGATTGATAAAAATTCCTTGTATTTTGTTTTTACCTTTACTTTTTCAGTGTCTGTTCATATTATCTCTTTATCTCACATGTTTTATCTCTGCTTCCTCAGAAAAATTGAAATAAAAAATAAATTTTAAAATAAAAACACATGTAAATGTACATCCAACATTCACTCATGCACACTTATTCTGCGATGTATGTGGTGTATGCCATCATAAAACCATACCCCCCCACACATATCCCACACACTATTCTCAGCTTCTACGTGCATGGATTAAAAGCCATAGGGTCAAATCTTGTCCTTTTGCCACTTGGTAGAATGTGGATCAATGGGTTCTATCAATATGTTTCTATTCAGTCATAAAAAAAGAACAAAATCCTGCCATTAGCAACAACATGGATGGACCTCGAGGGTATTATGCCATGTAAAATAAGTCAGACATCAAAAGGCAAATATATGATTTCACTTACATGTGAAATCTAAAACAAAACAAAGCAAAACAAATGAACAAACAAAAACCAAAACAAAAGCACTCATAAATATGGGAAAAAAAGAAAAACTGGTGGGTACCCAACAGGGAACGTGTTGGGAAAATAGGTGAGGGGATTAAGTGGTACAAACTCCTAGTTATAAAATAAATAAGTCAGGGGGATGTAATGTATAGCATAAGGAATATAGTCCATAATATTATAATTATAATAACTTTGTATAGTGGCAGATGGTAACTAGACTTATTGTGAGTCATTTTGTTATATATATATATATATATATATAACCACTACGATGTAACCTAAAACTAATAGGATATTGTATGTCACTTATATGTCAGTAAAACCACATACATATATACTTGTAAGGTTCAACAGTAGTTTCTACTTTACTGAAAAGTAAACTTATTTTCTTATTGTATGTAACAAATACTTCACATTCTGTTTGATCATTTGAGTTCATTTACATATGTCCTTTGTCACAAAATTAAACTCTGTCTAGATGACCAAGTCAAACCTGTGTTTAAGAGTGAGGCTCCAGCCACTTTGTTTTCCATCACACTACTCATTATCGGGAGTTACAGAAATATCATTATCATCATTGTATTAGTTAGTGTCCGTTCAGGGAAAGAGAATCCACATAAGCTACTTCAAAGAATAAAATAATTATGGCAGAACTAGCTGGAGAAGTGTTGGAAGAGATGAAAGAGAAAACGGAGGAAGGGGAAGACACCAGAAGTTTAACAAGTGCTGCCTCCACAAGGGTGAGAGGGGAAAAGAGAAGACCTGAAACACTAGCGCCCAGAAGCTGGGTTGGCAGGATGGAGCCAGAAAGTCAGAAGGCCACCAAGGGACTGCCCTTACGGGCAATGAGGCCAAGGCTGTGAGATTAGACTTGGAACCATGGACAACGCAGCCCTTTGGACAGATGTGGAGCCATCACATACACTGTGATTTCTGGGAGATAAGTGGACACAGCATGGGGAAAGAGATGGGAGGTATACTGGCCCTTTCCATCTGCCCTTCGATCTCCATTCAGTGCTCCCCTTTCGCTGAACCTATGAAGGAGAGGGCTGGCAAAGGAGCCTGGGAAATGATACTTGCTAGCACCAGCCACAGGCAGAAAAGAGCAGAGCGGGGGAAGGGCAGACAGTGACCAGAAGAGTTCTAGTCAGGGCTTCCACAGGATATCCTGAGCTGAGGAAGTAAGTCAGATTTCACAGGTGTGTTTTAGAAACTCTGTAAACAGCGCCAGTAGAAGTTTGAACTACTATAGAAATCTAGCGTTATTGATTATCTTGAAATGTGAGTAACCATGAGGTCCATTTTGTCCCATTCTTCCAGACTAGCTATAACAACTGACCAAGAGCAAGAAATGCACAACTGGGCAGACGCTTCCCTGGGAACACGCTTCGATGAGGGAACTGGATCTGGCTCTGCAGACACAGCGATTCTCCATCTCTGCTCCTGCTGTGGTACTTCCTGTGATGTGCCTATGTTTTATAACACACTCCTGTTTCACACCACTAAGGGAAAAATTACCATCATGCAACACAAAATACCAACAAGACTAAAATCTTCTCTAGTTTAAAATGGTAGTATGTTCTATCAGCTTCATCCTAGGTTGTTAAAGTCAAACAAAAGAATAAGAAAAGGGAGAAGGAAGGGGTCAGGATGGATCAGCCCGAAAGAGAAAGGCAACAACGACTCAGTGTCTCCTCTGGTGCGAGGCACAGTGCAGGGTACTTGCCACCAGCTAGCGAGTCTCACTCGTACAGCTACTTGGAGAGGTAAGCATTTTTACCCCAACTTCCCAGGTGACAAAACTAAGGATTTGCTCTCAACTGTCCCTCGGTGAGGGTGGGATGCAGAGGGCTGCCTTTATTCCTTTCTAAAAGCTAACTTCTTTCTGCTACAACAAGAACGTTTCTGTGAGTTGGTACTCTTAATTCATATTCTTATACCAAAAAGATGCTTTTCTACTTGAAACAAGATAAAATGACTAAATACATCTAAGGAGAACATCTCTTTCTAGCATCTCTGTAATAGCTAGGGAAGGGCATGTAGTGCTTGGCAAGAGGGACAGGAAGAAAAGCAGCCAAAAGTTTACGAGATATTCAAATCATTCCCTCTTACATATGCCTGCTGAATAAGATCACAGTTGTGTCGATATGCATAAGATAAGTGAGAACAGAAATTTGTATTGTTAAAAAAATTGTAGCTGTAATTGGAGGAAGTAAACTTGCAAGTACTAAAATCAGGAAATTATAATCGAGAGAATCACAGGCCAAAGAGCAAGAAAGCCAAGCTCCCTCCCACCCCAGATATAAATAAAGGGATTTTGACCAAATGTAAACAAAGGGATATTTAGGGATACCTTAGCATGCAGTGAGCCAGTGTTTGGCATTATGCTAACTAGCATATCACCACCTTGACATCACAGTGCACACGTGCCGCCTTTGTTCATCTATCCCACGTCTCCTGTTCCATATTTATTCCATTTCCTACAATCTCCACATGGATAGCCACTTGGCATCACACACCTCACACTTGGACTATGACTGTGCTAGGTACCGGGCTATACAATACCAACACACAGCATCTATTCCCTAGGAACTTGAAATCCAGCAGAGCAGTTCCCAACCTTCCCTTTCATGGTGCCTTCAGCATCTCAGTTATCACTTTACTATACCACTAAGCCGACGGAGATACCTATGGACCAAACTTACTGAGTTGTCAGATCCCAACAACATAATAACTATGCCCTAACAACCTGATGCTTTTTAGGCACAGTGCAACTTCTCAGTCCTTGGAATCAGATCAGAAACCACCACTCTCACCTGCTGTTCCAAACTGATTCTTCCCAGATACTTGATTGTTATTATAGCCAGCTCCAAAATCCAAGCTTTGCAAAGATAAGAAGTTATTAAAAGGAATGGAGAGTTATAACATTCAAACTGTCAGCCTCCTTCAGCTGGTAGTTCACATGGTGTTTGACAGATGTCTCTGTGTTTCCAGCCAAAATCTGAAATGTCCCATAGCACACTCGTGGGTCCACCCAAGGAGCTGTAATTTTAGGAACCATAAGTTTGGCGCAGTGTTTCTCAACGTTGGTGCTGGTGACATTTGTGGTTGTTTGTTCTGGGGGCCTGGCCTGGGCATTGCGGGGTGTTTAGCAGCAACCCTGCCATGGCCTCTACCCAGCAGACGCCAGGAGCATGCACCCCTCACAGTCTTGACAATCCAAAGTGTCTCCAGACATTACCAAATGTCCCTTTGAATACAAAATCACCCCTGTTTGAGATTCACAGGTTTACTGGAATGAATAGATAAGTAAATCGACATTTGCCAAGAGATAGCAACACTCCTATGATCGAGGTGGGCCAGTTGGCAATGCCTCTACGACACCAATTGAGTGGTAAATTCTTAATGCATTTGACTCAGATAATCACCCTCCAATCCTTAAAACACTGTCTTTCCTTGAGCTTCTTATTCCATCCTATCCTGTTTTTCTTTTATCTTACTAACCACCCTTGCTGGTTAAATTCTCTTTCTGCTCTCCAGGTGGCGCAGTGGCCCAGAGAGCAGACCTCGATTCTTCCTAGTCTATCTACACTCGCAGCCCTGCCAATGGACCTATCAGTACTGTCACTTTAATTCCAATCTATATGCTGATGACACAAGTAGATGTCTGGCTGGCATTTCACACCTGATCCATTTCACAGCCAAAACCCCATAACATGTTCTAACTCATGAACATACCCTTCGCCTAGTGTTAACAGCATCAGTAATACCACCAATGTGTTAACGGAATCAGTAATACCACCCAAACCCACCCAGTTATGCAGGCCTAACATTCCAAGATTTATCCTTGATGCTTCTTTTTTCTCTAACAAATCTACTGAATCTTGTTGACTCTACCTTCAAAGCAGCTTTTAAATCTGATCACCTAGGTCCTGCTGCAAGTGTCACGTAGGTCCAAGCCACCAGCATCCCTTACCTCAACCACCATGACAGCCTCTAACCGATTGCCTGGCTTCCAACCTTTAGTCTACAGTCCCTTCTCCACACAGCAGCAAGGCTGGTTTTAAAACTTCAATAAGATCATGTCACCCCCATGTTTAAAAACCTCACTTAGAATAAAAATCCAAAGATCTTATTACAGCCTTCAGGACACTCTAGGGCTGACATCTGGGTGACCCTCTGGTCTCATTTCTCACTAATCTTCTCTCAACCTCAGTCTCCTAAATCCCAGTTTCTATTCCTGGAACATGCTAAGCAAGCCCCGGGCTCTTACATGTGCTGTTCCATATGCTTTTCTTTCCGATATTTCTATTGCTTGTGAAGGAGACCAGAATAAGTTACCTCAAATATGCCTCTTTGATATAAAAATTATTTTGAGCCGAAGGCAATTAAGAAACAACAAATGCAGGAAAAGCTCTCTACCCACCCCCCTTTTCTGCAGAAAAGCAGGGCATAAATTCTCCTTTTACTGGAAACAGCCTCTTCCAGCCCAAAGACTGCACCCAAGAACTCTGAGAACAAACCGTTCTCCGTCAATTTCCCCTCATGGATTTACCTCCCCATGGCTTGCCACCCTTGGAAGTCTAAGGTTACTTTCCTTTGTCCTGTCATTTCTCTACGAATTCATTGCTTTTTTGTTGGAGAGACTATAGAAGCTGGAGTTCCAAGTCGAAGTTTTGAGTTACTCCTTGTAAAGGTTTCTCCTGCATGATACGTGTGCTGCATTCATTAAAAAGCTACTTTTCTCTCAGTGACCTGTCCTTGTTAGGGAATCCCAGCTGCACACCAAATACGGGCGGAGGTAAAGTTCTGCCTCCCCTACACTTACTCATCTGCTTCTTCCAGGTCCTGCTCAAAATCACCTCTTAAACTAATTTTTTTTGTCTGCGGTTTATTTGTGTACTTTCCATCTTTTCTACCATAGGGTAGACCTCGTGTGAGCAGAAAATTTTGACTGCTTTTTGCTCACCAAGACTTAACACAGCCAATACTTAGTAGTATTTGTAGTTAGTAATAGCTCAGTGCTATTTGTTGATTGCAGGAATAGCAGAATAGATGAATGCGTGAATGGATGAACAGGTCTGCATGCCAGGCCGTAAGAGTAAAGAGGGACTAAGCAGGCAATTCTGAGTGGGGTGGTGGTCAGGGCAAGTGTCCTAGAGCCTGCAGGTGGTGCTTCAGCTTGGCCTTGAGGAGCAGAGAAAAGCAGAAAGGGAAGAAGGGCACTCCCGGAGGAGAAAATGGAGCTGGTGAGTCAACGCGCAGAAGGGCGAAGCGGCAAGGTTTGTTAAGGACATTCTAATGTGGTCAGCCAAACTGGGGCTCCAGGCAGTGTTCCTCGGCCACTTTTTGCCTCTACATCATGTAAATCATGATTCCCCTTCCGTCAGAAAATCCCCCATGTTATTCTCAAATGCAGAGGCATACCCTTCTGTTCATGGTGTAACAGAATGTCCCAAGGTGCAGGGGTCAGAAACTGGGAAGGAACCCTAAGGAGAATAAATGGCTAGATAAGTAGGCGGGGTTTGACAAAAAAGAATTTTAAAAGGTGAGTGTTGGTGTGTTTATGCTCTGCCCACCTAAAGATTTTAATTTTATCTTGAAAGTGATGATTGCATATTGAACCAAGAATTACCATGGTTACAGCGTTTTCTCTATTTTATAAGTATTATTAAAAATGTGATAGCTACATATTATATGATATAAATACACCATAAGTGATTTCATCATTCTCCTATTAAGTTGCTTCTAATTTTTGCCATGACAAATAACAGAGTAATCAACACACTTCTTCATCGATTTTTGAGCATGTAACTCTCTTAGGTTCAGTGGATATTTGGTCCTGTCCAAAATGTCCACTGAGATATTTGGTCCATGACAAAAGGGCCTTGAGATTTGGTCCTATCAAAAATGTCAAGCTCTGGCCAGGTAGCCCACTTGGTTAGAGCATCATCCCAATAGGCCAAGGTTGTGGGTTCTACCCTGGTCAGGGCACATACAGAATCAACCAATGAATGCATAAGTTAAGTGGAACAACAAATCGATTTCTCTCTCCTCTCTCCTATTTTCTCTTCTTTACCCTCTCTCTGTCCTCTCGCTCTTCCCCTTTCTTTCCCTCTCTAAAATCAATAAGTTAAAAAAAAAAAAAAAGGAAAAAATGTCCATGAGCATACTTGGTCCACACCAAATGATCCTTTATGTCTAGTCCTGTCAAAACATTCATGCATAGAAAACATCCCTGGGTTCAAATAGCCCATAATGTTTATTTTTGCTTTTGGTTTACAGGGTTAAATATAAAATGTACTATCATGTTTCATTTAGATCAAGAACCATGTTGTAGCTGTATTGTCAATAACAACCCTTCTTGCCTTGGAAGCCTGGCTGATAATGGCTCATGACCGAGGACTTTGGGCATGGACCAAAGGTCTCCGTGAAGGTTTTGGACAGAGTCAAATGTCCTGCAAGCCTCCCTTAGGATCAATTTCTATAACTAAATTTCCTCTTAAAGGCTATAAGATTTGAGAGCTCTGACACATACTGTCAATGCCTCTCCAGAAAGTAGGTAGCTCTGCACCTTCTCCCGACACAGTGTATTAGTGACTTTTTGTCACTGTTATCAATTTTGAGTATTGGAAAAAATTTTCCAAGTTTAATAGATTTAAATAGTACATCGCAATGCTGTTTTGTATTTTCTTGATTATTAATGATGCTAAACATCGCTTCACACATTTACTATCACTTGTATATCTCTTTTCCAATCATTTGCATATGTTCCCTGGGAAGAAAAATCGTAGGAGTTTCCTGAATTGTATGAATATTACTAACATTTAACAGTGTTCCTTTATTATTACAAATATTTATTAACATAAGCAATACAACGGGCCAAGAAGTGCTCTAAATGTTTTATACATATCCGTTCACTCAATCCTCACAACGGGCCAATGAAGAAGACGTTATTAATACATTTCTTTACAGATGAAGACTCTGAGGTACAGAGAAGTTACAGACTTGATGAAGTTACACAGCTATCGAAGGAGGGAAGTAAGGTTCGCCTCAGACATGCTCTTAGCCTCTCTGGAAGGGAAGATCTGAAGGGAAAAGGGGCTTAATGTGTGTGCATGTTATCTGTCACAAGCCTACAGAAACTTTAAGTCGGGTTCTCAGCTAAGGACTGAATTATGTTGCAGGAGACATAAGGCGGTTTCTGGAGACCATTTTGATTGTCAGAGCCGAGGGGAAGGGCGCTTCTTGCATCTAGTGGGTAGAGGCCAGGAACACCAGGGACGTTACAGAATGCGGAGCGCAACCCATCACAGTAACTTGGCCAGCCCGAAACCTCGATGGTGCCAAGGCTGGAAAACCTCAAAGTGGACAGATTTGGCGTGGAGTTTGGAACTCAGAAAAGTGGTCTAGGGCGGAGAGAAAGACTCGGTATCAACAACGTAGAGGCACACCATGAAAGGGTTAAATGTTCATGGATCGCTGGGAACATACGCTGTTATCTACATACCCACACTCCTGGGCAGCTTGCATCAAATTTATTATTAAATTTTCAGAATAGATGAGAAAAAACTGAATGTTTAGCCATATATAATTCATTTATAGAGCACCCTTGTCTTTTAGTAATTGTACAAAGAATTAGAATTCCTGTTTTTATTCTAAAAAAATTAAAAACAAAACCCCACATAATTATTGTATTGTCACTAGGATGCCTTCAAGTAAATTTGCTGAGTAAGACACACAAAATATTTTAGACAAATTAGGCGATTCAACAATAGGAAAACACAAAATTAAGAAAATAATATATTAGAATTACAAGTACACTGTAGGCAAACAGAGATATGTCACTCTAGTTTCATTTTTTTGAATTGACATGAGTAAAACTGACTCTTTGGGTGTACACGTCTATGAATTTTAACACATATATAAATTAATATAACTATAATCAGATTCAGAATACAAAACAGGTGTATAACCCCTGAAAATTCTCTTATGCTTCACTCACCCAAACCCCTGGCAACAACTGATCTGTTCTCTGCCACTGTAAGTTTTACTTTTAAACAAAAATTTTTTAAAAAATTAAACTTCTCATTTTGCAATAATTAGATTTGCATAAAAGTTAAGATAGCTCTGACTGGCATGGTTCAATTGGTTGAACGTCCCACAAAGCGAAAGGTCGCTGATTTGATTCCCAGTTAGGGCACATACTGGGCCCAGTCCCCAGCTGAGGCGCATGCAAGAGGCAGCTAATGTTTCTCCCCCACACTGATGACCTCTCCCTCTCTTTCTCCCCCTCTTCCCCTCTGTCTAAAAATAAACAAATAAAATCTTTAAAAAAAAGTCAAGATACTGCATCAAGTTCCTGTATATGCCTCCCCTGGCTTCCCCTAATCTTAACATCTTATATAGCCATGGGACATTGTCAAAACTAAGAAATTAACATTGCTACAATAGTAGCAACTAAACTACAGATTTTTCTTTGGATTTCATCAGTTTCCCATCAGCGTCCTTTTTACTTTTCCGAGATCCAATCAGGTCAGGGGTCCCTCATAGCATTTAATGGCCGTCTCCTTATTCTCCTCCTTTGTGTTGGCAGTATTTTGTCAAAACTTCCCACTATCTGAAAATTATACTACTCAAGTATTTTTGTAGAATATCCCTCAGTTTTGGTCTGCCTGGTGTATTTGCATTACCACACTGAGGACATGGATTTTGGGGAAGAATGCAGAGGTGAAAGGTCCTCATGGCATCCACATAAGCACGGCAGACTCCCTTACTTGCCACTAGTAATGATCACTTTGCCCGCTCAGTTAAGGAGGTTTCTGAAGGCTTTCTCCCCTGTAAAATCACTATTATCTCCTTTCTATACTGCATTCATTGAGCCACTCATTTATAATTGGTACTGTAACTATTCTGTTGCAAGCGTAGCTTATCCACAGCCCCGTCATGGGAAAGGTATCATGTGAAAGGTGCTTTTGGTTGATTTCTTACCACATACATGAAACAAGTACTATCATCTTGGTTTTTTAAGATCACTGAGGCTCATGGGAAGTTAACAGTGCTTAATTAGTAAGAGTGAAAGTAAAATTCAAGTGCATGAATATCTGATTCCCAAATACATGCTGTCTGTTGTCTTACTAAACTGTCCATTCATCTACCCAAAAATCAATGTCAGTGAAAGTGAAGCAACAAATCCCGGCCACTGTTCCTAAGTATGCAACACGCATATTTTATCTTTACGCCTTAACATCCCAATATATTGAGCTAGCGTGTTTCTTTCATGAGGCTACGGCTGAGCTGTGTGACAATTTGCAAACTGATAGACAGGATGTGTCATTAGTACAGACACTAGACAGCACAGATAGATGTTACCAAATCTGGAGGGAGGGGGACGAAATGGAAAGTGGGATCCCATGGGAGCGTGGAAGCAAATGCATGACGAGAGAAGAAATGCAGAATGTGAATGCAGAGAAGCAGACAAAAAATAGTGATGTAGAACTGTCAGGGGAAAAAAAGTCCCATAGCTCTCCTTGGTCCAAAGCTATGGGGACATGAGTGGCTTATTGTAAAATAACGCCATGATAAACTGCAGCAAAGCACAGAGCCAAGATCATTCCAGACCCTGGGCAAAACAATGCCTGAATGTTAAATAGGGGCTGGAGGTACTGCCAATCCACAAGGCCTTAGGAAAGATGCTGGTCCACCTCTTCACCTGGTGGCAGAAATGGAGATTTCAATTTCAGGATTTGGGCAGTTTCAAGAGATGTAATATCTGTGGGCACCAAATGGTTAAAAACTCAGATACTATCCTCATCTCCTGGCCCTTAACTTGCTTCCCCCATAACTTTTAGGTTGGATTAGACTGGACTTGTATTCCCATCTACATGCACAGTCTAACGGCTTTCCTCATATGTAAGGGAATTTCCAGGGACTTACAATATTATGGCTACTTTTGGCTTTAACTTCCTGTCTCCACTAAATTACTGTTTTCTGATGTACGTTTTTCAGTTTTATTCATGCCCTGGCATTAAGCCTTTGTTAACATAAATTAAAAAAAAAATACTTATCCTTTTGATCCCTGTAAAATAAGTCCACTCATTTGTGGTATTTATCTATGGGAGTTTAATTTTTTTGCAGAGTTGGGGAAGAAGAATACAGCATAAACACTGTAAAATATGAATATGCGACATGTCTGTTTTTCAAGTTCATTGGCTTCTCCCTCTCATTACTTTTCCACATGTTCTCTCCCCTGTTCCACCCCCTCTTCTTCAGTTCCATTCCTCTAGGAACAACAACAACAAATCAATTTCTTCCATTGTCTTGGCAGACAGAGTTGGCTCTCTCTTCTACCTGTCCCCAAAACCCATGCCTCAAACCATTCCCACCCTTTCCAGTTAGAAGAGGAGGCAGCAGGAAGGGGAGCACAGAGGCAGACTTACTCGGGTCACACTGAAAATGTTAGCTTTCCAACTTATTCCCGTTGATTACATTTCTGTAGTAAAGTATGTTTTGTCCCATATTTTAAATAACCCCAGGAGAGTTAGAAGAATGCGGAAATATGTTAGTAAGAATAATATCCTACTAAACTCATTTCCAGGAGAAGCTGAGGAAGAATGCACATAGATATAAATACAGTATTATTTCATGTCAGCATTTATTTCATTATGCATGTAGTTTTTTTTTTTTTAAATTTGCAAGCTGCTACAGAGAGTAGTAACTGTATGATTAACTTTACTCATACTTTCACTAGTAAATTCCCATGAATTTATGGAGACATAGGTAAGATTTTTATTGAGCATTAGTAAGTTAATGATCTCCTGTTTTCTTAAAATACTTTAACACTCACACATATGGTTTAATTAGCACAATAACATTCTGGCTATATACAATTGTAATCAAGTCACTCAGAATGGTTTAAATTTCTTTATACGTAAAGGTCAAATACTGTAACTGTACTATATTAGCTATTTTAAGTGAGAAATCTTTCTTAAATATACACATAATTCTCCTGTTCTTAAACAGAATACATTGTATATAAATTAACATTTCCTTAGTGACTGCAGGTCATCCAGAAAATTAAATGTTTTATCTCATGTACATATAACTCTGCCCTATTAAGGAATATACACTTGTTCCCCAGACCTAAACAGCCATTTTTTCAGTTTGCATTCTCCTAAACTAAGGCAACATTTTTAGCGCAAGTGATTCATTTGGGAGATGATCCTACAAAACATCAGTAGGAGAGCAGGACAATAAGACAGTAGAGAAAGGTAGCCAAGGAAAAAAGCAAATTACTGCTGTGGACAACTGGAGCTTCATCCCCTTGGGGACCTCTGGTCGCCAGTACACAACACATTCTTTAGACTTAACTCAACGAAGGGCAAGGAAGCTGTGATATTTACACATCAACTCCTGTCAGTCATTGGTTGCAGGCACTTCCCGGTGGCATTAATGCTCTGGCGCTTCTGACTTGTCACGCGCCTGTAATAGGCATTTGGTGTAGGCTTCAGCTACCAGAGAAATCCCTCAGGCAAAGAGAAAT